>OY728161.1:108154256-109375506 GCA_963277665.1 Viscum album
GTAATGAAGAATAGATAGAGGATATTACTCCAGGCCTCTCGGGGGATTCCACAAATCTATCCAGAAATTCTTGTTGAAGGGATCATAATCCAATGAGAAGGAATTGATTCGTACCTACCTTCAGGGGAATAGTAAAGGGAACAAACCCCAACAAAAATTGTCCAAGATATGGAGGAAAAAAGAATAAATCCATCTAGAAAGGGGTACAAAACATGTAATAAGGTCACATGTTGTGTCCCTTGACACTGGGTATTTCCCGCATACAATGACCCTTGTATTTATAACATATCATGTACAATATGGTTACACGACATGTAAAAGGAGTCACACATTGTGTCCTTCCATCTAGGGTCCAACATGTGTACTCGTGTTATGTGCCAGTACAAGGTGTCAACCTGTGTGTCTCTTCCTGTGTACTCGTACATGGGGTAGTCTGTGTACTTGGTCCAAGAAATTTTGTGTGGGGGAGTACACACTGTGTAGGCAAGTCGTGTACTCCTCGTGTATGTGTACATCCCATGTACATGCCAATTCTCTAGGGAGAGTATACTCACTGTGTGACAAGGGTCAAACACCGTGTGACATTTATCTATCTCTAGAAACCCTAGCCACTGCTCATTAGGGGCCACACACCATGTAATCATAGATTTCACGCCGTGTTCATTGGGTTTTTTTAGAAATCCTGGTTCTTCCTTCGCATGCCTCGACTGATCTCCCAAGTTATGCTCCAATGGTTCATTCACCTTAAAAATATAGATCTAAGCTCATTTCACCACCCTAACCATGAATCGAGGTGTTTAGGCCCTTCAATCAGCTAAAAAAATGTTTCAATCTATTCCTATGTAAACCACTTGAAGAATAGTTTCTTTTTATTCAGTATGATTCTTCTGTCACCATCATCATCGTACCTCCGTTAGGTCATCCCGATGTTGGATTATCAATTTCAGATCGTTGTGCTAAGAAATGTAGGGGAAATTATTGATCTTTCATTAACCTGTCGAAGAAATTACAACACGCATAGAAATACAGTGGGAGAAAAGAACAATGAATAAATCTGAGGAATGAACCTCAACTATTGTTGGTACCAGCCACAATCAGTTCCTATAAGTATGATCAACAATCAAAACAATAATAAAACCCCATAAATCCTACAATTAAAACCCATCCTGCAAAGCACGACCAAACCGCGAATCAACCTGTTCATTGTTTGGTCCGGGTTTGTCATTGAATCTAAGAATGGGAAAGGAATTCCAAAATAACACATCCTACCTAGGAATTGGATTGATCTCTATTGAAGATCAATTTCCACTGGTGATATCTATTAAGAACGGTGTTCATCGATCTTCGATCCACAGTTTCATCATCGCTCGCTGAGAGAAATATCCAAGGATTCCTCTTCAGAGCCTCTATGGAATTCCAAGGTTATGAGCCTAACCCTAGATTCCTTCCTAAATATTTATTTAAAATAAATCCATCACCGCATCATTGTGTCGATGAAACAGAAAAAATAAAATAAATATTTCAATTTATTTTATTCATTAAAAACACCCGTGGATACTTTTTATAGTTTACCCACTCCGAGAAAATTTAAGCCACGCCTAGGGTAAATATGCTACTCTGAACGCAATGGTGCCCTCAAATTTTTGATCCAGACACCCTTTTAGATGTTATTCCACTTTTTTAGGAAAACCAAGCATGCATGTAATTTAATATTTTAATATAATTAAAACATTTATTTTAAGCCTCAGAATCGCATGTCATCTTAGCACCTGGTCTCAAATATAATCCATATAATATTTAAAAATAATACATGGAAAAATTTGGGACATTATATCTAATTCATTCTGCATATGAAAACATAAACAACATAAACATTTATACAAAAAAGTAGCATACAAAATATGAATACTTTAACCATAAATAATGAATGGTATCAAAATACCACATCCATAGTCAAAACTAATCATAAAACTTTCAATAAAATATGAAAATCATCATCATCATCATCATTATTTAAAATTTTCAAGGCATAGGGAAAACATACAAGATGGCCTACAAGGAAAGGTCACAAAATCACACCACTATGGGGGTCTAAAGTAATGAAGACCAAGGGAATCCCCTCTAATGATGTTAATCCCTTCCTGCTTCAATCTATGGACGTCATGAAAGAGAACTATCCCAGAACCTAGAGAGTCAAGCGAGGAAAGGTAGTCGACTGTTTTGTTACCCTCTCTCCAGGTGTGGACCACTTTGATATTATTATCAAGGATGGAGTGACACTTCCTAGTGATGTACTCGATCGACCAGGGAGTAGGACCGAGGTCATGCAAGGCCTTACACAAAATCAATGAATCAGTTTCTGCTTCCACAATATCCAGACCTTGATGCCCGCAAACTGTAAGGCCTGTGAGAATGGTAATGGCCTTAGCCATAAGGGAAGTGTCGTGACCAAGATGGATGGAAAAAGCTAGGATGACTGATTCATTTCTGTCATGAACAACGCCCCCGCCACGCATGAGTCCTGAGATGCAGGATCCATTAGTGTTCAACTTTAAACCCCTAGTAGGAGGGGACCACCGAACCCATTTTCCTAAAGGTAATTTTTTGCTAGGATGGGAGAAAGTATGATCAGGTTTAAACTTCTGCAATGAGGGTGCCTCCTTCCATAGAGTGAGATCCCTTCCCATGTCAAGGAGCAGATTTTTAATGAGAGTAATAATCAATCGGCCTATTGAGGACACCCCCTCATGAAACAACTTGTTCCTTGTATACCAAAAACCCCAGCAGCCTGCATGTAACAATAGAATGTGAGCCCTTCTCTCCGGCCCCTCCTTGGATGCACCATAAAAAATACACTCCAGAAAAGGATGAACCTCCATGGCTGGACTGGAGAAAGAGGTGAAAAATCCGTAATAGTTATAGACCTCCGACGCCCATTCAATTTCAAAGAAAATATGCCCCAATGTTTCCTCTTGGTGCCTCCTGCAGCAGACACATCTCGAGGCCAAAAGCACGCCACACCGTTTGATATTCTCATCGGTAGGTACTGCTTTTTTCTAGATTCTCTAGGTAAGAAAATTATATTTCGAGGGGATTCTCTTGGAACAAAGAACATCATTCCAGGTGTCCTCAGATGTTGGCCTGGATAGTACCTGGTGGTAATCCCTGGATGAGAAGGAGCCCGATGGAGACGGAGTGAACACGCACCTGTCAGGGGAGGAGGCAAGCTCAATGAGCTAGAGCTTATCCTGCTGGCCCTTATCGAGAATAGCATTGGTAAAGTTCAGGTAGTTCCGAGCTTCCATGAAAGAAATGTTCATAACTGGACAACCCATATACTCAAGCACCGCCCCGCTCTGATTTTCGTGCCAGTAAGATACCTCGCCTTTCCCAATGATCCATCGAGAGTGGGGCCTAAGGAAGTTAACAAGAGAGGCGATTTTAGCCCATAATGAGGAATAATGGCCGTTCCTTGCAGCCCCGTCTCCTAGAAAGCTATCGTGCATGGTGAGCCCCCATAAGGTCCAATGTTCGAGAACCTCCCAAGCCAGCTTCACATGGATGCAAGAGAAAGTGGCATTAAGACTCCAGATGTTGATGCCACCTTTACCAATAGGTCACACTATCCTTTTACAAGAATCCCAGTGTCTTTTTCCTTCGCACGCTGGGTCCCAAAGAAAACCAGAAAAGATACGATCCATCCTCCTAATGACTCCTTTAGGAACTTTAATGGACGATAGAGCATGGATCGGAGTAGACAACAATATGTTATTCACCAGTGTTATCCTTCCTCCAAAGGATAAGTACTTATTCTTCCAATTAAGAACCAGCTCAGTAAGCCTACTGACAAGGGAATCAAAATCACAGATACGCAGGCGTTGTGAGGATAGAGGGGCGCCAATATAGAGCATTGGAAGATCTCCTTGCTCCATTCCCAAAATATGCCCTGTATTATGAATCCATCTAGTAGACGTTCCACTTGAGATGTAAAAATTAATCTTACTCTTATTGATAACTTTCCCACTCCAATGGATATACTTTTCCAGAACCTTAATCAGTCCATTGACATATCTATTGGCCGCATTAATGAATATGATGGAGTCATCCGCAAACATGAGGTGAGACACGGAGGGGGATATCATTCTTCTCTGATATGGAAGGATCTCTCCATTACCTAAGCTACGGTGAATGAGACGACTAAGGACATTCCGGGCAATGATGAAAAGGGTTGGGGAGATAGGGTTACCCTGTCTCAAGCCACGAGTAGTTTTGAAGAACCCAAAATATTTTCCCATGAACACTATCGTGAGACATGCAGAGCTAAAACAACAAAATAGGATGTCAATGTTCCCAGATGAAAGACCCATACTTGCGATAACCCTTTTGATGAATCTCCATTCCATATGGTCATATGCCTTACTCATATCCATCTTGATCGCTATATTAGAGCCTCATGTATTGTAGTTGAGGTCCCTGATCATTTCTTGGTCCAGCGCGATCACCCCCTGGATGAAGCGTCCCCTCACAAATCCATGCTGTTCTTTGGAAATCCAATTTGGAAGAGAAAGGGATAGCCTGATGTTGATAATGCTGGCAAGGATCTTGTAGGGGACGTTACACATGCTTATTGGGCGAAACTGATGAATTATAGTAGGGTACTTGGACTTGGGGACAAGCACGACGGTAGTGGTACATGAAATGCGCAACAAGCTCCCGCCCCTGAAGAATTCCTGGATCACCACAATAAGATCCTTCTTCACTGTCACCCATGAAGATCTATAGAAGGAGCCGGGGAAACCATCTGGCCCCACAACGCTTTTAGAGTTCAGATGAAGCAGGGAATTGTGGATCTCATCCTCTTGGGGGATGGCCCCCAGGGCCTCATTCTCCCGTTCAGATAAACAGGAAGGAAACACCTCAAAGAGCCCAGAATTATCCCCCGGGTACCCATGTGGGTGGTGGGTGTTGGCGCCAACAAGTAGATCTTACAAGTAATCATGTGCCATATCTCCCACGACCTCCATGTTATTTGAATAAGTACTATCCTCCAGAAATATATTCATAAGATCCTGCCTTCCCCTTTCCCTGATGAAAGTGTGGAAATATGATGTGTTCCTATCACTTTCTTTCAGCCACTTGACCCTGGCACCCTCTCTGGCCAGACGCTCCTGTTTTAAAAGCATGTCCAACATCTGTTTCTTACTACCTGTGAGATCCTCATAAACCTGTTCATTCCAATCCTCTTTGATAATCCTCTCAAGCTGATCCACATCTTGCATGGTGGCCTCTAACACTCTATCAGAGGATGGAACATCCTTCAACCACTCCTGGAGTTTCTGCTTGAGGCGACGTAGCTTTTTATGAAGGCCAGTCCATGTTTGCCTAGGGATAGAGTCGTTCCAAGAGTCCCTGACCAAGTCCTAAAAAAAATTATTTAAAAGGCCATATAATATTAAAAGAAAACATTTTAATTTAAAATAACCTTTTAAACTTGTAAAGTAATATTCAAAACATTAAGGCTTCATGATGTCTAAAAAATTCTCTCATTCCGCATAATTTAAAAAACATTCCTTCCATATTTTAAAAAAAAACATAAAGTAACTCATTTGTAAAATGAAAAAAATACTAATTTCAATCCATTTTTTAAAAATTAAAATGTAGGAAAAAATATTTTAATCATTTTTAGGATAATATTAAAAACCTTTTTTAAAACATTTTTAGAAAACATGTACATAGAGAAAAAATATGTCATAATTAAATCTTTAAACATTCAAGGTGTGTCATTCCACTTTGAATATTTAAATCATAATACCCATGAAAGTATATCATTTAACAAAAAATTAAATAACATGATAATAAATAAACTAATTAAATGATAATTAAAAGGGGTTGTATATACACCTCATAAATGAATGTGGGTGTAAACATCAAACCACGCCTCAATGAAAGGAGATTGAGACGAAGTCCCTTACCTTACGTTTACTTTAGTTAAATGTGTTTTAAACTCATGTATAATGGTTTAAATCATGTTATTAAATTATACTAGAACAATATCCATATTTATGATATCATATATGATCTTCATATATCATTTTTTTCATAATATTTCATTATTACCCTATGAGTGTTAACTACTTCATTTTCCCAATCATGTATTGTCCTATAAGTCTTTTTTATTATGCACAAGATACATATATTTCATCTAAATAATGATATTAAGTTCATAGATATTATATTTAATCATTATCTATAATTTTATAATTATTCTTGAATTGTTAACATGGAAAATTAATCACATCATGTTGTGGAGACGGTAGGTCATATGTACGCATGAGCGGCGATATCATTCAATTTATGGTGAAAAGGGTAAGGAATTGGATGATATATTAATTATAAATAATAAACATCATGTCATAAGTACTATATATATTCATTATATCCATCATTATACTCATCCAAGTAAAGCGGTGATGAAAAAAAAATTACACCATGGTGTGGAGTTAGTAAGTCGTACGTACGCATGCAAGGTGCTTTCATTTTTCATAAGATGGATAAATCATATAATATGGTTGAACCATAATAATTATAATATATTAGAATATATATGATACTGGATAATTACTTTATCATGGAAACAACTCATGAAGAGGACAAGGAAGAATAAATTAACTTGGATGAGTTCCTAAAAACAATTATCTCTTCTTCGGCGGACTCCCTTTAGATATCTACTTAAGGGATCTGGGGTTGGTTTTTTGGAATACAAGGACCTATAGAACTTGGATAAGGATGTTCATAAGAGAAATGGTTAGGAATTGGTTGGGATATAAGGCTCTATGTGGTGTGAGGAAGTGATGGATGAGGTTTCCTTTTATAATTGAAATTAAGGACACTTTTGGAAATCCAAAAAATATTAAATTATAAGAAGGTTATTATGAAGAAAAAGTTTTCAAAATGGAATATAAATGAATATAGGAATTAATTTTAGACCATATAATATCCCCTTTAAAATTAATTAATATTTTTATGATTTTTAAATAATTTAATAAAATATTAATTCTATAAAGTACCATTGTTGTCAAATTTGGTATTATTCATTTAATTTGACTTTAAATACATCAAGAAAATGTGGTATTTAAAATATAATGAATTAAAAAATCTATAATATATCTTATAGATCTATAAAATTCTTTATAAAAATTAATTCATCCAAAAAATATCAAAATTAATATTATTAAAATCAATTATTTTATTTTTCTGTTAATTAAATAAATACAGTTTTAGTATTCAAGAAGATTTTAAGGAAATTATATAATTTCTAAATATTAAAAATGGATTTTTATAGTGAAACTAATTTTATTTGGTTCAAAATAGACATTTATTTATGTTCATATCATGTTTTCTCCTTATGTTGACACATAAAAGATATTAAATACAAAGAGAGTGACATTTTGTAACTATCTTTGATTTAAATAATATATAGGTTATATTCATGGAAAAGTCTACATTAAATTTTTTTTGATATTAAGGTGATAGGCGTTTAATAATATTTTTAAAATAATTTTTTTATAATTTTAGATCATGGTTATACCCTTATATTTTGGTTTTAACCCATATTTAAACCCTTTAATTCTTACCATGACAACATGTGTTTTTACATTGTAAAGGCTAATATACTTACTATAAAATGAAAAAAACCTTAAATGATTCATGGGTGACATTTTTAACTGTACCCAAATAATTTTTCCTAATTTTATACTTTGAATTTTATATCCTTTAATAAAATATTATTTACTTTAAAATATCATTAGTGTCAATTTTGACACTATTCATTACTTGACTATTTACAAATATCATAAACACATGATAAATTCTATCCAATACTTCTAAAACATCCCTAAAATGTATAATTAATCTAAAAAATCGCGGGTACCATTAAAAATATCAAAATTTATTTATTTTAGTATTTTTAAAAACATTTATTTGATATTTCCTTTAATTAAAAAATTATTTCATCATCATTGTGAAAGCCTTTAATTAAATTAATTATTCTATAAAAATTAAAAATAAGTTATCATGATAAATATAAACATTTTATCTTTAAAAATATTATTTATTGTCTAATATATCCCCTATATAACCCCATATTAAAAATATTTCACTTGTTAAAAACAAAAGTGTGACAAAATTGACTTTTCTTTGAATATAATATTATAAATGTCATACTCTCATCTAAGTGGCTTAAAAAGGTTATAATTTCATCCAAATAATTATTTTGGTCTGAAAATACTCTTACAATGAAATTAGGACAAGTTTTAGGCTGATTTTATAGACTTTATAATTTTAATTTTACCCATGATTACCTGTTTTACCCTTAACCGTGGTAATTAAAATATTACTAAATTTACTATTCATATTCCCAAAAATAAAAGCAAAATATTTACATAATTTGGTACCAATTATTCCAAATATGGAATATATTTTTCAAAATTCAAAATATAGAAGTTTTAGTAATTAATTTAGAATTAATCTCGTTGATGGAATGAGAAAATGAGTTATTAAAGTTAAAACATACCAAAGATTTTTGTGTTTTTATATTCATATTAAATATAAAATTTATTCCAATTACATAAATTTTATTAACTGATACAAACTTAATCTAATTATACTTTAAACCTAATTAAAAATAAAATTTATAACTATAAATTATTTTGATGAAAAGTGGTTTTGAATTAAAATGCAATATTTTATCACTATTCATCAAAACATGAAACTTATCAAAAATATATCTAAAAATCAACCAAAGTACATTTTTATATTATTATTTAAAATAAGAAGTTTATTTTTTCAAATTTAATATATAAAATTATTAAAAACTGGATTTAAAATATGTTCTCCATTAAAAGACAGAAAAACTCCCTTTAAAAAAATATAACATTTAAAGCTTAAAATTGGTTTTATTCTTATATTAAGCCTATAAAACTTATTGTGTGAATTTAAAAACATTTTTTTCAATATATAACATATATATTACATTAACATCTTTTAATAATAGTGATTAATTTAATTTATTATGATAAAATACCATTATGGGCATAAAAATAGTTTTTTAATTAAAACACGTACTTTATATTCAATTGGTTATTATTTTAATTTAAAATTAATTGGTAATCAGTGAATTAATTTTATAAATATTTGTAAAATATTTTTTAATAATTTATTTAATCCTATTCACAACTTATAACTTAACAACTAGTGTTGAAATAATAATATTTTACAGTATATCACGGTTTATTTAAGTATGATGTGAAAAGTAAACTATCGAAGATATTAAATTTAAAGAGATAAATACCATGAAATATTGTTTTGTAACATTATCTTCTCATTAAATAAATTTCTTTCTCATAATTTGAAATTTCACTTGAAAAATCAAAGGTTAATACTTGAAAATTCCTTTTTGGGAAATCCACATCAGAAATAGGGTTAATAAAACATCCTCTTCATAAGAGGTAAATGGAAATGCAAAGGTCCCCACAAAATTAGGCTTTATAATAGGATAATATTAGTGGAAAGTGAAAATCAAGACGTGAAAGAAAAATAAAACCATCATTTTCATATGGATAGTGTTAGAGAACATGGTCATCGAAAAGTCTACCATCACAAAATCATAAATCCGTGATAGGTCGAAGAAGCCATTAATTTATTGATAAGAAAACTAAAAAAGATATTTTTTCATTCCAAATTAATTTTCTATTTTTTAGGGATTGGTTTAATATCCAGATAAGTAGTTTATAGAGTGATATTACTTAATTTCATTTAATGATATTAACTTTTGGTTGTGATTCAATCTATTTTCACTTCATCTCTTATGTCAGGAAATGAATATTCAAGTGAAAATTTTCATACCTAAATCACTTTAATAAATCATAAAATCCACTGGTGATTCCATCATATTTTAAATTATTACTAAAACCAAAATAGTTAGAAAAATTCATCCAATATTAGGAATCAAAATTTAACCTCAAAAAATAATATCCAATGTTCAACTTAATCCATTCCAACCTTAAGGCTCATCCAAAATACTTCTTTCCAAATTAACAGTCCAAAAAGGTCTCAAAATTTCCAAAATCAATCATAATATCAAATTCTCCAAATAACTTAATATAGAACTTACATCACATAAAAAATATCTGTTCACCTTAAACAACTTAATGAAAATGGTCATGGTTCCAAATCATTAAAGAAAATGTACTACAGTACAATCCTTATTTATTTCCATAATTCATATAACCAGAACATCATTGATAAAATACTCAAATGACATAATTTTTTTAATATAAGCACGGTTAAATTAATCTTTAACTTCATATATCGTAGGATCATAAGCTTTTCCATGATTAATTAGCTTCTCCTATGATATATTCCCTTAACGCTGGGTGTATTTATTTGTGTACTGTCCCACATCACTACAGTTGAAACACTGAATAACAGTATTTTCCTTCTTCCCATTGCATTCTTTTGACTAGGGACCCTTTTATCTCCACTTATAAAAAACTCTCAATCCTTTCAATCATTTCCCAGGTTGATTATTTCCATAGTTATCACATGTTGTAAAATATTTATTTGTCTTATTTCCTTTATCCATTTCTTTACCAATTATACTCTTATTCCTGTGCTTCCCTCTAAAACCATAATATTTGGAAAATTATTTCTCTATATCATTATCACATGATACTATGTCCTCATATGACGAGAAGGTGTAGGATACTAGTTCCATTTAAAATATTGGTTTAATACTGTAAAATATATAATCCTTATTGTTCTTTGGATCATGTGCACTAGTGAGGTTTCCATTCCTTCCACTATGATCCATTTCTAAATAATGGCATACACTATATTAGGTCATGTATCATAATGTATAATTTCAAACTTATAAAAAACTTAACATAAATTTAAAAATTTGTACATAGAAAATCTCATAATCATAAACATGGTTTTTTTGGGGACATATTTACTTTTGAATCCTTTATAATGGTTTGTAAAGAAAATGTGAATTATCCTAAGAATATCCCCTAGTAGTGTCAAACTAGGTGTGTAGTAAGGTATGTTGTCCTGTACTAGGTAATGCTGAGTCAGGCCCGATTCACCTTGTCCAAGTTGTTACCCCTAGGTACATCTTTTCTAGAACCACATACACTTGTAGTTTCCAGAAAAGGATGTATTTCTAGGAAGACCCAAATTATCTCTACCTTACCAAAATTCTAGGATGTTCTTATATACTTATCCTCAAATTCTATATTATAGTTATATTCCTTAATATATGTTTTCTAAATCTAGTTTCCATATTTTTTACTAAACTTTTTATGATACCAACTATAACAACCCCAACCCCAATATCCCAGAGACGATGCCTCACTTTATTACGTTGGAATTGATACAAGACTCGAATCCCAAAGGACTGATCTATTTAACAGTTTTGGAAACCAGATTACATACTTGAACCTTACATTACAATTGAAACTATAAAATACAATATAGTCAATCCTTTGAGTGAATCAAAATTCTCCTATATTAACCCTACATATCAATCATAATATACATCTTCACATCCTAGAAAAAATAAGACATAATAAAGGTTTGAGCTCATATGCTCAGTAATGGTAAGTGTACAACAGAAGATATCATGAACATATAAGAATAAAAAATAAGGCAAGGTGAATAACTAAAACACATTCCATTTAAACATATCCTGAGCATAATATGGCTAGAATAAATAATACCATATAAATAAACACATAAGATAGAAAACATAACCATGGATATTCTATTAGTCAAATAATCACATAGAATATAAATAAATAATTTCATAATGAGGGAATGCATAATGTCAGACATCATAAACGTACCGTCAAAGCTTCAACCAAGAAACCATAAAAAAATGAATAAGGCCTCAAACAATATATAAACTATTTTGTCTCAATAGACCTATTGATACATCGAGGGGATATAGTGGGCCCCAACTGTCACTTATTAAGTCTAATGAATTCCTCATATGAAAATATAAACAACATGAGCATTCGTATTAAAAAACTAGCATACGAAATGTGAATAATTTTACTATAAACCTTGAATGGTATCAAAATAGAATATACATAGTCAAAATTATCATAAACTCTTCATTAAAATATGGTAGGTGGTTTTAAAATAGATCAACCTTAATCAAGAATAAGAACCAATAGAGGATGTTGACAAAGATGAAAATATTCTAAAAAATTCATGAAACATTTCTTGAGAAAAATACCCCTTTTTTACTTTAAAAATTTTTATATAAAAGGCCATGGAATTTAAAAAGAAAAAATTTTCATTTAAAATAACCTTTTAAACTTTTAAAAGAATATTCAAAACATTAACACATCATTGCAGCGGAAAAAGTTTCTCATGCCACATAAGTAAAAAACATTCCTTGCATATTTTTTTTGAAAATGTCATAAATACCTCATTTGGAAAATGAAAAAAATATTCATTTTAAACCATTCTATAAAAATTCAAACATGGATAAAAGGAATTTAAAATTTTGTAGGATAATAGTAAAAACCTTTTTGAAAACATTTTTATAAAACATGGACATAGAAAAAAAGATGTGATAATTAAATATTTAATCATTCAAGGTGTCCCATAACACTTTGAATATTTAAATCATAAGAAACATGAAAGTATAAAATTTAAAAAAACAATAAATAACATGATAATAAATAAACTAATGACATTATAATTCAAAGGGTCAATATATAAACCTCATAAAAGAAGGTGGGTGTATAACATCAAAATATGCCTCAATGAAAGGAGATTGAGACGAAGTACCTTACCTTACACTTCCTTTATTCTAATGTGTTTTAACCTCTTGTATAATGGTTATAATAATGTTATTAAATTATACCATAACCATATCCATATTTATGATATCATATATGATCTTCTTATATCGTTTTGTTAATAATATTTTGTTATTACTTTTCCTATGCAAGTTTTGTCATGTAAGTCCTATTTCTTATGCATAGGATATATATAATTCATATATAGAATGATATTAAGTTCATATATATTATATTTACTCATTATCTACAATTTTATAATCATTCTTGAATGGTTAACATGGAAAATGAATCACATCATGTCATGGATAGGACAGGTCGTATATATGCACGGCTGAAGATATCATTGTCTTAAAAGTGAAAAGGGTAAGGAATTGGATGGTATTTTAATTATAAAGAGTAAATACCATGTCATAAGTACTATATATATTCATTATTTATTTCATTATAATCATCCAAGTAAAGTGGTGATGAAAAAAAAATTACATCATAGAGTGGAGACGGTAAGTCGTACGTACGCACACGCGGTGCTTTTGATTTTCATAGGATAGATAAATCATGGAATATGGTTGCCCCGTAATCATAATAAAATATCAGATTATAGATGATACTATATTTATTACTTTATCATTGAAAAAATTCATGAAGATGTTTTATAAGAAGAAATGAACTTGGATGAGTTGGTGAAAACAATTACCACTTCTTCGGCAGACTCCCTTTAGATCACTTCTTAAGGGATCTAGGGTTGGTATTCTTGGAAGATCAGAACCTCTATAACTTATCTAAGTATGTTGATAATTTAAATGGGTATGAAATGGTAAATATAGAAGTCTCAAATTGGTGTGAGGAATTGAGGGAGGAGGTTCCCTTTTATAATTGAGATGATGGGCACTTTTAGAAATCCTCAAAATATTAAAATATAATAAGGCCATTCTAGAGCCAAAGTTTTCCAAATGGACTATAAATGAATAGGGTAATAAATTTTAGACCATATATTATCCCCTTTTAAATTATTTATATTTTTATTATTTTTAAATAATTTAATAAAATTTTAATTCAATAAAGTGTCATTAATATCAAATTTGGTGCTATTCATTTAATTTGAATTTAAATACATAAATAAAAAGTTGTATTTTGAATATAATTCATTAAAACATCTCTAATATATCTTATAGATATATAAATTTTTTTATAAACATTAAATCATCCAAAATATAACAAAATTAATATTATTAAAATCAATTATTTTATTTTTCTATTTATTAAATAAATATTGTTTTAGTGTTTAAGAAGAGTTTAAGGTAGTTATATAATTTCTAAAAATTCAAAATAGATTTCTATAATGAAAATAATTTCATTAGGATAAAAATAGAAAATTAGGTTTGTTAATATCTTTTTTCCCCTATGTTGAAACATAAAATATATTAAATACAAATAGAGTGGCATTTTGTAACCATATTTGATTTAAATAATATATAAGTCATTTTCATGTAAAATAATCTATTAAACTACTCTATTTAGATATTAAGGTAATAAGGTTTTAATCATATTGATTGAAAATTATATTTTTATTTTAAAAGCACTTTTGAGGAAAAATTGGGAAACCATAATGACATCAATGACCTAAAGAACAACCGTTCCTCCATGTTCCAAGATCATCAAGAGCTTTCAACACAAGTGCTGCAACAGACACACATCCAAATTTCCAGAGTTCATCATGATCAGAAAATGTCACCAAATCATCTTCAACCAGCACAACCACCCTTTCCACTACTTCACGTAAATTAACCCGCAGACAAAACCAAAGGCAGGAGAATCAAACTTCATGAACCATACATCCAAAATCGCATAACCTAGCCTTCAAACCAGCCACTGTCGGCACACCCAACAGAACCAAATGTCCTTTTCAATACCAAAGAACCGGTCGCCCAACCAATATAAAGACCTCAAACAACCACGAATCCAATAGAAGAACAAATCAAAGCCTAATCTCCGATGCACGAATGAAGCACCATGAACCAAAACGCATCCAAAATAAAAAATGATTGCAAAAAAACCAAAAATCAGAGAAACATCACCATTATGCCGGGAGGAAAACCACTGCAAATCAGATCTCATCACCACCGTTTGAGTCTCTCTCAAAGAACATTGCAACCTCCGACCACACACACCAGGGATGAGACAAAAAATCTAAAAGGTCCATGAAATCAAAGTTTCACTGGATTCACCAGATTGGATATCACTTGAATGTTTGGGCAGTATCTTCTTCATCCAGGCTTGGACTAGGCCCAAAATTTGAGGAAAGATTGGGAACATGATTACTCACAAATTATCCTTCTATAATTCTATCCAATTAACTTATTTTGGAGGGCAACTATGTGGTGAAACTTGGAATGAAATATTTGGAAAAAAATTCATTTCACACTTAAAAAATTTATATAACCCTAGCCCTCCCAAACTCTATTTAAAGGGGGTTTTCACTATTTTGGAGGGTTGGTAGAGGGTTTGGGAAGGTTTTTTTGAAATGGTAGCTCTTGGGAACCCATAAAAACTCTTGGAATAAGTAAGGCCTTGTGAAAACATCTCTTCTAATAAGTCTCTCCTCTCCCACCTCATCTTTATATTTCTTTGCTTTCATGCTTGTATCTTGAATTCTTCTTCAATTAATCTTCTATGTTTTTTCCTTTTCATCTTCTTATTTTTCTCATTGGGCTATAATATAAGAGTGAAATGAGATTGGGTTTTTCCCTTTCAATCCATTTCTTATGAAAAACGTCTCCACAATGACAACTCCGCTCATAGAAGAGTGATTTTTTTCGTAGTTTATCTAATCCCTACTCCCTTCATTTATTTATTTTGAATCCATAAACATACTGTAATTAATAAATTGTGATAAAATAATTGACTTTTAATTTCTATGTAACTTTATCAACTTGAACTTGAGGGTGTGGTCAGACTTGTGTAAATCATTTGAGTGAAACTTTAATCATAAAATCCATTCAACTTGGGATATAATTGTAGGGTTCAAGTCTCATCCCAAAACAAAATTAATTCTCAAATACAAAGAGTATATTCTTCCCTAACTAACCATATACCATAATTTGTCTTTTGTATCACAATCAAAGCAGGGTACTATAATTGGAATTCCTAAAGTTTACCTAAGGCTCATTTTTCCAATATTTGTGGTCGTGTTAATTTATATAGGGTTTGGGGGTTGACAAGGTTAGGGGATAATAATTGAAAGAATTATAATCATATGGGATAATGATAAATGAATGATGAAGGGGTAGATTAGATCAACTATGTCTTCTCATATAAGTGTATTTAAAGAAACCCTATCTTTGATTGTTCTTGTTTGTTGTTTAGTTTATTGTTTGAAAGTCACAAAACCAAACCTCCCATCTTGTGTTTAATTTGTTTTCACTTTTGTTTTTTTGTTTTATTCAAGCATATTAAAGGTTTTTTAATTCACTTCCTCCTTGAGAGAACGAACTAGGTCAGTTACTGTGCTTCACTTAGTTAAATCAAAAATAGTTTAAGAGTGTGTGCGACAACACTCGTCAAATTGGTACTGTTTCCAGGGAGGAAAGTATTTTATTAAACCAATTTTAGGTAAGTTATTTATTATTATTTGTTATTTTGTTTCTTTTCCTATCCTCCCTTTTCTTTTCAGTTCTTTCTTCCCTACCTTTTTTTCAGACCATCAATTGAAACCTCATTTAATGATATTGGTGTTTGCTTATTTTTGTTTCTCTATTTCTATAATTTATGACATGATCCCATCATGAGGATCTCCATGATCTAGACCATGAGATTGAGTGCAGCCTTAGGGATCAAATCAGACAATCTCAGTCTACGAGGAGTGTTGAAATTTACCTAACTGGGGAATTCCTACACTCTAAGAATTTTGAAATTGGAAACTCTTCTGAAACAAATATTAAACTAGATACAATGGCTGAAAATAAAAATAATGAACTCAATAGGACTATTAAAGATTTAGATGCACCTGATATTAATTATCAACCTACATGCAATGAATATCCAACTCTCGAATCAAACTTTGAACTAAAATATGTGTTAATTCACCTTCTTCCAAAATTTCATGGCTTATCTGGCGATGATACAATTTTTTTTAAAATAATTCAATGTGTTATGCTCAACAATGAAAACAATAAATGTATTTGAAGATCAAATAAAACATAGATAATTTCCATTCTCACTTGATGGAACTGATAGGGATTGGATGTATTATTTACAACTTGAATATGTATCGTGTTGGAATGATTTGAAATTTCTTTTCTTGTAGAGATTTTTTCCAGCATCAAGGACCACTTCCATTCTAAAGGAGATCTCATGGATCAAGAAAGAACATGGGGAGTTAGTGTAAGAGTATTGGGAGAGATTCAAGAAGTTGTATGCAAACTGAATGCATCACAAAATCAGTGATCAACTCATCATACAATACTTCTATGAAGGACTCACACATATAGAGAGAATCATGGTGGATGACGCAGCGGGAGGGGCATTGGTTGAAAAAACACCAGTAGCTGCATGTGCGTTGATAGAAAATATGGAACAAAACTCCCAATAATTTGGTGATTGAGATACCCCACATGTTAGAGGAGTATATCAGGTAAGTCCATCTTCTCTTGAAAGTCATTTGATTGATACCAAGTTAAAAGAATTGAAAACTATGGTGAGACAGATTGATTTGGTACAAAATAAATCCCAACCTCCTCCTTCAAGGCCTTGTGGAATTTTCACTGAGACAAGATACCCAAATGATTGTTTCCCCCAACTACAAGAAACAGAAGATTGTGCAGTAATGTTTCCTGGGATACCATATCAGTAGAAACAACAACCATATCCCCAAAATAAGTTTGATTCATTTTCTCCAACATACAACCAAAGGTGTAAGGATCAATCAGACATGAGGTATGCCTCTGGACAACAACAAAGGCCCCCTTTCAACAAAACTTCCAGCATTCTCCACCTTACCAACATGGTTTACAACAACCCCAAAGTAAATTTGAATCTCAAGCATAAAAAATTCAACAATAAGGCACTTATCAACCAAAGATAGATTCTAATACTAATGATCTTTTGAAAAAAATTGTTCTTAATCAATAGAATGAGTTGAAGAGTCAATGTTCAGATATGAGGGAGTTGAAAACTCAAATGATCCAGATTTCCACTACCCTCCATGAACTGGTAAGTAAGAATTGTGTAAATCTACTTTCCCAACCTACTCCAAATCCAAAGGGGAATGCTAGTGCCATCACATTGAGAAGCGGGAAGCAAATAAGTGATGCTTCTCTACCTACCATTCCACTGATATTGACCTAAATGTTGGAGAATCCCCATTCAAGAACAACTGATGAGTATCCCATAGAGAAAGAAAATGGTAAGAAAAAGATCAATGATGTTCCTCCTAAACCTCTTACCTTTCCAAACAGGGTTATTTAAACCAAGAATATGGATGAAGAGGCAATGAAAAAGAAGGTTTTGGACACATTCAAGTGTGTGGAGATAAACATCCCCCTTATTGAATCCATCAAGTAAATCCCAAGGTGTGTAAAATTCCTAAAATAACATTGTACTAATCAAAGAGGGATCAAGGGGAATAAGAGGATCAATATTGTAAGGAATGTGTCATTACTCATTTCACCAACTCTAGCAATGCTAACTAAGAGCAAGGATCCAAAGACATTCAACATCCCATGAAGCATAGGGGAGTTTCACTTTTCTGATGCTCTTTGTGATTTAGGAGCTTCCATAAATGTAATTCCCCACTCTGTACTTTCTTCTTTACAGGTTGGTGAGTTGAATTAATTCTACGAGAGTAGTGGTGCAGTTGGAAAATAGAGCTACAACATATCCAGTGGGAGTATTTGAAGATATACTTGTCTGGGTAAGAGACATGATCTTTCCATCATATTTCTATATGCTTAAAATGGAGGATGATTATGTAAGTTTACATGCTCCAATTATCTTAGGTAGTCCCTTCCTCAAAACTGAAAAAACAATCATAAATGTCTATGAGGGTACAATTTCCATGAAGTTTGGGGATGAATTTGTGATATTTAATATTATGGATTCCATGAAGTACCCCTCAGAGGACCATTCTGCTTTTGTTATCTCCCATTTTGAACCACCAAGTAAAAACACCATGGATTTTTATTGTCCTATGTTTAGGGAGATTATGAGCATTGGTTATAGTTTTATGTATAAGATTACCTCCACACCTATTTATAATGCACAAGACTCTCTTAGATTTGATTTTGAAATGGATTCATATTCTGATTTTGATCATGATCAATCTGATTATGACATGGATATTGAGTATACTAATGGATTTGATGAATTATTCTATAAATTTGATGATGTTTATTCTGATACTGATGTTATTTGTGCACATATTTTAGTTCCTTTAATGTTTCAATCCATACATCACTCCCATTCATTAGAGCTCAATCCATTACCACAAAATCTCAAATACTCATACTTGTTGAGTGGTGAGAGGTTACCTGTTATCATTGCTAATAATATCACTTTTTAATACGAAGAAAATATTTTGAGGGAGAACATCAAGGAAATCGGGTGGAACTTGGGTGAAATATCAGGTATTAGCCCCTCTATTTTTATGCATAGGATTATTTTGGTGGATGGGGCTAAGCCGGTTAGGCATCCACAAAGGATATTGAGCCCAACTATTCTGGAAGTTGTGAAAAAAGAGGGTGAAAAATTGCTCGAGGTAAGTATAATACATCCCATTTTAGATTCCCTGTGGGTGAGTCCTATTCAGGTTGTTCTTAAGAAAGGTGATGTTACTATCATTAAAAATGATAATGATGAGTTAGTTTCAATGAGGTTGAAAAATAGTTGGCGTGTATGTATTGATTATAGGAATCTAAATCAAACCACTCACAAGGACCATTTCTCACTCCCATTTATTGATCAAATTCTTGAGAGACTAGCTGGGAAGACACATTATTTTTTCTTGGATAGATTTTATAGATATTTTTAGATTTCTATAGCTCTATAGGATCAAGAGAATACAACATTAACTTGTCCATTCGACACATTTTCCTACTAGAGGATGCCATTTGGACTTTACAACACCCCAGGTACCTTCCAGAGATGCATGGTGAGTATTTTTTCTGATTTTATTGAGACCTGCATAGAGGTATTTATGGATTATTTCACAGTGTATGGATCCTCATTTGATGAATGTCTAAGTAGTTTGGGAAAGGTTTTGAATTATTTTACTGAGAAGAATCTGGTCTTGAACTTTGAAAAGTGCCATTTCATGGTAGAGAATGGCATTGTATTAGGGCATGTAGTGTCAAAACATGGGATAGAGGTTGATAGATCTAAGATAGAAATTATTTTATCCTTACCCTATCCTTCATGTGTGTGTTATATTAGATATTTCTGAGGGAATGCAGTCTTTTAACGGTGCTTCATCAAATATTTTAGCAAGATTTCTCTTCCTTTATCACGATTACTTCAAAAGGATTCTGATTTTGTGTTTGATGATTCATGCAGGGTAGCATTTGATGATATGAAGAAGTGTCTGACCACTCCACCGATCATACAACCCCCACAATGGGACATTCCTTTTGAGATTATGTGTGATGCATCCAACTTTTCAATTGGAGTTGTCTTATCACAAAGGGTGGAGGGACATTCACATGTGATTGCCTATGCATTGTGGACATTGGATTTAGCCCAATAAAACTACACTACCATGGAAAAGGAGTTTATTTATATTATATTTGTTTAGATAAATTCTATTCACATTTATTGGTCTCTAAATTAGTTTTTTTTTCTGACCATGCGGCTTTGAGGAACCTTTTGAAGAATCCAGATGCAAATCCCAAACTTATACGATGGATGCTCCTTCTTCAAGAATTCGATATTGAAATAAAGGACAAGAAGGGGTCATAAAACCTGGTGGCAGACCACATGAGTAGGCTTACTCATGCACTAGAGGCTGACACCTTAGGTCAAGTACCCCTTAAGGACACTTTCCCTGATGAGAATATTTATTCCATCTCAGGTACGCATCCTTGGTATGCTGATTTAGTGAACTACCTTGTTGCATCTGAAATCCCTGCAAATTTAAAGAAATATCAAGTCCAAAAATTAAAAAGTGAGTCTCGTTATTATGTGTGGCCTGATTCATACCTCTGGCATATGTGTAGTGATCAAGTTATTAGGAGGTCTGTTACTAATCATGAGTTTGAGTCAATTCTACATTTATACCATACACTTTCATGTGGAGGACACTTTGGACCCCAAAAAATAGATAGGAAAGTATTAGACTATGGATTATATTTTCCTAGCTTATTATATGATGCCCAAGTGTTTTTTAAGTAATTCTATTATTTACAACACATTGGGAACATTTCTAGGAGACACGGGATTCCCCAACAGACCATAATATTCTGTGATATTTGTGATGTGTGTGGCATTAATTTTGTGGGTCCTTTTACAAGTTCTTTTGGTTTCTTGTACATTTTTGTCGTTGTTGATTATGTGAGAAAATGGGTGGAGGCTAAGGCCACCAGGATAGATGATTCTCATGTTGTAGTGGATGTTTTAAAAGCATATAATTTTTGCAGTTTTGGAGTACCGAAGGCCATCATTAGCAACCAAGGGACACACTTTTACAATTATAATTTGGATTCCCTCCTTTGAAAGTATGGAGTGACACACAAAACATCAACACCATACCACCCCTAAACAAATGGCCAGGCTGAGGTTTCAAATAGGGAGTTGAAACAAATTTTAGAGAAAACTGTGTAGTCAAATAGGAAGGATTGGAGCAAGCACTTGGATGATGCGCTTTGGGATTATAGGAAGGCATACAAAAATCCAATCGGTATTTCCTGATTTCGGATTGTTTTTGGAAAATATTGTTATATTTTTGTGGAAGTTGAGCATTGGGATTATTAGGCTATAAAGAAATGAAACATGGATTTGGACCAAGCTAGAATCAAAAGGAAGCTTCAAATTCAAGATCTTGAGGAGATTCGATTGCCTTCATATGAGAACTCAAGGTTCTACAGGGAAAGATCAAAAGAATCTCATGATAGAATGATCCAACAAAGAGAGTTTCATTTTGGAGATAAAGTCCTTCTCTACAGTTCATGACCGAAGATGATGTCTGGTAAGTTGTGTTCCATATGGTTAGGTCCTTATGTTGTGTCTAATGTATTTCCTTATGGTGTAGTGGAGATCACACAAGAGGACATTGGAAGGAGCTTTATTGTCAATAGTAAAAGTTTGAAGAAATACATTGAGGGACTTCCTACTGATGCAGTGGATTTCATCACACTACATGACCCCATCATCACTTGAGTATATCAAGTTGTTCCTAACCCTTACACTTTTATATTATTTGTCCTATTTAAAGTTCTGCTTTTCATGTGCACATATCATTGCATAGGTTCACATTGAGGACAATGCAATATTTTAAGTGTGGGGGAGGGGAAAATATTTTGGGGGTAGATATTAAGGATTTTCATTTTTGTGTTTTTTGTGTATTTTCTATTAAGTTTTTGGTTAAAATTTTCAACAAAAAAAATAAACCCAAAAAATAAATAAAATTAATAATATCATGTAACATTCTCATGTGGAACATATGGAAAATGTATGTTTTTGAAATTCATTGGTAGAATTATAATCATGAGTAATATTTCATCATAAAGGGTTGATTTTTATAAAAATTGAAGTCATCGATTCTATGAATAGTTGAGTCATTATTAAACCTTTTCGATTATGACATCATTATTTGTGATATTTGTTCATGGTAAATTGTGTCATTGATTTCTCCAAAAAAAAAATCACTCAACCATGACTTGTAAAATTTTTCCTACTCAATTGAAGGTATAGTCAAGTTAGGTAAAAAAATCATTGGTTGATCCATACATTCATTTCTCTTCTAATCGGTTTCATTACTGTACTGAATTGACCTATGCATGTGTACCTATTTTCTGACTATTGTACACCCTAAAAAAACTATGGGTTGTGTCTTGGACAGGTCAAAAACCACTCTTCACCGACCTTTGATCTGGTTATGACTATTATAATTAGTGTTGTGAGGAGATCAAACACTGGTTGAGAGTTGAGTTTGAGATTTGTTTCAAGTGAAACTTAAAAAAACAAAAAACAAATAAATGAGGGGAGTGATGAAATGTACAACATATGTGGATATCTAGGTCGAGAGATTAAGGTTTGAGTTTTAGGAATGCTTAAGTGAGTTGGTCTTGAAATTCGATTACAAAGAAATGCAAAGTAGGTTTAGTGAATTAAAACAGGTAAGAAGAATTATTTTACTTGACCTGAATATACTAAATAAAGGGTGGATTTATGAGCTTGGAATGGTTGGCACACACACACGTGGAGAATTTGTGGCATGGTAGACCCATGACTAGTTTCGCTATGATTAGTGTTATGAATCTCACTGGATTTTGTTTTGACATAATTTATAAGACAATGAATTTAAAATTTATTAATATAGACTCTTGATTCTATTATTACTTTTCCTTTATTCCCACCGTGGATTGAGAAATATGAACATGCATATCCTGTCACAATTTTTTTGAATACATGATATAAGGTTTTTCCTAGAAGTGCAAAAGGGTAAGTGCAGGGGAGTTGATAAAACACAATTTTATTGAATATTTTATTGATAATAAATGAAATAATTTCCTCACATTTTGCTAAATATGTTCATTTATAGAATATTTTGGATTAGATCATTAATTTGAAAATTTGATGGAAATTCCAGTTATACCCTTTTAAAATTCACCAAGTATTTTGGGAATAAATATTTATCTGTAACTTATTTTGACTTAAAATTTTGTAACTATGTTCATGACTTAATGAGATATAAATTCAATTTAGGACATGGGAGCTGGATCGTGCATTTGTGTGTTCTAAATGGGCCATGAAATCAAAGATGGACGAGATTCACCAGATTGGATATCACTTTAGTGTTTGGGTCGTATCTTCTTCACCCAGGCTTGGATTAGACCCAAATTTTGAGGAAAGCTCAGGGACATGATTCCTCACAAATCATCCTTCTAAAAGGCCCGAAAATTCGCGTGTTTTAAAGGTTAACTATGCGGTTGAACATGGAATAAAATATTTGGCCGAATTTTCACACTACAGGAAAAACGCTCATTGGCGATGGGTTATTTACGATGGGTCAGGAGCCTATCATAAATAACCCTTCGGAAAGGGTTTTTTTTTGTGATGGGAAACATATCCCATCGCAAAAAAAGGCCATTTGCGATGGGAGTGAAGGGGCCCGTCACCAAAAGTTTGGCGCGACTTTCCTACCAAACCACAGGAAGAGCATTTGCGATGGGGAAATGATTCACGCCGCAAATACTTGATTCTGTTTTTAGTATTTGCGACGGGATATTTACCCCGTCGCAAATAGTATGTCGGCATGTTGTCATTTGTGATGAGACCCACCAATATAATTACTGTGGGTGGTTAGAATTTGCGACGGGTCCCATCACAAATGACACTATTTGCGACGGGCTTCCCATCACAAATGATCTAACCTATATATACCCCCATATGTTTTTCTCCCATTCTACTCCGATCTCAATTTCTCTCTATCAGTCTTATGGAATTTTTTTTTAAACTTCTTCATAGTTTAAAGTTTTCAATCATAGCATAATTCGTGCATTCTATACTAAAAAATCTTCAGTTTCAAGGTATTTATCTATTTTTTATTGTTTAGTTAATTTATTTAATTTTAAATTATTTATAATTTTTGTTAGTTAGTTGCAATTAAATTAAGTTAAAATTAGAATTTTTTTTTCAGTTCTTATTTTTATGAATAATTATGTGTTAGTGTTAATTAAAAATAATTAGAAATAATTAGAAATAATTAGTAATAATTAGAAAAAATTAGTAATAAATAGAAAAAATTAGTAATAAATAGAAATAATTAGTAATAAATAGAAATAATTAATAATAATTACAAATAGTCAGTCATAATTAGAAATAATGAGTCATAATTAGAAATAATGAGCCATAATTACAAATAATTAATGACAATTATAAATAATTAGTACTCAATTAGTATTAAATTAGTAGTAAATTATAAAAATCAGTAATAAATTCCTATAAATTCTAAAAATTAGTAATAATTAGTAAATTAGTAAAAAATAGTAAAAATTAGTAAAAAATAGAAAAAGTAGTAAAAATTAGTAAGAAATAGCAAAATATAGTAATAATTTGTAAAAAATAGTAAAAAATAGTAAGAATTAGTAGTAATTAGCAGTAATTAGTAATAATTAATACTAATTAGGAATAATTATTTATAATTTGATATAATTGGAAATAATTAGTAATAATTTGATATAATTAGTAATAATTTGAAATAATTAGTAATAATTTGATATAATTTGATACAAATTAGTAATAATTTGATATAATTAGTATTAATAGTAGAAAATAGTAAGAATTAGCAGTAATTAGCAGTAATTAGTAATAATTAGTTATAATTTGATATAATTAATAATATTTTGTAATAATATGAGATAATTAGTAATAATTTGATATAATTTGATACATACTAATTATAATTTGATATAATTAGTATTAAATAGTAATAATTAGAAATAATTAGGAATAATTAGAAATAATTAGGAATAATTAGTAATAATTAGTAATAATTATTAATAATTAGTAATAATTAGTAATAATTAGTAATAATTAGTAATAATTAGTAATAATTTGTAATAATTTGTAATAATTAGCAATAATTAGGATTAATTAGATATAATTAGAAATAATTAGATATAATTAGAAATAATTAGGAGTAATTAGTAATAATTAGGATTAATTAGTAATAATTAGAAGTAATTAGTAATAATTTGGAGTAATTAGTAATAATTAGGATTAATTAGTAATAATTAGAATTAATTAGTAATAATTAAGATTAATTAGTAATAATTAGGATTAATTAGTAATAATTGGGATTAACTAGTAATAATTAGTAATAATTAGTTTTAATTAGTAATAATTAGTAATAATTAGTAATAATTAGCAATGATTAGTAATAATTAGGATTAATTAGGAATAATTAGGAATAATTAGGAATAATTAGTAATAATTAGGATTAATTAGTAATAGTTAGGATTAATTAGTAATAATTAGGATTAATAAGTAATAATTACAATTAATTAGTAATAATTAGTAATAATTAATAATAATTAGTAACAATTAGTAATAATTAGTAATAATTAGTAATAATTAGTAATAATTAGGATTAATTAGTAATAATTAGTATTAATTAGTAACAATTAGTATTAAATTAATCATAATTATGACTAATTATTAATAATTATTACTAATTATTTCTAAATATTACTAATTATTAATAATTATTACTAATTATTAGTAATAATTAAGATTAATTAGTAATAATTAGGATTAATTAGTAATAATTAGTAATATTTAATAATAATTAGTAATAATTAGTAATAATTAGGATCAATTAGTAATAATTAAGATTAGTTAGATATAATTTGTAATAATTACGGTTAATTAGTAATAATTAGGATTGATTTGTAATAATTAGGATTAATTAGTAATAATTAGGAATAATTAGTAATAATTAGGATTAATTAGTAATAGTTAAGATTAATTAGTAATAATTAGTAATAATTAGGATTAATTAGTAATAATTAGGATTAATTAGGACTAATTAGGAAAAATTAGGACTAATTAGGATTAATTAGTAATAATTAGGATTAATTAGTAATAATTAGGATTAATTAAGATTAATAAGTAATAATAAGTAATAATTAGTAATAATTAGAAATAATTAGTAATAATTAGAAATAATTAGCAATAATTAGCAATAATTAGAAATAATTAGCAATAATTAACAATAATTAGCAATAATTAGCAATAATTAGAAATAATTAGAAATAATTAGAAATAATTATCAATAATTAGTAAATATTATTAATAATTAACAAGAATGACCAAGAATTCGCAAGAATTAGCAACAATTAGCAACAATTAACAATAATTGGAAACAATTAGAAACAATTAGTAATAATTAGGAATAATTATAAATAATTACAAATAATTAGTAATAATTTTAAAAAAAAATTAATAAATTCGAGTACATTGTTATAAATTGTCAAAATTTCCAGTGGATTGGAGGATTCCTTTTGCTCAACATCTCAAATCCTTGAAACTTTATCCCACTAAATTTTGTATGAAAAATGTGATCTATTGTATGTCAGAGCAGGTTTTTCATACTGATTTCAGTTGGGAGAAAGTTGCAAGGAGATGATCCATCAGACAAAAGAGGCTATTTTTTCTGATGAATTATCTCCTTGTAAGGAGATGAGTCATTGGGCAAAAGATCTTCCCCCAATCCACTGGAAATCATGTCAATGGTAATTAAAAATAATTTGTACAAACTAACTATAATTAAAAATAATTAGTGGTAATTAGTATTAATTATTATAAATTAATTTAGATTAGTTTAAAAGTTTAAAAATATTGTATAAATAACTATAAAATAATAGAAATTATTATAAATTTCTAGAAAAGGGAATTTAGTTGTCTTCCCTTTTTTGATTTTTTTCTTATATCAAATTATACAAAAATAATAATTATTTTATATTCTTTAGAAAAACTATAGAACAAGGAAGTTGACAACAGTCATTATTAGATGATCATGGTTGGATAAATTTGTGTAGGAATCCAAATATTTTTGGTTTAAATCCTGTATATATTGAGGGTGTTCAAGCTTTCTTATCATTTGCATCACCGAAACCAGAATTTGTTTTAGTAGGGACAATTAATTTTCCTTGTAAAAAATGTGGTCTAAGAACGTTTGACACATTTGACAACATTGGAGGTCATTTATTGCATTATGTTTTTCAACCAGATTATGTTTTTGGAATCAACATGGTGCACGTAGTTCCAGAGAAGATACAAATAATTTGGTTCCAGACCCAGAGAGGTTTCAAAATTTAGTACATGATGTGGAAAGTCCATCTATTTAATAAATTGAAATGAAAAATGATATTTATTTACCTCTTGAGTTTGAACCATATAATTTTTATGAGTTGTTGAGGTCCGCTGAGGATGCCTTATATCATAGTTGCAAGATAAGAAAATTTGAAGTAGTTTCTAAATTTATGGTTATTAAATCAGAGAATGGAATGTCAAATAGTTTTTTTGATTAGATATTCTCTTTGGTTAAAAAATTACTACCTGAAGGAAATGTGTTGCCTATAATTTTTTATGAGAGTAAGAGGCTGATTTGTAATATGGGTCTTGGTTATCAAAAAATTCATGCATGTTATAATGATTTCATCTTATAATATGGTGAAAATGAGTTGTTGAATAGTTTTCCCACATGTGGACAATTGAGGTATAAAGATGCTCAAGTGGAAAAGTCTAGATTGATTCTCGTAAAATAGTTGAGATATTTTCCACTTACACCTAGATTGTAGTGTTTGTTTATGTCTCCGAACATAGCAGCATTGATGACATGGCACAAAACCAATATTCCAACCGATAAAATCTTAAATCATCCTTCTAATAGTGATTCATGGAAACATTTTGATCAAGTGCATTCGTATTTTTCTTTAGAATATTGAAATGTGTGATTGGGTATTTCTACATATGGTTTCTGTCCATTTGGTTCTTACGGTAGTCAGTATTCATGTTGGCCTATCTTTATAACTCTATAAAATTTACCCACTTAGATGTTGATGAAAGATGCATATATCTTTTTGAATTTATTAATTTATGGACATCTAAAAAAGAATATTGATGTTTATTTGAAACCATTGATTGATGAGTTAAATTCATTGTGCAGTAATGGTGTGAGTACATTTGATGTTGCTGCAAAACAAATTTTTTTATGAAAGCTGCATTGATGTGGACAATTAGTGACTTCCTAGAATATGAAATGTTATTTAGCTGGAGTACAAATGGTCCAAAATCATGTTCATATTGTATGAGGGACAAAAAAGTTTTTATACTCATCAATGAAAAAAAACCATGTTTCTTTGACTGTCTTTGCAGATTCCTTCCAACAGATCATCCTTTTCGAAAAATCAAATATCATTTAAGAAAAGGCATAATTGAAAAAGATGGACCTCCAACAATGATATCAGGTACAGAGTTAAAATCAGTTATCTCTTCATTACCTTAGATCACATTTGGACCAATAATAAACCAATAGAAAATTGATGGCTTTGAAAAAGGGCACAATTGGATAAAACAAATCATTTTTTGGGATTTTCTATATTGGTCTGATTTGTTGGTCCGTCACATGTTGGATTTCATGCATATTGATAAAAATTGTTTTGATAATTTTTTTCATATAGTTATGGATACACCAGGTAATACCAAAGATAATGTAAATTCAGGATTAGATCTTGCCCAAATTTTCAGGCAACCAGAACTAGAACAGTTTGAATATGTCATATCACAGAAGTTAATGAATCCAAAAGTAGCTTATACACTGTCCAAAGAGAGTCTCTTATTATTTTGTCAATGGATTTCATATTTGAGACTTATAAATGTTTAAGCTTCCAATTTGGGCAGATGTGTCAGAAATGGTCATATTACCGGATTGAAAAGTTATGAGTATCATGTTATAATGGAAAGAATTATTCCAATTGGATTGAGAGGCTTGTTGAATTATATGATTTGGTATGCGCTAAAAAAGATATCAAATTTTTTTAGAGAAATTTTTGCGGCGACAACTGACTACGATGCAGTTAGCATACTACAATAAGACGTTGTTTTAATTTTCTGTAAATTGGAAAAAAATCTTCCCGCCAGCTTTATTTGACTCAATGGAATATTTGATATTACATTTTCCACATGAAGCAAAATGTGGAGGTTTGGTATAGTTCAGATGGATGTACCCATTCGATAGAAACATGCAGAAATTAAAGAAAAAAGTACGTAACAAAGTATCGGTTGAAGGCTCAATTGCAGAAGATTATTTACAAGAGGAAATTTATTTATTCTTCTCTCATTATTTTCAACCTGAATAACCCTCAAAACACAAATGCATGGGTCATAATGAGGGAAATGATGATGATGGAATGAGCAATCAATTATCAGTTTTCAATCAGCCCAAACTGGCCTTCGGTGGAGTTAATGAATGATGGATTTCAGATGATGAACATCAAAGAGCTCATACATATGTTCTACTCAACTGTGAATAAATGTCACCAGTTGTACTGTAAGTGCTCCTATCACTTATTCTATATTTTTAGTTATAGTAAATTAATCTTATTGTATTTGTAGGTTATATGATAATCATATCAAGAACAAATTTCTACAAATTACAGTAGTTTCCCTAGAAGAACATCGGCAAAACAATTTTTCCTACTTGTTTCAAAAACTGGTAACATACATTCTTTTTGGTTTAACATATAAAATAAATTTATTACTTGTAATAGTGATAACTGTTTTACAAATTTTCATGTATCTTTACATGATGATAAGATCAATAATTTGTTGTGTATACTGAGTAACCCACCATCCAAAATGGTTAAATCTTATAATGCATATGTGGTGAATAGTTATTTCTTCCATACACATGCATATGGGGAATCTAAAAAAACAATGAATAATGGTGTTTTCTTAAAGGGATCAAATCATAGAGAGAATGAAGTTGAATTTTATGTCATGCTTGAAAAATTATTGAACTGTGTTATCTAGGACAGAATTACGTAATAATGTTTAAATGTCAATGGATGGATATTGAGAGAGGATTTCATATTCATCTAACTCATGGATTCGTTGATATTAAATATAAAAGTCTTCTTATAATAAATGAACCATTTTTATTATCTCGTCAGGCACATAAAATTTATTATGAAAAATACTATACTACTTAAAGAGAGTTGGGTGATTGGTGGAGAATAATAAAAATTAAATCTTAAGAATATCAATTTACTCAAAGTGAATGTGGTTCTACTAAAGTTCAAAGAAATGAATTTTTTTAAGAGACTGCCCCAAATTTATCTATTTATTAAAGAGACATGAATATCAATGATGAAACCCCACGGTTAAGGGTCAATGGTGACAATGATGTCCATGATGTTACAATTAAATTTTAAATGACAAGAGATTATCAAACTAAAACTAATATGGGAATTGATGAATTTGAGGAGGAAGATGAAGAAATTAACATCGAAAGTTATGAAGATGAGGATGAATATGGGCATTTACGTATTTGAATGCTGGTTACAAACAAAAATAATTTATATCTATATATAATAGTTGTTTTCAACTGTTTTATAACAAAAATCATTTCGTGTTTCGAATGGACCTGAATCTGTATCGTCTATCGCAGGAGGCTGATCTACCTTTAGACGAAAAGGATATTGAGTCATCTGACCCTCAGGATGTTGGAACTTCAAGGATCACTTGGAGGGGGTATGGTCTTGCCTGAATGATGATTACCGACCCTATCCCTGAGCGACATCCAAGTCTGGGGTTTGATCCACACACGCAGAGGTATGTTTAGATGTGTATTTTTGTGAGTTTTCATTAATTTATTTATATTTTAATTGTTTTATTATTTGTTCTTTTTTTCACAGCTTTACACATATAACCGTTGGACATGGGAGTTCTATATTACAAAATTATTTTTCTGAGGCATGGGTCTCATGGGATCAAAGTCCTGATGATATTAAGCACCGCATGTTTGATCATTGGATGGTATATAAATAAATAATATTTATTTTGAAATAAATTTATTTAATAACATGATATTAAAAATTATTTGTAGGTTTTATGGTATCCCATTGATGACAACATGTGTGGAGCTATCTGGAAGGAATGGTAGGGGTTATGTGTTTGCATTGTAGTCAGTTTTTGCACAATTTGAGAAAGAGTGCAATGAAGAAAGCAGGAAAGATAGATTTTGATGAGTTATGTCGCATCCACCAACCAGATTATATTTCATCTCATGTTTGGGGTGGATTATGTACACACTGGTTGAGTTGGAAGTTTTAGAGTAGATCATCGGTAGGTGGCCACATTCGGGTGAGACAGGAGGCGACACATCGAGCTGGTAGCCGTATATTCCGTACACATAGAGAGCATATGGTAATTAATTTTTATAAATATGTTATATAACTTTAAATATAAATGGTTTATTTTATATTCATATAAGCAGTTTCAAAACCTGATAATACAGAGTTCTATGTTTATTGGTGGATGTACAGTGATCCGACCACTAGAGAGATTAGAGGTTCTCGCCAACGTTAGATTATGGTCAGTATAATTAGTTTTTGAGTTTTAAATTTAACTGAAAATAATATTTTAACAATTTTAATTTTAAATTGCAATTGAAGGAGTCATATGAGGCCGCGAAGTCTCAGTCACAGGCCAAGAGTCAGACTGAGACTGATGCTCAGACCAGTGCCCACCCATTTAATGAGTCAGCATGGATTCAGGCGACCCAGTATGCCTTCGATAAAGGTCGAGTTGTTGGTATTGTCTCTCGATTGACGCCTGGGAGTTTTTATGGCATCGCTGTGATGTCATTGTCCAGCTCGAGAGGATCTCGTGGAGAGACATCATCATATGTTGCATAGTATTAGGAGGAGCTATGAGCTCAGAGTGAGCTTATAGAGAGTATGTGTAGAGAACAACAGGAGATGTGTCAATGGCAGTAGCAGTAGGAGGAAGAGCTCTGGCCATAGCAGCAGTAGCAGGAGGATGAGATGCATCGATGGCGGTAATAGTAGATGGAGTACGTGCAATGCTTGACTTGGAGTTTAGGGATGGAGATCCCTCCACCATCTCCTCCAGCTCTTCCAGAAAACCCTTCCCCCAATTGATTTAGTTTAGTTTTTATGAAAAAATATTTTCATGTAATTATTTTTGTAATATTAACTATTTAAAGTTTTAAATAGCGTGTTTTTTATATTATTATGAATATTACATTTTTTAGTATTTATTTTATTTTTTTTATATTTTTTTGAATCTTGAGATTTTTCATATATTACTGATATTAATATTATTATTTAATGAATATTAAAAATATTAATATTTAATGAATATTAAAAATATAATTATTTAATGAATATTAAAAATATTATTATTATATTATTATTTTATAATTTGATAATTTAATTTATGTTGCTAATATTAATATTATTATTCCATTTATATTAGTTTTATATTATTATTAGTATTTTATTTTATTTTATTTAATTTTATTACAAATATTACACTATTTATTATTTATTTGATTTTTTATATTTTTGTGAATCTTGAGGTTTTTAATATATTACTAATATTAATATTATTATTTAATGAATATTAAAAATATTAATATTATTATATTATTTTATAATTTTATAATTTAATGTATGTTTCTAATAATAATATTATTATTTCATTTATATTAGTTTTATATTATTATTAGTATTATTTTTATTTTATTGAATATTACTTTTTTTTTATTTTTTTCAAGTATTTGCGACAGGTCCTATCGTAAATAGTCCAAATAAAAGAAGTTATTGTGATGGGACCCGTTGCAAATAGTTTTTAAATAATCGAGAACTATTGTGACGGGGAATAGCTTGTCACAATATGATTTTTTTAAAAACATCAAAACTATTTGCGAGGGGGGTACAAATCGTTGAAAATATTATTATTTGTGATGGTCCATTTCAAATAATAATATTTGTGACACCCTTTTCTATAACAGGTTATTTATGATGGGGCCCCGTCACAAATACCGCATTTTCCAGTAGTGTCATTTCACACTTAAAAGATTTATGCAACCCCAGCCCTCCCAAACTCTATTTAAAGGGGGTTTTCACTCTTTGGGAGGGTTGGTAGAGGCTTTTGGAATGTGTGGCCGAAAGGGTGGCTCTTGGGAACCCCTCACAACTCTTGGAATAAGTAAGGCATTGTGAAAACATCTCTTCCAATAAGGCTCTCCTCTCCCACCTCCTCTTTGTATTTCTTGCTTTCATGCTTGTATCTTGAATTTTCTTCAATTAATCTTCTATATTTTTTACTTTCCATCTTTTTATTTTTCTTCATGGGCTGTAAAATAAGATTGGAGATGAGATTGAGTTTTTTCATTTTAATCCATTTCTTATACAAAACGTCTCCACGATGACAACTCTGCCCACGGAAGAGCAATTTCATTCATAGTTGATCTAATCCCTACTCCATTCATTTATTTATTTTGAATCCAAAAACATACTATAATTCATAAATTGTGATCAATTAATTGAGTTTTAATTTCTATGTAACTTGATAAAATTTCACTTGACCGCATGGTCAGACTTTTGTAAATCGTTTGGGTGAAACTTTAATCACAAAATCCATTTAACTTGGGATAGAGTTCCAGGGTTCACATCTCATCCCAAAACACAATTAATTCTCAAATCCAGGGAGGATATGCTGCCCTAACTGACCATTGACCATAATTTGTCTTTGGGATCACAATAAAAGTAGGGTGCTATTATTGGAAGTCCTAAAGTTGACATAAGGCTCATTTTTCCAATATTTTTGGTCATGTTAATTTCCATAGGGTTCGGGGGTTGACAAGGTTAGGGGATCATAATTAAAAATAATTATAATCATATGGGATAATAATAAATGAATGATAAATGGGTAGATTAGATCAACTATGTATTCTCATATAAGTTTATTTAAAGAAACTATGTCTTTGATTGTTCTTATTTTTTGTTTAGTTTATTGTCTTAAAGTCACAAAACCAACCCCCCATCTTGTGTTTCATTTCTTTTCACTTTTTTTTCAAGCCTATTAATGGTTTTTTAATTCACTTACTCCTTGAGAGAATGACCTAGGTCAGCCATTGTGTTTCACTTAGTTAAATGACAAATATTTTGAGAGCATGTGCAACAAAGCTAATCAATTATACCCTTATATTTGGGTTTTAACCCTTATTTAAACCCTTTAATTCTTATCATGACAACATATGTTTTTTACTTTGTGGAGGATAATATAGTTACTATAAAATGAAAAAGAACCTTAAATGGGTAATGGATGACATTTTTATCTTTATCCCATTAAATTGACATACTTTTAGATTTTTATGATTTTTATATAATTTAATAAAATATTATTTATTTTAAAATATCATTAGTGTCAATTTTGACACTATTCATTACTTGAATTTTTAAACATATTATAATCACATGATAAATTTGAACCAATAATTCTAAAACGTCACTAAGATGTCAAAGACACCAAAAAAATTCATGGATACCATTAATAATCTAAAATTTTATTTATTTTAGTGTTTTTAATAAAATGTATTTGATATTTCCTTTAATTAAACAATTACTACATCATCATTATGAAAGCCTTTAATTTAATTATTTCTTATCTAAAAATTCAAAATAATTTATCTTAATAAATATAAAAAAATTATCTTTTAAAATACTATTTATAGCCAAATAGATCCCCTATATAACCCCATATTAAAAATATTTCAATTGTTAAAAACAAAAGTGTGACAAGATTGACTTTTCTTTGAATATAATATTATAAATTTCATACTATCATCCAAGTAGCTTCCAAAGGTTATAATTTTAGTTAAAGGATTATTTTGTTTTGAAAAAAACTCATCCAATGAAATTAGGACAAGGTTTTGGGAAATTTATAGTCTTTATAATATTATTTTTACCAATAATTAACTAATTTACAATTAACCGTGGTATTTAAAATTTTACTAAATTTAATATTCATATGCCCAAAAATAAAAGAAACCAATTTAAATAAATTTGACCTAGTGATTCCAAATATTTAATCTATTTCTCAAAATTCAAAACACATAATTTTTAGTAATTAATTTAAAATTAATCCCATTAATGGAATGAGAAAACGAGTTATTAAAGTGAAAACGTACAACAGATTCTAATGTTTTTATATTCATATTCAATGTAAAATTTATTCCAATGACCTAAATTGTATTAAGTGATATAAATTTAATCTAATTATACTATAAAACCAATTAAAAATATAATTTAACACTATAAATTATTTATATGAAAAAGTTATTTTCAATTAAAATGCAATATTTTATCATTATTCATCAAAACATGAAACTTATAAAAAAATACCAAAAATTCAACCAAAGTACATTTTTATATTATGATTAAAAATAAGAAGTTTATTTTTTCAAATATAATATATAAAAGTGTCAAAATTTGTATTTAAAATAGGTTCACCATTAAAAGGTGGTAAAACAACCTTTAAAAAAAATATAACCTTTTATGCTTAAAATTGTTTTTATTCTTATCTTAAGCCTATAAAACTTATTAAATGAATTTAAAAACATTTTATGAATATATAACATATATATTTCATTAATATATTTCACTAATAGTGATTAATTTAATTTATTATGATAAAATTCCATTATGGCCATAAAAATAGTTTTTTAATAGAAACTCGTCATTTATATTAAATTGGGTTTTATTTTCATTTCAAATTAATTAGTAATCAATTAATTAAATTTATAAAAAAATTCAAACTATATTTTTTTAATTTATTTAATCCTATTCAAAAATTCCAACTTAACAACTAGTGTTAAGATAATAATATTTAATAGTATATAATGGTTCATTTAAGACCAGTGTTGCGTGCAATGTAAGCTATTGAAGAGATTAAATTTAAAAAGATACATACCATAAAATATAGGAGTGTTATAGTTAATGATTATTCCCTTAATATAATAAAATTAATTATATAAATAATACTAATGTTACCACATATGTATGAGAAAATTAGAATTATAAATGTAAGATAAAAAGCAAGTTAAGTTAAAAATGATTATTCATATTGAGCACTTTGAGACTTATTTGGAGGATCCCTTGAGAATGGAGGGCTTGGGATAAAATATTGTGTACCAAACCAACCCATGTTGACCTAACTCATCACCCAAGTCAGCCCACTACACGGCCCGAAGCTCATTCTCGATCACCATGGGCTAGCAACAAGCATCGAGCATAACCAACTATGGTTTGGGAACAATTTCACCACATGTAAACCGGTAGGACCCATATATAGAATGGGGAAGCCACACCAATATCGTTAGACTGAAAAATAGTAGATATAAAGATACCATAGACCAAAACATACATCGCAGTATAATCATGAAATAACAGGTCATATACATGGTATCTCAAAAGAAAAACCCAAAAAAATAAAAGAAAGGGTGGAATTCCAAACAAGGATCAAGTACAACCCAATAGTTAAAAAATGCCAAAAAATAACTTCACATGATCCAAAACCTATGAGACCACATATAATCTACAAAACATCAGATGGTGGTATTCAAGTAGAGACACCATGGAACATTGTTCCCTTACCTTTACTTGTGTCCTACAAAATAAAATCTATAAATTCTCAATAGTTCTCAAGTAAGGTTTGTGAAATGAATCCTAGTAGGATACCACCATGAATCTATTTAATTATCTTACCCATGAAAACCAATAAACAAGTTTAAAAATATTTTTAGAAACTTAAAAAAATTGAAAAACAAATCAATTTCAAGTAAACCCTTTAAACCCCTTTGGTTTTCCTTTTCAAAAAAACATTGATTTACAAAATAATTTACAAAAATGGATCAAATAAATAAAAAAAATCCACAAGCAACATCATGCTCGACATAACTAAGAAGGAATAATAAAGGTGAGCATAAAACCAATATCATATAATTATATAAATGAAAAATGAAAAATGGGCATAATACATCTCATCACATAAAAATGGAACTAATCAAATAAAAAAAGAATATAAAATAATCTGACACGAGTAATGTAAACCTAGGGATATAACCACCATCCCTATCCTGAGTGAGTAAACAATTATGCTAGCTAGATAAGAAAATGGAATATCTATTGGTATTCCCCATGCCCAACTGTAAGAGCTCACATGGTCTCTCGATAATCAACATGGAAGATCACGTGGTCTTCCTACCCAAAGTCTCCCTTTATCCATTGAAAAAAATGGAATCTCACACAATCCTCCCTCTGAATACTCACATGGTCCCTCAAACAAACCTCTCACTCACACCCCAGTTAACCCATGTGCTACTCTATAGAAAAACACCACAAGAATGTCTCATATCAATCATGCTATAACACAGTCCATTTCATAAGAAAACATGCCCAATTTAACAGAACACCCTTTACAAGGTAAAATAATCTCTAAACCCATTTAAATTCAAAAAAACCTCTTCAATCCATTTTATAAAACACTTTGTGGGCATACAAGCTATACCAATTTGGAAAACTCCACTTTAAACACCAGAATTACTAATCCAATCCATGAAATACATCAAACATGGAATACGCACCAGGAATAAATAATTTAAATGAAAATTTAAACCAAAAAAACAAAGTGTATTATATATTTAAAGTTACTCCATGGAAAACACCCTTAAATAGAGACACCTTCATTGGATTAGATCCATAGCTCATCACCCTTGATGATGACCACTTAGAAGAGGCGGAATAAGGACAAACACACTTAATACATAAGAAAACAAACCAAAACATCAATTAATCACCCTATATTTTCCCCAAAACACCCATAGCGTTCAATAAGTCCACAAAAATGGAATAAAAAGCTAGAGGAGGGTAAAAGAAGAATAAATCATGAAGAAATTTACATACCTCATGTCAAACAACCACAATTTATAAGATAAATCCACTAAGGAAAAGGGGAAGAATATCCAAGACAAGGTAGGAGGGTGGCGCCTGATCGAGGAGGAAAAATGAGGGCCAAAGTATCAAAACTTTATAGGGTAATTTTGGTAAATTTTTAATTTTTAGTCAGATGGACAGGTTCGCACGGTTTGGCCTCACGACTAGGAAAAAAGTGATCCAATCATGTGAGTGCCACTGGCCACCCAAAATAAGAAGCATAGTTTCCCATGGGGCGTTTCAGGGTTTGGGAGACTCTTCTAAAACCATTTTCAAACCACACTATCAAAAACCATAACACCCCTCTCATGGTTACCACACGGTTTGGACAAACTATGCTCTAACCTTGCGCCCTGATCTATCTTCCCAAAACACTTTTTTCTACCCATGGAACACAGGAACTCCAAGAAATACCTCAAAGATAAATAGAACATAAAATTAGATATACCAGTGAATCGATGAGTGTCGCATACTCCCCACCATGTCACTTTCTTCCCCCAGAAAGTCCACAGGCTTTGTTAGAAGAAAATAGGTGAGGCCCCTGCTCCCTCACCCAACCTTTCCACTCCCATGTATCATGGTTATTACAAAAAAATTTCTAGAAAACATGAACCAATGAGATAAATTTCCCATGGAAATTTTTTTTATGAACATCCATAATATGAACAGGATTATTTACAATGGTGGCTTCAGGAATCAAATCCAAATCATCCCACTATAGTATGTGACATGGGTTTGGACAGTACCTCTTCAGCTGGGAAATGTGGAAGACATCATGGATTGAGGTCATCCATGATGGAAGATAAAATTGGTAGGCTACCTTACCAAGACACCCCATAAAATGAAATGGACTGACATAACACAGTGCCAACTTCCCCTACTTTCCCAAGTGATGGCAGCCCAAATAAACTGAAACTTGAAGAAACACCTGATTACCAACCTAAAAATCCAACGGATGAGGATGATGGCTATAATATGAATTCTGGTGACTCTGGGTTATCTATATCCATTAATGAATCATCCTCACTATCTCAGTTTTCTCCTAGACAAGGCTTCATCCAACCAATAATGCTTTCCCACCTCGGCCTAGCATAATGAGGATTGGCATGGTTGCCTGTACAAAACCTTAAATGGGGGCTTCCTGATCAAGTGAAAATAAATTTTATTATAATAAAACTTGTCTAATGGAAATTACCTTTCCCAAAAATACCCAAATTCAAGCACACACACTTGAAAAACATCCTCAAGAGTCTATATGGTCCACTCAGACTGGTCATCTATCTACAGGTGATATGCAGTGGACAACCTCAAGTGGGTTTCCAAATCCAACTGGAGTCTTCAAAAAACAATATGTAAAACCAGCATCTGAGTATGAAATTATCATCTAGGGAGATCCATAAAGTCGAACAACCTCTCAAACATATAGGTGTCTAAGGTACTCAACCTTCATCGACCCCCTTATGAGTAGAAAAATGGTTTGATTTTTTCAAATGATTGGAAATCACCCAAATGAAATATTTCCCACTTGAAGTATGAGGTGACCAATCATGAAATCTAGAGAGATATCATCTCACTTCCAAACAAGAGATGAAAGTGTTTGAAACAACAAAGCTGGTCCTTGATGCTTAGATTTGATCCTCTGGTGGGTCAAGAATTAGGAAACAAAGTCTTCTACAACACATATCATCCCAAGCCACCAATACCTACCAATCAAGGTATAGTAACATCTTGGTTTTCCTTGGGTGAATAACTTATCTAGAATAGCGTGCCTCTTACATAAACTTCCTCATTTGAATCAAAGTAATAACCCACCACTTTCAAAAGAGAATCGAACCATCAAGATATTGAGACCAATCATTAGAGGTCTCCCCACCATTTAAAGCACTGATAATCTACTAGAATTTAGGGTTGAATGTGTGGTCAATCCTCACCCAATCGATGAGAGAGGGTGTAACATGAACACTGGTCAAGAATACCTTCCCTCCATCCTCCTACACATATAGTCTCAAATTTGAAAAAAAACCAATCATACCCCACTCATCCACTAATTCTTGAAATGCTTGCATTGGAAGCTTCCTACTCAATGATTCAGTGACCACATTTCCCTTCCTTGGTGTATACACTATCACAAAATCAAAATTCTAAAGGTACTCCACCCAATGACTCTACTTGAGGTTTTGGTCCCTATGATTGAAAACGTACTTCAGGATCTTATGATTCAAATACATTATTAAATTTTCCCTAAAGAGGAGATGTCACCACATCATTAGCACATGCATAATAGATTCCAATTCTAGGTCGAGGGTGGGGTAATTCTACTCATGTGGGCATAGCTTCCTCAAGCCATAGGCCACCACATTGTCATCATGCATCATCACACACCAAAAACCCACATTAGAAGCATAATAATACACTATATAATCTCACCCAAGTTCAAGAAGAATCAAAATATGTGCATATTTCATACGGGTCTACAACTACTCAAAAACACTCTGGCACTTTTCATCCCAATGAAAGTTCACCCCTTTTCTATTCAAATTCATCAAGGGAGAATCCATCCTAGTGAATTCATGAAAAAATATTTATAATACTAGGACAAGCCCAAATAATTGTGGATCTTGACTATGTTCTTGGTCTTTTCTGAAGACATGACATCTTTAACATTTTCTAGATCCACTAAAAATAATGCCTCAAAAATCACATGTCCCAAAAACATCACTTCATAAATCCAAAAATGGCACTTGGAAACTTTTTATATAGATGATAATCTCTCTAAACAACCAAAATAACCTCCATATGGTCAGTATGCTCCTTCTCCACCTTGGAATATACCAATATATCTTGTACAAACATAACCACAAAGATGTACCAAAATTGGTGGAAGATCTGGTTCATTAGAATCATAAAGACTACAAGAGAATTGGTAAGTCCAAATGTCATAACCAAATACTCAAAGTGTACATACCAACTTTTAAAGTAAGAATTCAGAACATTCTCTTCCCAAACCCTAAACTGGTGGAACCCCAATATCAAGTTGATCTTAAAAAACCAACAGGCACCTCTAAACTGATCAAACAAATCATCCATTTTGGGTAATGGTTGTTTATTCTATACTTTAACCTATTTTATTTTATTATAGTTTATGAAAATTTGGAGGATACCATCCACTGTCTATGAAAATAGCATTTGAAAAGCCCATGGTGACATGCTAGGAAGGACAAAACCCATGCCCTCAAAATCCTCTAGATCACCTTTCAACTCCTTCAGCTCAGATTTAGCCATTTGATAAGATGACAGAGAAATTTGGCTCATACCATGAAGCATATCGATGGTAAAATCGACCTATCTCTATGGAATAAACCCATATAAATCTTCTAGAAACACATTTGGGTATCTATCCATGACCACTGTAAGTTCACCCACTAAACCCTGATCAACATCCTCAAGGAAAAACCTAGACAACTAGCATAATATCAAACCCAATTCCCAAGAAACTGGTCCTACCCTCCTTGAACATGGATTCCACTCACCCTAGAATATGTGAGTACCCCTGTCAGGTGTAAGGAATTGGACCCTAGAGTAATAACAATCGACTAGTTCCATGAACCTTATCATCCAATCCATACCGATAATGAGGTTGAACATGTCCATTTTCAAAAAAAGGAAGTCCCAAGTGACTTCCATGCCAACTGCTTCAACACGACACTCAAGGAACCTAAAACCTTGATCCTTTTTCCTACCCAATGGGGTTAGAAAATCCATGACATAAGGCATAAACTAAGATTTCATACCTAAATCATTAAACAACTTAAGTGAAATAAAATAATGGGATTCTATTTTGTTGAATAAAATTATTTCCATAGAAAAAACAATAAACATTGTACCTAGAATGATGGTTGTCTCAAAATTTTATTCCTCTAGTATGGAATCCACTTCATGGATTCTCCCTAACTCAGACCCACCCTGAGTCTTCTTTCCCTAGTGAAAATTCCCATTTACATGAGGATGAGATCCTGTACCCTTGGAATACTCTAACTGCACATGATATCCCTTCAAAAAAGTAGAGCCTACACCACTCCCATGTGAATCCAACTGAAAAAAACATTGGATATGCTCGGGCTACCCACACTGGTGGCATGTCATTGGAGTCTCTAGGCACTAAATACTAGTGTTTCATTCCTTCCAATGCTGATAGAAAACAATGAGTGTAATCCCCTAAGATTCCATAAGAACTGAACCAGATGACTGTTGGACACTCTTGTCACTTCCCCTTTGATACTCATCATGCTTCCTCTTTTGTCTTGATGAAGAACTCTGGCTACCACCCACTAAATTAACACCACCGAGACCTATATTTTTAGTCAAATTTTCCTCTACCATATCTAACTTATAAAACACCTATGAATAGGTCGGTAGACACAGAAGAATGTGTTGTAATAGTGGGTTCTCTAAACCCAACTTGAAAAATAATTTTTATTACCATACCATGTATAAAGTGAGTTATGTATGATGTATGCTTACCATTATAGTGTTGATATTTCTATGTCCACTATTTAAAAGTTAATGTCTATATATTATTATTTGTATCAAAAGGGTATATCAGTTCTCAAACTATAATGAGAACCTCAAGATACTATGACATTAATCTCATATATATGTCATATGGACTAGATACATCATACTGAATGGACATAGTTGATGGATGACTATTAGGTACTAAGGTCTCAAAAGAATTGAGACTTTTTCTCATGAAGTTCACACATGGTGATATCAAGTAGGTGAAATCACGAGGATGGACTCACAAATAGAAATATCACCTGTTTCAGGTGTCATTGGTTACTCCTATCTATGAACATGTCTATTGGTCTCCTGACCTGAGATTATTATGAATTTGTATCATTTGATCATGTACATTGATGCACGGAAAAAACCATGATATTAATTTCATGGAAAGGTATCTTGTTTTGGGTATGTCATTTTTAGTATGGCATTGGTTGAATGGTCAAGATAGAATTTGTCTCTTTTGAGTTGAGGAAGTTATATCTCAGACCTAGTTAATCTGGATGGTAATACCTTTATAAATCATTGTCCAAAGTAGTATAAGGTAATTAAATCTAGTTAAATCAACAAATAAAAAGTAATAATGGATGATTACATAGTGTGCATCCAAATTTATGATACATCTAATGACATAGAGATTATATTACATAGTATGTGTTCATAGGAAAGGTTGTTGTTTCTATGAATTTTCCTTATCTGCTTAGGGTCCTTGATGGGTTTCTATAATCTGCTCTTGGTTTGATGATATTATTCACTACTATCGAGATAAGTGCCTATAGGGGCACACACAATAGAATATTCAAGAATCTTTACTACTCCGGTGAATAGGAATATTGGACATGGTGGCCCCACTATGGGGTCTGAGAGTTGTCCAAGTAACTGATCACTGATGAATAAATAAATTCATTATTATTCAAGTATATAATAACTGGATTGAATTTTTTTATTAAAATTATTCACAAGGTATTAAGTGAATACGTGGAAAATATTATACAAATGAATATTATTTTAACATTCAATGTTCATTTAATATTAGTAGGAATTACATGTCAAGTTAATGACTTGGGTTTTTCACTTAATATATTTAATATATATTAAAAGTATGTGATAAAATATAAATAATATTTATGATGTGATCAGTTTTTCATAACTATTTATTTATTTCTTATTTAGTGGGTGTTTTATTTCTGGGGGTTAGGGAACTCTTTCTGAGTATTTGAGCCTACCACTATATAAGGAAGAGAGAGACTTTCTTTTAAGGATTGTTCATTCCAATGGAATCAGAACACATCTATCCTACCACTTCCTATTGAGTGGAATTTCCTCTCAATGTGATCGATCCTAGAAAATGTTTGATGGATCAAAGGGACGAGATCAATGTGATCATTGAAATTCCAAAAGATTCATCAGAGATCCATAATAGTACCTGTAATTTGACGAGAAATGATCACATGAATTCTTGATGTTTGTGTGGATGGTCCAAAGGGGTTCAAGATTGGATCCTTCAAGAAATGATCACTGACGACGAGCTTCAGTAAAACGTGCCACCTAATTGAATGAGGTACTCATTTATTTATTTATGTTCTTATTAAATTCACGTGAGATTCTAAAACCTCAATTGGGACTCATATTTACGAAGATTATGTATTTAAGTTTCTTTGATGATGAAAAATTTAAAATCCTTAGTCCACCAGCTTCCACTATACAACAACACAATGATCCTAGGAAGATCATCCCGACCAAAAATGGGTTAGGGTGGGTTTTCCTAGCCCAGAACAGACCCGCATCGGGTCTGCCAAACCCAGAATGTGTCTCCATGTGATCGGACCAATCTGTAATGGCCTTGCGTAGGTTTTTGTGGCCCAAGATAATTTTAATATAATCAAAAATTAATTTAATTATTTTTGTTTAAAAAATTATTATATAATTTTGGTGTAAAAATTAACTTAATTGATTAATTTAATTGTGAGATAAAAATCAAATTAATCAGGGGACCAAATGAAATGAAATTATTTGAATTTAAACAATTCATTTAATTTGTAAAATTTCCTTATAATTACATTTATTTAATTTTAAATTTTATTGTACTTTTAATTTAACTGTAGACTAGTGTTGAGCATTGACCAACCGTGTATGTCTATTTTATTTATTTAATTATTTATTACAACTATGTGTATTGTCTGTAATATTTAATTATGTTTTTTGGTATGTGCATCATCTTTTTCATTTCAATTTATATTAGTTTATGTACGTCAATAATTATTTGTATGTATATTGAATTTCTCGAGACCCCCTCTTCTACGTATGAGTATTGATGTACTATTGATGATAACACTGTAAGTTTCAGACCACGCCAAGTCGAGGAGAAAACCTAAAAGAGATATGAAAACACTAGACTAGGGATGAGCTATGTCATGAGTCAAGACCTAACTTAGGTATGATACCCCTAGGTAAAAATTGATCAATTGAGTTTAAATGGATTGGCATATATTATAAGCTCAAGACCAGTCGGGTAATTTTATTTCCTTTATGAATTTTTTATTATTTTATGTATTTTCATATCTGTGGGAAAAATATAAAATAATAAATAGAAAATTGTATAAAAAAGTGATGAATGTATTCTATTAATGTTCAATTGTGAGTGAAAAAATATAGTATCAACATATTTAATAGAAACGGATTAAATTTTCTGATAAATATTAAAAACCATTAAAGAAATATTACGTCTCAAACACCTTCCATCATTTTTATTTGAACAAAACTGGGTGTATGGGGTGATATTCAGCCAAAGTTGAGGGTTTATCCTTTTAAGGGGGAGTTTTTATGAGAGTAACGAGTTGACTTAACTGAAGTCTATAGCAAATAAGTAGCCAAATATAGATTGTTGCGACTATAGAGGAAAGAGTTGAGTAAATATTTTTATGATTTTAGAAGCTCAGAATTCATTCTACAGATGAAGGATTCCCGAGTAATGCAGTTGGTCAGTTAAATACCTACCTAGGAACTCTCAGAGTAGTGGAGTAGCTAAATCTTGTAGACTAAGAGGAGAGGTTTCAAGGGTCATTTTTAGTAAGAGGATCATGCGACAGAGTATTCCAATTCTAGTATAAAGGTTTTCCAGAGTTTGATACAATAATAGGGGACATTTAATGATTTAAATTAATTGGTAATATCTAATTAGTAATCAAGATAAAAGTACTAATCTTCTAGTTTTTGTAGAAAATGGGAAGTAATACCACAAGTACGCTGCGATAACTATTAGAAAAATGTAATGTATTGACCAATATGAGTTTCCAAAGAGTAGTAAAATCTCTTTTTCAAAGTACTATAATATAGTAAATTCAAGGTTTTGGACTCCCCAATACCTATTAAGCCTCCTTAGGGAGAGAGGGTGAGAAAAATACTTACCGGATACTCATGTGTGATGCATATGATGGTTATGTCATAATTCTATCATCAATGTACGATGTGAGTTGTGGATATAACATCAAGACATAAATGATTATGCATGTTGACTCATCTCTGAGAAGATTACAAGGATAAAGTGAAGCAATATATCAATGAATGATAATTACACTAGTTATGTGTAAATGTGAAAGGTGGATCATAATATTTCAAGACATCCCATTCTTACATATTTTCACCCATTTAATCTAGTCTCATTTAAGATTAAAAAAAAATTAATATGGAGAAAACAATTCACTACCTTTAGTTAAGGTTATCCAATATTATAATAACTTATTAAAATATTGTTATTTAGTTCATATGGTGAACAAGTTGAAAGATAAGGTGGAAAAATCCAATGATAAGTGTGAAATCAAATACACCTTCACAATGTACTTAAAATAAAAGAGTTTGGTCTTTTTTCAATAGTTTATTTGATTTTCATGTTATGAAATAAATTTATGTAAGATAAATGCAATGAACTAAATTGAAAAGGCAAGTAATAACTTCTTCTTCAGGTATATTCATCAATTTAAAGTAATGTTTCTGTTATACTTTTTGGGTATCAAATACAATATTCCTATTCCATATGTGTATTGAAATATAGTAACTAATTAAGTATATAAACGTTACTATAAGTAAGGTGTGTTCTCCAAGTGGTTGAGGAAGGATGGTTCCTAAGTCAACAGCGAGAAGCACAAACTTCTAGTTTCCAAGTAAGTGGTTCTAGTTGAACTTTTGTTAAGTATTACCCAAACATTAAACTCATGTGTCCAATAGAAATAAGGGGAAATTATTCTAGTTTTAGAATGAATTTTGTTTTTGGTTTCTAATACTCAGTCAATAGTATAGTAATACATGAATCATAGGCAATACATGATGAATATAAAATGTAAGACTTATATACCCAGTTATGAAAAGATAATACTTTTTCAAGAAAAACTAAGTAGTTGAAAAAACCAGTATGTTTTTAACTCTTTAGAGTTAAAATGAATTAGGTATTATAAAAACACTTATGCACTTAGTTTTGGAAAAATAAACCTTTATAAATAAAGGTAAGACACAAAGATTTCAAAATTAGTCCTGCTAGAGAGCACGAACTATTCCATGGGTAAGCTAGTGGTAACTATACTTCATCATATTTCTTTATGTTTTTATTAAGTATTTTGAAATTGAAGTATGGTATATGAATGATCAGAAGATATGAATTTATTTGGGTTGGTGTGTTGAATAATATCTTGACCACGCATTCATCGATCAATATAATGTAGTTTGGAGTAATTTTTAAATTCACATTACCTTACCCACATAAAATATATGATGATAATAATAAGGTTCAATGATGATTATTACTTGTTAAAATTGATCAACATAATATAGCATGGAGTAATTCTTAAATGCACATTTCTTTATACACATTAGATTCATGATCTAAATAAAAGGAGTATCAATGTTTTAACTTATATCTGTTGTAGATATTTCCATTATTTTTCAAGACACACATAAAAAATAACGGTATTATCCCATAACCATATACCAACTATCATAAAAAATGGATATCATATAAGTTAAAGTATAATGAAAATTCATTATGTCATAAGAACATGTGTTTATATGCAAAGCGTTTGTTGAGGATATAAACAAACTTGCATCAAGAAAAACAAAGGTCACATCTATGGTAATTATACTAATGTTTATATGGATATTACAAAAAACCCTAATATAAAAATCAAATAGTAAATTTATAGACTATATTTCTATAAAAGGTTGAATATCTCTATTTGAGATATTGGGAGAAAGATTTAATTGGCTTTAGTCAATGCCAAATATGCACAAATGTTTTACATAGTAACAATTTCTACAAGATAATGTTGAAAAAGGATTGTTCTAGAGACACATAATACGTAGGAAGGATGAAACTATAATGATGGTTTTATATTCATCATGGTTGGTGATACATTATTCATTAAGTATAATAATTCATGAAAGTATGAAATATATGTAAATTAGCTAAAATTAAAAAGATCAATTAAAATTCAATATTGGATTCCATGTATCTTAGTACAGGGGGCTTATTATTTTGAATATTATGGTGGGTATTCAAGTGAGACTTTAAATGGATGGTAGAAGCATGGTACCAATAAGTCTCTATTGGTTATTCCAAGTCATCATTCCTAAATCCATTAGAAATTTACTTATCATAGCTACTTTATACAATACTTTTATAGAGATTTGGACATCAAGACCACCAATTAAGGAATATTTATATATAATGCAACCATAAAGGGATAGTGACACCATATAATTTCAATATGGGGTGAAATTTAATGAAATATAGTTTAGGAATAAAGTAAGTAACAAGATCATAGAATATTTATTTGGAATGATTTTTTACCATGTTTCTACAAAAGTTTAGTCGTAGGGTCATGGTTTTCCAAGTAAAATATGTTTAATAACATATTAAAATAGTTATTGGTCTTACAAGTTGGTTAAGACCATAATGAAAGTAAATATTTAGGGATTGACATAAAGTAGTAACCTAAGTTCTAGGGAACATGATCTACTAAGGTGGATCTAAAAATTTCTTAGATCTGGTCATTAGTACATATATTGACAAGTTATTAATAAAATAAAATTTGGAACAATTCAAGAGATAATTGATTCCAATGTCACATGGAATAAATATCTCCAAGAAGACATGTATTTGGCATTGGGGGAGATTAATGTGGTGAGTTGAATTCCATATGCTTCAGTGATGGATTAATCACATATTCCATTATATGTAAAAGAAATTATATTGAAAACATATATTCTATGCTTGGAAAATATCAAGAGTATCCATGAGAACTACAAGGGAAGAAGTCAGAACTATCCATGTATACTTGAATAAGTACATATGATATGTACCTAGTATGTGGAGAGGAAGGGATACTAGTTCCAAGGGGACATAACCAAGTCTTCCTATAGATTGATATGATCTAATATCACAGTTTAGATAAGGTAATGAGCAGGAGAAGCTCATTTAATCTAGTGATATCCATACCTACCAATACCAATTACATCTCAACTTCTAAGGAAGTTTAAGAACCAGTGAAAATTACACAACAATTTATTCCAGTTCTTGGAATTATGCCTAATAAGTAAATCTTTATCATAATATAAATTATGATAATTCTACTACTATTATTATCCAAAATGTCATGTTTATAAAGTGAAAAAAATGGATACCATCTCTTGATAAGTTTTACTCAACGAGTTAAAGTCGCATATAGAAAAATAGCCACACAATAGAAATGTAGAAGGCTCATGACTAAGGGAATAACTCAGTATAAACATGATTTTATCATGTGAGAGATAATGAGGATGATTATCATGCTAGATATAGTGTAAGTGGGAGTGTTGTAATAGTGGGTTCCCTATAACCAACTTGAGCTGAAATTTTGATTACCATAACATGTAAACAATGAGTTATGCATGATTTACACCTACAATTATAGTGTTGATAATTCTCTATCCACTATTTAAATGGTAATGTACATAGATTATTTTTCATAAAAAAAATTATAACAGTTTATTGGTTATAATGAGAACCTTGAGATACTATGACATTAATATTAATTATATGTCCATGGTCTAGATACATCATAATAATAGGACACATATGATGTTTGACTATCAAGTGTTGGGGTCTCATAAGCATTGAGACTTATTCTCACGATGTTCACAATTGATGATCTCAAGTAGGTGAGATAATGAGTACTAACCCAACAATAGGAAAACTACATTTTTTAGGTTCCATTGTTTGTTCCTATCTATGAAAATGTGTATTGTTCTCTTAACTTCTAATCATTATCAATTTGTACCATATGATTTGATACTTTTATGCAAGGTAAAAACCATGACATTGAAGTAATGGTGAGGTAGTGTGTGTTTGGTGTGTCATTGGGGGCATGACATTGTTTGAATGGTTATAATATATTTTTTCACTTCTGAGTTAAGGAAGTGATATCTCAGACCAAGTTGTTTAGAAGAGTAGAACCTTCATAAATCCTGGGCCAAGGTAGTCAAAGATAAGTATGACTAGTTAGATAAAAAAAATATTAAATCCAAAATGGTTGATGAAACAAATGTGTGTCCTACTTTATGACATATCCAAAGACAAAGAGATTATGTTACACAATGCATATTCATGGAAAAGTTTTTCATTTATATGACTTTTACTCATCTATTTAGTGGCCTTGATGGGTTGATAAACTATTGTCTTCATCTATGAATTGTATTCACTACTATCGAGATAAGGGCTTAAAGGGTCACACACAATTTTTCATACAAAAATCTTCCCTATTTTAGTGATTAGGAATATTTGACATGGTGGGACCCTCCATAGGGTCTGATATTTATCTAAGTAATCAATCACCGACTAATAAATAAATTCATTATTATTTGAGTATAGAATAATTAGATTGATTTTTTATTAAAATTATTCACAAGGTATTAACTGAATACATGAGAAAATATTATATGAAAGAATATTATTTTAATATTCAATGTTCTTTTAATATTAGTAGTAATTACGACTCGAGTTAATGACTCGAGTTGTTAGGTAATATATTTAATATATATTAAAATATGTGATAAAATATAAATAATATGTATGATGTAGTTAGATCATCATAACTATTTCTTTATTTCTTATTTATTGGGCATTTTATTTATGGGCGTCATGGAACCCTTTCTAGGTATTTAAGCCTCCCACTATATAAGTAGCAGATAGACTCTCATTTGAGGATCATTTATTCCAATGGAATGAGATAATCTTTTTCCTCCCACTTCATAGAGAGAGAAAGTATCTCTTCAAGTTATCAATCCTAGAACAACTTTGATAGATCAAAGGGATGGGATTAAGGTTATAATCACGATACAAAGGTGTAGAGACCCGAGTTTTCTGGATTTTGAAATTTAAGCCGAAATTTAATTTTTTGTTCTCTGGTGACATTGAGGGGTAAAATGGTTTTTTTTCTAGTTGATGATCTTGAATAATTTTCTCAACCACTCAGTTGGTCCCATAATAGGGTGTTTACCCTATGACAGGAGTTGGGTGTAGTTTCGAGTACTTAGAGTTTTGGAGGAATATTTAATATTTCATTAACTAAATATTAAATTATTCATGCAGTTTTGAGTTGCTATAGATTTTGAAAATAGCATCAGATTGAGATTATGACTTCGTATTTGAGTCTAGATTGGTAGGTTTTTCCTGTGTGGTGTATAAACTCACCTTAGGTTATGGGACTCAGGATGATTAATAAAATGGGAAATTAATTAACTAATTAATTAAATTAATTAATTAACTAATTAATTAAATTAATTAAAATATCCCCCTAAATTTTGGGGTTCCTATGCATGATAGGATAAAAAAGGGTGCCTCCATCACATGCAACATTCATATGAAGGGGGAGAAGAAGGAGATACCACCGACCTTCGTCCTTAGCATATATTGGGACTATATCGATGTACAACAGCTTCTGGGAGAGGATTTGGAACCAAAGATTTGGAATTAATGTTGTAAGGATACAATGTTTATATCTTTTATTCCTTTATTCCCATATATTAGTTCTTTTTATGTTTCAATGCCTTATTATGGTTGTTAAGGACTCTATGGTGGTCGATCTATGCTTATTTTGGGGGAAACGGTTGTTTTAGGACGTTTGTAGGGGTTTCCCGTTTAGAAACCCCGACTACATGGAGTGTTGTTCTATAAACACACTCCGTGTGTTTTTCCTGTTCAGGGAAGATGGAATTTTCATAAGTAAACATTGTGTACCTTAATTACACGTTGTGTAGTAGTACATGTACATGTGTGTGTCCATGTGAAAAAGTGAACAAGAAGATGATTTTTGGAAAGTACACACCATGTACTTTGGGTACACGTTGTGTAGTAGTGAACAAGAAAAACCCATGTTTATCTTTCCATGTAAAATTACATTTCTAGGAGAAGATATGAGAGTACATGATGTGTACTTATAATTACATGCCATGTACTTTTTCTAGCTTAAAGGTTTTGGGTGTTTTGTGTTGTTGAAGTTAGATTCGGGCTTGGGAGTAGTTCATTTTTAGTGTTTTTACATTTAGATCGAAATAGTGAAATCCGTTTGACATATAGAGGTCATATAAATGGTGTTTTAGACCATGATAGTTTAATAAGATTATTTCCTTGAGATTTGGGTTTAGAATCCTCTAGTGGGTTGGGTTTTGAGTTAGGAGGCCCAAGTGAGGGTCGTGAGCTTGGTTATTGGCCTAGACTGAGTGTTCCATTGTTAGTTGTTAAGGATTTTTGGATGGATCTAGGGAGGTGGGATTGAGTAGTATCTCTGGAGAGATCTTGGTTTGTACCTATGTATTAGAACCTATAACTCGAGTTTATAGAAACTGAGGTTTAGAACCTATGTTTGAGGATCATGGTGGTTGGAGCCTTTGGGCTTGGTTCACATTACAGGATGATAATTATGGCTGAGTTCCATTATGGTGTAGAGTTGAGTCTAAGGGACTCTTGAGGATTCCCTAGTGGGTTGGTTCTTGATCAAGTGATTATTGGATGTTGTGGTTGGATATTTAGAATGCATGTGTGGTATAAGTTTCTTTTGTATTTCCTTGTTGGCTTGTTATTAATCAAGGATTAGTTAGAGGACATTGAGTGCCACTTGAGGATGTTTCTTGTAATGAGGTTTGGCCTGAGAGATTTGTTGTTAGAAAGGTTTAGAAGGGGATTAATTTGCTTTAGTTCTAGTTCTAAGGATCTGTGGAGGGATTCCTATGTTTACATGTGGTTCTAGAGGGCCGAGTGTGGGACCAATTGATAGAACAACCCTGAGTGTGTGTGATTTGGTAGTTTTTTTATGGGTGTTCCCTTGGAACCCAGGTTGAAGTACGAGCCGATGAGACCGATATATTGATGAACAAGATAGATGGTTATCCATCCCTTGTTTTATATAGTTTTTGAGGTTGAGACTTAGATTATTCCCATGGGGAAGTTTTTTATGAATGGGATTCCATGTTCTGGAACCTAGTTTAATGGTAAGAGCTATAATAGTTGAGTGAGTTGGATAGATGATCCTTAGGTATGGTTCTAGATATCTATGTTTGAGATTCTTAGACTAAGGCTCTGTATCGATACTAATATATTATTTATGGTTTTGGTGTTGGACTGAGGATCTAGGAAAATTGTTTGATTTTGATGAGTATAGTGATGTGATGTCACATGTATGCAGTATGGTTTTAGACTAAGGTTTTAGGAATAGTAAGTATACTATTGAGATGGTGTCAGACTGATGCTCTAGAAATTGATATTATACTTCGTGGATAGTGTTCCAGAATAAGGCTATAGGAAATGATAGCATTCCATGTGAAATAAGGTGGTTGGACTGATTACCCTTCTACTTAGGTTTGGTTTGAACTTATTCTATATTCCCCACTAATGTTATTTATGTAAAGACCCGACCCTAGTTTCCCGGAGCTGGTGCCATATTACCTTACATTGGCATGATTACAATAAATTCGTATCATAAAAGAATGAATAGTTTAGTAGATTTGGAAATCTAGATACATACATAAGTTTAACATTACAACTTGAAATGAAATAAAACATATAAGCTTTATTGGGGACATCCACAACTATAAGTTTATCCCTACATGTTATTCATAATAAACTTCTTCATGTCTTGATAAAATGAAACATAATAAATGGGTGAGATCAAATGCTTAGTAAGGGTAAACAATACATCGGAAGATATCATTAACATAAACATTAATCATGGTGAATAATTGAAAAACATTCCTTTAAAAATAATAAACTTGAACACATTATGGATGGAATATGAGCTAAGTAAATATTTCCACAATAAAACACAATCATGGGTATTCTACTAGTCGAATAACCACATGAACTATGAATTTATAGATTCATAATAAGGGAAACTCATATGCCAGACATTTTGAAACATACCGTCCAGGCCTCAACCTAGGCGTCTAAAAATGATTAATACCTCAACCAAAACCATATCTAAAAATGGGCAAGGCCTCAACCAAGTACATATCTATTTGTCTCATGAGACCTACCAATGTATCGAGGGGATATAGTGGGCCCCACCCATCACATAATAATTCCAATGCATTCCTGATTTGAATGGTGATAAATATAAACAATATATACATTCATATTGAAACTAATATATGAAACATAAATAACTTTCCCCGAACATTAAGCATAAACACTAACCATTCGGAGTAAAATGGTGAATGATTTTAAGATAGAACAAACATAGTCAAACTAATCATAAACCATTAAATTAAATATGGTAGATGATATCATAAATATTAATCCCAATAATACATAATACTAAAAAGGAGTGTTGAAATAGATGAATATACTCTTATGAAATCATCGAGTAATTCTTGAGCTAAATACTCTTTTACTTTGAAAAGAAGACTTCTTTTGGAAAAATCTTTGTATAAAACCAGAAGTAAAGTAATATGGTATTTTCATAATAAAATAAGTGATTTTAGAAAACTAATGGTTTCTAGAAATAGATTATAGAGTGACCTTGAAAATAGGTAAGAATTTGAGAAATTCCCTTGAATCGGGATTGTATTTCAGGAAGAATTTTTGAAAGATCCTTTTAAAAAATATAACTCCCCATAAATTAAGGTATTATTCTGGTAAAAAAATATATATAACATTGAAATAGAAATTATAAGGAGTAAATATGAATGGATAAAAATTTAATTGAGGTTAGTAGATAATAAAAGTAACCTGAATAAAAATGGAGGTTCGGGTGGAAAACCATTACCTTAAGTCTGAAGGTGTTCTTCACTTGATCTTAATGACCTGAATAATCAAATTTATGTTCATAAATTAATGATTACAGAACCTCACCTACATTTAATTTATTTATTATAACCTTTTGAGGTTCATTCATGGCCTTTTATGGGTTAAGAGATTCAATTTCATTTTTTGGGAGCGTTTTCTTCCTTGGTTTTCATGACCGGTTTACTTGTATTCATGTATGGATAAACATATAGATTGAGAACGGTTGTACATAATTGAAGTTGTATGTTATTAGTGAGAAACCATAAGATTACATGGTTATAAAATTCGTTTGGTTATTGGGAGTGAAAATGAATCAATATATAAAACATTAATGACAATTGTTTGGGTTAATTGGCGATTCTTGATCACAAAAAACTTATTTTCATTTATAAATTAATATCATGTAATGACCCGAAATTTTGAAGAAATTTTGTTTCCTAATTTTTTGTGTTATTTTATTTTTTACACAACAAAACTATTTCATTTAATGAAATGAGTATAATTAAAATGAGACCGTTGGGTTTCGACTGTTATATGACCATTGGTCAATATGACAAGTTGGAAACTAAATGTTGTGATTATTGTATATAAGTACAAGTGATATTGGTTAGTTAATATAGAAAGAAGATTCGATGGCCTCATCTAGTAGTCTCGGGCCGATCGAAGCCCATCTGGCAGAACTTGGGAATGAGGTAGCACTACTGGGCTTTGCTCTGGACCAAACCCAAGCCAAAATTCATCGTGTGAAGCTAGAACGGAATCGCCTTCACGAGAAGTTCAAGCTGATAGAAATTACTACTCGTGTAATGTTGGCTGAGCCTCCCTCAGATTCTATCACCTTAGCACACCTTACACTTAGTTCCTATGCTGGGGTTATAAGGGGCTATATAAGGAGACCATAACTACTTTGTGTAATCCTTTGATAAATAAAAATTGTGATTTCTCCTTATGGGGAAGTTTGTGAATTTTCAAAATGTCCTAATAAATGTAGGATGTATATTATTATTGAATTTTGGAAAAAGAGATATTTTAAAATACTTATGTAAACCTTAAATAATTCATGACATGTAATGATTTTTAAAATATGGTCTTCTGAAAATGTGTTCAGTAAGAAATTTAGAGTCTAATAAGATCAACTAAATTTTTGGTGAATAGTGATTTATGAATAGTGATTTTATGCTTAGGATTAGTAATGTGACCAAATGGATTAGTAATCTCACTAAAAGAAAGTATTAATATAATTTGGGCACCTTGATTAAGTAATGTGATTCAATAAAATGGGTAAATAACGGTTTCATAAATTATTAGTCAAGTATTAGTTTTTTCAGGTGAATAGTGTTTTTAATTAAAAATTAAATTAAAAATATTTAGAAAATTATTTTTATAAAATGGAATTTATGTTTGAATTCAAAGCATTGATATTATGTTAAGGTAATTTTTGGGGATTTTTCTGAAAAAAATGAATTTTCAATGAATAGTGTTTTTATTTAAAAATTAAATTAAAAATATTTAGAAAAATATTTTTATAAAATTGAGTTTATTTTTGAATTCAGAGCATTGATATTATGTTAAGGTAAATTTCTGGGAGTTTTCTGAAAAATTTTAATTTTCAGTGATTAGTAAAAATACAGTTTTAGGGTTTCGATATGTTTAATGACATCATAACTGCATCATGATGATGTGATGAGATATTTTAAGGGATGACCGACTAAAGGGGATGAATTATTGCATGAGGGATCCCATGTGGCTAAAACCATGTGAAAATACCATGGTCAAGCCCATGGTTTTTCCAAAACCACTAATGAGGTGTCCCTTGGCCATTAATGCCTTGTCCCCTCACTTTCCCTATAAATACCCACCCTTTCCTCCTTTAGTTTTAACTCCCAAATCTCCCCCAACAAAGCTCTGGTATAATTACCTCCCAAGGAGTCCTCTCAAGGATCCCCAAGCCCTCAAGGTCCCAACCTGTGAGTTTTAAGAGTTACGTTTTAAGGTAAGGGATCTTACCACTCTCTTTCTTTCCAAGTACCCTCTTTTATGTCATTTCTTTTATGATCCATGTTCTTATGTTGGGGATGTTATTTTATATTCATCCTACTGACATTTTTCTTGTTCATATGATGAGAGACCCCATCTTTCTCTCATCAATTCGTTTTAAGAATGTTTAAGTGGCGCCGTTAGGTTGCCAAATTTTTAAGGGATTCTTTCACCCTTCTCATTTTCAATTTCAATTTTCATGTCAAGTCTTTAAAGTTATTTTTTATTATATTGGGATATGATCTATATATATATCATACTGATATTTTATGTTAATATTATGAGAGACCCTATTTGATCTCGTCAATTCATTTTTGAAGTTTTAAGTGATACCGTTAGACTGCCGAATTTTCATAAGAGAAATCTTATTTTTGTCTTCCTTTCAAGTTCTTCGTTTTATATGGTATATCTTTCAAATTTCATTACCATGTTCTTAAATCTTTTATATTATTTTCCCCTACTGTTTTATGGATCATTTATGAGTGGGTGACCCATGTCCCCTCTCTTTTCAATGTTTTCTAAAACCCAGTATCATAGCTGTTACGCTGCAAAATTTTCGCCTCAATATGTCTTTCTCTTTTTCTCAAATTATTTTATTTTATTAAGTGAATACTCAAAGATCTTTATTATACAGGGGTATTAACATATATATAAAATTTTTCTATTTTAATTTTGGGATTTACATACATGAGACCCACTTTCCTTTTTCTGTGGGTTTAAGGTGACATAAAGATCACGTCTTTAAAGCAGTTTTTAAAATGTTATGATTATGAAATGAAACCCATTTCTTTTATGATATATGGGTTATTTATGAAATGTTTGATGATGATATATGTGTCTCACATGATAATAAAGAAAAATTCAAGGGTTCACCCTGATAGCGCTCCAATGCATTGGGTAAAGACTTAATCTCTAGATATGACCATTTTAACGATATCTTGGTGAATAACTTTGGTAATTTTTAATCACACCTTGGGGATGGACCTTGGTGAAATGGAAATGATTGTCTATGTTAAATGTTGTAGCCACATCTTCAAGTTATGAAACATGTTATTTTTATTATGATATGACTCATGATCTCTTTCTCATGCCTTTAAGTTATTTATCATGCCCTTATTGATGTATCTCAAGTTCACATGTAAAATGTTTCTCTTGTTTCTCTTACAAGCCTTCTACTCACCCTTTCCTTTGATGTATGCTCCCAGGTTATGAGATACTGTAATGAACATAGGATGAACAAATGAAGAATCCTTTAAAGTGTTTAAGAAGAATGTTTTATGTTGTTTTCATGTATTAAGTTCCTGGTTTCCAAGACACTAAACCTTAAAGATCCTTGGTTTTGTATAATGTAAACGAAAGTTTATGTGATAAAAAGGAATGATGCTATAGTTGGTATCAAAGGATGGTTTAGTTATTTGTGAAAATTAGGATATGAAAAATTTAGGAAGAACTCTATATAAAATTTTAGATATAGGAAATATTCTTGGTATTTTGGTGAGTATTGTGTAAGTGGTTTATCAGGCAAATACATCCCTGTCTGGATACGAGCAGGTAGAGGTGGCTCTGACACAAATGTACATAGGGGTAAAACCTGAAAACACCGCTTTGAGCTAGACTCGAATGAGAACTGGTACACGAAAATGGTCCTTGCTGCACTCTTGGTTACGACACTCTCGGGGGATATTCTTTGGTAAATTCATAAGCTTAGTATGAACCATTTTTAAAGGAATAAAGATAAAATGAAATAAAGATTCACATAAGAATATATGATCATGGATAACCTAGATTGGAACCTATGGGATCACAATTTAGGATATACTTTTCTTCTACAAGTTTATCCTTCTATGCTTAAAGTTTCCTTTTCATGATTATTGGTTAAGTATTTAAGCCCCCTAATAATACTTTCTTTTCTTAGTTAATGGTGGGAAATGGAAGAACATGCCCCAACAACCAATGTGATAGGAAATGTGATGATTTCCCTTTTAATGTGATAGAGATGACGAGAGATCAAGTTGAACATATTGTGATTATGCCAAACCAGCTATCAAAAATCACAATTAATAATTGGTACCTAGTTGAATTCCCAAATTCATCAAGAAAGAAGAAGATAAAGTCTCAAGGAGGTTCATCTGATAAATTTGATAAGGGAAAGAAGACCCAATTTCCTTTGTGCAAAAATTTTGGAAAGAGGCACCAAGGAGAATGTCACAAAGGAACCAGGAGATGTTTTAAGCATGGGGTGATAGGGCATAAAGTATCATATTGCTTTAAAAAAATGGATAATGTGATGAATAGAGATAAGGTTCTATCTAATATACCTTATACTTTTCAATGTCGTAAATGTGGAGAAGCTGGACATTATCCAAGGCAATGATCTCTTGGAAAGAATGAGAAGCATGATGAACATCAACAATCTTCAAGGACAAGGGAAAAATGCAAGTCCTATGCTGAGATGGATCATGATAACTGAAGTACATGTAACTTCTTCGCAATAATTGTCTATGTCATGTTGTATTTTAGTTCGTGCTCTATGAGAATATCTTTAATGTTTTCTAAGAACATTGAGTCACTACCTAAGATGATTTTATATCATTAAGGAAAACATCTATTGTTATGTATCACATGTTGATGTTATTAAGTTGTTCTTCTTGGAAAAAAAGAGATGATTAGGGTATTAAGAGATGAATATTATCTTGGAAGATGTTCACTATTTTGGGAACCCTATATGATCAAGGTAAATAGATTACTATGGTATTTTCTTTGAGGAGTAATGTTTGACTTATATTTTGAAGAATAGATGAATTTAAGGCGAAATTATGGTAATTTAGCTTACTTATGGAAATGATTAACCTATCTTGGAAAAAATGTGATTAAGTTAGTTACTTTTGTCATAAGACGTTAAGAGTGGTTGATGTTTTTTGGAGACAAATGATAAAGGTTATCTTGGAAGACTATGTTATCAAATCCTTCTTATATTTGGGTTCAACCTTAGTTTGGTTTATTTTAAGAAATTTTAAGGACAGTTATTTATGGAATGGTCTATGATGAACTTTGGGTAGTACCGTGGAATTTTGATGATTTAAAGTAGTTTCCCTTCCTATGGGATTCTTTCTTTTTGAAGAATTGTTTTATCTTACCCTTTCTGTTTTTGGGGAAATGTTTAATGATAGAAGAAATAGATAGTTAATCTTTTGTGGATTATATGATTCTCTAGAAGATGATTCTTGTGATTTTGATGAGACCAAGTGTTTTTGAATGCTCATCGTTTGGAGAAAAGATTAGTTTTGGTAGAAACTTATTAAAGGATGAAACTATACTTGAAGGTAAGTATATTTCTTTATGTTCTTATTCTATGTAATAAATTAATTCCTCAAAATTATTAAAAGGAACGTAAAAAAAACGTTGTTGGTTTACGTTTCCTACTGGGTAATCAAATACCATTTAACCCATCACAAGTTTGTGATTTTCTGGTGGTTAACTTTCTCCTAATCATGTTTTCTATCACTCTCCATCAGAACATGACACTTTGTTTTCTCCTCTATATCCATGTTTTCCTACATGGAATCCTAGTATGGGTTAACTAGGGTGACCTTTGTACTTTCCTTTATTTCTTTTAAAGTAATAGTTTTACTGACTCTTTTTCCGATGTGGGACTTTCAATGAAATTTCCAAGCCCAATTTTTTAAAAATTGCGAGGATGCAATTTCTTAAGGGGGAAGAATGTAACGACCTGAAATTTTGAATAAATTTTGTTTCCTAATTTTGTGTGTTATTTTATTTTTTACTCAACAAAGCTATTTCATTTAATGAAATGAGTATAATTTAAATGAGACTGTTGGGTTTCGACTGTTATATGACTATTGCTGAATATGACAAGTTGGGAACTAAATGTTGAGATTACTGTCTATAAGTACAAGTGATCTTGGTTAATTAATATAGAAAGAAGATTTGATGGCCTCATCCAGTAGTCTCGGGCCGATCGAAGCCCATCTGACAGAACTTGGAAAGGAGGTAGCACCAATGGGCTTTTCCCTAGACCAAACCCAAGCCGAACGTCATCATGTGAAGCTAGAACGAAATCGACTTTGCAAGAAGTTCAAGCTGATAGAAATTACTAATCATGCAATGTTGGCCGAGCCACCCTCAGATTCTCTCACCTTAGCACACCTTACACTTAGGTCCTATGCTGGGGTTATAAGGGGCTATGTAAGGAGACCGTAAATACTTTGTGTAATCCTTTGATAAATAAAAATTGTGATTTCTCTTTATGGGGAAGTTTGTGAATTTTCAAAATGTCCGAATAAATGTAGGATGTATATTATTGTTGAATTTTGGGAAAAGGGACATTTTAAAATACTTATGTAAAACTTAAATAATTCATGTTGTGTAATGATTTTCAAAATATGGTCTTCTGAAAATGTGTTCAGTAAGAAATTTAGAGTCTAATAAGATCAACTTAATTTTTGGTGAATAGTGATTTATGAATAGTGATTTTACACTTAGGATTAGTAATGTGACCAAATGGATTAGTAATCTCACTAAAAGAAAGTATTAATATAATTTAGGCACCTTGATTAAGTAATGTGATTCAATAAAATGTGTAAATAACGGTTTCATAAATTATTAGTCAAGTATTAGTTTTTTTGGATGAATAGTATTTTTTAATTAAAAATTAAATTTAAAATATTTAGAAAATTATTTTTAAAAAATGGACTTTATGTTTGAACTCAGAGCATCGATATTATTTTAAGGTAATTTTTGGGGATTTTTATGAAAAAAATGAATTTTTAGTGAATAGTGTTTTTATTTAAAAATTAAATTAAAAATATTTAGAAAAATATTTTTATAAAATTGAGTTTATTTTTGAATTCAGAGTATTGATATTATGTTAAGGTAAAGTTCTGGGATTTTTCTGAAAAAGTTGAATTTTCAGTGATTAGTAAAAATACAGTTTTAGGGTTTCAGTATGTTTAATGACCTCATAACTGCATCATGATGATGTGATGAGATATTTTAAGGGATGACTGACTAAAGGGGATGAATTATTGTATGAGGGGTCCCATTTGGCTAAAACCATGGGAAAATACCATGGGCAAGCCCACGGTTTTTCCAAAACCACCAATGAGGTGTCCCTTGGCCATTAATGCATTGTCCCCTCACTTTCCCTATAAATACCCACACTTTAATCCTTTATTTTTCACTCCCAACTCTCCCCCAACGAAGCTATAGTCTCATTACCTCCCAAGAAGTCCTCCCAAGGTTCCCCCAAGCCCTCAAGGTCCCAACCTGTGAGTTTTAAGAGTTACGTTTTAAGGTAAGGGATCCTACCCCTCTCTTTCTTTCCAAGTACTCTCTTTTATGTCATTTCTTTTATGATACATGTTCTTATGTTGGGGATGTTATTTTATATTAATCCTACTGCCCTTTTTCATGTTCATATGATGAGAGACCCTCTCTTGATCTCATCAATTCATTTTAATAATGTTGAAGTGGCGCCGTTAGGCAGTCAAATTTTTAATGGATTCTTTCACCCTTCTCATTTTCAAGTTCTATTTTCATGTCAAGTCTTTCAAGTTACTTTTTATTATGTTGGGGTATTATCTCTATATCTATCATAATTATCGTTTATGTTCATATGATGAGATACCCTATTTGATCTCGTTAATTCATTTTTGAAGTTTTAAGTGATGTCGTTAGGCTGGAGAAGTTTCATAAGAGAAATCTTATTTTTGTCTTCCTTTCAAGTTCTTCGTTTCATATGGTATATCTTTCAAATTTCATTAACATATTATTAAATACTGTATATTCTGTTCCCCCACAGTTTTATGGATCATTTATGAGTGGGTGACCCATGTCCCCTCTCTTTTCAATGTTTTCTAAAACCCTGTATCATAGCCATTATGCTGCAGAATTTTCGTCTCAAAATGTCTTTCTCTTTTTCTCAAATTCTTTTATTTTATTAAGTGAATACTCAAAGATATTTATTCTAAAGGGGTATTCACATATATATAAAAATGTTCTATTTTAATTCTGGGATTTACATACATGAGATCTGATTTCCTTTTTTCATGGGTTTAAGGTGACATAAAGATCACGTCTTTAAAGCAGTTTTTAAAATGTTATGATTATGAAATGAAACCCATTTATTTTATGCTATATGGGTTATTTATGAAATGTTTGATGATGATATATATGGATCACATGATAATAAATACAAATTCAAGTGTGCGCCCTGATAGCGCTCCAATGCATTGGGTAAAGACTTAATCTCTAGAGATGACCATTTTAACGATATCTTGGTGAATAACCTTGGTAATTTTTAATGACACCTTAGGGATGGACCTTGGTGAAATGGAAATGATTGTATATATTAAATTTTTTAGCCACATCTTCAAGTTATGAAACACATTATTTTTATTATGATATGCCTCATGATCTCTTTCTCATACCTTTAAGTTATTTATCATGCCCTTATTGATGTATCCCAAGTTCACATGTAAAATGTTTCTCTTGTTTCCCTTACTGGGCCTTCTTCTCACCCTTTCCTTTGATGTATTCTCCCAGGTTATGAGATGCTGTAATGAAATTAGGATGAACAAATGAAGAAGCCTTTAAAGTTTTTAATAAGAATGTTTTATGTCATTTTCATGTATTAAGTTCCTGGTTTCCAAGACACTAAACCTTAAAGATCCTTGGTTTTGTATAATGTAAACGGAAGTTTATGTGATAAAAAGGCAGGATGCTATATATCATGTGTAAAAAAGGATTAAAGAACCTTAAATAAGTTATAATACTTATATTATATTCTATTTCAACAAAAAAATGGTTTCATGACCATAATTGAAGATGGTAAAAGAAATTGAAAACCCGTCATCCTTGAATGTGATAAATTAACACATCTTGGATGGTGTTTTCATTTCTAGTATAAAAGAAGGGGAAATGAGACATGATGAAGAATTATTAATTTATCATAAAAAAAATCCAGTACATGTAAGGTACTGGAATCATCACAACATTTGGATGAAAGGAGTTGAGGAAAGAAAAATAAAAGAAAGGAACTTTAAATAAATAAAATGAAAAGAAGAATTTACCTTTTGAAGTAATCTTCCTTGAGAGCCTCTTTAGGGAAGAGGTTTTGGTCTTTTTGTGAGACCAAGGGTTTCTGGACGTGGGGGGGGGGGATCTTGGGAGGATATTTGAGCAGAATTTAGGAAAGGAACAAGGATTTAGAGGAGTGAAGTGAAGAGGGAATGAGGTGGTGGGGGGGTTATAGTGGAGGAGAGGAGGGTTTCCCATTATTTTGCTCATTGTTTTATTATTTTGGAAAATACAACAAAAAATATTGATTCTTGTGACCAAGAATAGTAATATTTTCATGTGAGTTAGAACCAAGTGTGCTTATATCATCCATGATTCTAGAAATAGTGAATTTAACTGATAATGTATATATACCGTAAATTACCATATTTTACTATTCATCAAAAATTCAAGTATATTAGAAAAATCCCAAAAATTCACCCCAACCATTTTTCAACATTTATAATTCAAAAATGAACTCCATTTTTTAAAAATAATTTTCTAAATATTATTAACTTAATTTTTAAATAAAATATTAATTTATTCGAAAAATAACAATTTTAAAACTATAATTCGTTTTATATCACCTTGAAAAATTAATCAAGATCTCATTATCTTATATCCTTAAGGCAATAAAATAATAATATGATTTACTATTCATAAGGGTCATATTACTATTCATATTACTATTTATAAGGGTATGTTACTATTAACCAAAATTTAAGTTTTTCTTATCAGACTCTAAATATCTTACTGAACGCAACCGTGTATGTTGGTTTTTTGAAATTCAAATCACAGAGGTGGAAAAATTATGTTTACTAGATAGGTTATAAAAAAGTTTTGTTTTTTATATACTCAACGTTTCTTGCATTCAATATTAAATTTGTTTACAAAATCTTAGGGTGTTACATTATCCCCTCCTAACAAAAAATTCATCCTTGAAATTACCAAAATGTTACCTCAAAAAAAGATTTGAATAGTTCTTCGTCATAAGCTCCTCAGGCTCCCTTATTGACTCTTTGATTTTATGATTTTTCCAAAGTATCTTTACCAGTCGATTCATCCAATTCCTCAACACTTGTTCTTTAGTGTCCAGAATCTGGATAGGATCTTCACAGTAAGATTGGTTAGGTTCCAATTCTATACCTTCAGAAGTGAGGACATGCGTTGGGTCTGGCATGTACTTTCTCAGTAATGAGACATAGGACACATTGTGTAATTTATACAAGCTAGGTGGCATAGTCAAATGATAATAAACAACTCCAATTATCTTTATAATTTCAAAAGGGCCTATGTATTTAGGGATCGACTTCCCTTTCTTCTCAAATCTTATAACACCATTCCATAAAGATGATTTTAAGAAAACATGATCTCCCACATGAAACTCCAAATCCTTCCTTCGATTATCAAAATAGATATTTTGTATTCTTTGAGATGCTTTGATATGGCCTTGAATAGTCTTTACCTTTGCTGTTGTTTCCTCCACAAGATATGTGCCCACAAGCTTCCTTTCATTGACTTTATCCCAACATGTTGGTGTACGACATCTCTTTCTGTACAATGCTTCATATGGTTCCATTTGAATACTCGAATGGAAACTATTATTATAATCAAACTCCACTAAAGGTAAATATTGATCCCTTATACCTTGAAAGCTAAGTAAACATGATCTCAACATGTCCTCTAAGGTTTGGATCATCCTTTCTAATTTCCCATCAATTTGTGGGTGATAATTAGTACTCAATCAAATCTCAGTATCCAAAATTTATAAATAATTTTCTTGAATTTTGATGTAAATCATGGATCACGATTAGAAACAATTTAGAGAGGTTATCCATGAAGTCTCACAACTTCATTTACATAGAGTCTTTCTAGGCGCTCTAGTAGAAAATCCACCCTTATAGAAAGGAAATGTGAAAATTTCGTAAGTCGGTCCACAATTATCCATATTACATCATTCTTTCTTATAGTTTTGGGTAATCCAATGAAAAAATCCATGGTTATGTCATCCCATTTCCATGTATAAAAAGATATAGGTTTCATGAATCCTCTAGAATTTTGTTGTTCGACCTTAACTTGTTGATAGACTAAACATCTTGATACATAATCAGAAATTTCCAACTTCATGTTGTCCCACCAGAAATGTTCCTTCAAATATCTATACATTTTAGTGATACTAGGGTGTATAGAGAAATTTGAGCTATGAGCATCATCTAATAACTCCCTTTTCAGCTCGAGTATAGAAGGAATACATAGCCTCTTCCCAAATTTCAAAATTCCATCTTAACATATGAAGTCATCCAGCTTCCCATATTTCATAGCATTAATTTTCTTTTGAAGAATCTCATCATCAGACTGTGAAGCTTTAATTCTTTCCAATAAATATTTTTGGGCAACCATTTGAAAAAGTAGTGATGTTTCACCTTCTTTGATAATTCCCATATCAATCCTCACAAGATCCATGTACAAATGATCCTTTTCAATCCCCATTTTATTGAGAACTCCATGATCCTTCCTACTTAATGCATCAACTATCTTATTTTCCTTTCGAGGGTGGTAGTTTATGGAACAATCATAATCCTTGAGTAGTTAGAGCCATCGCATTTGCCTCATGTTGAGTTCTTTCTATGAGAAGATATATTTTAGACTCTTATGATCCATATATATCTCACATTTTTCACCATAGAGATAATGTCTCCATATCTTTAGAACAAATATTACTGCTTCTAACTCAAGATCATGAGTAGGATAGTTTTGTTCATGAATTTTTAGTTGCCTTGATTCATAGGAAATTACTCTATCATTCTACATCAAGACACAACTAAGTCCTTTCTTTGATGCATCACTATAGATCACAAATCCATCATTCCCCGATGGTAGAGTTAGGATCATATAATTCACTAATCTTCTCTTCAATTAATCGAAACAGCCCTCAAATTCTTTTTTCCATACGAACTAAACCCCTTTACAAGTAATCTTGGTCATTGTGTTGGCTAGACAGGAGAAGTTCTGAATGAAATGCTGATAATAGCCTACTAAACTAATAAAAATATGTACCTTAGTTATGTTCTCTGGAGTATTCCATTCTTGCAAAACCTTTGTCTTCATAGGATCAACAGATATTTCATCCTTAGAGACAATTTGATCAAGAAAAGGAAACCGATTGAAGCCAAAATTCAAACTTCTAAACTTCAAATATAATTCATTTCTTCTAAGAGTCTTATGGATAGTGCTCAAGTTATTTTAACAATTTTCATATCTTTTGGAGTATACCAAGATATAATTAATAAATACCACCACAAATTCATCAAGAGATTCCTTGAAAAATCTATTAATTAGATCCATGAAAACTAAGGGTGCATTAGTGAGTCCAAAAGGCATTACTATAAACTCATAATTCCCATACCTGGTTCAAAATGTTGTCTTTGGAATGTAGTCATTCCTTACTAGCAACTGATGATATACATATTGAAGGTCAATATTTGAAAAATATTGGGCTCCATGAATTTGATGAAATAAATCATCAATGCAAGGTTGGGGACACTTGTTCTTTGTTTTCTATCATTGATCTCCATGTAGTCAATGCACAACATCATAGATCCTATTTATTCTTGATTAAAAGAATAGTGTCTCCCTATAGGGAAATACTAGGGAGAATAAATCCTTTATCACTCAATTCCTCTAGTTTTTTATTTGATTCTACAAATTCCACAGCATGCCTTTCTAACCTTATGAAGTTAGCTTCATACTTCACAACATTCTCATCTTCCTTTTACCTCAAATTCAGAAATTGTATTTCTATATCGGCTTGATGTTCATGAGGAAAGTATTTATCTAAGAAAAGTTCTTTAAATTTACTCCATTACATGTTTTATATATCTTCCTCCTCCATTGTGTTTTGAATTAGTGACCACCATTGATCAACATCTCCCAATATATGATAAACTTCCATGACAACCTTCCCCCTTTCGTTACTTCCCAAGGTGAGGAATATCTTCTCTAAGGAACTTATCCATTTATCCACTACAAATGGGTTTGTAGTCCCATTAAATGATAGAGGATATTATAGCATAAAGTGGTCTAACATATCTCCTCCACGTTGTGGATCCAGATGCTCCATACAAGTAAGGTTATTGTTCATAACCTGAGTAAGTTGTCATAGTATAGTTATAAGTTATTCCGCACCAATCGCAGCTCCAGAGCCAACATCATTATCTTGCACAAGAGGAAAATCCCTAAATTGGATATGTATGTTCATGCAGTTTCCATTCCTTACACTATGCACCATTTCTAAATAATTGCATATGCTAGATTAGGTTATGAATCATAATGTACTATCTCAACTTAGAAAAAAAATACTTAACATAAATTTAAATCCTATGCATGGCTAATCCCATAATCACAAACATGGTTTCTTTGAGGAAAAATTTACATTTAAATCCTTCATAATAACTTGTAAAAAAATGTGAATTATCCTAAGAATATACCCTGAGAGAGTAAAACTAGGTGTGCGGTAAGGCCCGTTGTCATGTACCAGGATACCTCGGGCCAAGCCCAAAACTCCTTGTCAAAGTTTTCACTCCTTAGTACATCTATGCCAGAACCACATCCACTTGTAGTATTAATATAGTAATGTATTTTCTAGAAAGATTCACATAATCTATTCCTTACCAAGATTCCAATATGTTCTTTTATGTTTATCCTCAAAGATAATCTTAGGGGGTTGTTCCCTAATCTATGTTTTCTAAATCTAATTTCTAATTTTTCTACTAAACTTCCTCTGATACCAACTATAAGGAACTGAACCCAGTTTCCCAAAGCCGGTGCCTTATTTTATACATCATCATATAAACAAGGAATATGATTCTTGAATGACCGAGCAATTTGGTAGATTTGGAAACAATATACATACATAAGTTCAACATTACAACTTGAAATGAAATACAACATATAGGTTTTATTGGGAACATCCACAACTACAACTTTATCCATACAGGTCCTTCATAATAAACTTCTTCATGTCCTGAGAAAATGAAACATAAGAAAGGGGTGATCTCAAATGCTTAGTAAGGGTAAAAAATATAATGGAAGATTACATAAAAATAAACATTAGTCATGGTTAATAATTGAAAACACATGCCTTTAAAAATAATAAACTTGAACACATTATGGTAGGAATATGAGTTGAGTAAATATTATCACAATAAAACACAATCATGGGTATTATACTAGTCGAATACCCACATGAACTATGAATTTATAGCTTCATAATGAGGGAAATTAATATTCCATACATTCTGAAACATACCCTCAAGGCCTTGGCCAAGACATCTAAAAATTTCTAAGGCCTCAACCAAAACCTTATCTAAAAATAGGCAAGGCCTCAGCCAAGTCCATATCTATTTGTCTCATGAGACCTACTGATGCATGAAGGGGCTATATAAGGTCCCACCTATCACATAATAAGTCCAATTCATTCCTCATATGAATGGGTATAAACATAAAAAATATTTAAATTCATATTGAAAAAAACATATGAAACGTAAATAACTTTCCCCGAACATTAAGCATAAATACTAACCATTCAGAGTAAAATGGTGAATGGTTTTAAGATAGCATATCCAAAACAAAAATAATCATAAATTATTCAATTAAATATGGTATATGATATCAAAAATATTTATCTCAATAATACATAATAATTAACATGAGTGTTGGAATAGATAAAGATACTCTTATGCAATCATCTAATAATTCTTGAGATGAATACTCTTTTACTTTAAAAAGAGGAGTTATTTTGGAAAAATATTTGTATAAAACCATAAGTGAAGTAAGATGGTATTTTCATAATAAATTAAGTGATTTTAAAAAAATAATGGTTTCTGAAAACATATTATATATTTCCCTTGAAAATAGGTATGAATTTGAGAAATTCCCTTGAATAGGGATTGTATTTTAGGAAGAATTTTTTAAAGATCCTTTTGAAACATATAAATCCCCATAAATGAAGGTATGATTATGGTTGGAACACATATATAGAACATTGAAAAAGATATTATGAGGATTAAATATTAATTAATAATAATTTAATTGAGGTAATTAGATAATAAAAGTAACCTGAATGGAAATGGAGGTTCGGGTGGAAAACCCTTACCTTAAGTCAAAAGGTGTTCCTCACTTGATCTCAATGAACTGAATAATAAAATTTAGGTTCACAAAATAATGATTACAGAAGCTCCTCTACATGTCCTTGATTTATTATAGCCTTTTTAGGTTCATTCATGGAATTTTTATGGGTTAATATATTTAATTACATTGTTTGGGAGCGTTTTCTTCCTAGGTTTTCATGACCAATTTACTTATATTCATGTATGGATAAACATGTATAATGAGAATGGTTGTCTAGAATAGAATATTTATGTTATTAGTGAAAAAACAGAAGATTACATGGTTATAAAATTCATTTGGTTACTGAGAGTGAAGATGAATCATTATATAAAACATTAATGACAATTGTTTGGGTTAATTGGTGGTTCTTGATCACAACAAACTCATTTTGATTTATAAATTAATATCATGTGTGAAAAAGGATTAAAGAACCTTAAATAAGTTATAATATATATATTATAGTCTGTTTTGACCATAAAAATGGTTTCATGACTAGAATTGAAGATGGTAATAGAAATTGAAAACCCTTCATCCATGAATGTGATCAATTAACTCATCTTAGATAGTGCTTTAATTTCTAGTATACAAGAAGGGTAAAGGAGACATTATGAAGAATTATTCCTTTATCATAAAAAAATTATAGGATATTTAAGTTACTAGATTCATCACAACATTTGGATGAAAGTATGTGAGAAAAGAAAAAGAAAATAAAGGAACTTGAAATAAAATAAATTAAAAGAGTAATTTACAACATGAAGTAATCTTACTTGAAAGCCTCTTTAGGGAAGAGGTTATTGTCTTTTTATGAGACCAAGGGCTGTTGGATGTGGGTGAGGATATTAGGAGGATATTTTAGCAGAATTTAGGCATGTCACAAGGCTTGAGATAAGTGAAGAGAAGATGGAGTGAGGGAGGGTTTATAGTGGAGTAGAGGAGGGTTTTCCCATTATTTTACTCAATATTTTATTATTTATCCAAAGAAAACCAATAGTATTGATTCTTGTGACCAAGAATAGTAATATTTGAATGTGAGTTTAAAAAAAGTGTTCTTACATTATCCATGATTCTAGGAATAGTGAATTTAACTGATAATGTATATATACGGTAAGTTACTGTATTTTTCTATTCATCAAAAATTCGAGTATCTCAGAAAAATCCCAAAATTCACCCTAACAATTTTCAACATGTAAAATTCAAACATGAACTCTATTTTTTGAAAAAAAAATTATAAATATTATTAATTTAATTTTTAAATAAAATCATGATTTATTTGAAAAATAACAATTTTAAAACTATAATTCATTTTATATCACCTTGAAAAATTAATCAAGATCACATTATCTTATAACTTTAAGACAATAAAATAATAATATGATTTACTATTCATATGGTTCATATTACTATTCATAAGGGTATGTTACTATTCACCAAAAATTAAGTTTGTCTTATCAGACTCTAAATATCTTACTGAATGCAACCGTGTATGTTAGTTTTTTTGAAATTCAAATCAAAGAGGTGGAAAAATTATATTTACTGGATATGTTATAATAAAGTGGTGTTTTCTAGAGACTCATTATTTCATGCATTAAATATTAAATTTATTTACAAAATCTTGGACTGTTACAATATATAATGATGGGTTTTCGACTAAGGTTCTGGGCATAGGAATTATAATACTAAGATGGTGTCAGACTGAGGCTCTAGACACTGATAGTATAATTAATGGATAACATTACAAACTAAGGCTCTAGGCGTTGATGGTATACCATCTGGGATAGATGGTGGAATAATGCCCACATTTATGGTTTAAATTCCATACTGATGCTCCAAGCATGTTTAACTTGATATGTGATACTGATTTGGACTGATACTCAAGGACTTTAATTTATGGTAATTGAGATGGATGTCAAACTGATGGTCTAGGTTTGGTAATAATTTTTTGTGGTGTTGGGGAAGATTTGTTTAGGTTCCATTTATGAGATGATATTTGGGTATTGAGGACATATATGGGATGGATTATATTATTATCCCAGATGAATAGACTATCAAAGGATGGGTCTTAGATTTTTTTAGGTTTAGTTGTGGCTTGCATGGGTATAGAGCCCGCAGGTTGTTTGGGATACACAGTCCTTCAGATACACTTTGAGACATTCTAGAATTTCCTGAAGAATGTATGGTTGATCAAGGTCCCAGACCAAAGGATTGATGGTTATTTATTATTATTTATTTTTCAGTTATATATCATATGGGATAAGCATATTTCATGAGAATTCACTCATTCTAGTAATTTATAGGTTCACTGTTGGGGGTGGCCTAATGAGATTTATTTCTCACCACATGTTCATGAAACTCAGTGTGTGTACAAACCTTATGTATTCTTTCAAGTTGATCATGGATTCATGACATATAGGTTGGAAGCCCAAGGTTTCATGCTCAAGAAGGATTGTCATGTGGAGTCGACTAGTCGGGCTTAGGGTTGTAATCGAGTCGAGTCGAGATGAGTATCTCAGTACTCGAGCTCGAGGTCAGTACTTGAACTTAGTGGTCGAGATCATCTCATTACTTGACCAAGTATTGATTTTCTGGCTTGAGCTCGAGATCAAGGTTGACTCAGGCTTGATCGAGCACTTGATTAAGCTTGAATCAGTTTAATTATGATAATTTTTAATAATTTTAATAACAAAATATAGCTCAAATTTGAGCTCAAACTTGAATTTTTACTCAAGATCGAAAGATTAAGATCAAAATTAAAAACATATATATTGAATAAAAATTATATATTAAAAAATTATATTCTCTGTTAGGATTGTGAGATACTCGATTATGTTATTATAATACTTTAAATCGACTCGATTTAGTACTTGGGTTGCTTGAGCTCGAGCTCGATTAAAGAAAACTGATCTGAGTTTGAGTATCCATTGAGCCAAGACCGAGTAGCTTGCAAGTAATCAATCTCGTTTAAAGCCATATTTTGGATATATCATCTTGAGAAGGTATTGGACATTGGGTTTGTGTTACAGACCAGAGTTGGAAGTAGGGCCTGTTGTATTTGTTTTTGAGTTACTCATTTTTTTATGTGATCAACCCAATGGGTGATCGTGGTTGTATATATGACATGGTTGTTCAGGAAATTACTGCAGTTTCATTTTACTAAAAAATGTTTAGTTTTTTATTATTTATTCTTTCTCTTTATTTTCTATGTATGATGTTTGGTTATTTACTTCCAATTGTTCACTTTGATATGGTGGTATAGTCTCCTCACGTATCTACTTTAGACCCTCTCTTATAGTCATCAGCCTCTAATGTATGAGGAGGCACGCTTTATGTCTTGTGGGGAACCAGCATTGAGAACTGATTTAGTGGATACTTAGTCAGGATGTCATAAAATGGTATCATAGTAGTTACTTTCCTATTATTTCACTATTTAGGGTTTGGTAAAAAGGACATATAGGAATGTGTCAACACTTTTGATGGATATCAGGATAGCGCATCATGAACACCTATTCTGGTAGGAAGTCTATGTTACCAGGGGATGGGATTGATGTTTTGAATTTGTGATGTTACAGTTGTATATGATTTTCACTTCGAGTGATGCACGTTTTTTTTGGATTTGATGGTTTATGATTGATTTCAGGCTCTTGGAACATTGGCAAGATGCCTATGATTTGGTTTTGAATATTTTTCTAAAAAGGAAAGAGGCATATCATGTATCATGTTAGGCACATATAATCCCCAATTTGTAGGCCTTTTAGTTGTGATTTTACATATTTCCTCCTTATGGTGGCTTCTGTGGATCCACAGTGAGATTCTCGATGGTGAGGATGCATGTGTTTCCCTCATGCATTATTAGTGCAGTGACCCTAGTGGGTCAGTATGGTTATAGTATGGGATATTTGAACCCCTTTTGGGTTGTTTTGTTTGAGTATGGCAGTATATCTGGGTCCTCTAGGGAGCGATCTGATGTGGAGATGTTCAGAGAGGACGGGCTCCCTCGTTGTGTGCAGTTGGATGGTATAGTGACTTTATGGTGCGAGACAATCAAGATGGATTTTTTTGATGTTTTACGATGATGAGATGGGTCCATATTGATGCCCTGTGAGTTGTTTCCTTATATGAGTTAGATTAGAACTAAGTGTTTGGACCTAGTGGCTCGACATTAGACTTGATCGGTAGGGCTAGGTGAGAGAGCCTAGTGGCCTTTTGATATGACTACAGAGTAGGGAGTCAGAGCTGCTTGACTTTATAGGGTGACCTGTAAGATAGTTGGACTGATTTATTGTCACATACATGACTTATTTTAAAGTTAAATTTCATTTAATTTCCATTCATGCATTGTTTTGGGGGTTTCCCAAGCTTTTATGGAGGAATGGGTGAGTTTTCATGAATTGGGCCAAACCGTGAGCCCGATTCCAGATTTAAAAATAAATTTTGATTCCCATATAACTCCTTCATTTTTCAAAATTTTTCGTCCATTCCAATTACTGATTTTCATCCCCTTACCTATTAGCACCAAAAAATTATTTTTGGACCATTTAAAAATCTATAATCATGGTGTATTTTAGTTTTTATTTAAGCGATTGGGCCTACCCGAAAGCCCATTTCCTGCATTAAAAATAATTTTTAATTATTTAATAACACATTATATTTTTAAGTTTTTTTAGTGATTCCAACTCCCACCCGACCACACTTACCTAAGGCACGCCCTCATTCTCTCATCCCCCAATTTGGATCTCAATAGAATCGCAAAATGGGTCGAAACCTCTCTGGATTTCAGAAATCGCCCATATTTGAAGAGGTAAATTGATCCTTTAATTACTCCTATTTTTAATCCTTTTCCACCATTCAAATTCCTACATGAAATCCTCATCCTTTTTCAAAACTCCCTTAAATTTTTAGCTGTTTTAAAATTCAGATTTTGGTGGATTTTGAGTCGTTTTCTTCAAGATTGTTTTAGGTAAGTGATTCTCTCTTCAATTCCTTCGTTCTCCTTAGGGTTTCCTCCCTCTTTCATAAATTTATGGAGTGTCCAGATGTTAGGTTTCATAAATAGGGTTTTATTTGGGGTATTTTTGGGGAAATATTATGGTTTAGGGTTCGTTTTCACTTCCTTGTGGTGTGGCAGAGGTGTAGTTGAGGTTTCGCACCAGGATTCAAGGGTTTTGACTCAAAAGGTAGGTGGTTCCATGTGTAAACAACTATTGATGAGTTAGCTTGCTGTATTTACTCATTTTTCATATTACTCATATGTTGGGTGTGGTGCGAAAACTATTTATGATTGATTTGGATAAGTGTTAAATTTTATAGTTTCCTTTTAACTTGAAATTGGGTGTTTTCATGTGTAACTCATGGGGTATTATTTGGGTGTATTTTATAACTTATGGAATTGGTTTACTGAATCTTGTTTGGCCTGAAAATTCTGGTTTGGTAATGTATTAGTGTCGTGTGGTCCTAAAAAGAAGGTTTTTGAATAGGTTTGATGTGTAAAACATTGTTATACTTCTTGAGATCATTTTATGAAAATGTGCGTTTTCATTTGTATATTTTGTGGTATTATTCAAGGTTATTTTATAACACTTGAATGTGGTTTTATATAAGTATCTATGGCTTAAAATTATGTTTTGGATAAAAATTGGTATGGTTTTGGTCTTAAATGGGGGTTTTGAAATGGGTTTTGTGTGCAAGACAAAGTTACACCCCTTGAGTTTGTTGTATGAAAATTATGAATGTTTTTTTTGGTTAAACAAAGTGGGTAAAAGGGTGTATATGTAATTTTTTGGGGTGGTGTTCATATAATATGGGTTTTTGAAAGGTAAGGTGTTTATTTAAGAAGTAAGATATTTTTTTAGAATGTTTTATAAAGTGCTAAAATGTTTTAGAAAATGGAAAGACAGCTGCAAAACATGGTTGTGGGCTGTTTTATGTGAGTGTGTTGTGAAAAATGAATTTTGTTGATGAAAGAGGTATTATATGATATTTGAGTGGACTATTATGTGAGTTATAATGTCTTGTAATGGTTTATAAAAATTGTTTAAAGGATTTTTGGAAGTGTTATAGAAATGTGAAAAGTATTGTGGGCTATTTTGGTGTGAGTCGGATTTCAAAATCAATTTGAATGAAAAGTGGAATTTTGTGACTTGTGTGGTATACATGTGGTATTTTTGGTGATTTTTTGATATGTAAATAATATTTTCATGTGAAAAGTATATTTATTGACTTGTTGAACTTGTTTGAGAACAAAGGGAAAACCTGGGTATCTAGGTGGGTGGATGTGTACTAGTATACTAGTGAATCCGTGGGGTTTGGCCTCAGTTTCACTTAGCAAGATTGACGCAAACTACTCTAACTAAACTATGATGATGATTATTTTGGACCACTAGGTTATGGGTATGTTCTGTACTAGTGTCTTGTGCATGAGAGTAGATATTTGTGATGGTTATTCTCACCGAGATACGAGGTACCTGAGACCCACAATGAGCTAGATCCTAGGGGTTATTTTCTATTGGTTGTGCTCATTAGATCCTTTATACTTACCATAGACATATGGTATATTTTTCTGGAAAATTAATTAGCTTTGTAATTTATTTTAAACGTGTTGATTCTTTAAATTATCCCACTTGAAAACTGATTTTTTTTTTAAATTTTCATCCTTTAAAAATTGTAACTAGAAATTACATGTTTTTGAAAACTTGCATGATTTTAGTCTTTGAATGTTTATCACATGGAATCTTTTATTGGTGGTATCCTACTGGGAATTTTCTCACACCCTAATTACACCTTTGGGTGTAAGTAGACCTGGTTATTTTTGTTGTCGTAGGTTGGGTACAATTTTTTAGTTCCAGTGGTTCGGGTTTCTAGCAGTCCTTCATGGTGAAGTCTTGTGGAGATGGCTTGAGGGTGGTTACCCTTTCCATGAGGGTTATTGGGATATTTCCTTTTGGTTTTTTTACCTTTTTATAGTCTTATTGAGTTGTTTTAAAATATGTAATTCAGTTCTGAATTTTTGTAAAAGATTGTTTGGTTTGAAAAATCCAGAATTGTTTTATTGGATTCTTTTGTTGTTTTAAGTTTATAAACTTAGGTAAATCATTCCCAATTCTCATTTTATAATACCTGGGCACTTTTTCCAGCCCTTGGGGATTGGGAATTCCCTTCGGGCCTTATCACGTGCTGGGTTTGGTGCTGGTTTTGGCGGCGACCAGATTCGGTTCGTGACAAAATGGTTTCAAAGGAGGTTCGCTCTCTTTGGGTTATATAATTTGGGTAATAGTCAGGATAGTCTAGGGTTAGGATTGTTGTGACATGACATTCTGGTTAGGAGTAGTGTGGCTGATCACCACACCTCATGACAGGATTCAAGTCGCCAGGGGAATTCAAGACTTTCCAGAGTCCTTTGGTTTTCTTGGTTTGATGATTATTAGTGGAAGTGAAAAGAGAGTTGGGTTAATGGTCTTAGTGATCTCACAGGGTCTGGAAAGCCATGTGGAGCTAGGGATATTTCCCTAGAACACTCTCTGTAAAGGTGAAGTGATTGGAATATGGATGCCAACTGTATGTCCAAGTCACCCACTGAAACTTGTTTCCTATCACATTATCTTTTGTTCTTTATTTTTGAAATCGTGGAACTTTGGTTTTAAATTGACTTGGTTTTAAGAAGCGTAAAGTTTTTGTAAAATAATTATCTAATAAAGAGGGAATGGATAGATTTTTGAAAATGGAGAACTGAATTTTCATAATTGTATTGGAATGGAAAATGGTGTGTTTTCACCTCTTTTGAAAGCATGGATTTTGTCAAGGTTGGTTTTGAAAAACTATTTCCAATAGAGTTTTTTAAACTATTGAAAGGAATTTTAATGGGATGAGATTTTTTTAAATTGATGTGAATAAATTTAAAGTGATTTTTCATTGGAATGATTGTTCCTTTCTAAAAAGTTTTTTTAATGTGGAAATTTTGGTTCGATTTCATGGTTAGCGGTCTTGAGAAAAAAATAGGAAGTATTGGTTGATTTTTTTGGTTTTGAAAAGTGGAATGAGTTTTTATATTAACCTTTGGTATTTTCATGAGCGACCACATGAATGGGGTTATATGGGATGGTTGATGGTTAATGGTATGATTGGATGAGTTTCGGGATGGATATGAGGAGGGTGCCCAATGTGGCACAAAAACATGCATGTGTGAGGCCCATGGGGTAGCATTGTTGGATACGCTATCCGTTGAACCGGTTATTTTAAAAAAATATGATTTTAAATGAAAAAATTGATTTCTTGATGACTAGTTTGGGATGGTGTGTATTATGTGTTTTTGAAAATGTTGATGTTGTGGGATGTTTTGAGTCCAAGAACCCCCCTGTTTGAATTGTGTTTTGGGATTGTGTTTGGTCGGTAATATGTGTTGATGGGCCGGTTAGTGGTCTCTTCTAAGAAATGTTTTGGGACACCTTTACGGTGGTTCCCTTCATGTGTTTGGATATGGTTTGTGGTATATCTTGACCAATGGACCATATTGGTTGGGTACTTGGGTTCAATTGTTGGATAAGTTACTCCCCATTAAGGTTTAGTGCACAACTGAAGTGCAACCCGGATTTTTTCACCGCTTGAAGACCCTCCAGTTGATCAATATAAGGAATCTTTTTCTTGAGATTTTTAGATTGAGTCTACACCCTTTCCTTTCATGGTTTGGTGTATCCTCTTGTAGTAGGAGATTGATCATGGATAGTTGAAAGATACCTTAGCTTCTTAAGTTTCCAGATTTTCCAAAGGAGGATGTGGTCTAGGGTAGTTAGCATGGATGACTATCTGGATAGTGTCTAAGAGGACCTCTCGGTCCTTCGTAGTCTCTTAGAAGAAGGAGTTCACGTTAAACTTCAATTGTGGGAAATCTGGTCATGAGAGGATTTTGTGGCCACTTTCTAGAATTATGTGTTGTTTTGGGATGTTGTATAAGGTACCTCTCCATGAATTTTTTATATCAGTTTAAATGGTCATGTTTGGTGACTCCTTGTGATGTAATATGCTCTATTGACCATAAAGGTAAAAGTTTTGCAATCCTCTGAGAGTCACTGTTATGTTGGGAGAATGTATCCCTTGAAAAAACTTCAAAATCTTCCATTTTAGAGGAAGGTGATTATAGGTGTTCTTTACTTCTGTTGTGTCTCACCCGAAGAAACAAGGTGTGATGTGTGTGCATATTCTAAGCCCTTGTTCTAGTGAAATATTGGGTTAGGGTAAAGTGAGTTTGGAATGTGTTATGTCTTGGAGATCTTATCGGGGATTGAGGTGTAGTGTTTGGTTGCACCGAAGGAAGAATTCTTGTTCATGGGGTTTCCAAAGCCTAACTGTGAGGCCGAAGATGCTTCAATCAATGAGCTCTAGCCATAGGTCTCAGAGAGAAGCTGGCTTGTAGTCAGGGGAAATCACAAGGTCATTTGAACCCTTGTACAAAGTCATATCCCTAGTATGAAAGATGGGAATAGTTCAAACCTCTAGTGTCTTCATGGTTGAGCACATAGTTTGTGCACGATTATTAGTGGACATGTTCTAGGAAGCCATGTAGAAATAATTATCTTCACAGTTAGTGCATAGTTTCCCAAACCGTGCGGACTAACCCTGCACCCTTCCCAAATCTTTAATTTTTTTTCGGTCTTTCTGTCTTGGCCCATGCTGGTCGGTTAAGATGGTTGGTTCTTATGGTGGGGAGACCCACTATGATTCTCATGTACATTCCTTCATAAAACTTTAATGGAATTCTACCCTTTGTACTAGGGATTCCGTTCAGGCCTCCCCCTGTTAGTGTCCTGATTCTGTTTCAGAAAAATATAGGTTGTCTCTTATGGTGGGGTGCCTATTTGTGTTCCCCCATACCAATAGCTCAGATTTATCCATGCTCTTGGATTGGAAGTAGGTACTATCGTTCGTAAATATCTATCTACCAACATATTTCTTGAGTAAATTTTGGGATTGGAGATTTCCCAATGGTTTAGTTAAAGTAAGGTAAGTGTAACCTTGTTCGAAGTTGTTGTTCGTTTGGGTGAATTGCTTGAGTCTTGTTCAGATAGTGTATGAGGAGTTTTCTTTTGGGATAAAGTTTGAATGTGATTGATAATTTCAGGAAAGTGGTGTAATATTGGGTTGTGAGATTAATCCTTCATTAATTGATCACTGGAGGTTTTTTGGCCCTTGGGGGCGAAGCTTGGAAAAGAAGTACATCTTAGTTTATCAGTTGGGTTTGGTTTCGGTATCTGGCCTTGCTATGGCTTTTAGAGGATGGAAAGTTTTCATGGTAGGGAGAATTTTCACATACATGAATTATTTTAAAGTTAAATTTCATTTAATTTCCATTCATGATTTGTTTTGGGGGTTTCTCAAGCTTTTATGGAGGAATGAGTGAGTTTTCATGAATTGAGCCAAACCGTGAGCCCAATTCCAGATTTAAAAATAAATTTTGATTCCTTTATAACTCATTCATTTTTCAACATTTTTCGTCCATTCTAATTCCTACTTGTTATCCACTTACCTATGAGCACCAAAAAATTAATTTGGACCATTTAGAAATATATAATCATGGTGGAGTTTAGTTTTTATTTAAGGGATTGGGCCTGCCCGAAAGCCCATTTCCTGTATTAAAAATAATTTTTAATTCTATAATAACTCATTCTATTTTTAATTATTTTCAGTGATTCTAACTCCCACCCTATCCCACTTACCTAAGGCGCGCCCCCATTCTCTCCTCCCCCAATTTGGTGCTCAATAGAATCACGAAATTGGAAAAAACTTCTCTGAATTTCAGAAATCTCCTAGATTTTAAGAGGTAAATTGATCCTTTCATTACTATTATTTTTACTATTTTCCCCCATTCCAATTCCTACATGAACACCTCATACTTTTTCAAAACTCCCTTAAATTTTTAGCTGTTTTAAAATTCAGATTCTGGTGGATTTTGAGTCGTTTTCTTCAAGATTGTTTTGGGTAAGTGTTTCTCTCTTCAATTCCTTCCTTCTCCTTAGGGTTTACTCCCTCTTTCATAAATTTATAGAGTGTCCAAATGTTAGGGTTCATAACTATGGTTTGATTTGCGGTATTTTTGGTGAAATATTATGGTTTAGGGTTCGTTTTCAATTCCTTGTGGTGCGGCGAAGGTGTGGTTGAGGTTTCACACTAGGATTCAAGGGTTTTGACTCAAAAGGTAGGTGGTTCCATGTGTAAACAATTATTGATGAGTTAGATTGCTATATTTAATCATTTTTCATATTACTCAGATGTTGGGTGTGGTGCGAAAACTGTTTATGATTGATTTGATTAAGTGTTAAATTTTATAGTTTCTTTTTAACTTGAAATTGGGTGTTTTCATGTGTAACTCATGGGGTATTATTTGGGTGTATTTTATAAATTATGGAATTGGTTTACTAAATCTTGTTTTGCCTGACAATTATGGTTTGGTAATGTATTAGTTTCATTTAGTCCTAAGAAGAAGGTTTTTGAAAAGGTTTGATGTGTAAAACATTGTTATACTTCTTGAGATCATTTTATGAAAATGTGGGTTTTCATTTGTATCTTTTGTGGTATTATTCAAGGTTATTTTATAACACTTGAATGTGGTTTTATAGAAGTATCTAGGGCTTACAATTCTGTTTTGGATAAAAATTGGTATGTTTTTGGTCTTAAATGGGGGTTTTGAAATGGGTTTTGTGTGCAAGACATAGTTACACCCCTTGAGTTTGTTTTATGAAAATTGTGAATGTTTTGTTTGGTTAAAAAAAGTGGGTAAAAGGGTGTATATGTACTGTTTGTGTGGTGTGTTCACATAATATGGGTTTTTTAAAGTTAAGGTGGTTATTTAAGAACTCAAATATTTTTTAGAATGTTTTATAAAGTGCTGGAATGTTTTAGAAAATGGAAAGAGAGCTGCAAAACACAGTTGTGGGCTGTTTTGTGTGAGTGTGTTGTGAAAAATGAATTTTTTTGATGAAAGAGGTATTATATGATATTTGAGTGGGTTGTTATGTGAGTTATAATGTCTTGGAATGGTTTATAAATTTTTTTAAAGTATTTTTGGAAGTGTTAAATAAATGTGAAAAATGTTGTGGGCTATTTTGGTGTGAGTCGGATTTAAAATCAATTTGAATAAAAAAGTGAACTTTTGTGACTTGTGTGGTATACATGTGGGATTTTTGGTGAATTTGTTATATGGAAATGATATTTTCATGTGCAAAGTATATTTCTTGACTTGTTGAACTTGTTTGAGCACAAAGGGAAAACCCGGGTATCTAGGTTGGTGGACGCGTACTAGTATGCTAGTGAATCCGTGGGGTTTGGCCTCAGTTTCACTTAGAAAGATTGAAGCAAACAACTCTAACTAAACTATGATGATGATGACTGGGGACCACTAGGTTATGGGTATGATCCCTACTAGTGGCTCATGCACGAGAACAGATATTTGTGATGGTTATTCTCACTGAGATACGAGGTACCCAGGACCCACAACGAGCTAGTTCCTAGGGGTTATTTCCTACTTCTTGTTCTCATTAGATCCTTTATACTTACTATCAGCATACAGTATATTTGTCTGGAAAATTCAGTATCTTTGGAATTTATTTTAAAAGTTTTTATTCTTTAAATTATCCCACTTGAAAACTGATTTTTTTAAAGTTGCATCCATTAGAAATTGTAACTAGAAATTACATGTTTTTGAAAACTTGCATGCTTTTCGTCTTTGAATGTTTATCGCATGGAATCTCTTAGTGGTGGTATCCAACTGGGCATTTTCTCACACCCTACTTACACCTTTGGGTGTAAGTAGACTTGGTTATTATTGTTGTCGCAGGTTGGGTACAATTTTTTAGTTCCAGTTGTTTGGGTTTCTTGCAGTCCTTTATGGTGAAGTCTTGTGGAGATGGCTTGAGGGCGGTGCCCCTTGACATGAGGTTTCTTGGGATATTTCCTTTTGGTTTTGTAACTTTGTTATAGTCTTATTGAGTTGTTTTAAAAAATGTAATTCAGTTCTGAATTTTTGTAAAATATTTTTTGGTTTGAAAAATCTAGATTCGTTTTATTGGATTCTTTTGTTGTTTTAAGTTTATAAGCTCAGGTAAATTGTTCCCAATTTTTATTTTATGATACCCGGGCACTTGTTCCAGCCCATGGGGATCAGGAATTCCCTTCAAGCCTTGTCACAGGCTGGGTTTGGTGCTGGTTTTGGTGGCGACCATATTCGGTTCATGACAGTTATGAGTGTCTTCAGGTGTACGAGGCACAAATGGGTGTTTTTGACTTGTGAAAATGGTTCATGAATGGTGAAACTAAGTTTGATGTTTGGAATCATTGGATGAATTTTGTTTTTGGGATAGTTCACTCTTGTACTGGTGTTTCTGCTTCGTGGTTGGTTTTGAGAGGGTCAGGTTCATTCAGGTGCCCAACTGAGGACATGGTTGTGTAGGTGAGTGGGTCCTGGTTGACTTGAGTTGGATCGGGAGAATAGAAAGTTCTTGAGTTTCATGGTTAGGGTTTTTGAGTTGATTTTTCAGAAGATATGTCTCACTGGTGTTGGATCTAGTTTTGTGGTTAGATTACACAAGGGTGTCTAATCATTATGTGATAGTGGAACCTTAGAAATTCGAACATGGCTGATGTATAGTACTATTTGGTTTGTGGATTATATGTAACAGGGAAACATTTGATGTTATTGAGTTGTTCATGTAGTTGTGAGTGTGATAAAAATTTTCACGGGTGTGTTGTGAAGATTGTGGGCATGGCGAATCGAGGCAATGGGATAGAATTGTGATGTTCAAGAATGGATGAGGTTTTGGTGGTATTCATCGACTATTTCTTAGTATACTTACATTTTTTAGATGATCATTCCCAATATCTTGACATCATATTGAGTATACTAAGATTTCAATGGTTTATTCTATGATAAATAGACGTTTTCTTAGGATAATAAGGGGATCCCTATAAGGTTTTCTTAGGGAGAAGTGTATGTGAAGACATATGGTGGGGAGTGCACCATCAGCTTCCTATGGGAGAGGTCCCTGTAATGGATCAGATTTATAATAATACTATGGGTACTATTCTTGGATTCCAAGAAAGGGTTATAGTATATGTTTTGTTTTGTCTCTCTTGTGGGAGTGAGATGGCCATGTCTAGTTCTGAGTTTTTTTTGTTTAATTGGGGCATGGGCTGTGGAAAAATATTTTTGGTTGTAAGGAAATAGTAAGGATATTCCTATAGTGGTGAGCACCATAAGTTTGATGATGGATTTTAAATGATGATGTGAAATATCAAGATGGATGGGTGTGGTTAGTCACTGTGCTAGTGGTTTGTTAATGGTGTAAAGAAGAATCTTGGCATTTGGTGGGTTGTGTGCTCTCTATTAAAGGTTATGTAATGAAAATAAATTGGAATCTCTAAGTAGAACATGGTGAGTTGAGCTTAGGTTGATGACCAAGGTGGTTCATGTTGTGTGGTTGGAAGACCACTGAGGCTTCTCAAGGGTGAGAATGTTTTTTTGGGGAGGTTGTAGAGACCTGAGTTTTTTGGTTTTTGAAATTTGAGAAAAAATTTAAACTTTTGTTCTTGGATAGATAATGAGGGGTAAAATGGTCATTTACCCTATTATATGGTCTCAGATAATTTTTTTGACCACTCTGTTGGTCCTAAAATAGGGTGTTTACCCTAGGAAACTATTTTGGTGGAGTTTTGAGCAGTTGGAGTTTTGGAAAAATATTTAATATTTAATTAATTAAATATTAAATTATTCATGAAGTTTCTGATGGCTTTATCTTTTGAATAGAGCATCAGATTGAGATTATGAATTCATGGTTGAGTTCGGAATGGGGGGTTTTTCTAGGTTGGGTATAAACTTGCCTCAGGTTCTCAGACTCAAGACGACTAATAAAATGGGCATTTAATTAATTAATTAACTAACTATTTAATTAAATTAATTAAAAGAGTACCCCCCATTTTGGGGTTCCTACACACAGTAGGAGAGGGGAAGGAACCTCCCTCGCACATGACGGCCGAACCAAGAGGGGGATAAGAGGGAGATGTTGCTGGACTTCGTCCTTGGTGTGGATCAGGACCAGATCGAGGTGCAAAAACTTCCATAAGAGGATTTGGAATCGAAGCTTCCGCATTTACTCCATGAGGTAGGTCAATTTTTATGTTTTATGTCACAATCCCTATATATTAGTTTTACTATTTTTTAATGCTTTGTTATGGGTTTTAAGGACCCCATGGGGGTTGATCTGTGTTTATTTAGGGGGGGGGAATGGTGGTTTAAAGCATTTATAGGGGTTTCCCATTTGGAAACCCTTACTACACGATGTGTGATTCTATAAACACATTCCATGTGTTCTTCATGTTCAGGGAATATAGACTTATCAGAATTACACTCCATGTAATTTAAGTTCATACCGTGTATTAGTACATGGCCATGTGCCTGGCCATGTGAAAAAGTACATAGAAAGATGTTTTTTGGAAAGTACACACCATGTTCTTTGGGTACATTCCCTTTATTAGTACATAGGTAGACCCCATGTTTCTCTATCTATGTAAAATTACATGTCCATGAGTAGATATGATAGTACACACCGTGTACTTGAAATTACATTCCATGTACTTTTTCCATCTTGGTTGTTTTGGGTGTTTTGAGCCTTAGAAGTCAGATTCGAGCTTGTGAGTAGACCATTTTGAGTGTTTTTTTCACATAGACCGAAATGGTGTAATCATTTTTGAATATAATGTTTGTATAAATGTTTTTTGAACCATGATAGTTTAATAAGATGATTTCTTTGAAATTTGGGTTTAGAATCCTCTAGTGGGTTGGGTTGTGAGCTAGGAGGACCAGGTGAGGGTCATGAGCTTAGTGATTGGCTTGGCCTAAGTGTGCCATGGTGAGTTGTTAAGGCACTTTGGATGGATCCTAGGAGGTGGGATCGAGTAGTATCTCTGGGGAGATCTTGTTTTTTCCCAACATAACAGAACCTATTGCTCAATGTTATAGAAATTGAGGTTTATACCCTATGTTTGAGGATCAAAGTGGTTGGATCCTTTGGAATTGATTGACATCATATGATGACAGTTATAGATGAGTTTCGTTGTGGTTTTGAGTTGAGCTTAAGGGACTCTTAAGGATTCTCTAGTGGGTTGGTTCCTAATCAAGTGATCATTGGATGTCGTGGTTGGCCGTTGAGAATGCATGTTTGGCATGAGTTGCTTTTGTATTTCCTTATTGAAATGTTGTTAATAGATGATCGGTTAGAGTCCATAGCGTACCACTTGAGGATATTTCTTGTTATTGGGTTTGAACCGAGATTTTGGCTGTTAAGTACTAGTTCTAAAGATCAGATGAGGGATTCCTCTGTTTATGTGTGGTTATAGAGGTCCGAGTGTGGGTTTGATTGATAGAACAACCCTGAGTGTGTGTGTGCTTTGGTAGTTTGGTTATGGGTGTTCCCTTGGAACCCAGGTTGAACTGTGATCCGATGGTAATGAGATTTTTATGACCGAAATTGATGGTTATCTATCCCTTATTTTATGTAGTTTTTTTGATTGAGACTTGGATTATTCCTGTGGGGAAGTTTTTTATGGTTGGGTTGTTGCGTTCTAGAACCTGGTTTAATGGTAAGAGTTATGATAGCTGAGTGAGTTAGAAAGATGATCCTTAGGTATGGCTCTAGATATCTGTGTTTTAGATTTTTGGACTAGGGCTATGTTTCGATACCGATAGTTTGTTTATGGTTTGAGTGATGGACTAAGGATCTAGGCACATGGTTTGATTTTGATGAGTATAGTGATGTGACGTCACATGTATGTGGTATGGTAGTGGACTATGGTTTCATGAATAAGAATTATACTGATGAGATGGTGTAAGAATGAGGATCTATAAACTAATAGTATACTTTATGGATAGTGTGAAATACTAAGGATATGGGAAATGATATCATGCCATGTTAAATAAGGAGGTTGGACTAATTCTTCTTCTCCTTGGGTTTGGGCCAGATTGATGTTCTAGGCCCCATCAATGTTATATATATATATATGTATGGGTGTTAGACTAAGGTTTCGAGAACAAGAAGTATATTACTGAGATAGTGTCAGACTGAGGCTCTAGACACTTATAGTATACTTCATGGATAATGTATCAGACTAAGTCTCTAGGTGTTTATGGTAAAATAGATGAGATGGATGGTGGATTGACACTTCGCATCCAGGGTTTAAATGTTGGACTGATGTTAAAAGAATTTTTAATTTTATGTGTGGTACAAGTTTGGACTGATTCTCAAGGAATTTAGTTTATGGTAAGTGAGATAGATTCCAGACTGATGGTCTATTTTTTGTAGTACCTTTGTGTCGTATTGAGACAGATGTGTTGAGGTTACATGTATGATATGATGTTTTGGTAGTGAGGATGTATATGGGATGTCTTAGATTAGTATCTTGTCTGATAGGAATATCAAAGGATGGGTCCCTGGTTTGTTCAGGTTTGGTTGTGGCTTCCATGGTTATGGAGCCCACAGGTTGTTTGGGATACACAGTCCTTGAGACGCACTCAGAGAAATTATTGAATTGCGTGAAGCAGGTATGGTCAATCAAGTTACCAGACCTAAGGATCTATGGTTGTTTATTTTTATTTTTATTTTTACTTATTTATCATCTAGGCTTATCATATTTCATGAGGATTCACTCATGGAAGCAGTTTATAGGTTCACTATTGGGGGTGGCCTACTGAGATTTATTTCTCAAACCCTATACACATACCTCAGTTTTTGTACAGACCTTCTATCTACTTTTTATTTGATCATAGATGCATGATGGATATGTTGGTGGCCTAAGGTTTCATGGACGATAAGGATTCTCATGTGGAGTTGACTAGTCGGGCTGGAGCAGCTTGATAGGGTATTGGAGATCAGGTATGTGTTATGACCTAGAGTTGGCAGTAGGTCCTATTTTATTTATTTTTCAGTTATTTATTTTTTTATATGTGATCAGACTAGTGGTCGATCATGGTTTTATGTATAACACTTTTTTTCAGGCATTTACTATAGTTTCATTTTATTACAGCATGTTTAGTTTGGTTTATATATTCTTCTGCTTTTTATGATGTATATGATGTTTGGTTATTTACTTCCAGTTTTGTACTCTGGTATAGGGGTATAGTCTCCTCACATATCTACTTTAGAATCCCACTGCTAGTTGGAATCCTCTGGTATATGAGTATGTGTTCTTGAGGTATTATGGAGAACCAGATCAGAGCATCAGTTTAGTGGCTACCGAGTCGGGACATTACACAAAGGATTCATAAGAGCTTTGCGCTAGCACTCAAATTTCAATGAAATGTGATCATACAGATTATTTAAGTGTGTGTGGATGATCTCGAGTGTTTCAAGTTTGGATCCTTTAGAAAATTACCACCGGTGATGAGCTACTATCGAACGTTCCATCGAATCGAATGAGGTACTCATTTATTTAATTTTGTGCTTATTAGATTCACTTGAGATCCTTAGACCTCTATCAGGGATCATATTACTGGAGATTATGTTGTTACATTTCTCAATTTATGAAAATTTGAAATCCCTAGACTATAGGATTCCGTTATATTCCCTGATCCCAGCAGAATGAGCATAGATCTAATCTCTGGTCTCAATCCCATCTCAGGACATTGAGCTTTGAGGTAATCATTCATGAGAAGATCTGGAGAAACATGAACTAACTTGGTAAATTTGTCGTTATAATCCATCACTGAATAATCACCCTACTCTAGATCTATAAACTCACAGTCCTTCACTAATATCAAGATAACTGAGGAGAGATACCTATTAAAATCCACCTTAAAAGTGGTGCAGGTGTGATCCTCATGCTTTCCCAAAAGCACCATTGACTCCCAACACTTCCTACCCTGGCCTTCTAGCACATACATGGAAAATCAAACTTTAGAGGTCTCATGGGTCTTCAAAAACTCAAAGATCTACTTGATATGATCTATCCATTCCTCAAGCTCATTGGTTCCCTTATCACTGTAGAACACTAGTGTCTTCTGTGTAAAAAAATCTGATCATGGTCCATGCTCCGTGTCTTCTCACGACCACCCACCTAACCGAAGGTTTGGATCGTATAAATCACTAAATCCACCAAATTAGAATCAACATGAGGGTTCACCTACATGGTACTATCCATTACACCCTCTCCATGTCTGGATGATGTCCTTCTCAGAGGCATTGTCTACCATACATAGAGCACAAGCTTAATCAAGAACAATTTAGCATCAACCCATAACAAAAGTACCAAAATAAAACCTCCAAAATGGGAATCACAAGAAAAATTAACAAATGAGTTAAAAAATCATCAAAATAACTCATAACTGGGTTCAAAACAAAACCATAATTCCCATACAGCCCATGGAAACTTGAGGTTCGACAGAGAGAAGATTTGGCTAGGAACTTCTGTGTTCCTACCTCTTGAGTCCCAACAGTCTTGGCATAAAAATACCATTATCTCCCAAAAAAACCTTTGAAACCATTTTTTAAAGATCCAACCCAGGTTGACACAACTTTTCACTTGAGTTATCCTGCCACAGGGCCCGAAGCACATTCCCAATCACCACAGGCTGGCGACAAGCACTAGGAATAATTTTCTTGGAAATGATTTCACCAAAATGAAACTGGAAAGACCCATCCATAAAATGAGACAGACACACTGATATCATCAGAGTAAATATAATAATACAAGTAGATACCATAAACCAAAACATACATCACATTTCAAATATTAAATAATAGAATATATACATTGTATCTCAAAAGAAAACCCCAAAACTCAAAAGAAAGTGTACAATGCCAAACCAGACTTAAGAACAACCCAATGGGTAAAAAATAGAAAAAATGACTCCACATGATTTTAACCCTAGGAGACCATGTCTCCTCTATAAAACACCATAAGTAATTAGTCAAGAAGAGCCACCTGGAAACATGTTTCCCTTTCCTTTAATTATGTCCTGTAAAACAAAATCTACAAATGCCTAAAAGGTCCCAAGCATGGTGTGAGGCACGAATCCTATTAGTATACCACCATGAATCTATTTAAGTCTTTTAACCATACAAACTAAAAAATATATTGAAAACATTTTTCAAAACTAAACCACTTCAAAAAAACTAATTTCAATCATACCCTTAAAACCCATTTAGTTTTCCTTTTCAAAACAAAATGCATTTTTTTAAACAAAAATTCCAAATATAGATCAAATAAATAAACAAAGCCACATGGAACAACATTATCAACATAACCAAGAAACAAAAATAAAGGTGAGCATAACACCAACATCATATAACCATATAAAAATAAAATAGAAAAATGAGCATAATACATCTCATCACATCAAAATGGCACTAATAAAATGCATAAAGAATATAAAACAATTTAGCACGAGTAATGTGAACCTAGGGATCTAACCATCAGGACTATAGTGAGTGAGTAAACAAGTATTATTGCTAGATAAGAAAATAGAAGGCCTCTCGGTCTTCCCTAGGCCCAACTCTAAGAGCTCACACATTTTCTTGATAATCAACATGTAATATCACATGGTCTTCCCACCCAAAGGCTCTATTGGTCCCTTGGAAACAAATGGAGGCTTGCACAGTCCTCCCTCTAAAGGTTCACACATTCACTCAAACAAACCTCTTTCTCATATACCTGATTAACCCATGTGATACTCCATGCCAACAAACCACAAAGAAATTGATCATATCAATCAAGATATAACACAATCCATTTCATAATAAAACATTCCCAATTTAACAAAACACCATTTCCTAGCTAAAATAATCTCTAAAACTAATTTATAAGTTCATTTAAAATCATAAAACCTATTTGAGAAATTTTATCGAACACTTGGTGGGCATACAAGGCATGAACATTTAGAAAACCCACTTTAAATACCAAAATTTCCAATCCAATCCATGAAATACATCAAATATGGAATACTCACCAAGCATAAATCATTTAAATGGAAATTTAAACAAAAAATAAAAAAGGTGACTATAAATTTAAGGTTATTCCATGGAAAATTATCTTAAATAGAGACACCTACCTCAAATTCGTCCCAAATCTTGTTTCCCTTGATGATGACCACTTGGATGACGTATAATATGGCCTCACACACCTAATCCACCAGAAAAAAACCAAAAAACCCCATCACTCAACCTAGATTCGGCGAACACCACCCATAGGGTTCAACACTTCCACAAAAATGGAAGCAAAATGCTTGAGGAGGGGGAAAGAAGAATAAATCCTAAAGAAATCAACATACCTCAAGCCAAACCACCAATATTTCCAATAGAAATCCACCAATGAAGAGGGGAAGAAGATCCAAGCTGAGGGAGGAGGGTTGTGGATGATGGGGGATGAAAAATGAGGGCCAAAGTATAAAAACATGACATGGGAATTTTGGTAAATTTTCAATTTTTAATGAGCTGGGAATGGTATCATGTTTTGGCCACATGGTTAGGAAAACCATGCACCAACCGTGCAGGTGCCACTGTCCACCAAAAATAGGTTGTATGGTTTCCATTGGGTTCTCGCATGAAAATACATACCATGATCATACTGTGTGAAACCACATTGTCAAAAACTACAACACCCCTTGCATGGTTACTACATAGTTTAAAAAAAATCATGCACTAACCATGCACCCTAGTCTATCCCCCCAAAACTCTTGGTTTCCACCCTTGAAACCTAAGAACTTCAAGAATGCACTCAAATATAAAAAAACTATAATTTAGATGTACCAATGACTTAGAAGGTGTCACATCTTGTGACCATAATCTATTGGAAGAAAAAGACGATTCCATGGGGTAAAGGGTAGGGTTTTAGGAAGAAACCTAATTTTAGAAGTGGTATTGAAGAGGTGGTGGGAGAATTCTTTTATATATGAAAAGGTATGACATTTTTTTTGTAAATACCCATAACATTTTAATAATGAGAATTCACTCTCAAGGAAAGTGGATCCAAAATTGAGAAATAATATACTAGGGAAAATATGAGGTTAATAAATCATCTACCATTCAATTTCACACTTTTTCTAACTCTTTAGCATTAGATTTTTCACTTTTACCCTTTTAACTTTTACCGTATTAACTAGTTTTTACCTTAGTAAATCACTTTTTATGCTAGAAAATAAAATATTCCTTATTGCATAAATTTTACCTACTAATTCAAAATAGTAATTCCATTTTATCATATTAAAATTCTATATTTAATACAAATAAATTTTTACATTAGTGCATGTAATGCATAAAAACTTGTTTTTAGAAAAAGTGTGTTTTTGAGATTAAAATTTATGTGTTGAGTAAAATTATCAATTCCTTTTATGATATAAATTGGTTTACTATAAAAAAATTATGCTTTAAAAGCAATCCAAAAATAAATTTTACCAAAATAATATTTAATTAAATGAAAAGACCAAACACATTTTTTATTGGAAAATATTACTTAAGTTATTAAAATGTTAATAATAGGTTTTCTAAATTCAACCTAATATTTTAAAATGTATAATTTTTATTCCTTAAAAAAATCCAATTTTTTTTATAAATTTATAATTCAATATTATCTTATTAAATAGTCATTAAAATTATATTTTTGATAAAAATAGTATTTTTCATTATTCACCTAAAAATCAATATTTGCAGAAAAAAATATCAAAAATTCATCTTTATACAATATTGGAATTATAAATCCAAAAATGAAGTTCATTTTAACAAATTAAAGTCCTAAAATTTATAAATTTAGATTTAAAATGAAAAAAAACTATAAAGAAAAACTACTTTTATTGAAAAAATGCACTTTAAAAATTTTAAGTGTTCTTAACACTATTTTGTATGAATTTAAAATTGATTATAATATTTTTATTTGTTAATGGTTTTATTTTTCATCAGTTTTATTAATAATATTCATATAATATATCAAAAATCATTTTATTTTGGTGTTGTGTATGAAACAATCTATCAATACAATGCTTATTTAAAGGAAAGTATATATTATGAAATCTCTCGATGTTATAAAGATCTTTTTCCATAAGGATTTCATCAACATGTCACATACCTCAAGTACAATCTTGTACCAAGATATTTGACATTTCTTAGGGTCTTAGCAGATGATGTCAGGGTTGATGCGATAGGTGAATCGCATGTCCAGTCAGGCTTTGTTTGTGGTCCTCCACTAGTGCTGCATATAACCAGGCCCAACCACATATCTAGTTAGGAGAAATTGAATGGGACTTCAGCATGTGTTGTGAGTGATAATAAGTTATGTGATCATGCAATATTATTAGGTGATCTCTCTTGAGAGAATTTTCCTTTGTCATAATTTTGTGATCTTCATGAAAAAATAGAGGCCATATTAAAATGGCCATAACTTTTGATCCATAAGTTCATTTTGTCTCCATGATCAGTAAAATTGAAGACTATGAAGCAAGCTACACCCAATACTATGGTGTATACACCCTATAAGGATGTCTTATGAGGCCAAAAAGTGACTAAAAGACCCTCAAATTGTTTTTTTGTTTTGACACCCATTTATAAGTAATTTTTAAAATACATAGCCTACTCCTAGAGGGAGTTTCTCACCACCATGTCATTGATTTTGTGAAAAATTTCATGGAATGAATTTTTTAGTTCCAACAACAATATATGACCAATGATGATTTAATAATGCTGGATAATGATGTTAAAGCTAAAAATTCTCTAAGTAGAGCTCTATAGAATAAAATATATATGAAACTGATGAGAAAAATTAGTTTCAAGGCCATATGGGACAATTTTTCTAACATATATGAAGGAGATAGTAAGGTGAAGGAAGCAAGGAAAAAAGTGTTGCACAAAATGTTTGGTTACTTGAAAATCCTACTTGATGAAAATTTTGGTAGTTTCTTCAACATAATTACTGAGGTTGTTAGAGATATTTGGGGACTATGAGAATAAATAAAGGATATTAATATTTTCAAGAAGATATTGTGACTATTTTCACCCTTATATAGTCTAAAAGTATCTTCTCTTGAAAAAATGGATTTGATCAAGCTATCTCTAGATGATCTAATTAAGAAATTTGGTGGCATATGAAATGCGAGTTAAGACAAAAGATACCAAAAATCATTCAAGGATATAGAATTAAAATTAATGGAGAAACTATAAATTTCTAAAAGTAGTATTGAATAAAATAATGTGTATGATGAATTTTTATCCCTTCATCTAGAAATTTCAATAGAGAAAGCATATATTTGAAGTTAATATATCCATGGTTTGTTTTTGATGTGGTAAGGTTGGATAAATTGTATAAATGTGTCCAAGGAAATTTAATAATGACATAGATGAAGAAGGACTTATGTAGAATCCATGAAGAATCCTCCATCCTAGAAGAGACTCCAGAAAATGGAGTTTATCCAGAAAGAAGTTCCATAGGATGAGCTTAGTGAGAAAATAAAAAATGATAATTAAGATTGTTTGGAAGAAATTTTGATATATTTTAAATATGATATAGAAGATGGTATGATTACTACTGCTGAAAAGGAAGAACATTTATAAGAATATGTCAATGAATCTGGAGGAGTAGTGGATCTCAAGATGCAACTTGAGGGTGCACTTGAAGAGATTTATATTCAAAGGAAAAAATTAGAAGATTAATGGATTAATAAATATTTACCATCTATAAGAAGAGATTTATTTAAGAGTATGTGGATCAACTAGAATCTAAGACTAACCAACTATAAGAAGAGTTATACAATCAATTGACTAATCATGAAATCTCAGAAGAAGTTATGAAATTCAAACTAATAATTGAAGAACTAGGAAAAGTTATTAATGACCTCAATGCTAGTTTTGAGGAGATATCTAAGCATGTTGAGTCCCTTGAATATGGAGTTGTTTCATTAAGAAAGAAATTTGAATCATAAGTGAAATAAATTGATTCTCAAAAAAATATGTATTCTAGGAGGTTCATAGATACAAAATTATTTAAAGGGTCAAATGATTCTCAAAAGGATTTGAGAAAATTATTAGTGAGAGAAAACCCAAATCCATGGCTAAAAGTGTAATTGGTAGTGATATTGACACATCAAAAGAAAAAATATATATCATAACAAATGGGGTAGAAGTTTGGAAATATTTTTTTCAAAACTAAAACAAATATTGTTCAGAAAAAAGATAGCTTCTATTTTCTGAAATCAAAGGGTTGAAAATAATCCTCAACCTTGAGGGTTAACTAAAAAATCATGAAGTTTTATAAAGGTTGAGGATATGTAGAGGAATAAAGGAGATAATATGTTCCCTTTTATGAAATGTTAATTTTCTGGTTTTTTGGAAGCACCATGTATTATTATGAAGAGGCAACAATATATTTGAAAGGAGAGTCATCTGGGAGTCAGTAGAGAATGAAGGGACCATATCATTAATCACAAAGAATAAATACTCTCTATGGATGTTTTTTTGTTGTTCTTACTTTGGGAATAAATATATAGATTACAGGTAGAGAAGAAGTGGTGGCTACCCCCATGGAAGTTAGAGGCAAATAAGTTCTAGGAAAACTTAAAAGGTTGTGTTGAAAAATAAGTAGTCCCCATTTGATGAAGAATATTATTTTGACTATTATAATTGTGTTCAAGAGAAATAGGAGTGGATATATTTTAACTCAACTCAACTAGGCAATTCCTAGAGGAAAAATAAGAAGAGTGGGAGAAGGAAACCCCAAAAAAGAACACTCTCAGGGATACAAGGAATAGTAGCAGATGGATTCTTGATAGTGGGTGATCATCCAACATGAATGGAAATATAAGACTGATAAAAATTTTAAGGGAATATTTGAGGAAATTTTGTGTTTCATAAATGAAATGTATTTAAAAATCAAGGGGAGTGGTCACACCCAATTGGAAGGTGATGAGCTAAAGAAGACAAAAGTGCTCTTTGTTGACAGCTTTCAACATAACCTCTTGAGTGTGAGTCGACTATGTAACTGTAGACATGAGGATACTTTCTACCTAAAGGGTTTAATAATCAAATAAAAGTAAAGGAACTCCCTCATGATAGGCTAGATGAAAAATAAAAATCTATATTAGGTGGAAAATAAGGAGAATACATATCTTCTAATAGTTGAAGAGGAGAACAATTTGTGGCACTAGAGACTAGGTAACATTCATCAACAAACCAAGGAGAATATATCCAAGATAAAATATATAGTGTCTATTATAAGTCTAAATCATGATCATGAGAAAAAAATATGATGATTTTACATGGAGAAATATTGTAAGAAATTTTTATCATCAAAAGAAGAAACGGGCATCCAATCACATCAATCTGGTGTGTACTGATGTCTATGACCCAATGAATATATGAATCACATATGGAAAATTTATTTCATATTGTTTTTCAATGATTAAATTAGAATATATTTTATTGTGCTCATGTATAGAAAAATTGATGTGATGGAATACATAAAGAGGTACAAGAGAAGAGTGGAGAATGAAACTGTCCATGCCATCAAGATATTGTGATTTGATAATGGAATGGATTATGAATCCATTGAGTTCAAGAATTACCTAAATAAACATGGAATCAAGAATGAGGTATATTCTATATTAACTACACAAAAAATTTATTTTTTGAACAAAAAAATCAGCAGGTGGATAATATGTCTAAACAATTCTTATTGAGAGTGGTGTCCCTCACTGTTACTAGAAGGAAGTTGTGCAAGTTGTAATGTACACTCAGAACTAGGAAATGTTAAACCCCTGGGAAGAAATAAATCCTTCTTCATTTTGGAATGGAAGTAACCCCTCACTAAATAATTTTTAGGTCTTCAGAATTAGATTCTGCATTCATAACAAAGAAGGTGGTCAAGGAAAGTATGGAAATGCAGCAGATGAAGGAATGTTTCTAGGATACTCAACTGAGTAAGGACTAAAAATGATTCAATAAGAGACTAAATAAAATTATAGAGATAAATTAAATTAAATTAATTAAGGAGAAAGATGTGAAGAATTCTAGAAACCTAAATTTTGATGTTTTATATAAAGAATAAGAATAAAAGGAAAATGAAAACCATTCAAATCATAAAGTTGTGAAAAGCTGTGAAAATGATGATGACTCTAAGGATGAATTAGAATAAGAGATTATTCTTGAATAAATTCAGACCATTCCTTAGAGTATAAGTATAATAATGGGAATTAATCCATCCAATATCATTGGAGATAGAATGGAACCAACATAAACATTGAGGATGAGTAATGTTGAGCATGTTGATCCACTGTCTATGGTGGAGCCACCATCATTTGAAAAATTAGCAAAGTATAAATCATATATTATGAATATGAATGAAAAAATTGATCATGTTGATAAAAATAGAACTTGGGAGCTGGTAGATAATCCAAAACATCATAATGTGATCAGTCTAAATTGGATCTTAAAGAATAAATTTGACAAGCATGGAAACCTGATTCCAAATAAGGATTGTATGGTTTGTAAATTCTATGGAAAAATTGAAGGAGTTGATGTTGAAGATACATTTTCACCAATGGTACAACTTGATTAGGTAAGGATCTTGTGGATGATGGAAATTTTAATAGGTTTTAAGATTTATCATATAGATTTTAATACACCATTCTTGAATGGTGTGTTTCAAGAGAAGGTTTATATTGACAAACCAGTGTGTTTCTTTATTCATGAAGATGAAACCAAAGTTTTTAAATTAAAGAAGGACTTTTATAGTCTTAAACATAAATCAAAAGCACGGTGTGGTCTTCTTGACTCATATTTGAAGATGGAATTTAAAAGGGGTGGTGCTGACCACAATCTTTATGTGAAAACATCTAACAAAGAACAATTCATGGTTCTTATATACATGGATGATATCATATTTGGTGGAAGGAAACAAAATTAGGTGGAATAATTTCATAATTAAATGAGATAAAAAATTTAAATTTCTATGATAGGTAAACTCACTTATTTTATATGGTTTTAAGTAGATTAGAGAACGGGGTATACAATTGTCTCTCAGACTAAGTATGTGATAGAGCTGTTGAAGAAGTTTAACATGCACTACTCCAAAACAATTTTGATTCTTATTAAGATTGGAACCAAGCTTGGGAAGCATGAAGTGTGATTTTTTTGATCCTACATTGTATAGAAAGATAATTGGAAGCTTTTTATACTTGATGGAAACTCATCCGGATATTGTGTTTTTAACGTGCTTAGTGGATCATTTCCAAATTAACCCCAGCGAAGAGAATCACATAGTATTTAAATGAATTATGAGGTGTTGTGGAAATTCTAGGAGTAACAATGAAAAACTATTCAAGAAGTGAGAGTAAAAGGGTGAAAAAAAAGAACGAGAAGCAAGTAAAGAACATAAATATTTATGTGGTTTGGGAATATCCCTACATCCGCAGAGAGAAATTTCACTATGTCTCGGGAGCACAATTACATGAATTTTTTTTTAGTGTACCAAAAATCTTAGATCAAATGAGCTCATAAAGAAACATGATGATTAATAACCTGTGTTACAATAGTGCCTGCACAATAAGTCCATTGTGCGATGATACCAATGGCAACAAAGTTCGGTGATATACAGTGTTATGTTAGTGTCAGTAATCAGCCCTAATATAATGACTATGACAAGTCTAAACTTCTATAGTCTCTTATCTCATTATTCTATATTAAGTCTGCACTGCTATATTTCCATGTTGATTTTATCAGTCATTTATGCTATAGGTGGTTAGAGTTGTTAAAGTTCCCCCAACTTCATCCAAGGATTGGGCTATAGTAATTCAATAATCTCTCACTTAGTGCCTGATTCAGCATGCTGACCTACTTCGATTCTACTAACTTGGAAAACTTGCTTAATATGAACTCCTACTCTTATTCACTCACTAATGGGTTATTTACCATTAAATTTTTTATTTCAAACTAAAAATTCATGATATACCATATTTCCCTTTTCATGATCCTACAATGTTCTCCCATACTTTGTTTCTCATCCCCCATTCATCAATGAAGACCAAAAGAGGCACAAAAATGCATTAACTTCTCTATCATTATCATATTTATCAACATTTATGCCGGATTATTGGTTCCATGAATCTTTTGTAATGTAAAAAACTCATCCTATATCAAGCCTTTGATAAAATAGTACTTCGACAGAATATGTTTCATTCGGGAATGAAATAATAGATTCTTTACAAAATTTATGGCACTCTGACTATAAAATTGAAATATGTTTTCCTTTTTCTTTCTATCTATATCCTCCAAGAAGTTCTTCAGTTGAATTATCTCCCTCACGACTTATATTACAACAATGTTTTTCTAGAAAAGTGAGTACATAGGCTCTACGATTAAGATAAAGAAAAAATACAAGAGTATGAAGTATGGTATTTTACATTCTTCCTGCTGAAGGAAGGGGAGAATATAACTAGGGATAGTGGGAGAGTAGTGTAAGATATCATTAGTCACTCATTTGTTAGAAAGAGCACCAGCAAGGTATATGGATTCGCCATAGATGTGCATGATGATATAATTCATGGTAGAGATCATCTCAAGAAAATTTATTCATTCTGCTGCCAACTTCCATGAGAGATGCAACACACCCATCTGGACAACTTGGAAAATGGTGGTGGAGTCAAAATAAAACCATATTTTGTTCCAGTTTCCTTGCATTTCATTGGATACATCTTTGATAAAGGTGGTCATTTCATCCTCGAGTGCATTGGCATGGCCATAAGGACCATAGAGAGAATCAATCACATCTCCATTGCGATATGTAAAAATAGTTCCATAACCTACAGGTCTCGGGTATCCTCTCAAAGCACCATCGGTATTTCATTTAATATAGCCATGAAAGGGGGGATACTAGAATATTTCAAGAGTTCCACGAGGCTTAGGAAAATTCCCTGAAATTCACAGCCTTTTGAGAATAGATAGGTCCCTAACTGAATTGTTGCACTAAGAAACATGAACTATATTGGAATTTCAAGCAACATCTCTAATTTTAACCATAAAATATTTCACGTTGAACTATTTCTACTCATGATGAGATTTGTTATGGACTTTCCATAAGGTATGCAGTATCTCCACACAAGCAGCCCACAAAAGAAGGGTGATTTGGTCAGAAAATTATAGTCCAAGAATATAAAACATAAGCTCTTGAAGGGATGAATAAAGGATTGTTTGTACCTTGAAAATCTCAAAATGAGATTTATAGAGAGAAGATAAAGTTTTGAAACACACAAATAGGTGATCAATTTCCTCCCTATGCTAATCACAAAGAGCGTACTAGGAGCAAAGAGAAATTCCAACACTCTGAAGATTGGCATCAACTGGGATTTTTTGAGGGAAAGTCTCCAAAGAAGTGTGAATCTGGATGGAGGAATCCATTATTTATTTAAGGTTACAATCCAATCATGGTTTCCAAGAATAAGGTACATATAAAAGTTCTTAAATTCTATAATACCATTGGGGGAGGGCTCCCAAATCAGCATATCTGCATGATTGAGGAAATGATAATTGGAAACATCTCCAGCGATGTCATAAGGCAGATTATCCATATTTTCCAGTTGTTCTTTAATTTATATGGAGTCGTAAATATCCTGAGTATTGGCATTAATCTACTCAATCAAAGGAGATCCCAGCCAAATTTCATAGAAAAAACTTAGGTAAGTACATAACCTATGGAACTCCTCTTGTTTTTCAGACCACCTTTGAGTTCAGTATCCATATATTACTATAATGAATTTCCTTTCAAAAATCATAGAGATACATCCTTGTTTCCCTTCTGGTATCTCAGTATCCACTTCACATCTTTCCATTATTATCTTCCATGGTTATACATGTACCTTCTCATAACTCCCAATGCATAATCAATATTTGGTTGGGTATAAACCATGGCATACATCTAGCTTCCAATAACTGGTGTATATGGAACCTTTTTCATGTACTTAACTTCTTATACTATCTTTTGTGATTTCTCCTTTGACAATTTAAAATGACTTTCTAGGGGAATAGAACTTTTTTTTTCTTCCAGTATACTAAATCTTCTCAAAAATCATTCCACTATAGTCAGCTTGTGATGGCATCCATATTCCAATTGTATGGTCTCTCTTGATCTTCAACACCAAAATATTTTTTTTCTTCTATAAATCTTTTATCTCGAACTCCTTAGCCATCCACCCTTTCAACTCATCAATCATCTGCATACAAGATCCTTCAATGCCAATTTCATCCATTTATAGAAGAAACATAATATATTTTTAACCAAAATACATGAAATAATAGGATTGGTCCATGTCATGCTATTTGTATTCATTTTTTCTCATGAATTCATCAAACATATTATTACACTTCCTCAATGTCTTCTTTAACCCATATAATCTCTTCTAGAGTTTTCACACCAATTCTTCCTTTCCTGGATCAACATATCCCTCTGGCTACTACATATAAATATCCTCCTCTATATCTCTATGAAGGAAAGAATACATTAAATCAAGTTTTTCAAGATTTAAATCCTCTAATATGATAATAATAAGAACCACCCAAATGGTGTTAATCTTCACCATAGGTGATAGAATTTCAATAAATTCAGCACCTTCCTTTTATTGAAATTATTTCACCATTAACCTTAACTTATACCTCCCATTTCTATTATGTTCTTACTTGATCCGGTAAACTCATTTTTTTTCAATGCTTTCTTTCCCTGTAGAAAAGGTGTCAGCTCCCAAGTATTATTGTTATGTAATGAATAAATATACTCCTTCATAGACAACTCCCACTTGCTTGAATCCTTCAATTTAATCACATCTTCAAAACATCATGGCTCTCCACTATTAGTAAATAAAAAATAGTGTAAATATGATGAACACATTTTCACAAGAATTCTTACCCTTTTTTATCTCCTCAACTCTACTTGAGGAATATGCTTAACTAGTCTTAATATCATGTGCCTAGGTACACCTTCAAGATTCACTTACTCTTGGAATTTTGATTCGTTATTCCCACAATCAGTTTCAATAGCATGATGGTTCTTATAAATTAAACCTTAATTAAATATCATATTTTTTATTTTAATGATCATGTTGTTCTTATCATCCTAGAATCAATAACTGAACTCCCCCGTACCATATCCAATAAAGAAGTATGTTTTAGAATTTTAATTAAGCTTATTTATTGAAAAAGAATCTATATGAACATATTCCAACCAATTAATGAATTATAAACAAGAGAGTCTTACCTCCTTTCCTGACCAGAGCTCCTTAGGTAGAAATTATCTTATTGGTATAGATGGACTCCTGTTGATGATATATGTTTCCATATACACTGCCTTTTACTAGAAGGTCTTGGGTAACCCTGAGTGTAAACTCATACTCCTATCATGTACATTCAACATTCTATTTATCCTTTCTTCCACACCATTTTATTGTGGGTTCCTGGAAGAGTCGTATCCTACTGAACTCCATTATTTACATATAATTCCCTCAACTCTTTATGGCATGCAAGACTCTATTTCTAGATCTTAATCATTTTATCATTGATCATAATTCATTCTTTACCGGGGTCTCCCACTTATGAAACATTGTAAATGCATCAGATTATATTTTCAGAAAGTGAACTCACACCTTCTTTATTGAATAATAAATAATTTCACATGATATTGTGACCATCCAAGGGAATATACTGGTGCAATAACCCAAACACCAGTGTTCACTAGGTCAAGATTCCCAACCTTTAGTGTTTTGCCTCATTTTTCTAAGGATATCTTCTTCTTTCCAAAGATACAATCTTCGCACAATACAGCTTCTACCAACTTTAGCTCTGGTAGTATTAATTTCATTGTCAACACCTTCTTCTCCTTCTCACTCATTTGGCATAACCTTTAGTTCCATAGTAGTGAATCCTTGACACAAATTTATTATTGTAAGAATTTTCATGAATGTTTATACCATATTATACAAGGTTCTATATTTTACTCCATAACTATGATCATAGCTCCCTTTTTAATCTTCCATTCACTACCAGTGAACATAGTACTAAAAATTTCATTATCAATCTACTCAAAATAAATAAGATTCCTTCTCAGTCCAAGAATATACCTCAAATTTTTCAAAATGAGAAAAATCTCACTATTGGTTTTAATATGTGCATATCTCTTCCCCACAATCTTTAAGGGTTCATCATCAACAATATATACCTTAAAACATTTCTAAGAATATAATTTTTTAGAAAAATCTTATCCAAAGTGGAATTAAAAGATAACCCTAAGTCTAAAATACAAGACTCCATAGGGTTATCCATGCTCAGGAGCAACACATTATCCGTTCCTTTAGCTATTGTGCTTTATATATTGGTTTCAAACACCTTTTATTTTACTATACAATCCTTATTGATGTGTTTTTTCTTCCTATAAATCTAGAAGGTAGAACCAGACACATTTGACTTACCTCGGATCATTAATTTTGATTTTGATTGTCCTCTATGATTATCTCACTACACATATCTGCTAATTCCTTCCAGTATCAATGAAGAACCATAGAAACTTCCCAATTATCTTCTCTGAATATCCTCACTGAGGATTGGGTCTCTCACAGCTTTCAGAACCAAATTTTTATTCCCTTAAGAACTACTTATTACTATTACAATTGATTCTCAATGGTCAGGAAATGAAGAAAATAAAACTAGTGCACATACCCCATCATCTAGGTTATTTTCACTGATGATAGATGACTTGTGATGGTATTGAATTTTTTGACATGATCAGCAAAAATCTTCACTTCAATCATCTTCAGATTGAACATTCATCACATCAGGTAAACTTTGTTTGACATAGAAGGCTTCTTGTATATATTTGCGAGAACCTTCATCAACCCAGCCATTGTCTTCTCCTCTCTGATGTTGAACACCATGTTTTTAGACAATATAAAGTGAAAAAATCTTATAACTTGTCAATCCATTAGATATCACTCATTTTTATCCATATTCATTAGTTTTTCACCCAAAAGTGGAAAGTATATATTTTTATGATAAAGATAATCTTCGATCGACATCCTTCAGTAGCTGGTGTTAGATCCATTAAAGAAATTGATCTTCACCTTTCCTTCTTCCATAGTCATATTTCAATTTGAGAAATATGACATTGATCTTTCATAATTATTCTCTAATAAGAGTTTTTATAGAAACAATGATAGTAACAATAATGAAGGATTCATGAAATGATAATAAAATGGAGGAAAAATAAAATATTAATAAGTAGATGAAGAACACAAAGATTTACATGGTTCAGGAATATCCCTACCTCCATAGAGAGGTAGAAATTTCACTATGTATCAGAAGCACAATTATAAGGAAATTTTTTCAGAGTGCCAGAAACACTAGCTCAAATGAGATCATAAAGGAACACGATGAATAATAACCCACATTGTAATAGTGCCCGCTTAATAAGTCTACTATGCTACAGTAGTAGTGAAAACAAAGTCCAACGAGATAAAATGATTTTTTGGTGTTGGAAATTACCACTACTATAATTAATTTGAAAATTATAAGATACTATAGTCCCCTGTAACATGCTTCTATATTAGGTTTTCACTGCTATAGCACAATGTCGATGTCGTGAATCAACTCTAATACAGTTGGTCAGAGTTTCTACTTTACCCCAACATCATCCAAGGGGCAGGATACACCATTCCAACATGAGGTACATCCAAGGTACTCTCAATCATGGATTACTCTTTTATGCATGAAAATATCATGAGTTATATTCATTTTTTAATGTGGATAGGGATGGAGGTGTGGTGGAACATAAGTCCAAAAGACGTGGTGTGTTCTTTATTGGAAGAAATTGTTTCAGTTAACTGAGTGAGAAGAAGGAAATCACATCTCTAAGCATGGAAGAATCGAAATACATCTCAGTATCCAAGGAATCCACTCAAATTTTATGGATTAATAAAAAAATGGAAGATATTGGTGAAGAATTTAAGAATTCTATAGTGATATTCTAGATAACAAGAGTGAAATTGATCTCTTGAATAATCCATTTCATCATTACATACTAAATATATCAACATATAGTATCACTTTATCAAATAAAAGGTGGAACAATGAATAATCAATCTGTAATATGTTGGATCTAATGACAAAGTAGCAGAAATCATGACTAACTTGTCATCCACTTCAGTATTTGAGAAACATTGGTTAAACATTAGTGTTTAACCACCTCCCATGCTTTGTGGAGTTTTGGAAGTTACTCCTCTCATGAATTTAAATGTTTATAACTATTTGTAAAGTGGTGAAAGTTTAAGGGGGGAGATACTATCCATGGGGTGTATTGTGATGAAATAAGGTCATTTGTTCTGTCCCTTTAGTTTTATTGTTAGAGGGGGAGAATGACTAGTGAAATTTTTAACAGAATGGTGAAAGGGGGATCTCATTGAAATTTTTGAAGGACTAGTGAAAGAGGGGATCTCCTTTCAAGTGGTTTTATAGTTGAGATTCTCTCATCAAGGTGGGATTAATGGTTTGAAATTCATGGGGAGTCTGTGTAATATGAAGTGATATGATGCATGGAATGATATCTTAAAATTTTGTTTTATACACCGAGCAATGATCATGTATAATTAGAGTGATGGGTAAGATATTTTTTCCATCTCTGTGTGTTGAATTGAATCTCACATTGGATTTCCAAAAATACCAAGGGGGGGGGGGAATGTTGGAACCAAGGATATTTGAGTTAGATATTGGTAGTGATTTTTGGGTTTTTTCAATCCATTTCCAAGATGATCAAAGAGTTTATATGATAATAGATATGGTTTATAAGAAGTAGAATACTAGAAGTGGTTATGAAGAATATTGAAAAAAATAATGATGTTTCCAGATGTTTATCAAATTTTTTTGGTGTAAAAAATTTGAGGTTAAATAAGTTTTTTCAAAAAATAATTACATGATATAATTGGGATTATATAGACCATGTTGGTAGTTTTTGATGGATGTCCCAAGTTTGTGACTTGAAACTGCATAGCGAATGAGAAACGCGCATAGGGAGTATGCGACTAGTGGTCCAGAAATGAGGGTTCATGAAAGATAATTCTTAAAGGATGGATTTGTTTATAGGGATGAGGCGGTAATCTCTCATATAGATTTTTTTTTTTATTTCAAACTTCTCACATAGATGGTCAGTGTCATTCATAGTCTGATGATGGTGATTTTTCAGAAGATTGAAAAGGGAGTACGTGAAATAGTCGACATCATCCATGGTCATGTGACAATTTTTTTATGAACCATAAAGGGAGTTCGTGCATAGAATTTATTAAAGGATTGAATAATAATTTTAGTTATTAGAGAAATTTTCAATGAATTTTTCCTATAAATAAATCACTATTCACATCATTAGGGTGAAGGGAAAATCAGAGAGTTTAGGAGATTAGCTAGAAGAATCATCTAAGGCATATTTGTTCATGAATCATGATCCATGTTGGAAGTTAATGAGGATTAGGGTTCATGTTGGAAGTTAAAATGAGTAAGATATTAAAAGGAGGTCTGAAAAGTTAGTACACATATCATTGTGTTGTGAATTCAATTCACAAAGCAGCATAAAATGAAGACATTTTTTGAGGTGTAATTTGTGATGGATACAAAGTTGGTATGTTGATAATTTGTGTGTGGAGGACTCACACAAATGTGGTAAAATAAGGATCTAATAAAAGTTAATACATGGAAGAGTTATGAGAAGGTGGTACATAGAGGAACTTATTGTGTGGGAGTTTTACATGGTTAGTACAATGAGTAGATTTCTACACGGGGCCTTCATGAAAGGTAGTTTTTCGTATGAATTTTTTATACAATATATTTTAGTGTGTATTATAGATACTTGGGAGAAAATTGAATCATTATATCCAATTTTTCATGATGAAAATAAAATCATAATTTCTTGAAAACATGGAAGTGAACTTTAAGTTGTTAAACTAAGGAAGGCTTGTTCTGAAGTAATGGATTAGGAGGAGTCGATATAGGTAATTAGAAAGGTAGTCTGTTATCCCTGAATTTGTTATAAAGTTAGTGCACCTGGAATAGATTGACCATGATCAAAAACTATATTTCACTAATACTAGTGAAGTATATAAAATTATGTTATAACTGATACATCATTAGTGTATACTCCTTGGATTATCCCTTAGTGGTGAACCAAGTAAAAATTAGTGTGTCTAATATTTTAAATTTTTTTCATTTGTGATTGTTATCATTGTGTCATTAAGTATAAGATTTAATAGGATCCTATCAATATGTGTAAAATATCCTAAAAAACAAAAGAAAACGTTAACCCTTTGATTCAATCCTCCCCTCTTATGGTTTCTTGGATTACACCAACTATATAAGAAAATTCAACCAATGAAAAATGGGTTTCCCAAGATCCCCCAAAATTTATCATGCATGCATAGATCATGTCCTCTAAAATATAAATAACCCTTTTTGTCTTCCCATATGTTTGAGGATGTTAAGCCTTGATAAACATAACATGAATATCCACAGACAACTGGAGGCCTTTCCAAAATTGAGAGGTGAACTGAGGATCTCGATCTAAAATGATCATCGAGGGAACCCATTTAAATTTCATTATCTCTTACACATACATTTTCTCAATCTCTTCAACTTTTTTGCAATCCTTAGTCAAAAAATTGGTATGATTTGGTTAACTGGTCAATTATTACATAGATAACATTATTTATATGATGTGTATGAGGTAACCTGATTATAATGTCCATATATACCTTGTTCCATTTCCATATATGAATATGTAATGGTTGAAGAATCCATGAAGGATTCTTCTCTACTTTCACTTCTTGGAAAGTGAAGCATTGAGACACATAATCTACAACTTATCATACTAGGAAACCAGTATCGAGGCTTCATATCAAAATACATAATGGTGCATCCTAGATGAACTACTCATTGTGAGTGATGGAAATCCTTTTTCATTGCCCGCCTCATAGAAATAAGGATTTCATAGAAATTTTTGAAATATATGGTTCCATCAAGGGGATAGATACCACTCATTTGAGTTTTACCCACCATTTAGAATCCACTAATACACTAAAATTCAATGTCCCCTGTTTATTTTGATGAATCAACTCTGGAAGGGAGGGTATAATCTGAAAATTATCCAAAAACACCACTTTCTTCTCATCCTTCACCTCAAGGTGAATTTTAGAAAATATACTAATCATATTTTATTCCACACTATAAACTTTAAATTCTTATGATGGAAACTTCCTACTAAGAGAATTAGAATCTACATTCACCTTTCCAAGTGTATAAGAAAGATCCAAACCAAGAATTTTCATATATTCCTCTCATCGCCTTTGTTTGAGGTTTAAATCCTTTTGAGAGAAAATACAGCTCAGTATATTGTGATCGATGTAAAATTTAAACTTCTCACCAAATAGATAATGTTTCCATAATTTTAGAGCATGTGTGAAAACCACTAGATTTAGGTCATTTATTATATAATTCTTCTCATGTGTTCATAATTAACGAGAGTCATAGATTACCAAATGATTATCTTACATAAAGTCACATCCTAATCACATATATGATGTGTCGTAATAAACCACATAGCCTTCCCTAGGCTTAGGTATAGTCCAAACTACAGCTAATGTCAATTTCTATTTTAACTCATCAAACAATGTTTGAAATTTAGGAATCCATTTGAAATTTACTCCCTTATGAGTGAGAGTCGTAAAAGGTGATGAAATCCTATAGAAATTATTTACAAACCACAGATAGAATCTTGTTATATCTAAATATTCAAATATCATAGATATTCTTTGGAACTTTCCATGAAATAATAGCCATCAACTTTTTAGGATTCACCAAAATGAACTATTCAAACACCATGTGTCCTAATAATTTCACCTATAAAATCTAGAAGTGGAATTTTGGAAAAAATTTCATAATGGTGATCCCAAAGAATACTCAAGATAGATCTCAAATTAATTTCATGCTTATATTTGGATTTAGAATAAACCATGATGTCATCCATGAAAACAGTGAAAAAAGTATCAAGGTACCGATGGAAGAGTTGATTCATAAGAAACATAAATACTAAAAGAGAATTAATTAAGACAAACAACATCATTAAATGCTCAAATTCCCATATATACTCTGAAAGTAGGTCTTAGTTATATCAGATTCCTTAACCCTTTAGTTGGTGAGACCCTGACCGAAGATCAATTTTGCAAAACCACTTTTCCCCCTTTAATTGGTCAAAAAGGTCATCGATATTAGGAAAAGGGTACTTATTATTTATGGTCACCTAATTAAGATTCCTATCATCAATGCATAGGATTAAACATCCCATAGAATTCTTTGAAAAGAGATAAATATCCACCTAGTAATACATATAAACCCCTTGTCTTCAATATTATCTTTCTTGGTTTTCAAATTTTTCAACTCGTCTGGTTCCATTTGATATAAAGGTAATTATAAAGTTTGTATCCCAGGGATAAGATCAATTGATAACTCAACTAACCTCACTAGATGATATCTGGATAATTAATCAAGAAACGCCACAGGGAAGTCCCTTACCATAGGAGAAATTTCAATTCCTAATTTCCCTTTATTATATTCAATTAGTAGGTAAAATATTTGACAAGATAACTCTCCATATTCTAGAAGAGGAGGTCTATCTTGACTTGATATCAACTCCCATTCACCTTGAAATATATAAGAATTACCATCAGAAGAGACAAAGTCTACCCTTCCATGATAACATTGGATAAGAGAATTAAATTCAACCATCCAATCCATCCTATCAATGAAATTAAAAAGATCCATTTCAATAATAAGTAATTCCTTTGATAACTCCACATTTGATACTAGGATAAGACAAGAAGGAAAATAGATGCTCTATTCTTTATTCATTTCAAGGGAATCTAATATTTCCATCATGAATGGAATAGGTTTTTATGGGAGATTTAACAAATTAATTATATGGGATGATATAAAATAGTGTTATACACTTGTATCAAACAAAGAAATAGGTATATATGAATTAATAAGAATAGTACCTTGCATTGCTGCATGGCTAGAATCATACTTGATAGGGTATTTCTCCATCACATATAATTTCCTAGATTCAAGATGAGTATAAGGCTTCTCAATTTCTTGAGGCTCACTCCTTAGTTGGATCTACCCATATAAAGAATCACTTTCATTGCTATACTTCTAAAGTCGAGACTCCATATCCTTCAAAGAATAGGATTGTACTAGGGGTCCCTTTGGAACAGAAAGACCTGCATGAAAAAAGTTAATTCTTCAGAACCATCATAAATAGACCATCTAGACATATGTTTAGAAAAACTTACGATTTTCCTACCATGATTGATTATTTTTTTCTGAAAATACACAGTAATGTAATATTAAAAGTCTACTACTAATTGGTGCTGATGATTCCAATTGAGATAGATGCCTCAAGCAACTTCCACCTCCTTGTTTTAACTCTTCTTATATATTTTATTCTCTAGTAAACCCCATTTATTACCATTTAGAAAATAGGATGAAGTTCCATCCATTCTAGAAAATCTCACCTTTTCCATCTCTATAATCAGATCCTTGTTAACTACCTTGGTAAATGTGGGTAATTTAAACAGGAATACCTTTGATCGGATGTTTGGGTGAAGACCCATTTTAAATATCCAATCCATAAATGTATAATTTCAACCATTCTAGATGAAAAATGAACAATATCATAGAATCAATTCACATATTCCATTACCATATAGTTGCCTTACTAGATTCATAAAAACTCCTTTGTCCTTGTGAGTTCCATTGTATTGGGGTAGAACTAATAATTAAACATGAGTTTGAACACATTACAAGCCAGGTTATTGTTTAGATTTTCCTAAAAAAAGTCTCCCACCATTAAATAAATTATTAAAGTGCAAAACTAAGCTTTGGAATCATCAAGAGTTTCAAGAAATTCAAATTTTCCCTTGCTCATCTTTATCAAATCATAAACTTCCTAAGGATCATCACTTCCTCAGAAAGAGAGAGGATTAATTTGAAGGACCTCTTGAACATGATCTTCTACTTGGGATAAACTAGGTTTATATCCTCATACCATATCTCAGATATTTTGAACTAATGTTTCAATAATTATATGGTCGATAAGAGGATTTTCCTATAGAAATTTATTTTTCTCCTCCTCTAGTGGGTTTACAGGGACTCTTTTGGGTGGAATGGTACTATATAAAACCAAATTAGAAGGAATAACTCTATCAAACATATTTAAATCCAAGTAAAATCATATAAATAACATAAATTGAAACCATAAAAATTCATTAAGATACATAGAAATATGATAGAGGGAATCAATGTAAAAATTTCAATAAAAACAACTCACTCTTCAAGCTACACAATCTAACTACATAGTCTCCAGAACTATACACCAACCATTTGGGGCTTACTGGGAACTCCAAATTAGGGTTTAGGGTCTATATTCATATTTTATAGCCAGTGAACATTAACCATGCACATATGAAATTCTCTCCATATTCAAATTTTTCATGCTAAATTCCAATGAAAATAAATAATAGATACAATATAAAACCAATATGACTCATTCCTGATAGCGCCTAGTAACTCAAGGCTCACCACAAAAAAATATTTTCTTGATGCTTATTCATAACATACCACTTGAGTTCTGAAAATCCTATCTCTTATATCCCTTGACTACCCAAAAAACATAAATTGAAATTGGGTTCTACAACCATTATGGAAAGAACCAACCCGAGATACCCCATTTTCCCCAAAACAACCTACTATGAGTTGGTTTCAACCTAAAAATAGGCATGTTTTTCCATAAATTAGTGGGTTATACTTACATGATAAGTATTTTTCAAATTACATATAGCCAAACATCGCATAGAAACTCAAAACTAAAAGTAAAAAAACAAGGTTAATTCAAATATAAACCAACATGTATATAAAGTGAACAATAACTATTTAGAATACAAATCAAATATATAGCTAAAATAAATGAGACAATTTAATGGGAATATTATTAGAATTAGTGCACATGATATACCAAAATATATGACCAAAAATAACAGAAAAATCAATCATTTTTATCCATCTTTATGTGATAAAAAGGTATCTTCCCCTTTGTTACCATCTATAAAATACTGATCAAAATCTATAATAAATATACTACCACATAGTGGAGCCCTTCCTTTTCCTAAATAAAAAAATATATACATAAACCCAAAGGGTGTATATAGGTGTGATCATAACAAGTTGAGTATGATTCCACTATATTCTCTATGTAAAGACTAAAATAAACCATTTTAGGCATGTTTGAACTATACAGATGAAAATGCTTCCTTTTTTCTTTAAAATAATATAATTAACAAGGGTCATAACATAGACGGTTTATCCATAACCATTTTCTTGCAAGATCATCTAGGTGGAGACTCAAATTACACTAGTCCATATGATATTAAATTTTTTTAAGAGGATTTTTAGGCTGAAAGAAAATAAAAAAATTAGGGGGTATGCCGTGGTGGATCCCCAAGGCATCCCCATGAATAATCATTTTACAAATAAAAGAGAAAGAAATAATAGAATTGGAGACCTTTTCACCCTCATCTTGGTCAACTTTGAATACAAAAGAGTCGGCCACCATTTTCTACTCTCTCCATATGTGTTGAAGTTTTATGTGATCATCCATAAGATGTCTTTATTTTCTAATGATATAAGTTTCTTTATAGTGTTATAAATTAGCATAAATCATGAACTTGACTAGGATAGCATAGTCCATCTCCATGTAAGAAAGTATAATTCCTCAAACCTAGCAAATGGATAAACTGAGGAGGTACAACACATCTACAATGATTAGGTTTCGCAGTCCTAGACAGAATGTGAATGCCAAAATAACTAAACCCAAGTAGTCCATGACTAGGTCTCCACCTCTCATAAAATAATCAATTCACGATCCATCTATATTGATTTTGAAGCTAGATTTGGGGTTTTTTTATCTCACCAAATTACCTCTCACAGTCACAAAGACAAGACTTGCTACATGTATGGCATTCAACCTTAGGGTATTGAGTAAATAAGAGGAACTGAGGCCCTCCAAAGAGTTATCCAACTCTTTTTTTGTAATGAAACGGTTTTATTTGAGTTGGGTACAGACAAAAAATTTCACACCATGTCTCATACAGTTACGTGCTCCCTAGATAAACCAAAAACCTACTACGATAGCAATGGAACATAAGATTAATTAAAATGGGGTTGTGTTAACATTGTGAAACCATTCCACAAGTAGAAGGCCAAATGACCCTAAGTTGAAATAGGAATCCATAATGCTAGAAATTTGGTTCCAAATATGGGTAGATGAGTTAAGAGATATTTTGAACATATCTTGTGCTAAGACAAAGAGGTTGTGCGAGATGAGGTCACCCTGCCTTAGGCCTCAAGAGGATTTGAAAAAAAGGAATCATTTAACTATAAGGGAAATAGAGAAGAAAGGTGTTGAATAACATATAAAGAAAATATTAGACACTCAGGTGGATAAAAAAAGGATTTAATTACTCTTTGGATAAATATTTATTACATACTGTTGTAATCTTTCTCCATGTCCACCTAAATAATAACATTCCCTCATATGACCTTCATGTAAATTTCTACTAATATTTCCAATACTAGTGTCATTTCCCCTTGAATTCTCAAACCCCAAATGAAACTATTTTTTTCCTTCTCAACCAATCTAGGAAGAATAGGTGTCAACCTATCATTGTGATTTTTGGAGAAGATTCTGAAATAAAAATTGCACATGGTGATTAGGAAAAAATGATGTAACGAGACTGGGTGGTTGATCTTAGGAATGGGAACTACTGTGGTAGTTTAGGATAATATTGGAATCAAACTCCCTAAAAATAGTCCTACATATCCTCAACATAATACCTTTTGATTATGTTCTATGTCATGATATAGAAATATCCTGAGAAGCCATATGGACTCTAGGAATTGTCACTATTCAGGATTCTCAGCACACTGAGAATCTTATTCTTCTTTGTAATCCCCTCTAAGAACTCATTATCACATGAATTTATATCCAATAGGGAATCACTGAAGTATAAAGTGTTTAATATGTAACTAAGGTAACCATGGTTAGGGTCCCTCCTTACATCCAAACCCATGAGAATCCTTGAGAAGTGTTAAACTACTTCAGGGGTAGGGATATTCACATCATTATTGAAATAACTATCATCAAGATGGAGATTTATATTTACAAGGAATTTTATATCTTTTATAGAAGCATGGAAGTAGGTTGAGTTATTATCACCCTCCTTCAACCACAAAACTTTTTATTTTTCACACAAAAATCTTTCTTCTCTAGTGAGACAATATGATAAGTTTTGATGTTTTTAATTATTTTTGTATAAAATATAACCATTCCAAATATCTAAGAGGGCCAGGTCCATATCTAGGATTTCTTTATCCATATCCTCATGTGAATTTTTAACTTAATTCAATGATGATACCCATTGAGTTAAGTCTTATTTGAGTCATATGAGTTGTTTTTTGCAGGATTTCCCATGTTTGGTTATGCATGGGACTTTGTCGTGAACACTATTAGCCTATAGAAAATACACTTACTTAGTCCAAAAATTATAAAAATGAAAACGCATAACTTGATTGAAATTATTACACCATATGTATTTTTTCCTGAGAAAATAATTTCAATCAGCTAATTGTTTGTTACAAAGTAATTGAAATCAGAGACCACTCTCCTTGAAAAACTATATACACTTTTCTTCTCTAAGTCCTCAAGAATGGGGTTGAAGTCACCTCTAATCATACAAGGGACTATCCCTAGTAGAAATAATGGAAAATACTTCAATATATTTTCCATTTATCATATATCACACTTAAAATACACAAAGAATATGAAAAATGGGGAATGTTCTAAAACCTTCAGGGTCACCTGTTGAGGAGAAGAATCAACCAAATCTAATTCCTAATTGGAGTTCCATAGATTCTAGATATTCCTATTAATAGGACCAGCCTATATAAATATCTTTGCACTAATTTTGAAATCAAAACCCTTAATTTCTTTGAGTTGGTGTTTGGATTTAAAATATCTAGGATCATTACCTTAAATATTTTGAGTTCACTGTGTAGAAAATCACAATCATATAGATATCCCACCCTCCTAAAATTCAATATCAATAAATACTTTATTGGAAAGGTATTGAATAATCCTTTTAGGTCCAGTTAGACATTCCTTTATTCTACTGAGATCTCAAATTTAATTTCCTTCCTTGATCAACCCCTTCCTGAAGGGGTAGATTGGGATTCATCATTTATCTTTTCCAACACTGAGGAAGAATTATTTAGAGTTTAAGAAAAAATAGATAGGCCACCTTCCCTTAAATAAATTTATCGTAGACCAAACTTTCCTTGGAAGTTGATTTTTAAAGAATCCTCAGCGGCTTACTGGTCTATGTCTGGGTTTTTCATGACCTGCTTTCCAGTATAGGGGACTCCAACATCAATATGATTAATGTCAGTTAACTGAAATTTTTTGAACAAGAAGTAGAGGGACTAGGCACACCCCCCCCATGAGTAGGTGGGTCTAGTCCAACTACTATGATCCCCTCTTGATAAGACTAATTCACTACCACTATCAAGGGTTGGTCAAAATTCAATCCTCCAGTCATCTTATACTCTTTAGGTTGAACTATTAAAGTTAGAAGGAAAGGGGCCTCCTGATCTATAGATGAATATAAAATTTGAATTTCATTAAAATCACCAATAATATTGGCCTCCCTAGGTTCTAGGTTGAGCATCTTCTTGGGTGAAGCTAGCTCCTCTTATGTGTTTCTATGAATAGCAGGAGCTCGATAATATATTGGAAGATCAGATATCATTAAAAGGTGTGATCTGGTCCCTAAATGATCAATGTTGAAATCGATTGAGTTGAAATCTAAAGTGATAGTCTCATTTTGATTAAGAAATAACTTCTCCTGATGATGAACATGAACATTGGGTGAAAGGCATAGGGATTTTCGGTTCTCGCACTTATCCCTCTCATGCCCATGATGCTGGAAAAGGGAGTAGAAACTAATCTTGTCCGAGTAGTAAAGTTTTTTAGAAAGAAACATCCTCCTAATACTCAGGTGAATGAATTGGGGAATCCATTTGAAAAATAAAAAATCTTAATTGACATGGTGCGATGTATAGAAATTTTCTTCTCATCCATGCATAGGAAATTCCACAAGGACTCGTCAATCCCCTTCATGACTAAGGGATTATGAAATGGAAGCAAAAGACCTAGTGGTCGAATCCACACCACCCCCATCCTCGATCCCTTCCTCTCATGGAAATACATAGACCAAAAGAAAATCAATAACCTACATTTATCAAAAATCAAAAACTCCTTAGACTAATTCGTGGAGTGTAACTCCCTTAAATTTTATGATATATTTCTCCTTAAAAAATTAAATTTCTTCAATAGCTTGCATTATATACAAACCCAAGTCTAAATGAACCATAATATAGTATATCATTATAAACTAAACAATAAATTAATAACATAAATATGAATAATAATATTTTTAAAATTATGTATAAAAGTTTTAAATAAATAAAATATATAGACAAGTAAGTAATCAATTTTTAGTAAAGTCTTTATATCCTTCAAAAATACATTTTTTCTCAAAAATGGTTTTTGTTGCTTTTTGTGATCAAATAATATAATAATTTTTTCCAATTTTAGAAAATATATTTGAAAAAATGAACTTTATTTTTGAAATCATAATTTCAAAATTAACTTAGAGTGAAATTTTGATAATTTTTTGAAAAGAGTGAATTTTCAATGAATAGTAAAATATATTGATTTTTATTAAAAACTGTCTTTTCATTTCAAGCATTTAAAAAATTTAATTTTTTTTAAATGATTTAAAAGTAATAATATTTAACTTATATTATTAATAATTAAATTAAGGCCATTGGAATCAATTTTATGTTGGTTTTTGGTATGAAACTTTTTATACTTAAGAAAAAAAAAATTTTCTGGAAAACCGCTTTTTGTCATGTTTTTCCAGTTTAATTTTAAATTAAATTATGCTTCTTATGGGAATTTAATTTGATAAAATGTATTTAATATTTGTAATCATAATTTAAAAAAAATTTAATGAGACCTATTTTATTTTTGTTCATAATGAATAGTAAAAATAGTAAAAATTTGTCACAGTTGTTAAGGTTCAAATGAGTTTACCGAGGGGGTTAAAACAAGAGATAATGGTAATTTTACATATTAAAATTGTCTAAATACTATTGTATGACCATTTTTCTACTTCATATTATCTCACCTTTGATCCTTTTTCCATTTGGAAGCATTTGTTTTGAGTATGACATTATTATATTTTAAACTTTTAAGAAATTTCAAGTGCGTCATCTCCCCTACTTATAAAAGGACACACCTTTTTTCTCTTCTTTACACCACATTTAGTCATCTAACTTGATTAAAACCTAACCAATTATCTTCTCAACTTTCTTATCCAGGATTTAGAGGTTTTCTTCTTCTTAAAATACCATTCCAAGGTTTCTAAAGAAATCATCTAAATGAGGTCTACCAAAGAGGAGGTAATCATGCCACCTGACCTCTCTCAATTTATTTCTTCTTCTACCTCCTTCAAATTTGTGGTATTCATCGTAAAATAATAAATTCATTGTTCTAAATATAATGAAATGTTATTATGATTATGAAACTATAGTGTACCTATTTTTACATGTAAATATTTGGAATATATATATAATATTATTTTCGAAGTCAGGCATTGAGATAGTGTTGATGTAATAAAAATATTAAATATATTAATATCAAGCATGAACAGTTTTTATGAAATAGTTAAATAACTCCCGAATGAGGACTCTTATGAGAAATTTGATATTGTCATTGTGTTTGGAATATGGGGTTTACCCTAAACATGGTATAACTTTTGTTGGAACTGGGTGGTTGGTTAAAGTGCGGTTGTGGGAAACATATTAAATAATAAATTAATTATAATTTTATTAGTATTTTATTTACCTGACCTAGAACCTCCTCTATTTAGTCACATTTATGTGAAAATATTAGGTTTCACTGCATAATCTTGGATATTTGAGAAGAGCATGGAGGAGAGTGTTGGCGGACATCGGATCATGTATCGACAATCGGGATATCACAAGGATTGCCAATGATAGTGGAGTTCAAGGATCTCCTCAACGATGACAACACAGATTTGTTCTTTATCAACAATAAATCCTAACCCAAGGTAGGGCATTTCCTTTATTTGGATTTATCCTATTTTTATATCACATGTAGAACGCAAACCAATTCACCTAAAAAAATTGGTTCACAGACCGATGGTTGATTTTGGTGGATATTATTTGACTTTATTTGATTACTCTTCATTTTTCATTCTAATGGAAACAAATCTAGGACAAACTGAACATGGTCTAGCTTCATTCTTCATTTTTTATTATTTAATTTCTCTCTCATTTATTTGCATATTCATCACTGGAAATTTATTTGGTTGAATGTTAGATGAATGCCCGGTATTCGATCGTTGTGTAACTAATTTTCGGCACAATGGATCAATATTGTGGGTGTGGTTCACATTCTAGGGTGAGATCGAGGTGAGATGATGAAATTGGGAAATCATAGGTAGATCAGATCGAATCAGAGGTTCCCTGATTCACAACTTTTGGTGTTTGGAAAACTTGGTGCAATGGAGGTGATTCGTGATTAAATTTGATGGCTGAATTCTAGCGAGCAGAAATTGCAATGGTTGGTCAACACCGGATACACAATATCCACTGAGAATCACAGATAGATTGAATATTGAAGGCATGAGCAAAGACGCTTAGAAAAAGCTAGAATTTCTGGGAAATTCTTTACTACATGGCATGTTGTCCTAAGAACACATGTTGTGTATCCCTCCTTTTGTGGTACTAGGATTTACATATTGAGAAAAGTATCACATGCTATGTAACATGTGTCACATTCCATGTGTCCTGATGTCGGTAGATCGGTGTGTACCCCGGATGGTACATAGGCACAGACACAATCAGGCACACAGAAACGGGTAAAGTACACATATACGACTCGATACTTTGAAATGGCTAGGTACACTAGCACAACCACAATACATGGTGAAGGTACTAGGGAACATAGTAGAAGATGGTGGGCTAGGGATTTAAATTTTTTCATCATCGGGATAATAGAACTTGTTGTATTTTGTGATATGAGTCCTGATATAGTCTAAGGATCACGTTTAAATTAAACAAAGAAAAATATAAAATATAAAACATAACTTTTTCCAATCTAAAGTTGTGATCGACATATGCTTATCGTTGTTGATCGCTGCATAAAGAATCCAAAGTAAAATCCCTCTAGATCATCCACACGTGCTTCAAAAATCTGTAAGAGCATCGATCATCGAATTTTGGGTGCTAGTGTGGAGGTCTAGAGAATCCTTCGACATCTCGATGATCACCGCATTGATGTGTCTTCTATGTAAGGAGATGAGCTCAATCTGATCACTTGGATCGAGAGATTATCTCTCTAAAATGCAGGAGAGGAAAGAGAGGTTTTATAAATCTCAAAGTGAATAGTCGTTGTGTGAGATCCTCTCTCCTCTTATTTATAGTGGATGCTCAAATACCCAGAATAGGTTCCTCATCCCCCATTTGTTAAAAACCCACTAAATAAATTATTATGGCGAACTAAACTGCATCATAAATATTATTTATATTTTATCACATACCTCTAATGTATACTAAATATACTAGGTGATAAAACCGATTCATTAACTCGACTCGAATTTCCTTCTAATCTAAAATGAATTTGGAATATTAAAATAATATTCATTTGATTAATATTATCACTCGTATTTACTTAACTTGTAAATACTTTTAATAAATAAATTCAGCTCGATTATTCTTTACTTGAATAATAATGAATTTATATATTATTTGGTGATTGATGACTTGGAAAACACTCAGACCCTGTGGTGGGTACCACCATGTCCAATTTACCTATTCAATAGAATATGGAAGATTCTTGAATACACTATTGTGCATGACCCTCTAGACCCTTATCTTGATTGTAGTGAATAGTATTCACCGACCAAGAGAGGAGTCTAAAAAATCATCAAGACCCCTAAAGATATTAGGAATAGTCATAACAACGACAATCAACTTACGAACATGTACCATGAAATATAATCTCTTTGTCTTTAAATGTCTCATAAAGCAGGATGTACACTTATGCCATCATCCTTTCTTGCTTTATTGTTTGTTGATCTAACTGGATAGATTTACCCTCGACTGCCTTGACCAAGGACTTATGAAGGTACTATTATCCTGATCAACCAGATCCGATATATATTACTTCCTTAACTTGGAAGAAACAAATCCTATTTTGATCATTCAACCAATTTTATACCACTAATGGTGCACCCAATACAAGCTACCTTACCACTATTTCAATATCATGGTTTTTTCCTTGCATAAAAGCACATGATTAAATGGAATACAATGATAATAATCTCAATTCAGGAGATCAATACACATGTCTGTAGATAGGAACACCCAATGATACCTAAAACATGTTGTGTTTATATTGGCAAGTCTGTCCTCATGATCTCAACTACTAGAGATCGTCAAGTGTGAACATCATGAGAACAAATCTTAATGCTTATGATTCCTTAGCACCTGATAGTCAATCACCTATTATGACCGATCAATAAGATTTATCTAGACCATAGGACATATATTTATGATTAATTTCATAGTATCTCAAGGTTCTCATTATATCCTGGGATCTACTATAATGGTAAGAGTACATTATGCATTGCTCACCGTACACATGATGTGGTAATCTAAAAGTACTGTATAGTTGGGTCTAGGTCACCCACTATTAAAACACTCCAACTTTCACTAGAGGAAAATTTATAAATATCCTTGTTTTCTCTCACATGATTTATATCATGTTTCTACTGATTTTCAGCTTTAGTTTCTCGGTCTTCCATGTTTTGGTTGCGTGGAAATTTTTCTATTTGTGATCTCACCTCATTGAGTAAAACTTCTCAAGAGATGTCAACCTTGAGTGTATTTTATTTTTACAATATCAAAACATGACATCTTGGATAGTACTAGTAATAGAATTATCATAATGATAAAACTTTACTTAATAGATATGATTCCAAGAATAGAAACAAATCACTACATTTAATAACTTCTTTTTAGCTGCCTCAGAAGATGCAATGTACTTTGTATTTGTAGGTATAGATACCACTAGCTAAATCATCTTGTCTTTCTCATTAACATAGCTTGAATATGATATTTAATCACATTGATCCATTGAATACTATTTTGTCCCCTCAAAACCAGTATCTCCACTTACTAGGTACATATCTTTTGTACTTGACCAAGTGTAATCAGATAGTACCGACTGCTTTACTCGCAATTCTCCTAGATATAACTAATATTTTCCTACCATAAAGTATATGTTGGAAATATCATTTCTTGTACATATCTTGGAAGATGTGATTGATCCATCACTAATGCGTATGGAACTCAACTCAGCACTTAATCTCCTCCCATGCCATTGCATGTATACATGGAAAGATTTATGCCATGGGACACCAGCAATAATTCTTCTCTTGAATTTTTCTAACTTTTATTTTTCAATACCATGTTAATATAAGTATGATTGACTAGGTTTAATCAACTGGTAGATCTACCTCAATAGATCATGTTCTCTAGAACTTAGGTTGCTACTTTAATTCAGTCTCTGGAGAGTTACTTTCATCCCAGTCTTAACTAATTGTAAGACCAATATATGTTTTCCATATGTTACCAAACATATTTTACTAGGAAAACAATAGCGCTCCAACTAACCTATGGTAGACACATGGAAACAATTCATTCCAAATGAATATTATATGATCTTGTTGCTTACTTTAGTCCTAAACTGGATTTCGGTAACACTCACCCTTTATTGGCATTCTATGACATCACATCCCTCTCTGGTTGCACCGTATAAACACCCTCCATGATCGGTGGTTTTGACATCTAATGCACAATAAAATGACAATAGAAATTAGCTATGATAAGTAAAGTTCTAATGGATTTATTCATAAAGACTTGGTATAACCAATTAATACTTATTGGTACCATGCTTGTACCACCCATATATTATCTCACTTGAATACGCACAACAATATTCAATATAATAACCCCCTTTCACTTTGATACATGTAATCCATTATTGAATTTTAATTGACTTTGTCAATCTTACATGATTGGCATATACTGCTTACTTGTAGGATTTATTATTCTTAATGAATAATGTATCACCAGTCATGGTGAATATAAAACCATTACTATGGTTTTAACCTTCCTACACATTGCATGTCTCTATAAAAATCCTCTTCTATGAGCTCTTGTGGAACTTGTTCTTATGAAAACTACTCATTCATCTGCGACATTGACTAAACACAAGTCAATATTGTTCTCACTATCTCTAATAGAGATGTGTACCCTTTTATAAAAATATATTCTATCACTTGACTACATTTTTTATATCTTAGGAGTTCTGATAATATCCTAATAAACTTTTATAATAATTACTTTAGATGCACATTGTGTTTTACTTGATGCAAGTTTGTTTATATCCTAACAAACTCTTTGCATCGAAACACATGTTTTTATGAAAATGGATTTATATCATATTAAAACTCATATGATATCAATTTTTCATTATAGTTGGCATATGGTTGAGGGATATCAATGTTATTTGAGAATAATGTCTTGAAATATAATGAATGTTTCTTCAAGTTGCAACATTGATAATACTTACATCATGACTCTGATATATAAAATGTGCGTTTAGGAATTTTTTGATGCTATATGTAAGACTTATCATTGATCCTCCTTAATAAAATCAAATTTTTTTATGTGTATAAGGTAATGTAAATTTAGGAATTATATATTGATCGATAAATGCTTGGTCAAGATATTTTTCTGGCATACCGGCCCGAAGCATTTTATATCTTTTGACTATGCGTATTCCATACATCATTTTCATATTCCTCAATTACTTAAAGGAATATTATGATTTATATTTACCACTAACCTATCCTTTGAATAGTTCACGCTCTCTTGCTAAACTAATTATGAAAGCTTTGTGGCATACCTTTATTTATAAAGGTTTCTTTTTTCCAAACTAAATAAATATATAGGCCGATAATACCTAAGGTGCTTATCTATATTGAGTCTAAATACCAAACGGGATATATCCTTGATGTCCACTTTTAGTTTTAATTGACAAGGAATTATCTTGACACGGCTGTGTAAATAAGCATTATATTTTATATTCATCATATATTTCATAAAATTCAAGTATCACCAGACTATTTGTTGAGTATGAAACACAACAAACAATATTCATTCCTAAACCAGAATAATGTATCCTTGTATCCAAAGGAAACATGAGATAAATGTTTTGGTAATACTCTATCAAAGTTCTACTAGAATCATTTACTTGACAATTAGAAGCTATGTACTTCTCACCATTGACTTAGGAACCACCCTTTCTCAACTTCTTGGAGAACACACCTACTTCTTGTAATGTTTCTATACTTACTTGGATATTATATTTAAACAAAATATTGTTTTTAATACCCATGTATAGCTGAAAATTACATTTTTACATTGATGAATATACCTGAAGAAGAAATGATAACTTTCTTCTTTAATTTATTTTATTGCCATTAAACTTCCATAGTTTTATTTCATGATATGAGAAACAAATAACCTCATGTTTATTACCTATTTCTTTGAGGGATGTTGAAAAGGTGTCTTTAGCATCATGATTTCCATTTGTACTTTTCTCCTTTTCTTTCAGCTTGTTCTACATAAGAATTAAAGGTTATACTTTCTTGAATTTTTTATTTACTAGGCAAACCTTACCTAAAAGGTAAGGAAGCGTTACAACATCTTGTTCGGTTTATTGTCTTAAATGAAACTAGAGTACTTGGGTGAAAATGATATTAGAATGGGGTGTATTGAAAGATCATTTTCATATTTACACACATCCAGTGTAATGATCATACATTCATATATGTGTTTCACTTTCTCTATGTAAACTTCTCAGAGATGAGACAACATGTAATATCATCAATGTCTTGATGCAGTATCCACAACTCACATCAATCATTTGATGAAATCATTATTACATAACCATCATATGTGTCAAAAATGGGTCTCATGTAAGCATTTTTACACTCTTGATTCCTGAGGTAACTCAATAGGTATTGGAGACACCAGCACCTTAAATTTCTGATATAGTCGTATTGTGTACAAGTGCCTGTACTACACTTAGAAATTCATGCTAGTTAAGACATTTAATTTATTCATAATTATCACAGTGTATTTGTGGTATTACTTGTCATTTTTTACAAAATAAAATCTAGAAGATTATTACTTTTATATTGATTACCGATTTTGACATTATTGATCAATTAATTAAATCATTAAATGTCTCCCACTATTTTATCAAATTCTAGGATCCCTCTATAATAAAATATGAATAATTTTTCGCCTGAGTATTCTAGTGGTGAGGATCCTTGAACCTCCCCTCATAGTTTACTAGCTTTGACTATGCCTCTACTTGGAGAGTTCAAGGTAGGTGTTTGACTGACCAACTACATTAACTCATGGTTCCTTGATCTGTTTAGTGAAATATCAGCTTATAAAATCATATACTTGATTTTCTCAAAACTTTCCTCCAAAGTTGAAGCAAGATATCTTTGGATACTTATTTACTGCCAACATCAGTTAGCTTAACTCACCACTCTCATAAGAACTCTCCGATACTAAGAGGCACCCTCAAATTTGGCTGACGAGCATCCCAAATACTCGGTTTTATTCAAATTCAAATGATAGAATGCATTTAAGAACTTAATATTTTTGTGAGGGTTTTATTATTTTTCTTGGCGAATGTAATCTATTTCTATTAATCTGGTTCTTTCTATGTTTGTGTGCTCACAACTGAACATTAATAGAAAAACATCCATCCCTTCTTTACGCATTTTACTGTTTATTATTTTATGTATTTTTCTGCTATTATAAAATGCATAGTATAATAAACAAATACATAAAGGAAAGCAATTACCCGACTGGTCATGAGCATCTAAAACTGGTTGATCCATTTAAACTCAATGGACCAACCACGACCTAGGGGTAACATACTTGAGTTGTAGCTTGACTCATGATGCAACTCAATCCCATCCAATATGTCCACTGCTCATCTGGATTGTTTCATCTTGGTGGGATCCATATCTCCTATGGTGTACCGCGTCGTCTTGGCAGGTTTCACCTCATAAGCATCGTCATCAAATGTACAAGTATACTCGCACGAGGGTGAGGGGGACTAGGGGCACAAAATACAATAGATACACTTGGATGTGCAAACCCTTAAACATATTGACTGAAAAAACAAATCAATGTGTAGACTGTCCAAAATAATTAATTATTTACAATCATCACCCATTGTTAAATAATTAATTAAATAAACCAGATATGCAAAGATCAGTGCTCAAGACCAATCAGCAGGTAAAATAATAAAAGCATAATGAAAACTTAATTGTAATAAATTAAATTATGGGGGTATTTTAACTAAATTAAATGAATTTATTATATTCAAATAATTTTATTATATTCGATCTCATAAATAATTTAATTTTAATTACAAAAATTAAATTAATTGATTAATTTAATTTAATACCAAATTAAATTATTTTTTCCCAGTTATTGAAATTATTATTTTTTAAAGCACACATTAATATTTTAATTAATTTAATTTAATTCTATAATTAAATTAATTAATTGTATTAATTTGATTAACTTAGATCCCCAAACCTCGAATAAGCTCAAATCGGGTTGCGCCGAACCTGCACAAACTCATTTCGGGTCAGCAGAATTTCTCTGCTATTAAAGATCCAGAGCTACAGCCATTACAATAGTCTGGATTCTGACAGAAACTCTTACCCATGCCTCCCTTTTATAAGAGGGTTTTCCCTGAAAATCATTCTGCATTTTCGATGTGGGATTCAGGTTCTACCTTTACTGTGCAGTACATTCTGCATTTCCGATGTGGGATTCTGTTTCAAGTACGTGACTTTGAAATACAATAAAATATAAACTATAAGGCCAATATAAATGAAATTTTAAATATTGATTAAACATATAATAAATAGTTGAAAACAAAAATAATTTCCTCAAAAATGTTGATAAAAAATAATCTATAACCTTTCAAAACCGCCTACTTGAAACTTAAAAATGTTTCAAATACGTGAATTTGAAAGACTGTAAAATTTAAACTATAAACCGAATATAATTGAAACTTTAAACATTGATTAAACATATAATAAATAGTTGAAAACAAAAGAAATTTCCAAAAAAATGTTGATGAAAAGTAATTTATAAGCTTTCAAAACCGCATACTTGAAACTTAAAATTTTTCAAGTGTGTGAATTGGAATGACCATAAAACATAAAATAGAATACCAATATTAATGAAACGTTAATAATTGATTAAATATATAATAAATAGTTGAAAACAAAAGCAATTTCCAAAAAAATGTTAATGAAAAATAATTTATAAGATTTCAAAACCGCCTACTTGAAACTTAAAAATGTTTCAAGTACGTGACTTTGAAAGATTATAATTATATTACTAATTAACTAATTAATTATTATATAATTAATAGTTATATTAATAATTAACTAATTAATTATTATATAAGTAATAATTAATGAGTAATGATTAATAATTAATAATTTAATGAATAGTTATAATTAATATTTATATTACTAATTAACTAATTAATAATTAGTAATTACTTATTAATAATTATTAATTACTAATTACTAATTATAATGAATAATTATAATAAATATTTATATTAATAATTAACTAATTAATAATTAATAATTAATAATTACTAATTACTAATTACTAATTAAATAGTTATAATTATTAATTGTGTTTCTAATTAACTAAATATTTATTATATATGTAATAATTATATTACTAATTAATTATTATATAATTAATGATAATATTACTAATTAACTAATTAATTATGACATATTTAATTATTAATAATTACTAATTAATAATTAAAAATTATAATGAATAAATGTAATTAAAAATTATATTACTAATTTACTAATTAATTGTTATATAATTAATAATTATATAACTAATGAACTAACTAACTATTATATAATTAATTATTAATAATTAATAATTAATAATTATAATGACTAATTGTAATTAATATTTATATTACTAATTAACTAATTAATAATTAATAATTACTAATTACTAATTACTAATTAATAATTAATAATTATAATGAATAAATGTAATTAAAAATTATATTACTATTTTAGTAATTTATTATTATATAATTAATAATAATATTACAAATTAACTAACTAATTTTTATATAATTAATTATTATTAATTACTAATTAATAATTATAATGAATAATTATAATTAAAAATCATATTACAAATTTACTAATTAATTATTATAATGAATAATTATAATTAAAAATCATATTACAAATTTACTAATTAATTATTATATAATTAATAATATTATTATTAATTAACTAATTAATTTTTACATAATTATCTATTAATAATTACTAATTAATAATTATAATTACTTATTATAATTAATTATCTTATTTATAATTAACTAATTAATTATTATATAATTAATAATGATATTACTAATTAAATAATTATTTATTATATAGTTAATAATTATATAATTAATCATTATATTACTAATTAAGTATTATATAAATAATAAATAATAATTAATAGTTATAATGAATAATTATAATGAATAAATATATTACTAATTAACTACTTATTTATTATAAAATAATTTTTAAGAATTACTAATGAATAATTATAATGAATAATTATATTACTAATTAACTATTATATAATTAATTATTATTAATATTAATTTAATAGTTAAATAAATTATTATATGTTTAATCCATGTTTTAACTTTAAATTATATCGGTCTTATAGTTTATATTTTAGTCTTTCAAAACCGCATACTTTAATCATTTTAAGTTTCAAGTAAGTGGTTTTGAAAGCTTATAAATTATTTTTCATGAACATTTTTTACGAAATTATTTTTATTTTCGACTATTTGTTATATGTTTAATCCGTGTTTTATGTTTCATTTATATCGGTCTTATAGTTTATATTTTATAGGCTTTCAAAGTCACGTGCTTGAAACATTTTTAAGTTTCATGTTGGTCGTTTTGAAAGCTTATAAATTATATTTCATCAATATTTTTTACGAAATTCTTTTTATTTTAAAATATTTGTTTTATGTTTAATTCATGTATTAATTTTCATTTATATTGGTCATATACTTTATATTTTATAAGATTTCAAAATCACGTACTTGAAACTTCTTATGTTTAAAGTAAGTGGTTTTGAAAGCTTATAAATTATTTTTTATCATCATTTTTTTTATGATTTTTTTTTTGTTTTCAACTATTTTTAATATGTTTAATCCATGTTTTAAGTTTCATTTATATTGGCCTTATAGTTTATATTTTATAGTCTTTCAAAGTCACGTACTTGAAACAGAATCCCACACCGGAAATGCATAATGTTCTGTGCAGGAAATGGAGAACCAGAATCCCACATCGGAAATGCAGAATGATTTCTAGGGTAAGCTCTCTTATAAAAAGGAGCCCTGGGTGAGAGCTTCTGTCAGAATCCAGATTGCTGTAATGACAGTACTGCTGGATTTTAAATAGCGGATAAATTCTGCTGAAAATTTTATTTTTGTGTTTTTGTTTTGTTTTGTTTTGTTTATATATATATATATATAAACAAAACAAAACAAAAAATAAAAATAAATTCAAGAATTTTTTTTTTCTGTTTTATTGGGAAAGGCGGCATCAAGGATGCCGCCTTTGTGGCGTATTTTCGAATTTTTTTTTAACCTAGCCTGTTTTTTAAAAATATTTTTTTAAAAAAATTTATTTAAAAAAAAACCCAGTTTCGGCGGTTTGGCCGACACCCTCCTTCAGCTGGAGGAGGCTGCTCCCGCGGGAGCAAGGGGATCCGGCCGTGGTGAGGAGCACGCAGTGGCTGCGGGTGCGGGACCCGGTGAGGAGGCGGCGTGGGAGGCTGGTGCGGTGGCACGCGGCGGTGGCAACTTGGAACCCGTCAGAGGACGGCGGTAGTTACTGTCGAAGACGCGAAGGAGGTGGCGTCAGGCCGGTCCGGTGTTACGGACGGCAGCCGCACTCCAACGGCGTGGCGGTGCGAGGGGAAGCCACGAATATGGTGCGGCCCGGCACGTGATCTGATATGGACGGAGGGGTGCCGCTGGTTCGAGGGAGGCCACGGTAAGGATACAGCGGGATCCGGCTGGATCTGAGTGGCGGCGGGGCCGCAGCTTCGTAAGGGCGAAGGCGAGGCGGGCTTCTCCTCGGACAAAGGCAGCGGTTGAACGAAGATCCTTCATGAGGTAGGGAGGAACGGTGACCCTAGAGGCGGCTCATGGACAACCTGGTTGGTCTGCTGGCCGAAGGTGGTTGGCCAGTGGGTCGGCACGGAGAGGCGAAGGAGGCATTGTGGGAGGAGCCGTGAGGCTGCGGGTACCTTCGAGGGAGGAGGAGACAATGCGGCGGGGGGCGCTTTCGGTCAGCAACAGGTGAGGCGACTAAAAGTTGCCCTCAATTCCAACGAACAGATATACTAATCCTGAGTTGCTCTAACATGACGTGTCATCCCTAAAAACCTTCACGTCACCCCTCTCCATCCATTTTTTCGGCCTGCTCCCTCCATTCCGTCCCCCGCTGCTATTAGGGTAATAGGGTAATAGGGATTCAGCCCCTCTTCATCCTCCATACCCCGCAGCCTCTACCTATCCCTCCGCCTCCGCCTCTGCCCGTTCATCCTAGGGTTTCATCCAAAACCCCCACCGCAACCTGGTTCTCACTCTGACCATTTTGCATCACCTCCTGCTACCCATTTTCCACCAATCTATCAGGGTTCCCGAATATCCTTGTCTCCCGCCCGACTCGCCTCTCCAACCACGCCTCTGCCTCCACCTCTTCCTCAATTTCCCTCCTCCTCCTCGACCCCCTACATCCACGACTCTCATTCTCGGCACCACTGCCCTCCCAAAATTCCTCCTCAACCTCTCTCGACACCGCCACTCCCCCTTTCCTGACCTCCTCTCCTTCCGCGTTGCACTTTACAACGAACCACCACAACCTTCGCTGGCTCGAAAGATGACAACTCCACATCATTTGAGATGTCTGTGGAGAGTGATGTGAAGGTTCTTGGGGTTTCTGAAGGATCTTCATTTGATGACATACTTCACACGGAAAACTCAATCCTGGCCAGTTGCAAGGATGACCTAGACACCATTGCTCAGGTTCGTTGCGGTAACCATGTCACTGTTAAACTCGGATGTCCAGATGACCTGCTTTATCCATTGATTCACTACCGATTCCCAATTATCTTATTTTTCCCATTTTACGTACTGAGAATCCTTTACACTTGAAGTTGGGTGTCTGCGTGTAGATTATCCACACAAATTGAGTTTCACTACTACAAAAAACGAGTAAGGGAAGCGCCGCATTTTATCAGCGCTAAGCAAAAAAGCACTGATATATGCAATTCTTTATCAGTGCTTTTCTAGCGCTGATAAAGTGATCCATTATCAGCGCTAAAAATTTAGCCCTGATAAAGAGAACTCTTTAACAGTGCTACAAAATCACTGATAAACCATAGTCCCATTTTATAAAATGGGGTGTACAGTGACCTCTGTTTATCACGCCCTAAAGCTCTCGCGAGACTATACCCCTGCGACAACTCCCCTCCCCCTCGATCTTCTCTTTGCTAGACCTCCGTCGCCGCTAGCCCTACTCTGCCGCGAACCCTACTTCAACTGTTTGGGATTCCTTTCAACAAGGTTTGATTCTCAGCTTCCCATCTTTGATCTTTGGTGATTTCTCCACTCATCCTCATATGTTTCCTTTTGTTCTTATTCTAATATTTACAATGTTGGTTTAGTTTGGTTTGTTTTGGGTTGTGTTGTGTGTTTGGGCTACGTTTTTAGGTCACATTCTTTCAAAAATGCATGAAGTGATTAAATTTTTACCAAGTGAATTGTTTATTACTTATAGGGTTTTGTTAAGTTATTTTCAAGATTAAGATTATTCTAAACACTCTATTGTAAATGTGAGTATTGAGAAGGAGAAAAGAGGTTGTTAGATTTTTTGATGGATTTAAGAATTGTGGCATGAGGTGATGAGGTGGTTGTGTTATTGGAGGGTTTGATGGTGATGATTTCATAGGAATATAATATTTTTTAATGGATTATGAATTGGTTTTTTAGTTTATAAGTGTTGGGTTATATATGATTCTTTTAGTGTGGAAGAGTATCCCTTGGTGTTGGTAAGTCATTTAATTTTTTGGATTAATTTTTTTAATTTTTATGCTTATACACGTTGAAACATTATCATAGTAAAGTGCGCAAGCAGTAGAAAGAGACATGGGATAGAGTGTTGTCAAATTTCAATAGTATGAGGTGTTGATGTTTATTGTCTAGGTGTTGGGTCCTTAGGTTAAGTATTGGCTAGAAGCTGTTGAGGAGGGTTTTGAATTGGAAAATATTCTAACTCATTTATGGGTTTCCTTAGTAGTGGGATTACTTATAAGGGTGGCTTAAGAATGATGGAAGGAAAATCATGTTCAGTCAAAAGTGGTTTTAGAAAGAGTTTTATTCCCTAGATATAGAAGTATGAGTGTATACAGAATATCATGGAATTCAATCAAGTTGGATACAGTGTGCTTTCCCTTGGGATTCACATTTTCGCATTGATGGTCTTGTTTTTAGAACACTTGGTTGATGAATAAATGAAATCCTGTAATTTTGAGTCATCTTTGAGGTTAGAGATTCTAAGGAAGGTTGCGAGTTTATGTTTGAGTTTTTGGTTGTAGATGAGGGATTGTGATCAAGTTATCAAGAGTGGTTTTCTTTTAGTTTCTTATAAGGATAAAGATGGTTCCTTGAGTTTTGGTCCTAATAGAATGAGGAATAAGGGAGTGATGAGATTTTCTAGATGTAGGGTGGAGATTATGCCCTAGGGTTGAGTATCTCAAGGTGTACCATAACTGTATAGTTGATCTATTTCAACAGTGATGTAGTGGGGCATCAGTAGTATGAGTTCCCCATGATTCATGGTGTTTATTGGTTTCAGTAAGGTGTATTTTTATTTAGTCGGATGGTCATGTTTTAGTTGATAAAATTTTGGGATGTGGTGAGTTTGGTTTTAGAGTCTAGACATGATTATGTCCTGAGTTATTGACCTCATGCCTTTATTAACCAATACCCTCTTTCAATTGATACTAAAAGATTCAGTTGAATTATTTTCAATGGAATTATTTATCTCTCTTTACCTTTAAATTCCAATGAAAATATGAATTTTATTGAGTTAGTTAGTGTGTTTTTCCAAATTTAATGTTTCATAAGAAAAAGAAGAAGCATATTTCTATTTTACCTAAATGGATGGGAATTTTTCTAATCTAAATGTCATGATTTTGGGAAATAATTTATTTAGAAAATTAATTTCACAAATTTTTTCAATATTATGGAAGGTATTAACAGTTAGTGAGAGGAGGTTTGAGTTTTGGGTAGGGATGGTCAATGTGGTCCTTCTCCCTCATGTGTGAGTTTTTTAACACTAAGGGATTGGTGTTTATCCCTTTGTATGGGAATGTGATTTTTTATAGAATGGATGTAAGACGTGTTTGTGGATATTAGTTACAAGTTTGGGGAAGGTTAGGGAGAGTTATTGCATATCCTTTAGATGTTCATGATATAATTTATGTTTACTAACCTCAATTTTCTATTTTATATGTTAATTTGGGTAACAAAACCTATGATATTCCATAGTAATTTTGGATAAACCTAGGTTATTGGTCTCCCCCGCGAACCCATTTGTATTTGGAAATGTATCTACTATATTAGTTTTCTCATCAAAATTGTATCCTTGTTTTCATTTTATTTGAGTTTGGTCACTAGTTTTGGGCTGTTTAATGTGATTATTTTATTATGAATGAGGTGGCTGGTAGGGGTGGTTAAAAGGATGTTTAATGTTTTGCTGCAAGGGTGGTGGGTGTTAGAACTATTGGTAAGGGGGCTGGAAAGTGTGTTGATTTTGATGGGGGGTCTATCCTGGTTCTGTTGATTTCCAAATCTTTATTGGAAATGGTTAGACTCTATTAATCTCTATTTTTATACGGAAGTGGTTCTTTTCTACTGTATTTGGAAGTATTGTTTTGTGTATTTGAATCATAAATAATAATATTTGAGATTCAAATAGGATGGATATTAATAAATATTGGATGGATGCTAATTGTTTGATAATAGAGTATGAGAATGGAGTGAAATAGTTCATCAAGTTTGCAAAGGATCACGCAAAGGATCCTTCTCAAATCCTTTTTCCATGTTTACGTTGTTGTTATTATAGAATAATTAATCCAGAGGAGTTGGAAGAATATTTTATATGTCATAGAATAGATCGGAGGTATAAATTTTGGAATAAACACAGAGAAAAAGCGAATGTAGCTACTGGCTGGGATAAAACTGCATTTTATGGATCATCAGACATGATTAAAAATATGGATAATGAAGAATACTGTATGGAGGATGTGATTACAGATGTCAATGATGATGAAGATTGTATTGAGGAAATGAAAAGGACAGTTGAAGATGAACTCTGTGATTGCCCAAAATTGTTTGAGAAGTTAAAGAGTTGTGCAAAGACACCATTGTATGCTGGATGCACTAAATATACATCATTTTCAACTGTACTGAAGTTGTTTAAATTGAAAGCAAGAAACAGATGGAGTGATGTCCGTTTTGCGGAACTACTTTCTCTCTTGAATGACATGCTCTTGGAAGATAATGAGCTCCCAAGCCAGACATATGAAGCTAAACGAATGCTACGCTCAATGGGTATGATTTCTAACAGAATACATGCCTGCCCGAAAGACTGTACATTGTTTTTCAAGGATAAAAAACCACTTATAGAATTCCCAAAGTGTGGTGCTTCCCGATACAAGAAAGTTGAATCCATTCCTACGAAATTTGTATGGTACTTTACAATCATTCCAAGGTTTAAGCGTCTATATGGAAGTGAAGAAACTACAAGATAATTATCGTGGCATGCAGATAAAAGAAATAAGGATGAGAAATTACGTCACCCGACCGACTCTCCTCAATGGAAGAGAATTGATCATGAGTATCCTGAATTTGGAAATGAGCCGAGAAACCTCCGTCTTGCGTTATCTACAGATGGAGTGAATCCTTTTGGTTTTTAAACCAGCACTCATAGTACATGGCCTATTATGTTGGTAAATTATAACTTTCCACCCTGGTTATGCAAGAAAAAAAAATTCATCATGTTATCTATGCTTATATCAGAACCAAAATAATCAGGTAATGATATTAATGTTTATTTGGATCCTTTGATCGAGGATTTGAATTTATTGTGATATTTGTGTGTTATGTTGTATGATTCTTATAAAAGTGAATATTTCACGTTGAGAGTGGTGTTGTATGGGATGATAAATTATTTCCCTACTTATGGAAATTTTTCAGGCTATAGCATTAAAAAAACTTAAGGGTGTCCCGTGTATGAAGAAGATACAAAAGAAATTAGGTTGAAACATTCATCGAAATCTGTGTTTCTAAGATATCATATATTTCTACCTTGTTGGCATAAGTACCGATCTTGGACGACATCATTCAATGGAAGTTCAGAACAACGCATAACACCGTCTCCACTAATAGGTGATCAACTGTTTGAGAAAGTAAAAGACGTGAACACTGTTTTTGGTAAACCATTTTCAAAAAACCTTACAAAAATCGGTTGGAAAAAGAGATTAGTTTTTTTTGAATTAGCATACTATAATTGTCTGTACGTCAGAAATTTTCTTTATGTGATGCATGTGGAAAAAAATGTATGTGATAGTGTTATCGGAATGTTGCTAAATTCCCCTGAAAAAACAAAGGATGGAATTAAGGCAAGGTTGGACATGGCTAACATGGGAATACGATAAGAGTTGACTCTTGTGAAGGGTGATAATCGAATGTTTCTTCCTCTAGATGCTTACACTCTTTCCAGGGAGGAGTGATATCAGTTTTTTAACTTCTTAAATGATGTAAAGGTTCCATAGGGGCAGTCATAAAATATCAAGAACATTGTGTCAATGAATGATTTTAAGTTAAAAGGTTTGAAATCACATGAGTTCCATGTTTTGATGCAATATTTAATTCCTATAGATTTACATTGAATTTTTCCCAAGAATATTCATCATACGTTAACAAAACTTTGTTTCTTTTTCAAAGCTATATGCAGCAAAGTTTTAGACCCGGCGAAATTGCCAGCTATGGAAAGAGAAATTGTCATCATATTATTTGAATTATAAATGTTCTTCCCACTATCATTATTTTATATGATGGTTCATTTGATGGTTCACTTGATGAGAGAGATTCGACTTTGTGGTCCTATGCACTATAGATGAATTTACCCCATTGAACGATATATGAATATTTTGAAAGGGTATGTCAAAAATTGAAGTCGACCATAGGGTCGTATTGTGGAGTGATATATTGTTGAGGAAGCCATTGAATTATGTACCGAATATTTATCTAATATGGAAAGAATTGGTCTCCCGAAATCTCGTCACACTAAACGCATTGAGGGTGAAGGAATTTCTGGAAGAGATGTTGCGACAATCAATATTACATATTGGGAGCATGCCCACCTTTATGTTTTGCATAACAGTTGGGAGGTTGCTCCATATATTGAAACCACAAAAAAATTCTTAGGCAGTTGAATCCATCAAGGGATGAAAAATGGATATCAAATACACATAATCACCAGTTTATATAATGGTTTCAGGACTATATTTTTAAGGAGTTGGCTGAAAATTTGAATTCAATTTTAGAACGAATTCGATGGCTAGCCTCCAGACCAAGTGTGTATGTATTATCTTATAATGGTTATGTAATTAATGGTTATAAATTTTATACAGATGAACATTATTAAGATAGTACCATGAAAAATAATGGAGTTACACTTGTGGCTGAAGAAATGCATGTTTCTAGTAGTAAGGACAGAAATCTAATTTATGAGAATATGTCATACTTTGGAATTATCAAAAAAATATGGGAGTTGGATTATATGACATTCCAATTTATGATTTTTCAATGCAAATGGGTTGATAACAAAAGTGGTGTTAAAATAGATGAATTGTGATTTGTGAAAGATGATTTTAGTAAAGAAGAGTACACATAAAAACAATTTATAATGGCATCACAAGTAGTACAAGTATTTTATGTTCCAGATCCTGCAAACTGAATGCGGTCGATTGTTCTATTATCGTCCAAAACTACTGAAGGGTATGAAGAAAATTTAATTGAGGATGATCCTTTCAGTGGTACGTCACAATCATTTTGCAGCGGTCCCAATATAGATGATTTTTTGTATGTTAGATGAGACCACAATTAAGGGATTTGGATAATCGATAGCGGTGTCAAAAAAAAACTACTATTTCATTTAAATTATTTATTTATTATTTATTTATATATTTTTTAGTAGTAATATGACTGTTAAAAGCGTCATATTCACAAGAAGATATAGATTTGTTCAGAAATGAGTGGTCCACATACCTGATGGAAGATTGTACACAAATAACATAAAGATCTCACTTAGGGACGTGTACAATTGGCAGACATTTTTGAGAGGGTTTCACAAATATCAAAAGATGAAACATTTTTTTATGTCAATGTTCATAGGAAAATTTTAATTGTTATTAAATAAAAAATACTTTCTCCATTGATCCATTTGTCCATTTTAATCGATGAAATTCACCAGCAACATACAAAAATGATGAACCACTTTTCTTTGTGCTTTGGATAAGAAAAACAAGTAAAATCTCCAAAATACCTTCATATCACACATTCTCACTGACATTCAAAGAAAATATGAGTAAACGTATTTGACCTAAATTGATTGTAGTATGAGCATCGAGATTTGAAATGGATTCCCATGTGTTGAACATTTTCATTTGTAGAAATTGTATGTTTTCTTATTATCCATAATAAGAAAATGAACATTGTTGGAACCTCCTTCCACCACAGGGTCTCCCCCCCACATCCATTTGTTCAATTTAGAAAAATGATCCATGGGTAATTTTTGACGTGTATGATTCAACCCCGCCTCAATCCGAGGCACGATGTGACCGATATCACTCAAAGTGTCTCTCTTTTGTTTAAAATGGACAAAATTTTAAATGAAAACAACAACTAACGTATGGAAAACTGACCAAACGCATTAGGATTGTGTTGATAATTTAATACAATAATACATGGGTCATGTGTGACTTTTACGAGTCAACCCCACCTCAATTTGAGGCACAATGTGGCCGGTATCACTCAAAGTGTCTCTCTTTTGTTTAAAATGGATAATATTTTAAGTGAAAACAACAACTGACGTACGAAAAACCAACCAAACACATTAGGATTGTGTTTATACTTTAGGAGAATGATCCATGGGTTATTTTTGACATGTACAAGTCAACCCTTCCTCAATCCGAGGCACGGTGTGGCCAGTATCACTCAAAGTATCTCTCTTTTGTTTAAAATGGACAGAATTTTAAGTGAAAACAACAACTGACATACCGAAAACTGACCAATGTAACACCCCAAGATTTCATAGTGTGTTATTTCTTCAAAATAATTCAATAACTTGCACTACACGCAACACCGAGTTCAATCACACCATGAATTACAAAAAAAAATCCATTCAAAAGAGGTTATGAATAGTATTAACTAAATTTTAAACTTTATATAATCCTTATAATTTTAGAATCCATATTATGAGTATCTTAGACATAATGCAAGAACAAATTCATTTTCAGTATTGCACTTTTATCAACTTTTAATAGTGAACCCTTTTTAAATACAATATTTTAAACTTTTTGACTAAATGGGGACATCAAAAATTTAAAATGAAACATCCCAAGCTTCCACGGTACGCTTTCTTTGAATAATACTGTAGCGTGTGTTGTACGCAACTTTGAGTTTTAACACACACCACAACCAATCAAACTAGCCGTTATGAATAGTAATAGATACTTTTTGAAATTATATATATTTTATATTTCAAAATGGAATTCATTTTTGGATTCGGAATATCGAATTTAGCCTAAGGTGAAATTTTGGTACTTTTCAAATAACTTTCATATTTTGATGAATAGTGAAAATTACTAAATTTTAATTAAAAACAACTTTTTTAATTAAATAATTAATAGTGATAAATTATGAATTTGAGTGGTTTTAAAGTATATTTAGAATATATTTTTACCATTTAATATAATGTTGGTCATTGGACATAATTTTACAATTAAACCGAACATAAACAAGTGTCAATCTTTTGATAGTTATTATCTCTTAAAAACACGCTTTTTGTTTTGACAGCAGGAATTAATTTTAAATTAATTTCTGCCACTTCTGTGTTTTGAATTTAGAAAAATGGATTCCATATTTAGAATCAGGATGTTCAAATTGTGTAAATAGGTAACTTTTATTTTTAGACATTTTGAATAATTACTGCGGTAAATATTTTATTTACCATGGTTAAGGGTAAATCCGGTAAATAAGGGTTAAAAAAATAATATTATAATAATACTAAATTACCCTAAAACGTGTCCTAGCCTTATTGGTTGATACATGTTCGACCATAGGCATCTTTGGGTCGATTTTGGGACCCCATGGTGCCACTTGTAGGTGATAGGGACACTTTATTTTAATTAAGTTAAAATGAATACAAAAATGACACAAGCATATATATTTTAGAAAAACAATTTTTACATAGGGTTATATATGTTGGATTTTAGATTATAAATATTAATTAGAAAGATAAAAAGATTTACTACATAATTATATTTTATTTATAATTTTTAGACATTAAATAATTTAATTTATATATGATACAATGATGATGAATTAATTACTATAATAGTGAAAAATTAAAATAATTGATATTATAAATACCCAAATAAATATAATATGAAACTTTTAATAAATTAAAATAATTTTATAGGATAATATGATATATCAGGATTGATTTAATTGACTTTTTTTGAAGTAATCAATCTGTTATGAGTTTCAAAAAAATCAACTATTGAATAGTGTCAAAATTGACATAAACGAGTTCTTAAAACAAATATTATATTATTAATTGATATTAAATTCCTAAAAATCTAATATTCGACCAAGAGACTTATATCATGATAGTTTAATCATTAATGGACCACTTGGGGGTCTCTTGGATGTATATATTAAGTTTATTAACCATATTATATAAAAATACAAAGAGACATTGTAAAAGTGAAACTAATTAACTTAGAGTTAATACTTAAAGATAAGGTTAATATAAGTACCCAAACCTTTCTAAATTCTATTGGTTGAGTTGTTTTAGACCCATACCCACCTTAAAATTTTAATAATCAACTTTTATCCATTAGAAACCGAATATGAATTTATTATAAACTAATATTTCTATCTTTTCCAAAGGTTCCCCTCACCCCTCTTATAAAAGGGCACTCCCCCTTCTCATTTCTTCACACCTTAAAAACCTTTTGGTTCGGCAAAACTCTGCCCAAATACTCTCCCAACTTCCCTCACTACAACCTAGAGGCCTTAGTTTGATCATAATGCCAACCTAAGGAGCCCTTTTGATCAAATCAAAAGGAAGAACCCGAAGAAGAGGTAATGATTTCACCACCCTTTTCCAAGTTCCTTTCTTCTTCCACTTCTTCTTCCTTTGCTATTACCATTATAAAATAATAACTCCAGTATAATATATATACATTGATGTTATTATAAATATGGTACAACCATATTCCGTATTCTATCCACCCTTTGAATAACATGTCACCATACGTGCGTACGTACAGCTTACCGTCTCCACGTCGTGGTGTAATTGTTATTCAATATATTATTATTTGGATGGGTATAATAATGATATGTAACTCATGTAAATAATAAATATAACATGTTAATGATCCTGTATATATGATATAACAACCATTTATATATTATTTCAAAAGAATGATATTGTCGCTCGTGCGTACGTACGGACTACCGTCTCCACGAACGCGATGAGATTCATTCTCCATCGTATCCATTCAAGTATAATTATCATTTAATGATTTAAAAATGATGTTTAAGGACTTGATATCATTATGTACATGAATAATATACAACCTATCCATTACAAACATGGCTTACGTAACAAAACATATAAAAGAAAACAAGTAAGTTAACACCCGAAACAACGATAATACTAAGATATTATTATCAAATCAATATTAAAAGATCATATATGATATCATATTAATGTATATGATTCTTGTATAATTTAATAACAATTATTTCACCATTATACAGGAGGTTAACCTACCTCAACCACGGAAAAGTACAAGGTAATGGGTTTTCATCTCACTCCTTATTTCCATGAGATTCATGCCATATTGCCACCATCACCTTTTGTGTGGTGTATGTACTACCCATAATTATATTATTTGTGTAATACACTCTAATTTATGTGTATTTACATATTCATTTTATGATACCTCTTTCATGGGTTTTATGTTTCATAAGTTACCAATTTGGTAAGGGTTATTTCACAATCTCTTCATTATCCTAGGTTGTTTATACGTAATAATCTACTGGGATCTCTTTATCATCCACATCCATGTTTCTCAAAAATGAATTTCAAAACATTTTTACTATTTACAAGAATATGGGTTAAATTCATTTATACCCTTATGTGTTTCGAAAGGAATCTTTCCGTCATTTTCCAAACAAGGCACTTTTAACCTTTTCGACAAATTTAAGGTAAGAATGTTTTTTTAACTTATACGGCGGGTGCAGCTATTTACCGCCGTTATAAAATCGTCAAAGCTTACCTTACAAGCTTATAAGAATATTTTCAAATTGAATTTATTATTTTATAATTATGTTACTTTTAAAATGATTTCAAATAAAAGAGATATTTCTCTAAAATAGTTTTGATTTCATCTATGTCAACATCCTTTGATGGCTTTGAAGCTTATTTGAAGTTTATTTATTATGATACAAAACATCCATATTTTATTGAAGGTTTTGTGATATTTTTGACTGTGGATAATCTATTCTTATGTCACACATGGTTTTTTTTAAAGTATTGACATTTCATAAGTTATTTTTAATTCGAATGTGTATGTTATATTTCAACCTTTCATTCAGATGAATGTGTTAGACAAGTATGTTCCGGGTTGGGGACCGGTAAAAGTAAGCCCTCCAGTTTGGTCTCCGGTTATTATAGGAACTCCGGTTTGGTCTCCGGTTATTAGAGGAACTCTGGTTTGGTCTCCGGTTATTAGAGGAACTCTGGGTTGGTGTCCGGTTATTAGAGGCACTCCGGGTTGGTGTCCGGTTATTAGAGGCACTCCGGGTTGGGTTCCGGTTACAGTTAGCCCCTAGGTCTTGGGACGAGGCCTTGACAAAGAAATTAAAGTTTAGCATTATGCATTCCGACATTATGAAAGTGGTTATTGATATTGCATGTGATTATTCTATTAGTAGAATATCCATGTGAATAAGTAAATGGCATTATTTCATTTTACTTTTGTCATACTATGTTGAAGTTCAAGTTTAAAAGGCTTTTGTTTTAGTAATGCATTGCCTTAAATGTTTATGCTTATTTTTGAATGTTCCGCTATATTTTTATCCTTACTGGGCATTTGAGATCACCCCTTTTCTATGTTTTATTTTTCCCAGAATGTGAAGAAGTAAGTTATGAATGACGTGGAGGGATATTATGAGGGGATAATAGTGTGGACTATGGAGACATTATGTTGTCGTAGTAGTTTTTCACTTTATGATGTAATGTAAAACTTATGAATATATCTAGTGTTTCCAAGGTTACTAAACCAATCGGTCTTTTGAGATTTGATCTTTCTTGTGATCATGCTAATGTTATGTAATAATGCACCGACTCTGGGTAACTAGGGTCGTGGCATTACAGTTGGTATCAGAGGAAGTTTAGTACAAACCTTGGAATCTAGATTTAGATAAACTCTGATTAGAGCACATAGATTTAAGATTAATTTTGAGGATTAGTATAGAAGAACTTCTAGAATTTTGGTATTGTAGAGATTTTGTGAGTTTTCTGAGCAATACATCCCTGTCTAGATACGATCAGGTAGAGGCGGCTCTGGCACAGATGTACCTAGGGGTAAAACCCGAAAAAAACCGCTTTGAGCTAGACTCGAACGGGAACTGGTGCACGACAACGGGCCTTGCTGCACTCTTGGTTACGACACTCCCGGGGGATATTCTTAGGATAACTCTCATTTTATTTACAAATCATTATGAAGGGTTTATGAGTATATACTTCCTCAAAGGATACATTTTTATGATTATGGATTATATCCATAAACTATTTAATTTATGTTATGTGTTTTACAAGTTTGGGATTAGGTATTGTTATTCATAAACTAATCTAATGTATGCCATTGTTTAGAAATGGCGCCCAGTAGAAGGAATGAGAACTCTAGCAATGCACATGATACAAAGAGAAAGAAGGATCATATATTTTATGGTCTTAAGCCAGAATTTACAAGAGAAATAGTCTCGCATGTATTATCATCATATGAAGAAATAATATCATGTGTTGATAAGATAAGTAAAGAGTTTACTGAGTCCTATGGCTTTGAAGGGATGCAAGAGAAGAAAAGGATGGAAGAGAGAAATATGGATAAAGGGAATAGGGAAAAGAAGAATTTTTTCATATGTGATAACTGTGGAAAGAAACACCCTGGAACTTGCCTGAAAGGAATGGGAGTTTGTTATAAGTGTGAAGGAAAAGGGCACAAAGTACGTGACTACATTGGTAAGAAAATGGTTTCAAATGTACAATGCTTCATTTGCAAGGAGTTTTGACACTACGCGAACCTATGTCCCAATCATCAGACTATGCCGCAAATGATGCTATTGGATAATAATCAAGTTATGATACTACCACAGATGAAGATGGATGATTAGAGTTCTTATGTTTATTATGTCAATTGAGTGTTGTATCAACAATGTACTTGTTATAATAATTATGGAGTATATAAGGATTGTACTGCAGTACTATTTAATTAAGGACTTGAGATTGTGTGGAACAAAGAAAAGTGACTCAATAGCAGGATAAATTTTTGGAAAATATATGGTTGAGAGATTGATAAACCATAATATAGTTCTGATACCGAGGTAGTGATTTTGGAATAATACATGATTGTTTTGGATAAATTATATTGGATATTCTTGACTACCTTGGAACTGGTTAATGATTTGTATATTCCATCATTGTTGGGGTTTAAAACATTTTTGGATTGATGAAGTATATCCAGCATTCTATATGGAATAAGGGAGCATGAATGTAATCAAGGAATATGGTAATTCAGGATGTTTCAGTGTATTAAAAGAATACATGATGAAGGTATTCATATGCTATTACAGGGTAAAAAGGATCTACATTATGTTTACCTTCCTTATAAATGTTGGACTGTGAGTTTGGACAGAAGTATTTTGGATTGTTCTAGTTTGGATTATTTTGGATTTCCATAAAAGGACAACCCGGAGGTCGGGTGGCAACCCGTCGCGTCCGGCAAGGCTGCGAGACATGAACCCGCAACCGAAGGGCAACAAGGGTGTATCACCTACCACTTGCCCATGAGATGTCCTGGATTAAATAATGTGATTTTTTTTAAAAGATCTGGTAGATTAATTATAAATTCAATTATTTTGGAACCCTGTACGAATAATATAAATAGAATTTTTTTTACTTTCTATTATCTTTTAGAGTGAAAGATGAGTTTGTGGTACAAATTTATTAATGGATAAAACTCTAATTATAAAGTAAGTACATCTCCTTATGATCTTAACCAATCTCATAAATAAATTCCTCAACATTAATAAAAGGATCTTAGAACAAAAATGTTGTCCTAGATGGTACCTTAAATCATCACTAATTTATGGCTTTGGGATTGTTGGCCTTTTCATAGCCATGTTCCCTACCACTCTCCATCAGATAATTGATGGTTAGATTTCTCTTCCATATCCATATTTTCTTACATGGAACCCTAGTATTTGTTATTTTCGATAATATTCATACTTTCCACTATTTATTTTAAATAGAGGCCTCATTAATTCATTTTTCGATGTGGGATTTCAACTAAGATATTTTGAAACGTCAAAAATGTGTTATCCCAATACCCTATGTTTTGTTGAACCGATGGTATTTCAAATCATCATAGATTGATGAGTTTAAGGACCTCAATTTTATACTTGTTTGTGATTGATGACCTCAATCACTACCTATAAATATTTACGTTTTTCCTCCAATTATATGTCTCTAATTTCCACCAATGTTCTCCTAATCAAGATCATAATTTGGTGGTGACCCTTTCATTTCTCTTTTCCTCATATTAAGACTAAATTTTTGTAACCCAATTTCCGATGTAGGATTTCCCACAAATATATTTTCTATTTTCAACCTTTTATTTTCGAAGAACAATTTCAAATTGCGAGGACGCAATTTATTGAAGGAGGGGAGAATGTAACACCCCAAGATTTCATAGTGTGTTATTTCTTCAAAATAATTCAATAACTTGAACTACACGCAACACCGAGTTCAATCACACCATGACTTACCAAAAAAAAAAGCTATTCAAAAGAGGTTATGAATAGTATTAACTAAATTTTAAACTTTATATAATCCTTATAATTTTATAATCCATATTATGAGTATCTTAGACATAATGCAAGAACAAATTCATTTTCAGTATTGCACTTTTATCAACTTTTAATAGTGAACCCTTTTTAAATACAATATTTTAAACTTTTTGACTAAATGGGGACATCAAAAATTTAAAATGAAACATCCCAAGCTTCCACGGTACGCTTTCTTTGAATAATACAGTAGTGTGTGTTGTACGCAACTTTGAGTTTTAACACACACCACAACCAATCAAACTAGCCGTTATGAATAGTAATACCTACGTTTTGAAATTACATATATTTTATATTTTAAAATGGACTTCATTTTTGGATTCGTAATATCGAATTTAGCCTAAGGTGAAATTTTGGTACTTTTTGAATAACTTTCATATTTTGATGAATAGTGAAAATTACTAAATTTTAATTAAAAACAACTTTTTTAATCAAATAATTAATAGTGATAAATTATGAATTTGAGTGGTTTTAAAGTTTATTTAGAATATATTTTTACCATTTAATATAATGTTGGTCATTGGACATTAGTTTACAATTAAACCGAATATAAACAAGTGTCAATCTTTTGATAGTTATTATCTCTTAAAAACACACTTTTTGTTTTGACAGCGGGAATTAATTATAAATTAATTTCTGCCACTTCTGTGTTTTGAATTTAGAAAAATGGATTCCATATTTTGAATCAGGATGTTCAAATTTTGTAAATAGGTAACTTTTATTTTTAGACATTTTGAATAATTACTGCGGTAAATATTTTATTTACCATGGTTAAGGGTAAATCCGGTAAATAAGGGTTAAAAAAATAATATTATAATAATACTAAATTACCCTAAAACGTGTCCTAGACTTATTGGTTGATACATGTTCAACCATAGGCATCTTTGGGTCGATTTTGGGACCCCATGGTGCCACTTGTAGGTGATAGGGACAATTTATTTTAATTAAGTTAAAATGAATACAAAAATGACACAAGCATATATATTTTAGAAAAAAAAAATTTACATAGGGTTATATATGTTGGATTTTAGATTATAAGTGTTAATTAGAAAGATAAAAATATTTCCTACATAATGATATTTTATTTATAATTTTTAGACATTAAATAATTTAATTTATATATGATATAATGATGATGGATTAATTACTATAATAGTGAAAAATTAATATAATTGATATTATAAATACCCAAATAAATAAAATATGAAACTTTTAATAAATTAAACTAATTTTCTAGGATAATATGATATATTAGGATTGATTTAATTGACTTTGTTAGAAGTAATCAATCTGTTATGAGTTTCACAAAAATCAACTATTGAATAGTGTCAAAATTGACATAAAAGAGTTCTTAAAACAAATATTATATTATTAATTGATATTAAATTCCTAAAAATCTAAGGTTCGGCCAAGAGACTTATATCATGATAGTTTCATCATTAATGGACCACTTTGGGGTCTTTTTGATGTATATAGTAAGTTTATTAACCATATTATATAAAAATACAAAGAGACATTGTAAAAGTGAAACTAATTAACTTAGAGTTAATACTTAAAGATAAGGTTAATATAAGTAACCAAACCTGTCTAAATTCTATTGGTTGAGTTGTGTTCGACCCATCCCCACCTTAAAATTTTAATAATCAACTTTGGAGCCATTAGAAACCGAATATGAATTTATTATAAACTAATATTTCTAGCTTTTCCAAAGGTGCCCCTCACCCCTCTTATAAAAGGGCACTCCTCCTTATCATTTATTCACACCTTCAAAACCTTTTGGTTCGGAAAAACTCTGCCCAAATACTCTCCCAACTTCCCTCACTACAACCTAGAGGCCTTAGTTTGATCAGAAAGCCAACCTAAGGAGCCCTTTTGATCAAATCAAAAGGAAGAACCCGAAGAAGAGGTAATGATTTCACCACCCTTTTCCAAGTTCCTTTCTTCTTCCACTTCTTCTTCCTTTGTTATTACCATTCTAAAATAATAACTACAGTATCATATATATACTGTGATGTTATTATAAATATGGTACAACCATATTCAGTATTCTATCCACCCTTTGAATAACATGTCACCATACGTGCATAAGTACGACTTACCGTCTCAACGTCGTGGTGTAATTGTTATTAAATATATTATTATTTGGATGGGTATAATAATGATATGAAACTCATGTAAATAATAAATATAACATGTTAATGATCCTGTATATATGATATAACAACCATTTATATATTATTTCAAAAGAATGATATTGTTGCTCGTGCGTACGTACGGACTACCGTCTCCACGAACGCGATGAGATTCATTCTCCATTGTATCCATTCAAGTATAATTATCATTTGATGATTTAAAAATGATGTTTAAGGACTTGATATCATTCTGGATATGAATAATATAAAACCTATCCATTACAAACATGGCTTACGTAACAAAACATATAAAAGAAAACAGGTAAGTTAACACCCGAAACAATGATAATACTAAGATATTATTATCAAATCAATATTAAAAGATCATATATGATATCATATTAATGTATATGATTATTTTATAATTTAATAACAATTATTTCACCATTATACAGGAGGTTAACCTACCTCAACCAAGGAAAAGTACAAGGTAAGGGGTTTTCATCTCACTCCTTATTTCCGTGAGATTCATGCCATATTGCCACCATCACCTTTTGTGTGGTGTATGTACTGCCCATAATTATATTATTTGTGTAATACAATCTAATTTATGTATATTTACATATTCATTGTATGATACCTCTTTCATGTGTTGTATGTTTCATAAGTTAGCAAATTGGTAAGGGTTATTTCACAATCTCTTCATTATCCTAGGTTGTTTATACGTAATAATCTACTGGGATCTCTTTATCATCCACATCCATGTTTCTTAAAAATGAATTTCAAAACATTTCTAATATTTAAAAGAATATGGGTTAAAGTAATTTATACCCTTATGTTTTTCGAAAGGAATCTTTCCGTCGTTTTCCAAACAAGGCACTTTTAACATTTTCGACAAATTTAAGGTAAGAATGTTTTTTTAACTTATACGGCGGGTGCGGCTATTTACCGCCGTTATAAAATCGTCAAAGCTTCCCTTACAAGCTTATAATAATATTTTCAAATTGAATGTATTATTTTATAATTATGTTACTTTTAAAATTATTTCAAATAAAAGAGATATTTCTCTAAAATAGTTTTGATTTCATCTATGTCAGCATCCTTTGATGGCATTGAAGCTTATTTGAAGTTGATTTATTATGATACAAAACATCCATATTTTATTGAAGGTTTTGTGATATTTTTGACTGTGGATAAGCTATTCTTATGTCACTCATGGTTTTTTTTAAAGTATTGACATTTCATAAGTTATTTTTAATCCGAATGTGTATGTTATATTTCAACCTTTCATTCAGATGAATGTGTTAGACAAGTATGTTTCGGGTTGGGGACCGGTAAAAGTAAGCCCTCCGGTTTGGTCTCCGGTTATTAGAGGAACTCCGGTTTGGTCTCCGATTATTAGAGGAACTCCGGTTTGGTCTCCGCTTATTAGAGGAACTACGGGTTGGTGTCCGGTTATTAGAGGCACTCCGGGTTGGTGTGTGGTTATTAGAGGCACTCCGGGTTGGGTTCCGGTTACAGTTAGCCCCTAGGTCATGGGACGAGGCTTTGACAATGAAATTAAAGTTCAGAATTATGCATTCCGACATTATGAAAGTGGTTATTGATATTGAATGTGATTATTCGATTAGTAGAATATCCATGTGAATAAGTAAATGGCATTATTTCATTTTACTTTTGCCATACTATGTTGAAGTTCAAGTTTAAAAGGCTTTTGTTTTAGTAATGCATTGCCTTAAATGTTTATGATTATTTTTGAATATTCCGCTATATTGTTATCCTTACTGGGCATTTGAGCTCACCCCTTTTCTATGTTTTATTTTTCCCAGGATGTGAAGAAGTAAGTTATGAATGACCTGCAGGGATATTATGAGGGGATAATAGTGTGGACTATGGAGACATTATGTTGTCGTAGTAGTTTTTCACTTTATGATGTAATGTAAAACTTATGAATATATCTAGTGTTTCCAAGGCTACTAAACCAATCGGTCTTTCGAGATTTGATCTTTCTTGTGATCATGCCAATGTTATGTAATAATGCACCGACTCTAGGTAACTAGGGTCGGGGAGTTACAACCAAACACATTCAGATTGTGTTTATACTTTAGTATAATGATCCATGGGTTATTTTTGACATGTAAGAGTCAACCTCGCATCCATCCGAGGCACGGTGCGATTGATATCACTCAAAGTTTCTCTCTTTGGTTTAAAATGGACAAAATTTTAAGTGAAAACAACAACTGACATATGGAAAACCGACCAACCGCATTCGGATTGTGTTGATACTTTAGTAAAAAGATACATGGGTCATTTTTGACATGTATGAGTCAAACATAACTCAATATGAGGCACTTTGTGTCTGGTATCACTCAAGGTGTCTCTCTTTTGTTTAAAATGGACAAAATTTTAAGTGAAAACAACAACTGACATACAGAAAACCGACCAAACGCATTAAGATTATGTTAATACTTTAGGAAAATGATACATGGGTCATTTTTTATGTGTACGAGTCAATCATGCCTCAATCCTAGGTACGGTGTGGCTGGTATCACTCAAAGTGTCTCTCTTTTGTTTAAAATGGACAAAATTTTAAGTGAAAACAACAACTGACATAATGAAAACTGACCAAACGCTTTTGGATTGTGTTTATACTTTTGAAGAACGATCCATGGGTCATTTTTGATGTGTATGAGTCAATACCGCCTCAATCCGAGCCATGGTGTGACCGTTATAACTCAAAGTGTCTCTCTTTTATTTAAAATGGACAGAATTTTAAGTGAAAACAACAACTGAGATACGGAAAACTGACCAAACGCATTAGGATTGTTTTTATTCTTTAGTCCAACAAACCATGGGACATTTTTTATGTGTATTAGTCAACCCATCTTCAATCTGAGGCATAGTGTGACCGGTATCACTCAATGTTTATCTCTTTTGTTTAAAATGGACAGAATTTTAAGTGAAAACAACAACTAACGTATAGAAAACCGACCAACACATTAGGATTGTGTTGATAATTTATTATAAATATACATGGGTCATTTTTGACATGTAAGAGTCAACTATGCTTCAATCCAAGATATGGTTTGACTGGCATCAATCAAAGTGTCTCTCTTTTGTTTAAAATGGACAGAATTTTAAGTGAAAACAACAAATGAAATACGGAAAACCAACCAAACACATTAATATTGTGTTGATACTTTCGGATAATGATACATGGGTCAGTTTTGACATTTAAGAGTCAACACCACCTTAATATAAGGCATAGTGTGACCGGTATCACTCTAAGTGTCTCTCTTTTGTTTAAAATGGACAGAATTTTAAGTGAAAACAACAACTAACATATGAAAACCCAACCAAACACATTAGTATTGTGTTGATACTTTAGTACAATGATTCATGGTTCATTTTTTACATTTATTAGTCAACCAAGCCTTAATCTGAGGCACGGTGTGACTGGTACCACTCAAAGTGTCTATCTTTTTTTTAAATGGAAAGCATTTTAAGTGAAAACAGCAACTGACGTCCGAAAAGCCCACCAAACGCATTCATATTGTATTGATACTTTATCAAAATGATCCATGGGTCATTTTTGACATGTAAAAGTCAACCTCGACTCAATCTGATCCGCGGTGTGACCGGTATCACTCAAAGTGTCTCTCTTTTGTTTGAAATGGACAGATTTTTAAGTGAAAACAACAAATGACATACAGAAAACTGACCAAACGCATTCGGATTGTGTTAATACTTTAGGAAAACGATCCATGGGTCTTGTGTGATGTTTAAGAGTCAACCCCACCTCAATCCAAGGTACGGTGTGGCCAGTATCACTCAAAGTGTCTCTCTTTTGTTTAAAATAGACAAAATTTTAAGTGAAAACAACAACTTACATACGGAAAACTGACAAAACACATTTTTTTAATACTTTAGTACAAAGATCCATGGGTCATGTGTGACATATACGAGTCAAACCCACCTCAATCTGAGGCATAGTGTGGCCGGTATCACTCAAAGTGTCTCTCTTTTGTTTAAAATGGATAAAATTTTAAGTGAAAACAACAATTAACGTACAGAAAACTGACTAAACACATTAATATTGTGTTGATACTTTAGAAAAAATATCCATGGGTCATTTGTGACATTTAAGAATCAACCATGCCTCAATATGAGGCACAATGTGGCCGATATCACTCAAAGTGTCTCTCTTTTGTTTAAAATGGATGGAATTGTAAGTGAAAACAAAAACTGACATACAGAAAACTGAACAAACGCATTCAGATTATGTTTATACTTTAGGATAACTATCCATGGGTCATTTTTGATGTGTATGAGTCAACCCCGCCTCAATCCGAGGCACAGTGTGACCAGTATCACTCAAAGTGTCTCCCTTTTGTTTAAAATGGAAAGAATTTTAAGTGAAAACAACAAATGACATATGAAAAACTGACCAAATGCATTAATATTGTGTTGATAGTTTAGGAAAAAGATACATGGGTCATGTGTGATGTGTATGATTCAACAAATCCTCAATATGAGGCATGGTGTGGCCGGTATCACTCAAAGTGTCTCTCTTTTGTTTAAAATGGAAAAAAATTTAAGTGAAAACAACAACTGACATACGAAAAACTGACCAAATGCATTTTGATTATTTTGATACATTATTACAATGATCCATGAGTCATTTTTGACGTGTACGAGTCAACCACGCCTCAATCTGAGGCATGGTGTGACCGGTATCACTCAAAGTGTCTCTCTTTTGTTTAAAATGGACATAATTTTAAGTGAAAACAACAACTGACGTATAGAAAACTGACCAAATGCATTCAGATTGTGTTGATACTTTAGGATAATGATACATGGGTCATTTGTGACGTCTATGAGTTAACCACTCCTCAATATGATGAACATTGTGGCTGGTATCACTCAAAGTGTCTCTCTTTTGTTTAAAATGGACAAAATTTTAAGTGAAAACAACAACTGACATACAAAAAACAGACCAAACACATTCGGGTTGTGTTGATACTTTAGGAAAACAATACATGGGTCATTTTTGATGTGTATGAGTCAACCAAACCTCAATCTGAGGTACGGTGTGACCGGTATCACTCAAAGTGTCTCTCTTTTGTTTAAAATGGACAGAATTTTAAGTGAAAACAAGAACTGATGTACGAAAAACAATCCAAAAGTCATTACCTATGAAATAATACACTTATAAAAGCCTCATAGAGTACTAAGTAGTCCTCATACAATAAAACCCCATTAATAATTCATCACACATCCTAAATATAAACTTTTATCCCTAGAGTTCATGGTGAGGGTGAAAACAAAGAGGAAAGGGAGAGGGAGAAGAACGAAAGGGAAATAAAAAAGAATAGAGGATTTAAATTGGATAAATTTTCAAGATAAAGGGCTCTTAAACTAAGTTTCAGGAAGGGTAAAGGAGTAAATAGGTTGAAATCCATTAAATTATTCCATATAATCAGCAACTTTCATGGTCTGGTCGGGCAGTTTTCCAAACTGTTCACCAAGTTTTTGGGATCCATTGGATAAGAAACCCTCTTCTGCACAGTTTGGACAAACAGTTAACTAACCATGTTCCAATTGTTCAAAATGACTTAATTAAACTATAGATACATATCGCATGGTTTATCCTAATCGTGAACAACCCATGTTCCTAACAACTCCCTCAAAAAGGAATGTTGCATGGTTTTTACTTGGATTCATACAACCCATCCTTTTCCTATGTATGTAAAACAGTAAAAGTTCAAAATGAATATGAAACTTCCCCATGAAAGTGTACCCACATGGGTTCTTCTAAATTGTGTCCCCCAATAAAAGCACTACATGACTACTAATCAAGAGTCTATGATGGACAATGAATAAGCAAATATCTCCCCACCATTTATAAATTCTATAAATGGCATGAAAAGAAGACAACACACCATAAGATAAAGACATCAACCACAAGAACACATTTCCTTAAGTGTCCCAAGAATCACCCAAATCTATCTACCATGAGGAATATACAGGGGAAACTCTCTAAGTCCTAAGGAAACATATTCCAAAAGGAACTCAAAATCTATAAACAAATTCCATATCTAAGCTTGACATGAATCTTAACCACAAAAAACATGAAGAATAACTCGCATGCATGCCTTAATCAAATTTTTATTAAGGTTTTGACATTGAAATCTATCTATATATTTTATCTGAGGCAATGTAATATATCATTTTGAGGAGATAGTATTTAATTATACCTTTTGATAATCATAATGAATAATTAGTACATCACATTAGGTATGGATTTTTTCCCATCGTTTGATCCCAAATTGACTACCACTGCATATTTTATCTGTGTGAACTGCTTGTTTGATATACTGATTTTTTCCAAGTCTTGTTTGGGTGTGCTGCTACAAAATTTTATGTTACAGAAGGTAGGGTATTTATCAGTGCTAAAAAATCACTGATAGAAGAGCCCTTTATTAGCACTGAGCTTTACAACACTTTTTTAGCACTGTTAAATCCCGTTTTGAGCTCTGATAAAGCCCGTTTTTGTAGTAGTGTTTAGGTTAATTATGTAAACTATTATCATTTGTAGAATACATGCAAGAGAGATTAGAGGCTGACATTCAAGTTTTGTACATATTAATGGTTATAGACCGGTTATTCCTCTATGATTTCAGGTGGACAAATTCTATACATTCCTTCCTATCAATGATTTTTCCCATGTTCACCAATGATGTTCACGTGTTGACCTCCTCCACATCACCTCTCAATTGTTGAGATATTGTTAGTTTTGGAATTGTTTGACCAACAATTACTAAATATTATTATTCCAGAAAACTCTTTATTATATCTATGTAGTATCATTATACCTTTATTCAACACTTGTCTTATAGTACTAACTAATCTTATTTCATATTTTTTTTCTATCACCAAATAGACATTCTTTCATCATACATGCGATGAGAATACTAAGGTCAGTTTTCTCTTCATTTACTATAGTTTCATTTCTTTTAATTTAACTATGTTTCATATGTGTTTTTTAGTGCTACCAATATTAGATATTTTAAACACTGCTACTATTAATGATATTGTTAATGGTTCTTTCATTATCTTCTTCGATGCATGCAATTCAACTGTATATTAGTCTCTAAATTATCTTTTCATATTAGTCATGAATTTATTTACCAGCACATTCATTTTTCATGTTGGATTTTCTACTTTCTATTATCTAATCACATGGTTTGAAAAATTAATTACTTATCACTTTAGATGTTTCATATGATGTCTATGATTTTCAGCTTTCCTTTCTCTAATTCTATAATGCCCTATCTTGATGTGGTTTTGAAATTTTAGACAGACTACAGTCACAAAATATAAAACCAGTTAAGTGGAATCCTGATTTAAGTTTTACTCCAATTTTTTAATTTTAGTATGTGGAATTATATTTGGGAATATTTTTGTTACATTGAAAAATATCTTTTGGGATTAGATTTGTAATTTGTGAATGTTTTGGCTGCTCCTAATTTTTTTGTACATATTTATGGTTTGATGCTCTTAATTTTTTATACATATTTATAGTTATAAACTGGTGATTACTCTTTGATTTCAGGTGGAAACCTCCTACACATGCCTTCCTATCAATGATATTTCCCATGTTCACCAATGTTGTTCAGGTGTTGACTGCCTCCACATCACCTCTCAGCTGTTGAGATGTTGTTAGTTTTTGAATTGTTTGACTAACCATCAGTAAATATTATTATTCCAGAAAACTCTTTATTATATTCATGTAGTATCATCATACCTTTCTTTATCACCAGTCTTATAGTACTAACAAATCCCATACATTTCTTATTTTAGATTGTTTTTCTATCACCAAATAGACATTCTTTCATCGTACAGGCGATGAGAATACTAAGGTCAGTTTTCTATTAATTTCCTATAGTTTCATTTTTTAAAATTTAACTATGTTTTATATATTTTTTTAGTGATGAAAATATTTGATATTCCAAACACTGCTACTATTAATGATACGGTTAATGGTTCTTTCATTCTCTTCTTCGATGTATGCAATTCAACTGCATATTATTCTCTAAATTATCTTTTCACAGTTGGCATTAATTTCTTCTCATGATGCACTACTATTTTTTTTTTCAATGAGCAATGATGTTGATCATATCAGTGGAATAGATGGGCTATATAAATTCAACCAACCTTCAATCTTACCAGCCATCACAGGTAGAGGATGACCAAAATTTTCACATGTTGATCATATCAGTGGAAAAATGAGATTCATTGCACATGTTGTTTTCTCATATGTTGTTTCCATAAATTGTACATGTTGTATGGAATGAAACATAGAAATTTTCTTCATAAGATATATTATATGTACAATGAAGATGTTTACAAATAGAAGGTACATGTATGTTTACCCCTTATACATGCATGCATGAAAATAGAATATTCCCTCTTTTTTAGTATTTATTTTTTAACATTGATGATTTTTGGGATATATTCATTCTGTTTACATCCCAAATAATTTCATCTTTTCCAACTTATGTGGTATGGAATTCTTGAAATATATCATTATGTCTAATAAATACCTCCTTGAAATGGTTCTAAAGCACATATTACTTTCTCTTTGATTATCTCTTTTTTCAATAACAACCATTACAAATTTATTATTTATTATTCCTCTTTGACACACATGATTCACCAAAACCTATAGAAATTTTTAATACTATGTTTTTATGATCTCAATACTTGAATCAGATCCCCCACCTAAAATTATGGTCCAAGCCCCAATTGAATCCTGATATACCAGTTTTTGCATCTATCCAAGGCTTAGGGAAGAGGTTTAATTATCCCATATGATGCAGAAGCTAGGGAAGGAGTAGTAGAGTTTCCCAAGTCCACATAACTAGGAATAACCACTAATGCAGAAATAAGTAAGCCTAAATCAAAACAGAATGAATTAAAAACCTTAACAACCAAGTGACTTGGTAATGCCTGGGAACCTGAAATATAATAGTATCCCCTTTTCCTGAATTCAAAACATCTAAAGTGGATAGTGAAAATAAATCCCTCACCCTATCCATGTCCTAATAACCAGAATGATAAATAGGATCAATATAATAACCAATAATAGGACATACTCCAGATGTACGAGCCACTATTGGAAAATAAGACCAGGAAATAGTTCCTAGATCCACATTAGTCATGGTAGAATTGGTTCCCTATACTGTATAATTTATCTGAGAAATAGACTTAAGATAGTCTACTAGACTAAAAGAAGGATCCCTCATTAGATCAATGATCAGAGAATCAATGGGTTTTGAAATGGAAGAAGAAATCTTGAGAAGAAATACAAACATGTATGGATCTTTTCATGTATCATTCTCACTCATTTCCTTTTTCCTTATTCTTACCCCCAGGGAACTAGCAGAATAAGTACAAAAAGGTATGGATCTTATCATCTTTTACTCTAGAACTATTAATTAATGTTATTTTATTTTATGAATCCCTACAAGTTTCTACATTCCTATTTCCAAAACCTTCTTGATTCGGGGTTCCTATCTTGAATTGGTTTCAATTGGGGTTTCCTGAATACATCTCAAGAGAATAAAGTTGAATAAATAATTTCAAGAATATTGTAAAATTCGAGCACCTATCATCTACCATGCTCTTGAAAGTTGATCCCTATATTGGATATTGTATACATATCTTTGGTAAAGGTATTCACAGAAAACACGATATTAAAATATTCTTAACTTTTAGTAATTAACTCTACCTTTATTCCTTTTAGTTATTAGTGATTTCTTTCACCTAAGACTTGAATTATATGATAATACAAAATACTCATATCCTGTGATTTTTGTGTGTGTATAATAGCCATAATACATATACTAAAACATCTTATTTCTTATATGTAGAGAGTTCCTAGATAATATTAACAGGATCTGTTGATATTAGATCACAATGTTTTCTTTATTCATGGGTTATTTGGAAGGATCATGAGGCATTGGACAAGGCATCTAGTTCATGATTTTTAAGGGTGGATATTTATCATTTGTGGCATTCTTGGACAAGGCATTCTTGTGTTGTTTTTGGTGGTTAATTAACCTTTGTGGAATTTTCATTCTACCTTCTTCCACAAATATCCACACCAGGTGCATTGTCTTATCTTCTTCTCTTTTATCTTCATTTTGTTATTCATTTTAAAAATCCATTATTATATGATTATTCCTAATCTATAGAGTATATTTGGGTTATTCCTATTCAGTATACTATATATTTGCACATGAATATTTCATATCCAGCACATGCATATTACATATTCATCTTTGAAAATATATACCTTTTAACTTTTATCAACATCATAATTCAAACTCAATGGTATCTATTGCATTTTCTTTACATAATATATATTATAGAGCCCTGAATCCTTCCACACACTTTTTTTGATTGGTTCTACTCATTGACAACATTTTTTATTGTCTTCCATTAGTTCTATTATAATATTTCCATGATAGACATTATCTATGTATGTTATGGTGTTAGGATTTCTATAATACTCCCAATATTCAATGTACAAATTTGGAGGCATTGATCCACCCAATGTTTGATGAGATTTGGGACCCAAATAGATGGTTTCCAAATAGGTGTTTTTGTTACTGTTCAACTTCAAGCCTCACGAGATGAAGGGTGTACCAGTGGTGATATAAAATTTTATTCCATAACATTAAAGGAGTAAATACACCATCTTTGATACCTCATTACATTTTTTATTCCTGTTTGTAACCTATAAAAAAGTCACTATTAGTACGTCATACCAAAAAAATCAGTTTTAGTATACATACATCATCGCCATTCATTGTTAGCATGTTTCATTTCTTGGGCCAATTTTCTGTTCAACTATTAGGATGTATGAAATTCTTTTCCTATTACCTATTCCAAAGTTCTGTTTCTTTGATAGGATATATAAAATAGGTGTAATTTTTTTTCATGATATCTACCTCTTATTTTTACATTGCCTTTATTTTCTATACTAAAGAATCCTCCTTTTTTAAAACATCGTTTTGTTTCTGTTTCCTATTACTATACTTCCAAAATACGCCATATTTGTAAACTGTACAAAATTTCCATAATATTCAGTTTAATTACATCACAATGAATGAAATTTTCATACTTTTTCATACTGTCTAGTCACAAAATATGTCTCCAGTGATGAAATATGTCACAATATTTTTCAATCCTATGATCCCTATACTGTGCATTTTCAGAACAATCATTTCTATTACTACTACCATGTTCTATTTACCTGTTAGATTGGATTTTCATATTTAAATATTCATTACTATTTATTAATCTATATAATTGTATTTTCATATGTAGGATGCATTTCCTAGATGATGATGAAGCTGAAGACATATTGAAACCACACTTTGTTCCTGTAGAATTTTCAACTTCAATTAGCTGAAACACTTCTACAAACATGAACTTCATAAAATATTACGCAATTTAAAAATTGGTTTTTATCATTTTGTATTCAAATGAATCAACTATGCTATTCACATTTTTTATTATTGCAATGAATCCTATAATGATTATGTATTTCAGTATGAATTACACTACATTACTCTTTCTTAGAGCCTGATTGCACATATGGTTGGATGAAGCCTCTAATGGTGTGTAGTTTATGCTCTTGGACCACTATGGCTAACAAGCATGACATGGATTCTTATGAAAAATAATTGAAATCTACCTCTAAAATCAGGATTTACTTTTTATATTTATTTTTGTTATTCAAGTATTTTATTAGTGTGTCCATAATCAACCGACTCTTATACCATTATAATGTACCTATACTTTGTGATTAGAAATTTATAAACATTACTATTATTAGGTAAATTTTAAAAATAGTGTCACCTTTCAATTAAAAACCATTAATCCAATATGTCGTGCGTATGCACAGGTGGGTACTAGTTTTTTTAACCGGGGATTCCCTGATTCTTAGTCAAGCTAAATTCCCATTTTTAATTGTAAAAATAAAAGTCTCAATTTTTTTATATAGACCAAACACAACCCAACAAGTTGGATTGTCATTTTTTTCTAAAGATATTGAAATAATCTTAATAAAATCATAAAAATTATTATTATAAAAAATAAATAATCAATGGAATAAACTTCGGTGGAAAAAAATGTTCCAATCGCCTGGGATCCTATTTGATAACATATTCCCCCAGAAATGGTCACTAAAGAAACAATCCGGATAGAATTTAATATATATGAAAAAGGTTAAAGTTTTAATACCATAAAACTGCAAAAACAATCCATATTAGAAATTTTAGAAAGCCATGACTTGGCCGTCTAAAATGAGATTGATGTGTGGTCTATTATGTTGTGACTGAAATAATACCCTCAAATTAATTTTAATACAGCTTATTTTTTCTTGGATCAGATAATTTATGCAACCCATCTGATACCAGTTAAAGGTACCAAGGTGTGCAGCAGAAACCAGGGAGCCAGGGAATTAAAATTTTTCATCACTGGAATGATATAACTTTTCACCTATGGTGATCTGATCCCTAGTACAGTCCAAGGATCTTGTGTAAATTAAACAGATCACAAAATAAAATTGAAATCATACATTTTCCTAATATGAAGTCATGATCGACATCTGTTTGTCACCAGTGATCACTACTTAAAATATCCAAAGTAGAATCTCTCTAAATAATCCACACGTGCTTCAAAAATCCACAGGAGCGTCGATCTTCAAATTTTGGGTGCTATCATGGAGATCCGATGAATCCTTTGATGTCTCGATGATCACTACATTGACGTGCCTTTGATTCAAGGAGATTAGATTGACCCGATCCCTTAGATCGAGAGCCTCTCACTCTAGAAAGTAGAAGAGGAGAAAATATCACTAGAAATCTCACAGTGAATAGTCATTAGGTGAGAGCCTCTCTCTTCTTATTTATAATGGATGCTCAAATACTTAGAAAAGGGTTCCCCGAGTCCCATTTATTAAATGTACACTAGATAAATAATTATGGTGAACCAAACTGCATCATAAATATTATTTATATTCATTACATACCTTTAATATATATTAAATATATTACATGATAAAACCGAGTCATTAACTCGACTCGAAATTCCTTCTAATATTAAGTGAACCTAGAATATTAAAATAATATTTGTTTGATTAATAGTATCCCTCATATTTAATTATCTTTTAAATACTTTTAATAAATAAATTCAACTCAATTATTCCTTACTTGAATAAAAATAAATTTATTTATTCTTCAGTGATCTATGACTTGGACAACCCTCGAACCTCATTCTGGGGCCCACCATGTCCAATTTACCTATTCAATAAAATAAGGAAAATTCTTGAATACACTATTATGTGTGACCCTCTAGGACCATATATCGATAGCAGAGAATAGTATTCATAGAACAAGAGCGGAGTCTTGCAACCCATCAAGGCCCCTAAAGAGATAAGAAATAATCATAGCAACGATAACCAACCTATGAACACGTACCATGTAATATAATCTTTTTGTATTTAAATATATTACAAATATGGATGCACAATTGTGTCATCATCCTTTATTACTTTATTGTTTGTTGATCTAATATGACATATTTACCATCGACTGCCTTGTCCAAGGAATTATGCATGTACTACCATACTAATCAACCAGACCTGAGATATATTACTTCCATAAATTGAAAGTGACAAATCCTATATATATCATTCAACCAATGTCATACCACTAATGACGCACTCAACACAAGCTACTACACCATGATTTCATTATCAAGTTTTTTTACCTGGAATCAAAGTACGTGATCAAATGGAACACATTGATAATGATCTCAAGTTAGGAGCCCAATACACATGACCATAGATAGGAACATCCAGTGACACCTAAAACATGTGGTGTTCCTATTAGCGGGTCTGTCCTCGTGATCTCAACTACTAGAGATCACCAAATGCAAACTTCATGAGAAGAAGTCTCAATGCTTATGAACCCATATAACCTGATAATAAAACATCTGATGTGTCTAGTTAGTAAAATGTATCTAGATCACATGACATATATTTAAGATTAATGTCATAGTATCTCATGGTTCTCATTATTGTATGAGATCTTCTATATAGTTTTTATATGACAATTAATCAATTGAAATTATAATTAAATAGTGGACTTAGAAATATCTACACTATATGGTAAAATTACATCATGCATCACTCAGTGTATACATGATGTGGTAATCTAAAAGTATTGTATAGTTGGGTCTAGAACACCAATTATTACAGCACATGAGCATGACTAGGTTTACACAGGCATGGGTAGAGGAACATGGGAATAGACATGGGAAGATCCCGGTTTATAGGTACACATCGTGTAACCTCTATATATGTCATGTACTTCCTCATTTATATCTTGGAGACCTTATTTTCCCTAGTATAAACCAGGTTCAGTTGAGTGTGTTTATTTGGTCTTTTCTCACGAGGGTACAGTGTGACCTTGTGTCCTGAGTGTAGAACTATGATCCCCTCTATGGGTTTTCTCTCAGGTAGAGTTCAGTGTATTCCTTGACGTGACTAGGGTGGGATCCTCTATTGTTCCTTCTTCATCCTAGTAAGGGTACATTGTATCATCGTGATCACCATGAATAGAGAATCAATTCCCTATTTATCAGGATGATCTAGTAGGGTTTGTGGTGTCCCCCAATGTCCCTGAGTGCGATCCCCTATTTGGATGTTGAGATCCTCAGAGATCAAGTGATTAGTTATTTGGTGAGACCCAACAAGCACAACCTCTCAGATGAGCACAATCAGTGACAAAAATTCTTGTGGAATGAGTACTCCTAGAACGAGAGTTACCATGAAGCCTTGAGTATAATCCTATGGATGGAAGTATGGTTAACACATCTAGAGACTTGGAGCCTATTATAAGTTTATCTATTTTTTTATTATCATTATGCCTCACATCTTTATTGACATGCATGTGTATTGATGACCTAAAATTCTTGATACTTTAGGTTAAGTGATTTTGGGTTTTCTTACTGGGTATTGTTGTAATCACCCATGTATGGGATCTTTCCTCACATGTCATGTCTTATGAAGATGGTATGACTTTTGACATAGTCCTTGGAGGACTAGGAGAAGGAGAAGCATGGTATTGGTCTAGTTAGAGCGAGGTTCTTACCAATGTTTCATTTGACAGAATTCCCCTCGTTTTGAGAAATTTGGAATCCTTTTTTCTCTTTTTTGTGGGCTTTTATTTGGCCCCTTTATCACTTTCAATACTTTTGTCACACTTTGATTGTGGGTTATAGATGTATGTATAAATTGGTATCAGTTTTACTTTACTTTCAGAATTATATGGGCTTGGAGATGTGTGTGTGTGTGTGTGTGTGTGTGTGTCTAGGTACCTTAGGCTAATATCTCTCAGATGTATTATATGTCTACTCGGCACTAGTCACCACCCCCTAACCTATTAGAGGCAGGATTGGGGTTGTCACACTCTTCTTATCACCGACTAGATGGTTCCCAGTGGGTCAGATTGTGACAAAGTGGTATCATAGGAGTCAGTTCTTCCTTAGGACCAGAGTTTAGAGTTTTTTCTAGCTGTGAGGTTTGGTTTGGGATTTATAGAAATAGTATTACAGTGTTTCAAGTTTGGATTTCTGGCTAGGGTGTCCAGTTTTTTTGTGGTCGTCGATGTATCCATTCACCATGACTCTGATAACCTTCTTATTTACTAGTTACATGCAGGAACTAGTTGTAAGGGAAAAATTTGGTACATGTATAATATATGAATGGGTTGTGGTTTCTATATCCTTTAGTTAGCTCCCCAGATATACTCATTGGTTATGGTAAAACTTGATTTTATTTCAGGATTCCTACACAAAAATAGTCAATCAGTATTCTGAAATGCGATCATGAGGATGATCCTCTGAGTGGCGAGGCTTCAGTACGGGGTCTAGTATGGGAGTTGTTACCTCCGGGAGGTTTTGCAATTTTTCCACCGTCCATTGAGCAACAGTTTGTACTGGAAGTATCAGTCGAGGATGTACACATTTTGAGCATTTTCTATGAGTTTCAGAGGTAGTGACCTCCCAGTTCATGGAAAAGATATACCCCTAAGCAGTTAAGGACTAGCTGGAGGAAATCACCTAAGTTTTACTCCTTTTGAGGACACCTACATATGAGATGGTGGTCCTAGTGGAAACTCATCTTCAAGGCTCTGCTGGGTGATGGTGGAGTCTAGTGACTCAGTCACACAATGCGAAAACTCACTCCTGGTCAGATTTTTAGCATCACTTCAGGGTGGGGTTTTATTTGGTCACATTGTGATCGGTTCACATTCAAGAGCATATATATTTACAACAAGGAAACATGACCCTGGAAAAGTATTCAACAAGGTTCATTAACCTCTCATGATACTATTTGGGTATGGTTTGAGATTCTTTTTTCAAATCATGGACCTTCGATATGGGATTATGTTGAGATATCAAGGCTAGAGTGATATCTCTTTACATTCCCACCTATGTTGGAGTTCTTGAGTGGGCTTTAGTGGTAGCAATTTTTCTAGCAGAGCAAACACTGATAGTGGGTGATGGTAGTGGGAAAACAGGAGTATAGATCTTAGAAGTTGGTAATCAAAGGAAGTCTTAGGGATCTGAGTGTGCGACATGCTTCAGGATGTGATCCCAATATAGAGGGTATGTAGTTCAAGGCTCTTAGGATAGTTCTATTTATCAAATAGAGAGGTGGTTTTTCTCCTGTAATGGTTGGGGGCATCTTTCTCGGGATTTTCTGAACTTTCATACAGCTGATAGAGATATGGTTGATGGACCACCCAAGCAAGAATAGAAGCAGTAACAAGGAGTTCTATAGGGAATCAGATGTGGAAAAGGAGTGGGTGGAGTAGCAAGAGGTGGAAGGCGGTTTGACCTATTGCCACCACCCACCATAGGTGATCTTCTCTATGCTTAGGGAGTTAGTGGTCAGGGATGAGGAAAACTATAGGTAGTGGATTTATATGGATCTAAGGCTCCTAGAATGATTAGAGGCGTGATCCGTGTCTTCTTTACTTTAGCTTTAGTACTAATAGACACGGGTGTGAGATACTCTTTTTTTTTCTCCCACCTCTCTGGTGTGAGACCTAGAGATTTTGGTTGAGCCCTTGGATCAACCCTTTCATTTAGAGACTCTAATAGGAGGTGGTTCAGTGATCAAACACTTTTATCGATAGTTTGATATGACTCATGGAGGTAATAACTTCTTATTGGATCTATTTGTAGAAGTGATGTTGCCTTATAACATTATCTTATGTATGGAATTTCCATCCAAATTTAATGACCAAATAGATTGCTTTAGGTGGAGAATGCAGGGAATTCTTGGTGAAAATATGAGGTTTTAATTCATGGGTGATAAGGAAACTCATGCATAGGAGGATGGTATCATACATAGGAGGATAAATCTAAATACTCATTAGTTTGATATTATTTACCTTGGAAAAGTTGATGCTATGAGATTTCAGTTCCCTGTGATGGTGAAAGATTATGAGGACGTCTTTCCTGAGGTTGTGTGAAGATTAACTCCCCACAGAGAAATGGAATTCTTCATTGACTTATACTAAGTTAATGATTTGATATCTACACCAGAAAATCATATTGCTCCCCTGAATATTTGTGAGCTGAAGGAGCAGTTGGAGGACTTATAGAGGAAAGACTTTTTTAGACCCAGTGTTTCTCCTAGGGCAGCCCCAATTTTGTTCACCAAGAAGGTGGATATGGGCTTGAGGTTGTGAGTGGATTATCATTTCCTGAATTAGGTGATCATAAAGAATAAGTACCTACTACTAAGTATTGATGACATATTTGATCATTTGAGAGGGGAAATATGGTTCTCAAAGATAAACCTCGGATCTGGATATCACCATCTTCAAGTGCGAGACATGGATATAATGAATATGGAATTCTATTGTCGCCACAGTCATTATGATCACTTTGTGATGCCTTTAATCATGAAGAAAACCCAAGTAGTATTCATGGGACTCATAAACCAGATATTTTATCCATTCCTAGATTGGTTTATGGTGGTCTTCATCAATTATATCTTAATGTACTTGACGTTCGAGGAGGAGCACGTGAGACACTTGAGGATGGTCTAGGACATACTCCAGGAGAACTGGATTTATAGGAAGATATTGAAGTGTCAATTATGGATTCATGAGGTCAAATTTCTGAGATATTTCATCTCATTAGAGGGTGTGGTAGTGGACCCGAAAAAGGATTAGGCAATGTTATCTCAGGATCTATCCAAGATCATAATATAGGTGCAGATATTCCTTGGGTTAGAAATCTATTATAGGATATTTTTTCATAATTTATCCAAGATATCGACACCTTTGAATGCTTTGACTACTTTGAAATGGAAGGGGGATCATTTCGTGTAGACAGAGAGATGCCACCAGGCCTTTCAAATGCTCTAGAAAAGGTTGTCGAGCGCCCTCATCTTGAGGTTTCAAGAGGAGGGTGTTGAGTATATAGTATTCTATGATGCCTTAGAGATCATAATTGGTCATGTTATAATTTAGATGAAGGTATTGATTGCTTATGGGTCTTTTTAATTTATATATCAAAAGTAGAACTATGTAATCCATGATCTAGAGTTGGCAGCAGTTTTCTTCGCCCTGAAGATGTGGTGACACTACCTTATTGGTGATTGGTTTATCAACTATTATGACCACAAGAGTCTCAAGTATATCATCTATCATAAGGATATTAACTTGATATAGAGGTGATGGATATAGTTCCTCCAGGATTATAACTTTAAGATATTATATACTCCTGAGAAGGGGAACATAGTATCATATTCTCTCAACATGAGATCTTGTTCAGAATTTTTGACCAATGATTCAGAGCTGTTATTCCCATTGCAGTTTTTTGTAGTGGATGAATATGGTGTGACATATCTATAATCAATAGTTTTTACCCCACCACTTCTAATACATGTTAAGTAGAGTCAGCATGGAGATACTGACTGTGAGACTTTATGTGCTCATATATCCACTGAACATGTTTCTAATTATTTTATGAAGGTGTGGATCATGCCATCCTTTTATGAGGATGAATGATGGTGTCAGTGACATTGTGCGAGGAGATTATGAGGGAGTTTCATACATCCACCTTAGAGGCATATACAACTGTAGAAAAGATATAACAAGACCTTCAACATCAATTATAGTGTCCATGAATGAAGAAGATTATAGCGAAGTTTTTCTCTCGATGCCTCACCTTTCAACAAGTGAAGGCTAAGCACCAGGTTCCAAAGGGTTTAGCACAACCCCTTGAGGTGCCATAGTAGAATTGGTATGGTATATAAATGGAATTTATGATGGGGATTCCACAGACATATAGAGGAAATGATTTCATTTGGGTGATCATAGACCGACTCACCATGTTGACCCACTTTGGAGCTATTTGAGAATAGAGTTCAGTAGAAATCTTGGGACGCCTTTATGTGTAGGAGATGGTTTAGCTCCACAAAATCCCCTTGAAGATTGTTTCACACTGTTATTCTTGTTTCAAATCATGATTATGGAGATTATTTCATGAGGAAACAATGTCATGAAGGTGATTGTAGATTGACTCACCAAGTTGACCCACTTCCTAGCTATTTGAGAATAAAGTTAAATAAAAATATTGGGATGAATTTATTTGAAGGAGATGGTCTAGATCCATAGAGTTCTCTCAATGATTGTTTCAGACTGTGATTCTTGTTTCACATCATGATTATGGTTAGTATTTCATGATTCATTTGCAACTCATTAACTTTTTAGCATGATGTTTCACCCCTAGACTGACGACTAGACTGAGTGGACCATTCAGGTTCTGGAGGATGTGTTTTGGACTGGCATGTTTGAATTTGGACATAGTTGAGAGGATCACCTACACTTGGTGGAGTTTGCGTATAATATCTGCTACCATTCCACCATCGGTATGGAACCATTCGAGGTTTTTTGGGGTCGAATCTATAGGCCACCGCTATGTTGGACTGATCAAGGTGATTTTGTACACATGGGCCTAAAGTTGGCATGAGATACAACATATAATGTGTGGATCATCTAGGAGTGGATAAGGACTGAGTAGAACAGTTAGAAGTCCTATACAAAATGAAGATGGAGGCCTTTGGAATTTGAGGTGGGAGAGCATGTGTTCTTGAAGGTCCCATCTCAATGTGTATTGTGAAGATTTGGTCAGGGTGGAAATTTATTTCATAGATTCATTGTCCCTTTCCAAATACGACATAGAATTGGTGATGTGGATTACCTCTTAGAACTAATGTTGTAGTTAAACTATGTACATGATTTCTTCCACATGTTTTAGCTGAGGATGCATGTACACGACCCATCATTTGTTATCAATAGGGGAGATCTGAACATTGATGATGAATATACCTTTGTAGAGTACCCGATAGAGATCATGGATTGGCAGAAGAAGATCCTTTGATAGGGAGAAATTCCCTTGGTGCATGAATGGTGGAAGAATGAGAATATTTATGAGATCACCTGGGAGAGGGAGACCCAGATACAGCTCAATACCCGCATCTTTTTGAGTAATATTTTTTACTTTTCAAGATAAGAATCCCTATAGAAAAGAGAATGCATCGTCCCTATTTTTTTACATGTAAATATTTATAATATTTTTAATAATATTTTTAGAGTCAGAGATGAAATTCCAAAGTCCAGTGAGCTCGGTGTTGATATAATAAAAATATTAAATATATTAATATCATACATGCATAGTTTTATTGAAATAGTGGAATAATTATCAAATAGAGAATCAAATAAGAAATCTAATACCATCATTGAGTCTGAAATGTGGATTTTATCCTAAGAGCGACATAATCTTTTTGAGAACTATGTGGTTAGTTAAAGTTTGCTCGTGGGTGAAATATTAAATAATAAATTAATTAATAATTTATTATTATTTTATTTTCCAGTCCTATCCCATCCTCTATTTAATCTCGTTTATGAGAAAATATCAAGGTTAGTCACATAAACCTAGAGAGATGAGAGAAGCGTATAGGAGAGTGTTGGAGAACATTAGACCATGGATCAACGATCGAGATATTACAAGGATCGCCAAAGATAGCGAAGTTTGAAGATGTCACCAACAAAGACAATGTAGATTTGTTCTTCATCACCAATAAATCCTAACTCGAGGTGAGGGATTTTATTTATTTGGATTTATACCATTTTGATATATCATGTAGAACATGAACCGATTCACCTAACAATATTGGTTCATGGGATGATGGTTTATTTCAGTGGATAATATTTTACTTTATTTAATTACTCTTCATTCATCATTTCTATGGAAATGAATCAAGGAAAACCTAAACATGATAAACATTTGTTCCTCATTTTTTATTTATGAATTTATCCCTCATTTCTTCACACGTTCATCACTGGAAATTTCTTTGTTCGGTGGTTTGATGAATACCTAGAATTCAGTTGTTTTGTGACCATTATTTAGTGCAATGAATCGATATCATGGGTGTAGTTCACAATCAAGGGTGTGATCAAGGTTCAATGATGACAGTAGGTGATCAAAGATATATCGGATCGGATAGGAGGTTACCCAATTTTTAGTTTCGGTGTTTGGATGAAATAGTGCAATAGAGGTGACTCCCGATCAGATTTGTCAGTCATATTTTGACGAGCAACAACAACGAGGGTCAGTCAACACCAGATCCATGATTGTCGTAGAGAATCACGATTGGATTGAAGGTTGGAGGTACAGGTGAAGATGCGTAGAATAGCTTGGAATTTCTAGGAAATTTGAGACTACATGGTGTCTAGTCTGAGGAACACACATTGTGAAGTCCATATTCAACAACTCTAGGGTTTATGCACTAAGAAAATATCACACACTGTGTTACACATGTCACATGTCACGTGACTCAGTATCGGTGGATCATGCTGTAATAGTGGGTTCCCTAGACCCAACTTGAACATTAATTTTTTATTACCTTACCATGTATACAATGTGTTATGCCTGATGTACTCTTTCCAAAATAAGTGTTGATATTTCAGCATCCACTATTTAAATAGTAATGTCCATAGATTATTTTTCATATCAAAAGGTTAGAGAAGTTCTCAAACTATAATGAGAACCTCGAGACACTATGACATTAATCTTTAACATATGTCATGTGGTCTAGATACATCATACTAATTGGACACAATTTATGTTTGACTATTAGGTGTTGGGGTCTCATAAGCACTAAGACTTCTTCTCATGAAGTTTGTGCTTGGTGATCTCTAGTAGGTGAGATCATGAGGAAAGACTCACTAATAAGAATACGACATGTTTTAGTTGTCATTGGTTGTTGCTATATATAAATATGTGTATTGGTATATTGACATAAGATAATAATCCATGTGTACCATTTTATCATTAATTCTTGAAAAAAAACCATGACATTGAAGTCATAGTGAGGTAGATTGTGTTTGGTGAGTCATTAGTGGTATAGAATTGGTTGAATGATCTATATAGAATTTGTCGCTTATGAGTTGAGGAAGTGATATCTCCGGCCTAGTTGATCAAGATGGTATTACATTTATAAATACTTATCCAATGCAGTTGAATGGATTTTTATCCAGTTAGATCAATAAACAATAAATAAATAATGGATGATGACATAATCTATGCATCCTGCTTTATGAGATATCAGGAGAAAAAAAATTATATTACACAGTGTGTGTTTGGAGAAAAGTTTTTCATTACTATGACTTATACTTATCTCTTTGGGGCCTTTATGGGTTGTTATACTCTACTATTAGTCTGCGAATAGTATTCACTACTATTGAGACAAGGTCCTAGAGAGTCACACACAATACTATATTCAAGAGTCTTCCCTATTCTCGTGAATAGGTGTCTAAGACATGGTGGGCCCCACCACAAGGTCCGAGAGTTATCCAAGTTTTAACGATCACCAACGAATAAATAAATTCATTATTATTCGAATATAAAATATGTAACGACCCAAAAAATTCATTAATAAAAATTACTCTTGGTCTATTTAAATGTCTTCTTATGGTTATGTAAAACGTATGCACTTATTTGGTTTTATGTTTTGGATTTTAAAATACCATTAATAATTTTTATCGTTTCTAATATAGCTATTGAACAATGATCACATGATTGTTATAAATATAGGGCTTTAACAAATCTAATTTACTTAGAAAAAGGAAGCGATGGCCTCATGCAGTAGACTTTCCCCATACGAAGCCCATTTTTCAGAGCTCAGAAAGGAGGTGGAATCAAAGGGCTTCGCTCTTGACCAATACCAAGCTGAGATTGAATACGTTAATATTGAGAAGAACCACCTATGATAGAAGTGGAAGTTGATAGAGATTACCACTCGAGCAATGTTATTCGAGCCACCCCAAGAGTCTATCACCATCGCACACCTTACTCTAAGGTCTTACGCAGGTGTTTAAAGGGGTTATGTAAGAAGACCCTAGTACTACGATTATGTTCATTATTCTTATATAGAGAATATACATTATTTTTATTATTGCTACTTTGTAAGTAGTTTTTAAAGCACAAATAGTATTTTTAGTTAATATTCAACTAAGAAATATATTTTGATGAATTAATGGATTTTTTGAATTAAATAAAATTTTAATAAAATATTATTATTATTATTAAATTATTTTTTATTAAATATAAATTATTATATAATTTTATGAATGCAATTGTAATTTTTATTAAGGTTTAAAAGTTGTTTTTGTCGAAACCCATGAATTTTTGATAAATGTTAGTTTTTATTTTAAAAGTAAAAAAATCACATATTTAGAAAATTATTTAGATAAAATGAATATTATTTTTGGAATAAGGATGTCAAAATTATTCAACGGTGAATTTTTGATAATTTTCTGAGACAGTCGAATGTTTGGGTAAAAATCAAATACCATTTAAATATATAATGTGTTTTATGACAACATAATGACCCAATAGTGATTTAATAAAATACTATAAACTTTATTTTCGGCCAATATATGGTTTAACATTAAAATAATGTGATTTTTGGGTTTGTTTGATTTATTTTACAAATATTTAGTGGACCCTTCTAGGCTTATAAAACATTTTTGTCTTTTTAAATTGTTTTCCTTGAGAGTGTGACTCACCTCCACATAAGAAACCCTATTATTTTAAGAAATTATACCACTGGAATTATAAAATATTGTTTTTCACTCCCCTTCAGAAAAAACCATGGGAAAAAACCATGGGATGGTTTGTGTTTTTGATTAGTTTAATATGTGGTGTCGCAAACCTAAATAATAAAGAATTCTCTCTCCTTTCCTATATAAACCCACCAAAGCTCCCACTTCCTCCTCACTCAAATCCATTGGAGTTCGACCAAACCCTACCCTCCTCTATCTGTAATCCTCCCAAGGTTCCCCAATCTCCCAATAATCCTCTCTCAAGCCTCTCCCAAGCTTTTTGGATCGCACTTCCAAGTAAGAGATTTCTTCCTTTCTCATTTTTGTAAAATTTTATTTAAGTTGTTATGCCCTTTTGTTTTAAATTAAAAATGTTGAGGTATGATTTCAAACCTCCCACATACTTCTATATTTATTTTTGGATTATGTGATACCCCTTTCTCTCTCATTAATTCCTCCCATGTACACATGTTACCATGCTGAAATTCCGTTAGGGATTTATCTCTCCTCTTTTACATCCAAGTATTTTTTTTGTATTATGCATCTAAATTCCATTAACTTTGTTGGGAAATGTATCTATATGACCCCCTTAATATCAATTTCATGTACATATTATGAGACACCCATTTCTCTCTCATCAACCATTTTCATGAATCCTTATGTCATGCCGTTATGCTGCTGAAATTGCCCCGCATTTTTCCAAGCCAAGATAATTGTGTAGTGAATACCATACCCATGTCTATATCAAGGGTATTAAACTTTATGAACATATACATATTGAATGTAACTTTCATGTATTTATTCCACCTTACTTAATTATGGAATAACTTATGATTTTTATTGATTCCATGTTATATGATCCATGTGGCACATTTATGCATGAAATGAAATGTTTAAGAAGGGTGCACCCTAATAGCGATCCAATGCATTTGGTAAAGTATAGTATCATGATACGTCATTTTCATTGAGTTTTGACTCATGCTAATTCAATTGCAATGAGGTTTTACTTGTGCTTCATGTGAAATGAGGGTTTACTCATGCTCCATGTGCAATGAGCCTTGGCTCATGATAATTCCATGTTAAGTGTTGTTTCCACATTTCCATGTTATGATTATCATGCTTTATCATTCCTTTATGTTCATGTTTATCTTTTTCTCCATTTATATTCCTATTGTCTAACATATATTTTATTCCTCATGTTATTCCATGTTTATTCCCTTACTGGGCTTTATAGCTCACCCTTTTTATGCATGTCCTCAGGTTATCCTATGAAATGCTAAGTACGAGGGAATGTAGTGGTCATGTAAAGGATGATTTCAATAAGATGTTTCGTTCTATGCTTTAAGTTGTTATGTAATGTTTATAATCCTCAAAGACACTAGACCTCTCGATCTTCTATGTTGTATCAAGTGAAGGTTTTATGTAATAAATCATGATTAAGAATGTAATAAAGAACATGGTTTTTATAATTGGTATCAAAGGATAGGTTTAGTTATTTTTGGGATTAGGATTAGAAAACCCTAGTGAAGACTTAAAGACTAGACTAAGTATAAAAAAAATCCATAAGTTTTGGTGAGTATTGAGTAAGTGTTTTATCAAGAAAATACACCCATGTTTGGATACGAGAAGGTAGAGGCGGCTCTAGAACAGATGTACTTAGGAGTGGAAACTCCGACAAGGAGTTTCGGTCTTGACCCGGGGTATCTTGGTACGAGACAATGGGCCTTGCTGTACTCTTGGTTACGACACTCCCAGAGGATATGTTTTGGTAAATTAACAAGCTTAGTATGAACCATTATTAAGGTAATTTAAAAAAATGCCTCTAAGAATGCATGTTGGGATGTAGATCATGGATAACATAGATTGAAGCCTATAAGTTAAACAAATAAAAGTAATTTATAAGTCATCCATTTTTGTACTTGGATTCCCCTTTATGTGTTTAATAGTTTAATGTACTCATCCTATTTCTATATTGGATAAGGTAAACTAGAATAAAAAAGTGAAAGGTAGGGTTATCGTTCATGGTTCTACGCATTCTTTTATATCTAGAATGTTTAGTAGAACAATCCCAATACCACCACAAATCATGGAAGTAAAGATGTCGGTGAGTATGGAAAATGGGGCAATCATTGCAACCCATGAATATAACTCCTCCCCTTTCATAATCAATGGATTGAACTTCCCGGAGAACCTCATCATACTCCCTATGGTGTAATTTTATGCAATTCTTGGCATGGATTGGCTTTCCCTATATAGAGCCAACATAAATTTTCGTGAGAGGGAAATCACTCTCCATGTAGAGAATCGACCCCCGATTCTATACAAGAGCAAGGAGGAAAGATGAATCTTCTTTAGCTCCATCATCTCAAGAATGGATATTACTACCCTATGAGCATGCGTATCTGGATCAGATGATTGAGTCTAAAGAGGCAACCATCCTTGAAGACATGCCTATTGTGAGGGAATTCACTGAAGTGTTTCCTGAGGAATTTCCTGGTCTTCCTCCTAGAAGAGATGTTTAATTCTAAATTGATCTTACACTTGGGGCATTGCCAATATCCAAGACTCCGTATATAATAGTTGTTGTGGAGATTGAGGAGCTGAAGAAACAACTACATAAGAATATAGATAAAGGGTTTATACGCCCAAGTGCTTCACCATGGGGTGCACCAGTCCTCTTCGTTAAGAAGAAGGATGGGTCAATGAGCTTTTTCATCGATCATCACGAGCTTAACAAAATCACGTTAAAGAACAAGTATCCTCCAATGATTTGATGACTTGTTCGATTAGCTTCATGGAGAAAAATACTTCTCCAAGTTAGATTTGCGGTTGAGATATTATCAAGTAAGGGTGAAGAAGGAAGATATACCTAAGACTTATTTTCATACAAGATACAGGCACTATGAATTCATAGTAATTCCTTTCGGACACAACAATGTTTCAACAATCTTCATGGACTTTATGAATAGAGTCTTTAGAGATTACCTCAGCAAATTTGTGGTAATATTTATTGATGATATTCTAATATACTCCAAAACCAAGGAGGATTATGAGGAGCATCTAAGAGCTTTACTAAAGACCTTGAAAAAGGATAAGATCTATGAAAAGTACAGAAAGTGTGTGTTCTGGTTGAAGGAGGTCTCATTCTTGGGCCATATCATCACAAGAAATGGTATATCTGTGGATCCCTCCAAGATAGATACAATTAGGGATGGATGAGGCCAACATCGGTAATAGATATCCATAGCCTTTTGGGGTTAGATGGATATTATCGATGATTTGTGATAAATTTCCCATGATTGTACAACCCTCTTACCAAGATAACTCAGAAGAGAGTAAATTTTTCTAGGAGTTATGGATACAAATAAAGCTTCAAGGAATTGAAAAGAAGGCTTATCACTGCACCCATTTTCACTTTACCCACAAGTGGAGAACTTTTTGTGGTATTCAGTGATGCTTAGAAGAAGGGCTTTGGATGTGTGTTGATGAAAAGTGAAAAGTCATTGCCTATGCTTTAAGGAAATTGAATGTTCATGAGTAGAATTATCCAACACATGATTTGGAGTTGGCTGTGGTGATCTTTGCTTTAAAAATTTGGTGGCATTATCTATTTGGAGAGAAGTGTGAAATATATACGGACCACAAAAGCCTCATGTATATATTCACACAAAAAGAGTTGAATATGCACAAATGAAGATGGTTAGAGATGATCAAAGACTATGACTGCTCAATCCATTACCACCCTAGGAAAGAGAACAAGGTAGAAGATTCTCTAAGTAGAAAGGACCCATCGATTCTATCATTGATGAGAATTGAAAAGGATACAATCTTTTTAGATTGGATGAAGATGGACATGGTAATAATAAAGAAGGGGACATCATAAATCCTTTCACAAATGATTGCTCAACCGTCTCTTTTGGAAAGGTTAAAGGATGATCAAAAGGATGATGTGGGAATTCAGAAGAAAGTGGAAGCTATCATAAAATTGAAATCCTTTAAGTTCAATGTTAATGAAGAAGGAATTGTGAGATTTGGGAAAAGACTATGTGTTCCATCAAACCCGGAGCTGAAGAAGGAACTTTTGGATGATGCACACAATACAAATTTCTCTATTCACCAAAGAAACAAAAAGATGTATCGAGATCTCCAAGAGAATTATTGGTGGGATAATATGAAGAAGGAGATTGCTGATTATACATAAAAGTACCTGGTGTGTCAGCAAGTGAAGGCAGAGAGGCAAAAGTCTAAGGGGATGATGCAACCATTTCCCATACCAACATGGAAATGGGAGAACATCACCATGTACTTTGTCACCGGACTTCCGATGACATCCAAAGGCCACAATGCAATTTGGGTTATTGTGGATCGCCTTATAAAGTCTTCACACTTCATTGAAATTCAGGAGGATTCCTCATTGAATCAACTCGTACGGATATACCTCAGGGAATTGGTAAGGCCGCATGGAGTACTAATATCTATTGTATCCGATCGAGATACAAGATTCACCTATAATTTATGGAAGAGTCTTCAACATGATTTGGATACTGAACTGAACTTCAGTACGGCCTATCATTATTAAAATGAAGGCCAATCTTATCGAACTATTCATACACTGTAAGATATGTTAAGATCATGTTCAATGGACTTTAAAGAGGATGGGATCAACATATTCCTCTAGTTGAATTATCCTATAATAATAGTTTCCACTCGAGAATTTGAATGGAACCTTATGAATCCCTGTATGGGAAGATGTGTATAACACCGACATGTTGGGATGAAGTCGGTGAGCGTAAGCTACCAGAACCAAAAATGGTTAAAGAAATGGTGGAGAAGGTGAAAACCATTCATAAGCATATCAAGGTAGCCTAGAGTTAACAGAATATTTATGCATATAACCATCTATGATACCATGAGTTTAAAGTTAGAGACATGGTATTTCTACACATATCTCCATGGAAGAAGGTCATGAGGTTTGGAAAGAAGGGTTAGTTAAGTCCTAGGTACATCGCCCCCTTAGAGATTCTTGATAGTGTCATGGCTTTTTCCTATCAACTAGCACTTCTACCTACCATGTCCAAAGTACATGATGTCTTTCATGTATCCCTATTAAGGAAGTACATACCATACCCTTAACATGTACTCTATTTAAAGTTAGTACATCTAGAGGATGATATTTCTTATGAGGAGCAACCAATGAAGATCTTAGATCATAGAGAAAAAGTTATACAAAATAAGACAATTCCCCATGTGAAAGTGTTTCGGAGAAACCACAAGTTTGAAGAAGAGGCATGAGAATTAGAGGAAGTGATGAATCAAAGTTACCCACATATATTTTAGTGTGGGGAAAGGAAATTTCGAGGGAGAAATTTCTTAAGGGGGGAAGATTGTAACGACCCAAAAAATTCATTAATGAAGATTCCTCTTGGTCTATTTAAATGTCTTCTTATGGTTATGTAAAATGTATGCAATTTTTTGGTTTTATGTTTGGAATTTTAAAATACCATTAATAATTGTGACCGTTTCTAATATATCCATTGAACAGTGATCACATGATTAGTATAAATATAGGGGTTTAACAAATCCAATTTACTTAGACAAAGGAAGCGATGACCTCATCTAGTAGACTTTCCCCATACGAAGCCCCTTTTTCGGATCTTGGAAAGGAGGTGGAGTCATTGGGCTTCGATCTTGACCAAGCTCAATCCAATATTGAATACGTTAATCTTGAGTGGAACCGCCTATGAGAGAAGTGGAAGTTGATAGAGATTACCACTCGAAAAATGTTATTCAAGCCACCCCAAGAGTCTGTCACCATCGCGCACCTTACCCTAAGGTCTTATGTGGGTGTTTTAAGGGGTTATGTAACAAGACCCTAGTGATACAATTTTTTACATTATTCTTGTATAGATAATATACATTTTTTTTTATTATTTTTACTTTGTAAATAGTTTTTAAAGCACAAATAGTATTTTTAGTTAATATTCAGCTAAGAAATCTATTTTGATGAATTAATGGATTTTTAAATTAAATAATATTTTAATAAAATATTATTATTATTATTATTATTAAATTACTTTTTATTAAATATAAATTATCGTATAACTTTATGAATGTAATTGTAATCTTTATTAAGGTTTGAAAGCTGTTTTTGTCAAAACCCATGAATTTTTGATAAATGTCAGTTTTTATTTTAAAAGTAAAAATGCACATATTTAGAAAATTATTTAGATAAAATTAATATTATTTTTGGAATCATCATGTCTAAATTATCCAAAGGTGATTTTTTTATAATTTTCTAAGATAGTCAAATTTTTGGGTAAAAATTAAATACCGTTTAAATATATAATGTGTTTTATGACATCATATTGACCCAATAGTGATGTAATAAAATACCATAAACATTATTTTCGGCCAATATATGTTTTAAAATTAAAATAATTTGATTTTGGGTTTGTTTGATTTATTTTACAAATATTTAGTGGACCCTTCAAGGCATATAAAACATTTTGTCTTTTTAAATTGTTTTCCTTGAGAGTGTGACTCACCTCCACATAAGAAAACCTATTATTTTAAGAAGTTATGCCATTTTACTTATAAAATATTGTTTTCCACTCCCCTTTTTCAAGAAACATTGGCAAAAACCATGGTATGGTTTGTGGTTTTGATTAGTTTAATATGTGGTGTCCCAAACCTAAATAATAAAGAATTATCTCTCCTTTCCTATATAAACCCACCCAAGATCCCACTTCCTCATCACTAAAAGCCTTTGGATTTTGACCAAACCATACCCTCATCTCTCTATAATCCTCCCAAGGTTCCCCAATCTCCCAATAATCCTCTCTCAATCTTCTCCCAAGCTTTTGGGATCGCACTTCCCTATAAGGGATTTCTTCCTTTCTTATTTTTGTCCAATTTTCTTTAAGTTGTTATGCCCTTTTGTTTTCAATTAAAAATTTTGGAGTATGATTTTTCACATCACCCATACTTCCCTATTTATGTTTTTATGATGGGATACCCCTTTATCTCTCATTAATGCCTCCCATGTACACCTGTTATCATGCCAAAATTCCGTGAGGGATTTCTCTCTCCTCTTTTACATCCAAGTAATTCTTTTGTATTATGCATCTAAATTCCAATAAGTTTGTTAGGAAATGTAACTATATTAACCCCTTACTTTCCATTTCATTTAAATATGATGAGACACCCATTTCTCTCTCATAAACCATTTTCATGAATACTTATGTCACGCCGTTATGCTGTCGAAATTGCACTGTGTTTTTCCAAGACAAGATCATTGTATAGTGAATACCATACCCATGTCTCTATCAAGGGTATTTAACTTTATGAACATATACATATTTAATGATACTTTCATGTATTTATTACACATTACTTAATCTTGTAATAACTTGTGATGTTGATTGATTCCATGTTATATGATCCATGTAGCACACTTATGCATAAAATGAAATGTTTATGAAGGGTGTGCCCTAATAGCGCTTCAACGCTTTGGGTAAAGTATAGTATCATGATACATCATGTGCAATGAGTATTTAATCATGATAATTCAAGTTCAAGGAGGTTTTAATCTTTCTTCATGTGCAATGAGGGTTTACTCTTGCTCCATGTGTAATGAGTCTTGGCTCATGCTAATTCCATGTTAAGTGTTGTTTCCAAATTTCCATGTCATGATTATCATGCTTCATCATGACTTTATGTTCATGTTTATCTTGTGATCCATTGAAATGCCTATTGTTTAACATTTATTGTATTCCTCATTTTATTCCATGTTTATTCCCTTACTGGGCTTTATAGATCACCCTTTTTATGCATGTCCTCAAGTTTTCCTCTGTAATGCTAAGTACGAGGGAATGTAGTGGTCATGTAAAGGAAGTTTTAAATAAGATATTTTGTTCTATGCTTGAAGTTGTTATGTAATGTTCCTAAGCCCCAAATACACTAGACCTATTGATCTTCTATCTTTTATCAAGTGAATTTTTTTATGTAATAAATCATTATTAAGAATGTAATAAAGAACATGGTTTTCATAGAATAATTGGGTTGAATTTATTTATTTAAAGTCCTTAAAAGGTATTAAGTGAATATGTGGAAAAATATTATGTTAATGAATATTATTTTAGTTTTCAAGGTTCATTTAATATTTACAGGAATTACAAGTTGAGTTAATGACTCGGGTTTATCACATAATATATTTATTATATATTATAAGTATGTGATAAAAATATAAATGAGATTATGATGCATGTAGCATCCTAGTAAGTTGTAATGTTATAATAATAATAATAATAATTTTTTAATAACAAAATATATGTTATTTTAAACATTTAAAATTATAAAAAAAATTATGTTTATGTGAAAAGTTTATAGTTTTCAATTTAATTTTTAATTAATAAAAAATATAAATTCCATAATGACTATTATAATTATTTTGTTTTTTTAAATAATAAATTATTCTAGAATATGTAAATATTTTATTATTTCTAATAATAATTATTTCATTTATAAAAAATCTAAATAATGAATAATTATATTAATATAATTAATTATGTTTTATAAAATTTAATATTAAAAAATATGATATGTGTGTGTGTGTGTGTTTAATTATTATTTTTGAGTTAAAAATTATATTATATTTATAAAATTATAAATTTTTTATTATAAAGGTATAAATTATGAATATATATTTAAAATAAACATTAAATCTATACATATATTAGTTGAAATTAATATTACATTAAATTTCATGCATTTACAAAAAATGAAATAACAATAATATATGTAGAGAATCAAGATTTTGGGGGAATCCTGAATAGAGGAGTTCGTGTGCGTCGTGCAGAAAAGGGAAGGGCATTGACTAGGGTGTCTTCATGGGGGGTCTGAGTATGCTAGCTGTGCTGAGAACCGGTGAGGACGAGTGCTGAAGAGGAAGTCGAGTGCCGGTGAGGAAGACTAAGAAAGGAATGACCATAGTGAGGGAAGATGTATTGATGAGATACATGTGTCGTCAATGGGTTTTAATCAAGTTTAGGGTTTCATTTTTTCTTAATTTGAGGTATGTTGTAGATAGGGTTCAATCTAGGTAGGTTTGGTTTCTGTTTTTCTTCAACCTAAGCCAGTAGGTTTTCTTTTTAGATCTGAATCCTCTGGTTTTTATCATTATCTTTTTTCTTCTTCTATGATGGGTGTCGATTTTTCTTGTTGTCTTGTGGATAAATTTACTTTTGGGATATGAATAGAACACTTTCATTTTGGTCCGTAAATATCTATTCCAATGCGATGTTATACTAATTTTGTCCCATTTTAACTTCATTGTATATTGTTTATGTTCACGTTATTGTGATATTTTTCTTCTTCCCATGAGAATATGTCAAAATATTACTTTGTTTTGATTTTTTTATTATACATGTCAAACATTTTCCTATTTGAAATTGGTGAATTAATGAGTATAATTTATTTTCTATTTTCATCGAACAACCTCAGCTTTCTTTGTAAGTTGTGTGTGTTGTTGTACACACAATAGAGATAATGTATATAAAGGCCTTATTTTAGTGTCCAAATTAGAATGGTAAAGTTGATTCTCAGTCCCATAGGACTGTGTTTATGCCTGAAGTAGCAGATGATCTTCTCAATGTTTTCAAATTAGGTAAGGATGTGTATTTGTTAAAAATTATTTTTTGATTCATTTTAAATCTGCTGCAATGAATAAATTTACCTTTTAGAAATTTATGTCTCACTATGGACTTATGATACTCGAACACAAAGTATGAAATTCATACTAATGACCTCATGAACATAGGAGAATGCCTTTAATTTTATTCTTCAATTTATTATTTATGTCTTAGTAAGAGAAAGGGAATTGTCAACTTTATTATCAATGAATTATATTTATTCTATCAAAAGTGTATTTAATTCTAATTTTTCATGTATAAAGGAATATATATATATACCAAAACTATGTTCCAATTTATAATTTTAATGTAAATAATTAGTTTATTTATTTAAGTATATAATTTATGTATATATGTAAGGGTTTATTATTTACTTAATTACATTTGATTTTATGTACAAATTATTTTTGTAAGGGATTAAGTATTTATATTTTTTAAAATTTTGTTAAATATTAATTTATTCTTATGTAAGGAAGTTTATGAATTTTCATCAAAGTTCATCAAAATTATTATTTTTATTTATGGAATTACTTTGTTTAAAAATTTTTCCTCTAAAAATTTAATTGAAAGGGATATTTTTATTTATCTAAGTTTTGTTTAAATATAATTTTAATATGCTATTATGTGGAAAACATGTTCTTTTATTTAGAATTTAAATGAATGGTTATATATATATATTAATATATATATAAATGTATATATATAAGGATTAAATGATTAATGTCATGTTTATAATTTTATTATTTCTAAAAAGTGCACATAGAAGATTAAGAATGTCACCGTGTTATGTTGAAAACATGGACGTCACATTTGCGTATAGTAATGTTCATTAAAAAATTTATAACATAAGAGATTTATTATTTTAAATTTATCAAACTTTGTTCTATTTGTAAAATATATATACATGTATATATATTACTCATGATGATTATATATGTATGTATGTGTATATGTCATTTTATGTAAAAGCATTATTTTTTTTAACATCAATATACATGAATGTGAGTATGAATATCATGTTTTATAAAAATTTAAAAATAAATAAATGTATTAATATTTTATGAAAAAATATTATATAAATATATATGTATGATTTTTGGAAAAAATACTTTTGTCATGAAACATGTTTATCCAAGTAAATTCCTTTTTAAGAAATGGGCATCGATGCTTTAAATTTTAAAGAAGCTTCATGGTCCTTATAATGAAAATGAAAGTTATAATGTTATTAATTCCAAAGAGTCGCACATGGATATTATGAGGGAAGGGTATGGGGTTTGAATCCAAAACCCTTATGGGACTTTTGGTCCATTTATGATGGGTGCACCCAGATAGCACCCCAATGCATTGGGTAATGTGTTAATATCTTGAGATTTTATGTATGGTGTGCGGGAGGTTTATCCTAAGAACATTATGGTGCACGAGAGGTTTATCCTAAGAACATTATGGGATTAGGGAGTGAACCTAATCTAACATGGGACTATGTCCACTATGTCTCGAGAGTGAACTGCAAATTTATGATATGATTCAAGGTGCCTTTAATAATTAAATCATGAAGTGATTATAAGTTTTCAAGTGAAATTGATAGAGTTTTATGAATAAATGAAGTTTATTTTTTTAAAATGATATATACATATAAATCCTTTTCATAAAATGTTTATTTTTAAGTACTCATGGTTTCATAATCCAACATTATTGGACATCATGACATGTACCACTTTTCATTTCAAATAATCCCTATATGATTTTTTTTAAAAACCCCTTACTGAGATTTTTTCGCTCATCCCAAGTTTTTAAAATTATTTTTCATAGGTCATCTAGCAGTTCTGAGTTAGGAAGATTCAACAAAGAGTTAGCACATGCGTAGTAGATTATATAATTTACCTTTATTTTTTTGTACAGCTCTGATAAAATTGTAATGTTTGTCTACTCTCCAAAACCTAGACCGGTAAAGGTTCATGATTGTGTAATGTGTTGTGTAATTATTCAGTTTCTTTTTATAAAAAAAATTACATAGCATGTTTTTTTCAACGAAATCTGGAGGCACGAGCTTAGGGAATTGTAATTGGTATCAAAGAAATGGTCTAGAAAACTTTGGATATTAGATGTTATCATCTAAGAAGTAGAGTATAGGAGTCTATAAGTCTTAGTATTTTTTAATTTTGAAGATGGAAATTAAGAATTCTTGTTAGTTCGACGAATGAATTGCGAGGACACAATTATTTTTATGGGGGATAATGTAACATCCTCGTAAGTTGTTATGTTATAATAGTAATATTAATAATTTATTAATAAAAAATATATATGTTATTTTAAACATTTAAAATTATAAAAAAATTATGTTTATGTGAAAAGATTATGATTTAATTTTATATTAATAAAAACTATAAATATCATAATGACTATTATAATTATTTTTTTTTTTAAATAATAAATTTTTCTAGTAAATGTAAATAGGTTAGTATTTCTAATAATAATTATTTCATTTATAGAAAATTGAAATAATGAATAATTATATTAATATAATTAATTTGGTTTTATAAAATTTAATATTCTAAAATAAGATATATATATATATATATATCTGTGTGTGTGAGTGTGTGTTTAATTATTAGTTTTGAGTTAAAAATTATATTATCTTTATAAAATTATAAATTTTTAATTATAAAGGTATAAATTATGAATAACTATTAAAAAAAAACATTAAATATATACATATATTAGTTGAAATTAATATTATTTTTAATTTCATGTGTTTACAAAAAATGAAATAAAAATAATATATGTAGAGAATCAGGTTTGTGGGGGGATCCTGAATAGGGGAGTCCGTGTGTGTCACGTAGCAAAGGGAAGGGTGCCAACCAGGGTGTCTTCATGGGGGGGGGGGTCCTAGCATGCTAGCTAAGATGAGCACCAGTGAGGTCGAGTGCTGGAGAGGAAGTTGAGTGCTGGTGAAGAAGACTAATAAAGGACCGACCACGATAAAGGAAGATTGATCGATGATATCCATGTGTTGTCGGTGGGTTTCAATTGAGGTTAGGGTTTCGTTTTATCTTGATTTAAGGTATGTTGTGGATAGGGTTCGATACAGGTGAGTTTCGATTTATGTTTTTCTTTAACCTAAGACATTAGGTTTTCTTTTCAGATCCTCATCCTCTGGTTTTTATCATCATTGGTTTTCTTCTTCTCTAATGGGTGTCACTTTTTTTGTTGTCTTGTGGATCTATTTTCTTTTGGGATATGAATAGAACGATTTCATTTTGGTCTGTAAATGTCTATTCTAGTTCAATTTTATACTAAATCTTCCCCAGTTTAACTTCATTGTATATTGTTTATGTCCATGTTATTGTGCTATTTTTCTTCTTCGGATGAGAATATTTCAAACTATTACTTTGTTTTGATGTTTTTATTATAAATGTAAAATGTTTTCCTGTTTAAAATCAGTGAATGAATGAGTATAATTGATTTTCTGTTTATATCGAACAACCTCAACTTTCTTTGAAAGATCTCTGTGTTGTTGTACATACAGTAGAGATAATGGCTATAAAGGCCTTATTTCATCCAAATTAAAATAGTAAAGCCAGTTCTCAGTCCCACTAGAATACATTTTTTTTCTGAAGTAACATATGATCTTATCTTTATTTCCAAATCAGCTATGTATATGTATTTGTCAAAAATTATGTTTTGATTCATTTTAAATTTACTACAATGAATAAATTTACCTTTTTGAAATTTGTGTCTCACTAAAGAATTATGATACCCAAACACAGAGTATGGAATTCATTCTCATGATCTCATGGATATAGGAGAATTCCTTTAATTTTACTCTTCAATTTATAATTTATGACTTATTAAGGGAAAGGAAATTATCAAATTTATTTTCAATGAATTATATTTATTCTATCAAAAGTGTATTTGATTATGATTTGTTCTAGTGAAATATATATATATATATACACACCAAAAATATGTTCTAATTTATGATTTTAGTGTTAAGGATTAGTTTATTTATTTAATTATATAATTTAGGTATATATGTAATTGTTTATTATTTATTTAATTACATTTTATTTTATGTACGAATTATTTTTGTAATAGATTAAGTATTTATGTCTATAAAAATTTCGTTAAATATGAATTTATTCTTATGTAAGGAAGTTTATGAATTTTTATAAAATTTTATCATAATTATTTTTTTTATTTATGGAATTGTTTATTTTCAAAAAAAATTCCTCTAAAAATTTAATTGAAAGGGATATTTTTATTTATCGAAGGTTTTTTTTAAATATGATTTTAATATTCTATTTTGTGGGAAACAAGTTATTTTATTTATAATTTAAATGCATGGTTATATATATATATATATAAATATATATATATATATATATATAAGGATCAAATTATTAATGTCATGTTCATAATTTTATTATTTATAAAAAGTGTGTATAGAAGATTAAACATGTCACCATGTTATATTGAAATTAGGGATGTCTCATTTGCGTATAGTAATGGTCATTCAGAAATTTATAACGTAAGAGATTTATTATTTTCAATTTATCAAACTATGTTCTATTTTTAAAATATATATTCATGTATATATATATTACTCTTGATGATTATATATGTATGTATGTGTATATTTCATTTTATGTAAAAGCATTATTTTTTTTAACATTGATATACATGCATGTGAGTATGAAAATCATCTTTTATAAAAAATTACAAATAAATATTTGTATGTATCTTTTATTTATAACTATTATATACATATTTATGTTTGATTTATAGCAAAACTACTATTTTACTGACTCATTTTTAGCCAAGTAAATTCCTTTTTATGAAATGGAAATTAAAGCTCAAAAATTTGAAGAAGCTTTATGGTCCTTATGATGAAAATAAAAGTTATAATGTTTTTAATTCCAAAGATTCGCACATGGATATTATGAAGGAATGGTATGGGGTTTGAACCCAAAACCCTTATGGGAATTTTGATCCATTTATGATGGGTGCGCCCAGATAGCGCCCCAATGCATTGGGTAATTTGTTAATCTCATGAGATGTTATGTATGATGCACAAAAGGTTTATCCTATGCAGATTATAGTGCACATGAGGTTTATCCTAAGCACATTATGAGATTAGGGAGTGAACCTAATCCGATATGAGAGTATGTACACTATGTATCAGGAGTGAACTAAGAATTTATGATATTATCCAAGGTGTATTTGATAATTAAATCATGAAGTTATTATAAGTTTTCAAGTGAAATTTCTACAATTTTATGAATAAATGAAATTGATTTTTTAAATGATATATACATATAAATCCTTTTGATAAAATGTTTATTTTGAAGTACTCATGGTTTCATAATCCAACATTATTAGACATCATGACATGTACCACTTTTCATTTCAAATAAACCCTATATTCTTTCTGGTTTTAAAAAACCCCCTTATCGAGATTTTATAGCTCATCCCAATTTTTTAAAATTATTTTTCATATGCCAGCTAGCAGTTTTGAGTCGGGTAGCTTTAGTAAAGAGTTATTGAATGCATACTAGATTAGATATTTTATCTTTATTTTGTTTTTGTACAACTCTTCTATAAGTGTAAGGTTTGTCTACTCTCCAAAACCTAGACCGGTAAAGGCCCTCGATTGTGTAATGTGTTGTGTAATTATTTAGTTTTTTTATAAAAAAATTACACAACATGTTTTTTGCTCTGAATCCAGAAGCACGGGCTTGGGGAGTTATAATGCAGTTAATTTTTCATAATGTATCATGTATTACATATTTAGTGGGAGTTTTATTTCTAGGGGGGTTGGAGAACCCTTTCCAGGTATTAGATCCTCTCACTATATATGAAAGAGAAAGACTCTCACTCGATTATTATTGATTCAAATATATTGCGAGTCTCTCTATCCTCCTACATCTTATAGAGAAAGACCCCTTTCGAGTGCTTGATCCAAGAACACCTTCAAATATCAAATGATGGGAATTGAGGTGATCATTAGGACATAAAAGGTGTCATCAAACTTCCACTCTAGCACCCAATTTCCGACGAACGGTGTTACAATATATTCTTGAAGTGTGTGTGGAAGATCTAGAGGGGTTCGAGCTTAGATCCTTTGAGAAAAGGTTTTCAGTGATGAACTACTATCGAGCACGCTTAGATTCAAACTAAGTAATCATTTAGTTTTATTTTTATGCATTGATAATTCATAAAAGATCCTAGAACCTCTATGGGGGCTCGGATCACCAGATATGACAATGTTTCATCGCTATGACAATGAAAATTTTAAATCCTCAGCCCACTGGCTTCCACTATGCACCTGATACCAGCAGCTCAGTGTGTACCATAGAGGGTAAATGGGCATAGAAACTATCATGCACATGAACACGGGTAGAGTGCATGGGAACAACCCGATATTCAGACACAACCAGGTACATGGGCATGACCATAATACATAGTCTTGGGAAAATGTACATGGGAACGGGAAGAGGAACACAAACATGTACACGGGTAGGTGCAAGATTAGAGGTACACGTTGTTTACTTCCTATAATATAGCTTAGATACCTTGTTTCCTTAGTATAGAACAAGTTTAGTTGATTGGGTTTCCTTGGTTCTTTCCCATGAGGGTACAAAGTGAAATTATGTCATGAGAATAATACTGTGATCCCCTCTAATGGTTTCTTCTCAGATAGAGTTCATTGTATCCCTTTATGTGACCAGGGTGGGATACTTTATCATTCCTTCTTCATCCTAGGTAGGGTTCATGGAATCGGCGTGACCACCATGCACAAGGGGTCGATCCCCTATCTAGCAAGCTGATCCAGTAGGGTTTGTGGTGTCCTATAGTGGTCCTGGGTGTGATCCCCTATTTGGATGTTGAGATCTTCAAAGAACCAGTGCATAATTATTTGGTGAGATCCAACAAGAACAATCTCTTAGATGAGTTCCATTAGTGACATCATGGCTCATAGAGTGAGTACTTCCAAAATGAGCATTACCAGGAAGCCTCGAGCAGAATCTGGTGACTGGCAGTATGGTTGTGAACTCTTTAGACTTGGAGTATTTTATGAGTATATATAGGTTTTTTATTATCATTATGTCTCACATCTTGATTGAAATAACTATGTATTGATGAGCTGATTATTCTTGATGCTTTATGCTTAGTGATTTTGGGGTGTCCTACTAGGTATTGTTATACTCATCCCTACACGGGCTCTGCCCGCACATGTCGCATCTTATGTAGATGTAGAGCCTTTTGATGGAGACATGGGAGGACTAGGAGTAGGTAGATCATATTATTGGGCTAGATAGACTGAGTTTCTTACCAATGTTTCATTTGACAATAGTCCCCTCCTTCGGAGTAGGTTAGACTCTTTTTTTCACTTTTTGGTGGGATTTTATTTAGCCTCTTTATCGATTCCAATATTTTTGGAATACTCTAATAGTGGGTTATATGAATGTATGCATGAATTAGTATCAATTGTAATTTACTTTCAGCATTGTATGCGCTTGGATATGTGTGCATGCGTACACCTTAGGCTAATTCCTCCCATGTGTGTGATATGTCTACTCGATGCTGGTCATCAGCCCCTAGCCTATTGAAAGCGAGCATGGGGTTGTCACACTTAGATTATCACTAGTCAGGAGGACCCCATTGGGTCGGGTCATAACAGGAACTACCACTATTCACCCTTTTTCCATCATATGGGAACTAAAAGTATCACTTATATGTACGTTTGGACTACAACCTCCATGTAGTGATACAATTCATTATCGATCATCATATTTCATGGATGGTATTCTGATTGGTATAATTTTTATACATGATATTTATGGAATAATTATATTTCAAGGATTATAATATCATATCTACCTTCTTACATTCCAATCCATTGGAAAACGATAATGTTACTCGTGCGTACATGTAGACTACCACCTCCACAAAGTGATGTGATTTTTTTTTCATTTATGCTTTACACGGATGATAATAATGATAGAATAAATGAATATATATGATATATATGATATAATAATGATTCTATAAATGTGAATAATTATTTACTTTTCTTTCTTCCCATCCATCAAAAATTTAAAACAACGATCATGCGTATGTATGACATACCGTCTTCATGAATGGTGTAATTCATTTTTCTATATATACCTTTTATGGGTGACTCTATATATATATAATGAATATATATGATATTTATTTCATGATTAACAATATGGATATAATGGAACCATGATCATAGTATAAATATCGAAACTACTAAACAAAAATTCTCAAGAAAAATGAAATAGTTAACACCCAAAAAAAGACAATTTTAATAGGGAATTATTAATAAATAGGTGCAGAAATGTTATAAGTGAAACATATGTGATATTATAAGTATGTACATGAATTTGGTATATGTTACAAAAAATTCAGGAGTCACAGTGACATAACAGGTTTTCAGATGAAGAAAATTTTGAAACAAAAGAAGAAGAAGAACATGGGCACAAAGATTTACATGGTTTGAGAATAATCCCTACATCCATGAAGAGGAAGAAAGAATTTACTATAATTCAGGAGCGTAACTACAAGGATATATCATAGTTTCAAGAATAGAAACCCTATCCCAAAATGGGATAATAAAGAATATGGAGTATTGTGCCACCAACCTCACAAAAAGTCTCACTACTACAAAACAGGCCTTTAACAGCGATAAAAATGGCCTTTATCGACGCTAGGGTAGCACTGAAATCTAGAGAGAGATTAAAAGACCTTGAATTTTATTAGTGCTAAAAAAGTGATGATAAATGGGTTCTTTATCATCGCTAAAAAAGTGATGATAAATGGATAGTGTTGATAAAGGACACATTTATCAGTGCTTTTATTTAGCACTGATAAATAGTACCATTATTAGTGTTTTTAAAAGCGATATTAAAAGAATCATTTATCAACGCTTTCAAAAGCACTGATAAAGGATGAATATAACAGTGCTTTCCAAAGCACTAATAAAATATGCATTTATCAGTTCTTTCAAAAACACTGATAAAGGGTCATACCAAAGTGTGTTGTAATAGTACACTATAGCACTAGTACAATGTGTTGTAACAACACACTATAGCACCAATTAAATGTGCCGTAACAACACAAAGTAGCACCGAAAACACCACAAAATATAAAAAAAATCAAGTATAAATACAAAATTTAAATGTAATGACATTTATAGAACAAATTAAATAAAAAAACACTATATTATAGGCATTTAAAATATTGATTTATACAATTACATAAGTTAAAATTATTACACAAATTCAAAAACATAAATTTTACTTTGTCTTTTAATCATGGACTCAAATCATGTTATTTCTGAACAAACCATACCAACTCAAGAAAAATAATTCATCTGTATAAAAAAAATTCATATTTTAGTAATAATATAAAGAAATAAATTAACAGAAAGTGACAATTTTAAACTAAACTTTCAGTCATACTAGGAACACTATGTATCAAATTGATTTTTGGTTGATTTATACACATCACACCATTTCTTTTTCATATTCAAGAATTTTCTCTATGATAATTAATTAAATAAGTATAAGAAAAATCCCCACGGGCGCAACCTTGTGGTTGTGTGAGTGAAACTTTTTGAACTAAAATGTCGATTTTAAACCGATAACGGACACTTTGAGTCACACCAGGCACAACGTTTATTGGTTTGATGTGTTTATGATTCCTACACATCTCAAATGAAATATGTATCATTTCTGTAAAGTATCAAAATAATATGAATGTGTTTTCTCGGTTTTGAGTAGGTCAGTTGTCTATTTTACTAAAATTGATGTCAATTTTAAATTAAAGGATGCACTTGGAGTCATACTGGTCACACCGTACATCGAATTGAGATAAAGTCTATTCCTACTTGTCTCAAAAGACTTCTGGATCATTTTCCTAAAGTATCAAAATAATATAAATGTGTTTTCTCAATTTTGAGTTGGCAAGTTGTCCATTTTACTAAAATTGATGTTAATTATAAATACAATGGCACACTTTTAGTCATGCCGATCACACCATGCATAATATTGAGGTAAAGATAATTCATAATTGTTTCAAATGAATTATGGATAATTTTTATTAATTATAAAAAAAATCTAATTTCATTTTCTTAGTTTTCAGTACTTCTCTTTTATTTTTTTACTAAAATGTATTTTTAAAATCGAAACATGCACTTTGACTCATACAATTCACATAGTGTATTAGTTTTATGTGAGACTGGTTCCTACACATCAAAAATGAATTATGAATAATTTTCATAAATTATCAAGAAATTTTGAGTGTATTTGATTGGTTTTAAATGATTGATAATTTTTGAACTTAAGTGTCGATTTTAAAATGATAATAGCAACTTTGAGTCAGACCGTTCACACTGTGCATTGGATTGAGGTGAGGAAAATTCCTATATATCAAAAATTACTTATGTATCATTTATGTAAAGTATCAAAACAATATGAATGTGTTTTCTCATTTTTGAGTAGGTCAGTTGTCCATATTACTAAAATTGATGTCAATTTTAAATAAAAAGATGCACTTGAGGTCATATCGGTCACACCATGCATCGTATTGTGGTGTGGTCAATTTATAAAAATCTAAAATGACTTCTGGATTTTTTTCACTAAATTATAAAAAATTTGAATGTGTTTGTTTGGTTTTGAGTAGACCAATTGTCCATTTTACTAAAATTGATGTCAATTTTAAATAAAAAATATGTACTTGGTGTCATAGAGGTCACTCCATGCGTCAGATTGAGGTGTTACTGATTCCTAAACATCTCAAATGACATATGGATGATTTTCCTAAAGTTTCAAAATAATATAAATGTTTTTTCTCAGTTTTGAGCATGTCAATTGTCTTTTTTTTACTAAAATGTCATTTTAAACTTGAAACACACACTTTGAATCATACCAACCACATCATGTATCGAATTTATGTGAGAAAAATTCCTACACATCACAAATGAATTATTAATAGTTTTGCAAAACTATCAAGAAAATATGACCATGTTTGATAGTTTTTTAGTGAGTGATAGTTTTTGAACTAAAATGTCGATTTAAAAATAATAATTGACACTTTGAGTCATACCAGTCACACTGTGCATTGGATTGTGCTGTGTTTGATTCCTACATGTCACAAATGACTTATGGATCTTTTTCATAAAGTATCAAAACAATCCAAATGTTTTTTCTTAGTTTTGAGTAGGTCGGTTTTCCATTTTACTAAAATTTCTGTCAACATTAAATAAAAAGATGAAGTTGAGGTCATACTGGTCACACCATGCATTGGATTGAGGTGATTACAATTCCAAAACATATCAAATGACTTATAGATCATTTTTCTAATGTATCAAAACAATGTAAATGTGTTTAATCAGTTTTGAGTATGTCACTTTCTTTTTTTACTAAAATTTCATTTTAAACTGGAAACATACACTTTGAATCATACTGATCACATCATGTTTCAGTTTTATGTGAGACCAATTCTTATAAGTCACAAATTACTTATGAATAATTTTTCTAAATTTTCAATAAAATCAAAGCATATTTGATCAGTTTTCAGTGATTGGAATCTTTTGAACTAAAATGTCAATTTTAAACTGATAACAGACACTTTGAGTCATACCGAGCACATCATGTATCAGATTTAGGTGCAGATGATTTCTACACACCACAAATGAATTATGGATCGTTTTTGTAAAGTATAAAAACAATAAAAATTCTTTTTCTCAGTTTTGAATAGGATAGTTTTCCATTTTATGAAAATTGATGTCAATTTTAAATAAAAAGATGCAATTGAAGTCATACTAGTCACACCATACATAAAATTGATATGTGGATAATTCCTACACACATCAAATGACTTTTGGATCGTTTTCCTAATGTATCAAAATAGTATTAATGCATTTGCTCAGTTCTGAGTAGGCCAGTTGTCTATTTTACTAAAATTCATGTCAATTTTAGATAAAAAGACACACTTTAAGCCTTACCAGTAACACCATGCATCAGATTGAGATGTGTATTATTCACAAATGTCTCAAGTTACTTATGGATCGTTTTCCTAAAGTATCAAAACAATCATAATGTGTTATCTTGGTTTTGAGTAAGTAACTTTTATTTTTTTACTAAAATGTCATTTTAAAATGGAAACATGCACTTTGACTCAAACTGATAACATCATGTATCGGTTTTATATCAGAAAAATTCCTACAGGTCAAAAATTAATTATGAATCATTTTCCTAAATTATCAAGAAAATTCGAGCGTGTTTGATCGGTTTTTAGTGAGTGATAGTTTTTTAACTATATTGTAGATTTCAAACTGATAGCGAACACTATGAGTCATATCGGTCACATTGTGTATCAGATTGAGGTTTGGATGATTCATACACATCAAAAATGACTTATAGATTGTTTCTATAAGGTATCAAAACAATACAAATTCTTTTTCTCAGTTTTGAGTAGGTCAGTTGTCCATTTGACTAAAATTAATGTCAATGTTAAATAAAAAGGCACACTTGGGGTCATACCGGTCACACCGTATGTAAAATTGAGGTGTAGTTTATTCCTACACATCTCAAATGACTTATGGATCGTTTTCCTAATGAATCAAAATAATACAAATTCTTTTTCTCAGTTTTGAGTATGACACTTGTCTTTTTTACTAAAATGTCATTTTAAACTTGAAACACACACTTTGACTCATACTGATCACATAGTGTATCAGTTTGATGTGAGACAAATTCCTACACGTCACAAATGATATATGAATCATTGTACAAAATTATCAAGAAAATATGATTGTGTTTGATCGATTTTTAGTGAGTGACGGTGTTTGATCTAAAATGTTGTTTTTAAACTGATAATGGATACTTTAATTCATACCAGGGACATCGTGTATTAGATTGAGGTTGTCACAACACCCTCCCCATAAAGTGTACCCATACTAGGACATAAATGGGAGAAGAGAGATAATGACACCTGTTTCCCGCCTCTAGTAGGCCCTAGGCTGGTGACTAGCACCGAGGGTATAATAAACATGTAGATGGGATGCATTACCATCTGAGAGAATACATGTGAAAGAGAGAGATAAGATAGAAATCAACCAACTCCTACTCAGACTCTAATATATAAGAAAAACCAAAATGAACATATTTATTGTTATGAAAGAACTACTACAAATGAAAGGAAAAATGCAAGTACCAAAAGAAAAGTAAATACGACAGTGACCCTGAAGCATAAACTATTCCTGCTAAACCCCAAACTAGTAGTAACCAAACTGATCTCCAACCTACTAAAACTGATATGAAAAATAATTTATATATACATAGGGATAGTATAATAGTATATTCAGTAGGATCCTCCCTGGTGCCTCTCATGTAAAAGGTAAAAAAGCATGCTAAAGCACCGTGAACAACAAGTGAAACTAACTCATCACCTAAATAGGTATACTATGTTCTTAGCCTAACCATGGATACTCTCACCAAATATTTCATACAAGATAATATAATATAATAAATAATATAAAGGGTACCCCACTACCACTTCTCCACTATTTTGTTGCTTTTCCCCAACATCACACATCCTAAGCATCTCTCCCCAAAGACTACTCTGCGGACACCTGGGTGAAGCACCACAACATGAACCTCTTGAAACCCACCACATTGTATAAATAACCAAAGTAACCAAGTAGTCTCTAGGATCCACCAAAGACTACATAATATATATCATACATCAGATATTATACCACAGTCCATCATAGATCATACACAGAGTAAGGATTCTCAAACCATCACAACCTATACCAGTTATACCTATAGTAGTCATTGGGAAACTATATCAAGAATACAAGTGTGTGAAATAACCAAAATCCATTACACACACATATATGGGGAAAACTAACTATCATGCATACTAACACAAGTAACTACCAAGATAAGAGAGAGGGGCCAAAGGGGGTAGTCAATCATCTATCCTCCCACCAGGATGTTGGAAAAAACACCCCCAGGGCTCAGAATACCTAGGGCATCTATCAACCTAACTTACAGGGTGGGGTATAATCTAGGAAAAAAAGTACATGACATAATATATCTCCAAACCACACTATGGTCATAACCTAGTCTTAGACTCAACTATAACTAACATTGCTTGGACTCCCGACTGTCTCTGCTAAGACTAGATATCCTATAAGGACACAATCATTTAAATAGCTAGATTAAATTATTTTATTACTTTTCATTTTAGTTTATGTTAATTAATTCTTTAACCATTAATTAACTATTAACATATCCACATTACATTAAATTAGCATTACAACAAAGTTCCATGCCCTCTAAGCCTAAGAAAATCGAGTCCATGGCTTCTCATAATTACAACTTCAACATTGCATCCCAACCAGCTCCAAACCCACGGGTTAAACATTTATTAATTGATTAACATAATTAATTTACAATTTATCAATTACTCTAGGAAATCATCCTATGCTACCAAACAAGGAAAGAAACCAAGCATATTCATCTGCCTTAAGTATTGGGGAAAATAAATTAGATAAACAAACAACTTGACTGTCAGCCAAAAAAAAGATCCAAACAAGCATCCAACTTTCATATCAATGGGTGAGCCCTGCTTTGACCCTATCCATCATCTTTTGTGTCCTCCCCAAAACCCACATACATATACCAATGCATCTCACCAGTCTAGGCATCAATTATTACCACAACAACTGGGTCTCCCCACCCCTCATACCATAACATCCCTCTAGGATCATCTTTACCATGCTCACATCATATCCTATCCTCCTCTACCCTCATACCACAACAATACTCCATGATCATCCATACTAGGCTCACATAACATCACAAGAAGTAAGAAAAAAATCTTAGTAATTGGGTTCTTGGACCCAAAACAAAGCATTCATCCTTCACACAAAACAAGCTCTCATGGCTCCAAAGCACAAGGTACTCAGCCATTACAAGAAAATTAGAAAATCATGCCTTAAGAAATAATTATCTTTTATCACACAACAGGTTCATATTCTATCTTTAATTTACTGATTCATTAATCACAGGTTCCAACTACGGGAAATCTAAGAAATAAGTTATCTCAAACTATCACAAATTAATTAAAAAATTAATTTAATAGGCCTTTAATTATTTTATCAACAAGAATCACCATGATTCATGTTCATTAACCAATTTAATTAAAAATTCATACCTGCATCACTTTGATTATCATCAAATAACAAAAACAAAAACAATCGTATTCATTAAACATGCCACTTTAATATTTTGTCCAATTAATTGTCAATTAATTTCAGATTTACGTTCTTTACCAATTTCACATGATAAAAAAATCACAAAAATCACACCATAGATATCACACTATCTAGCAGATCAAGAGGCATCCCATTTTCATGGTACAAAAAAAATATCGTCATGCGATCGATACCAATTATTTAATCCAATTGAAGTAATTATTAGTTTAATTTTATTGAAATACAAGGGGATAAATCATTCTAACTCTACGATTACATGTAAATAAATAGAGAAACAATGAACCCTTACCTAAAAGGGTTTCGACGTTCTTTTCATCAGAATGGACCAATGCTACGGATCCTGATCACCTCTCCCATAATAACTATATCCACCCGAGGACGCCGCGCAAGAAAACAACCAACAAATATCCTTTAGAAACATGAAGATCAATCACTACCACATTAAAAAGAGGATAGAGAGGTAATGGATTGAAGAAACCACCTGAATGAAGGTAGAACATACCTTGAATTGAAGAGGGATTGAAGGGTGGATTCTAGAGATCGATCCTTGATAAAGGAATCCCCAAACCATTGAAGAGGGGGTCATTAAGTCACCTAGAATTGGGATAGAGGCACTATATCCATAGGGTTTGACAAACCCGAGTGGCTAAAAACATTTAAAACATATAGAATTGGGGATTTACACGATGTTTAATCCCCTTTCACATCATGTAATCCTCATGGTTCGGTTCCACAGAAAAACACGTTGCCTTCTTATTTATTTAACCTCGAAAACTTTCATGTCATGAACCTAACTTACACGACATGTAATTCTTACACAACATGTAATTATTCCTATTTCCAACAATTCACATCCAAACTCCTACATTAGAAACACACAAAGGGTTGATCCACACGAATCTGGGCCCTTACATTAGACACCTCTCAAAACATTCTCATTCTTGAGAATCCAAAACCAACCTAGAGAGGAAACAGAAAATGGTCATCTGAACTCCAACCCCACAAGATACCTCTCAAGGCTCTCATCACCACAAGAGCTCAACCACTTCATCCAAGCACAAGGGGCTCGACACAGTGAGTAGATGAACTACCCATCGAGTCTTATCCACCTATAATAGGAGAGTAGACTCATCCAACCATAGAAATCTAAACACATAAAGCATGTGGCATACCTCACACGTCTTTACATATCATAGAAAAATAGTAATCCAAAATAAGAAATAAGAGAAAGCCATGTCACTAACCAAAAATGGTCTACAACCAAAAATAAAACAATTTTTACAATAAAAGATCTAGACACCAAATAACTCGGGGTACTTAGTGTGTATCTGCGACTCATGTTCCAAGGGACTCTCCTCCATGCCACCATGTCGCCACAAGTCCCAAACCAAGGGGATAACACACCCACACAACACCTTATCCTGGTGGTCTTGGATCACTATAGGTTTCTCCTCGAAGGTCGCATCATCATCAACATCGATCTTTCCCCAATCGATGATGTGAGAGTTATCATGAAGATAACGATGGTGGTGTGACATGTGTAAATCATAGTATATTCGGATCATCTATGGGGGAAGCGCTATTTGATATGCCACGACTCCAATACTAGATAACACCTAGAAATTCCCAAAAAATCGAGGATAAATCTTACTCCAACAACCAAACCTTCACTTCCCATGATGGGGAGTAACCTTCAATAACACATGATCCCCAATGTCAAACTCCAGAGGTCTCCTCCTATGATTGGCATAGGATTTTTGACAATACTGCACTGCTTTCATCCTCTCACAGATCACCTGAACCATCTATGTTGTATTTTGTACTAGTTCTAGCATGAGAATTGATGACTCTCTGACCCCATTCTAGCACAATAGAGAATGGAAAGGTCATCCATACAAGGCTTTAAAGGGTTGAATACTGATGTTGGGGTGAAAACTATTATTGTAAGTGAACTCTACCAATGAAATTACCTCATCCACGAACCTCCAAAATCCATGACATAAGAGGGAAACATATCTTCAAGAGTCTAGATGGTCCACTCTGTCTGATCGTCCTTCTACGGATGAAAATTAGTGCAACAGCATACCTGAGAACCAAAATCATGTTGGAGGCCTCTCTACACCCTAGAAGTAAAATGAGGATATTGATCAGAAATAATCATCCTCAGGACCCTGTGGAGTCTCACCACTTCCTCCATATACTTCCTTGACAAAACCCCCCACGGATCTCGTCTCCTTGATCGCTAAAAAGTGGGTTAAATTTGTCAAATAGTCCACTACCACCCATATAGAATCATAGCCTCCAGGATATATAGGTAAAATTTTAAGATAGTATATCGATATGTCCTCCCACTTCCACTGAGTAACATCTTATGACTGGATAAAACCACTGGGAACACGGTGCTCGACCTTCAACTTATGGTAAACCAAACATCAAGACACAAACTCTAAAACTGCACGCTTCAACCCAAGACACCAAAACTGACTTCTCAAAGCTCATCACATCTTTGTAATGCTATGATGTACCACCAAAGGAAAACTATGGAACTTTATGAAAACCATTTCACTCATCTCTAAAGGAACAAAAATCCTTCCATAGAACAACACCCGATGTTGTTCATCTATAGACCAACCACCAAGGGCCTCTCCACAAACAAATCAGTCTCTCCAGAACTCCACCTCAAGATCTACCAACTAGGATTCCTCCACCTATTGCAAAATATATTACTGCATAGTTATCTAAAAAATACATCCATTACACCAACTTCTCCCATATCTATATGAAAAGTTGAATGTTATTTCACCACTCACCAAAAATCACATAATTCATGTACTACATCATTTCATGAATTACTGATCAATAAATTGGCCACAAAATTCCCATTTCCTTGTGTATAAGAAATATCAAAGTCGTAATCCTATAAGAACACCATCCACCAACGATGGCACAAGTTCAGGCCACATTAGGAGAAAACATATCTCAAGCTCTTATGATCGGTGAAGACCACCAAATTTTAATTGATGAGGTAATCTCTCAAAAAATTTAGGGAAAAAACCATCTAAAAAAATAGATATTGTGGGTGGAATAGTTATGATCATGGGGGCATAACTGCAGAGAACCATAAGAAATGATTGATCTCTACTGGATCAAAACACAGCCCAACCCTAGATGCGAATTATCATAGAAAACCTCAAAATAAAATCCTTCCACTCGTAGAAAAAGAAATTGAGCACTGACCAACTTCTCCTTTAGATAATAAAAAATTGTCTGAAACTTTTCATTCCACATGAATTTATGATCTTTTTTGGTCAACATCGTCAGAGGTTTGGAGACCTGAGAGAAATCGGCTATGAACCTCCTATAATAGCCTGGAAGACCAAGAAAAATTCGCACCTCTGCCACTGTCTTGGGGGATAACTAAGACACAACTGATTTTACTTTTTATGGATCCATAGATACTCCCTATTTGGATACAACATGTCCTAAGAAACAGATTTCTTGTGCCCAAAACTCATAGTTCAGAAACTTCCCAAACAACTTCTCATGATGATGGATTCCCAAATTGACATGCAGATGCTCTTCATGATCCTCCTTGAATGCGGAGTACACAAGGATGTAATCAATGAAAATCACCATAAAATTATCTAGTAACTCATGAAACACATCATTCATTAACACAATAAACACATTTGGAGAATTTTTCACATTGAACGACATCACAAAAAACTCGTAATGCCTATGACGACAATGGAAATAAATCTTCGGAATGCCCTCATCCTTCACACGCATCTGATGATATTATGACTGAAAATAGATCTTTGCGAACCAAATTTCACCCTTCATCTGATTGAATAAATCATTAATCCATGGAATAGGATAGAAGTTCTTCACTTTCACTTGGTTCAAGTGATGATAATCGATACACAACCATAAATAGACATTAGTCTTCTTTACAAAAAAATATTGGTGTACCCCATGGTGACAAACTAAGATTAACAAAATCACACCACAAAAAATTATTGATATGTATACACATCTCTCTCAACTAAAAAGGCATCATCCTATATGGAGGCATCGAGGTTGGAGACATGTCTGGTTGTAGTTCGATCCCAAACTCAATATCTCATTGAGGTGGTAACACTACAACCTCCTCTAGAAAGAGATCAAGGTACTCTCCCACGACCATGGGAAATCCTGACTATTGAACCTCTAATGAACTCAATATCAGCTCATCCATCATGGATGATAATGATGGAACATGCCTCTAACCCATCTGAGGGTCTCTCTCACCAAAAAACACTATTGGATCTCCATCAGCATCAAAGAACAAAACCTACCTCATGAATCAATCCACGATAGCCTACATAGAATACAACCAATCCATGTTGAGGATGATGCCATATGTCTGTAGCCATAAAAATAGGAAATCTCCCCAAGAGAGATTCTTCCCTAGCACTATCTCAAGTGTTTCTACATATATCAAACAAGTCATCTCAACCTTCAACTAGTGTTGTCAACACCAAGGGCACTGGAATCCTCTTTAACTCAAGTCACAAAGCATGGAAAAGGGAAAGTGATATGAATGAGTGTGTCACTCATAGATCAAAAAAATCATGCACCCAAGTAGAAAACAGGAAAAGGGTACATTGAACGATGTTTGGCTCACCTAGCACTGGAAACGCTAAAGCATGAAGGTGACCATGACCTACTCCACAACCTCTCTGACCCTGCTGATGACCAACTCCTTGATCATGCTCTACTCTCTGAGGACGGGGAGAATCTTGGGACTTTCCTCTACCTACCACAACCACTCTCCACTGATCCCAAACTAGAGCAACCTGCTGTGATCTCAGTTGGAACTACCTCAACGTGGTAACCTAAAGCGAAACAACTGGTGCACATTCACTACTCAGAAATGTTGGGCACTCTCACCAGTGATGGACTCAACCACCACAATAAAAACATGCATATGATACATTGTAATAGGAATGAGATCTATTTCCACTGGAGAAATGAGTCATTAAGGGATGGGACCTACCCACGGCTGATCGTAAGCTATTTTTTCCTGAAAACTGGGAACCTCAAACTACAACTCTAATTCATTAGGAATCTCGAAAAATCCATTATCGTGATGATCTATTTCTAGATAAAATATTCTCTATGAGATCTACTCCCTCCAGCACCTCGAGATATGTCTTCATCATAAACGCGGCGACCTGGCGCTAGATCTCTAAATGCAAAGCCTCCTAGAAATGCCTCGTCCAAGCATCTTCATTAGAAAACAGGTTTGAAGAATATCACATAAGGTTTCTAAAATGGATCCCAAACTCTCACACACTAGAGATCCCTTATAGGAGGGTAACATATCCTGGAGACTAGCCTTCTTCACATTTGAAAAAATAAACTTTTCTTTGAACTCATATCGGAACTCCTCCCACAATACTATTGACTCCTCATGGCCCTCGAGGAATAAGAACCACCACTTCCTTTCTTTCGAACACAAAATCATCACAACCAACGACACCCAGTATTTCTTACCAACATGGGTTGGACTGAAGGATATATCAACCTCCTCCAACCAGTCTTTCATGGTTGCATCTGAAATGGAGCCCTCATACTTCTAAAGATTTTGGCGCTAAAACTCTTGGAGTGTCCTCATCCAAGTGTGTTGATCATCAATCTCTACTCTGTGGTGATCTGCTGGCACAACCTGCTTAACATATTCTGTGTGAACTTGAAAAGGACATCAACCTAGATCTATTTCTACAAAATAAAAAACTTTATATCTCCTAAACATAGAATATGTAAGACCTTAACATTAATTAATTTTTTTCTTTTATTAATTTTAGGTTAACCTATCCCAATGCATACCATTCAAACACAAGTGCAAAGAAGAATGATGCATGATCCTTTCCTAGGTATCTATACTGAAACCAGTGTCACCTCATTTATTAGCCACTATAACCTTAAAGTTCTGTACATTAGATCATAGGGGGGGCTGAATAACTATGTGCCATCCAGTCTCCTGTGTTTACAATTCTTTTTAAACTTAGATGACATTGTTTCCCTACCAACCCACACAACCTCACCTATTCCTAACTCTAAAATCCATCCTATCCATCAACCAGACCTCTGATACCACTCTTTCATGACCCCCTCCCCACAAGGTGGACCCCTCAATGTCCGAAAATGGGAGAAGAGAAATAGTGACACCCGAGTCCTACCTCTAGTAGGCCCTAGGTTGGAAACTAGCACTGAGGGTATAGTAAACACGCAAATGGGAGACATTACCCTTTAAAAGAAAACAGGAGAAAGAGGGAGATAAGAAATAAATCAACCAAATCCTTATCAAACTCCAATATATAAGAAAATCCAAAATTCACATATGTAATTTCATTCAAGAACTACTACAACTGAATGTAAAACTATAAGTACTAAAAGAAAAGTAAATACGGAAATGACCAAGAAGCCCAAACAGCTCCTACTAAACCCCAATCTAGTATTAACCAGTTTGATCTCCAACCTGTTCCAACTGACCTGAAAACAGTTTATATATACATAGTGTGAGTATAATATTATACTCAGTAGGATCCTCCCTAGACCCTCTCATACAAAATGAAAATAAAGAATGCTAAAGCACTATGAACAATAAGTGAAACCAACTCATCACCAAATAGGTAAACTATGTTCCTAGCCTCACCATAGATAATCTCACCAAGTATATCATACAAGATCATATAATATAATAAAGAATATCAAGGGTACCCCTCTACCACTTCCCCACTAGTTTTTCACTCTTCCCCAACATCACACATCCTGAGCATCTATCTCAAAAAAGGCTAGCCCACAGACACCTAGGCGAAGCACCACAACATGCACCTCGTGCAACACACCACTTCATTAACATAACCAAATTAACTAGGTAGTTTTTAGGAGAAACCATAGCCCATATAACGTGTATCAGACATCAGGTATTATACCTCAATCCATCACAACTCATACACTAAGTAAGGATCCTCAAGCCATCACAGCCTATACACGTTATACCTATAGTAGTCCTTAGAAAAATATATCCATAATACATGTTTGTGAAATAACCACAAGCCATTACAACCCTCTACACACATATATGGGGAAAAATAACTTTCATACACACCAACAAAAGTAAATACCAAGATGGGAGAGTGTGGCCAAAGGGGGTAGTTAGTCATCCATCCTCCCACCAGGATGTTGGGGAAAACACCCCCCAAGGCTCATAATCCTTGGGGTGTCAGTATCCCCAACCGATAGGGTGGAGTAGAATATAGAAAGACATAAATTACATGATATAGTATAGATCACTACCACAATATGATCATAAACTAGTCTCAAAATCAACTGCAACTAGTGCCTCTCGGACTCCCAACTGCCTCTACTAAGACCAGGTATCCTATAAGAACACACCCATTTAAAGAGATACATTAAATTACCTTATTATTTTTCATTAGTTTCACTTTAAGTTAATTAATTATTTAACCATTAATTAACCATTAATATCTCCACATTACATTATATTAGAATTACAACAAAGTTTCATGCCCTCCAAGCATAAGTAAACCGAGTCCATAGATTCTTAGAATTATAACCTCAATATTGTATCACAACAAGATCCAACCCCATGGGTTAAAAATTTATTCATTAATTAACATCATTAATTTCTATATTACTAGGTACTCTAGGAAAACATCATAAGATACCAAACACGGAAAGAAACCAAGCACATCCATTACCTCAAGAAATGGAGAAATTAAATCAAATAAACAAACAACCTGTCCATTATCCAAACAATAGATTCAAACAAGAATCCATCTTTCATATCAATGGGTAAGCTCATCTTTGATCCGCTCCTTTATCTCTAATTTCCTCCCTGAAACTCACATGAATATACTGATTCATCTCGCCAGTCCAAGTGTTAACTGTTACCACAAAAACTGGGCTGCACTACCCCTCATATTGCAACAAACCTACAGGATCACTCATCCCAGGCTCACGTCACATCTCGACCTCCTCACCCCTCATACCACAACATCCCTCTAGGCTTAGCCATCCCAGGCTCCCATCACATCATAAGAATCGAGAAAAAAATCACAGTAACTCAGCTCTTGACCATAAAACAAGGCATTCAACCTTCACACACAATGATATCTCATGAATCCAAAGCACAAGTCACACAAAATATACAAGAAAGCAGGAAAATCAGACCCTATGAAGGCATTATATTTTATCATGAAACCGTTTCTTATTCCGTCTTGAATTAAATGATTCCTTAATCATAGGTTCCAACTACATGCAACATAAGAAATAATCTCTCTCAAGCTATCAAAAATTAATTAAAAAATTAATTTAGCATGCCTTTAATTATTTTATAAAAAATAATCATCATGATTCATGTTCATTAACCAATTCAATTAAACATTCATACTTGCATCACTTTTATTACCATAAAGTTAGAGCAACAACAATTGGATTCATTAAACATGCCTCTTTAATCTTTTATCCAATTAATTATCAATTAATTATGGATTTATGTTCATTACCAATTTCATACACTAAAATAATCACAATAAGAAAATCATAGATATCACACTATCTAGAAAATCATGAGGCAACTTGTTATCATGGTAAAAACAAAAACATCATCATGAAATCGATACCAATTCCTTAATATGGTTCAAGTAATTATTAGGTTAATTTAGTTATGATCCAAGGGGTTAAATCATGATAACTCTACGATTTCATGTAAATAAATAGAGAATAAAATAATCCCCTACCTCAAAATGGTTTCAATGTTCTTCACATGATAATGGACCAACACTGCAAATCTTGAACACCTCTACCACAAGAACTGCATCTATCTAAGGATGTTGTGCCACAACCACGCCAACAAACAACCAAAAAATCTCCTTTAGAAACCTGGGGATCAAGAACCACCACATAGAAAATAGGAACAAGAGTTAACATGTTGAAGAAACCACATAAATAGAGGTAGAACATACCTTGGATCCAAGATGAATTAGAGGGATGCTATAGATTGATCCTTGATAAAGGAATCCCCAAAATTTCAAAGAGGGGGTCATCGGGTCACCTGGAATCGGGAGAGATACGCTAAAGCCATAGGGTTTGAAAAACCTTAGTGGATAAAAACATTTAAAACTTACAACATTAGAGATTTACATGATGTATAATCCCCTTTCACATGGTGTAATCCTCGGGGTTAGGTTCCATAAAAAAATACATCACATTCTTATGTATTTAACCCCGAAATCTTACATGTTATGAACCTGACTTACACGATGTGTAAGTATTACTCAATGTGTAATTCTTCCTATATCCATCAATTTGAATCCAGACTTCATTATAATTCCTATAAGCACCTCTTTCTTTAAATACACAAAAAGGGTCGATCCACTTCGATCTGGGCCCTTATAGAGGTGTGGCTGATTCTTACATGTGACAAATGACTTATGGATCGTTTTCCTAAAGTATAAAAACATTATGAATATTTTTTCTTGGTTTTGAGTATGTCAGTTATCTTTTTTACTAAAAATATTGTCAATTTTAAATAAAAAGATTCACTTGGAGTCATACCGGTCACACCTTATGTCAGATTGAGGTATGAGTAATTTTTATACATCTAAAAGTCTCAAAACAATAATGTATCCATCAATTCGAAGCCAAACTTCATTAGACTTTCTATGAGAACCTCTTTCTTTAGAAACACACAAAGGGTTGATCCAATCAGATCTGGGCCCTTATAGAGGTGTGGATGATTCCTACACATTAAAAATGACATATGGATCGTTATCATAAAGTATCAAAACATTCTGAATATTTTTCTCATTTTGAGTATATCAGTTGACTTTTTTACTAAAACTATTGTCAATTTTAAATAAAAAGAATCACTTGGAGTCATACCAGTAACACCTTGGGTCAGATTGAGGTATAAATAATTTTTATACATTTCAAAGTCTCAAAACAATCCTAACTTCCACACGAGCTTCATGTACTCTTCTAGATTTCAACAATAAAGGTTTTTCTTCTAAGAACATCGAGTCAATATGACATCATCAAAGATTTATGAAAAAAACTAAATAAGTATTAGATAAAAATGATAAGGAAATTAACTTACAAATAGTAAATAAAATTATGATAAAATTAATTAAATAATTGGTATGTATTAGCCTTTTCATGATGGTTGTATTAATTCTTGATGCATTTCCTTATTGTCATTATCTCAGTTTCAATATTGAAGTCTAATCTATCACGATCATGAGCAGCTTTAAACAAACCACCCCAAATCAAAATAAATAATTCACCTATATATTAAAACAATTATTATATAAGTAATACTAAAAATAAATAAATAGAACATAAATATAAAACAATACCTTAATTATATGGACAATGATTTTACTATGAAAACATCAATATCACCTTTTTGATTGACTAGTGGAGGGAACTTGAAGGAAAGTGATAAATGAAACATATAAGGGTGAAAAGGTTTTGAGGGAGAAGAATTATATGTAATTTTTGGTGTATAAAGGAATGAAAGATGGAAAAAACACCCCAAATCGAACAAAAATAATCCACCTATATAGGAAAAAAATTATTATGTAAGTAATACTAAAAAGAAATGAATTAAACATAAATATAAAACAATATATTAATTATATAGACAATGATTTTACTGTGAAAACATAAATATTACCTCTATTATTGAGAATTGGCAGCATTGTTGATCATCCTACAAATACAATGGAGGTAACTTGAAGGAAAGTGATAAATGTAACACTACAGGGGTGAAAAGGTTTTGAGGTAGAAGAAGTCTGTAGATTTGTTTTGTACAGAAAGGCATGAAATATGGATAGACCACCCCAACTCAAAAAAAATAATCCACCTATATTAGAAAACAATTTCTTCTATGAGTAATACTAAAAATAAATAAATTACACATAAATATGTGACAATACATTAATTATATGGACAATTATTTTACTATGAAAACATCAAGATTACCTCTGTGATTGAGTAAAGACAACATCATTTATCTTCTGGAAAAGAAATGACAGATGGAAAAAAATATTCTAAAATTAACAAACTCTACAAGGAATAATGAAAAAAAAATCAACATTCTATTATATATTTTTTGGTAAAATAGAGAAAGTATATCGTAACATTACCTTTACATATTTCTAAATTGATTACTTCATTATAGTTTGTTCTTTCAAGGTATTAGAAACATCATCATGTGCAGAAGACATTTTCTTCATGATTAGTAAATCATTTAATTTAGATTATGTTAATGCAATAAAGAATATATAATGTTATGAGAAAAAACATAGTATATTAAAAAAACACTTTTACCTTCTCATTTAACTCTTTTTTAAAGGTTTTAGGAATTTGTTTCCTATATCAAGAATCCAAATCCCCTCTTTGTGGTCTCCTCTAATGTATAAGACATTATCAAAATTAGAACCACAATTAACTGAATTTGATCTCCTAATGAAAGGTTCATCCTCGATTGAATTTTCATCTGAACCAACATTTGTTTTAGTCACTAATAGGAAAATTGACCAATTCTTGTTTGTTGGATCTGAAACATAAAATACTTACACTACTTGTAATTCCATTATGAAGGCTCTTCTTTTCTCCCTTCCACACTAAAATTCACCTTCATGAATCCCATTTCATAAACTTTCACTACATTGATATTGTCAACCCATTTACAATAGAAAATCGGCACTGGAATTACTGTATAATCCAACTCAAATATCTATTCAATAATGTAAAAATAAGACATATTTTCATAAATTAGATTTCTATCCTTGGAACTAGATATGTGCATCACTTCAACCACAAGTGTAACACCACTATTTTGCACCATACTGTAGTGACCATGTTCTATTATATAGAACATATAACCATTGATTACAAAACCAGTGTATGATATAAAATTTTCATTTGGTCCCCAGCTAGGTATTGAAGTCGGTCAACAATTTAATTTGGATTTTTAGATAACTCCTTATAAATTTGATATTGGAACTATCCTATAAACTTTTTATTATGTTTATTTGATATCCACCCATCATCCCTTGAAGGATTCAAATATCTAAGATTTTTTTGGGCTTCAATTAATGGATCAACATCTTCACTATTATGTAAAATATAATGGTGTGCTTGCTCCCTCTATGTCAAGGTAATTGTAACAACACCTCTTCCAAAAATCCCTTAACCCACATGATATTCACTATGAAATGAATTTGGGAGACTGATGTTGTCAACATCTTATAGGTAATCAACACAAAATTCAATAGCTTCTTTAACAACATATTGTTTTACAATATACCCTTCTAGAAAAATTTTATTCTTGACACACCCTTTCCAAATATTCATATAGCATTCAATGGGGTACATCCATATGTATTGGAAAACACCACATAATTGAACCTCTCTAACCAAGTGAACAATCAGGTGGACAATTAAATAAAAGAAAGATAGTGGGAAGAACATCTCTAATTCACACAATATGATTGAAACCTCCTTATTCATGATGAGAAACTTCATCAGGTCTATAACACTACTACACATGAATTTGAAAACGAAGCAGAATCTGGTTAAGGTATGTCATACATTTTGAGGTAGAATGAAAAGAAAAGAAACAACCATAAAATCATTCATTAAAACATGAAAATTGTGTGATTTTAGTCCTTGTCACTTCAAATTAGTCATTGACACAACATTCTTGATATTTGATGAATACCCTTGTGTAACTTTTACACTATTAAGAAAAAGGAAAAAGTTCAATTCTTTCTATCAAGATAGAGTGTAAGTTTTTATAGGAATAAAGGTCCACCTTTTACCCTTCACCGATGCCAACTCTTCCCTTATGCCCATTTTAATAAAGTCTAACCTAGCCTTCATGTCATCTTTTATTTTTTCATGAACATTTAGTAATGTGCCAATAACACTCTTAAGTACATTTCTTTCTACATGCATGACATCAAGAAAATTTATAACATACAAAAAATTCTAATATGGTAATTAAAAAAATTGATATCTTCTTATAACCTGATTTTGTAAGATTTTTGGAAAATGGTTTATCAAAAAGAGTGTCAATATCTTTTACTTTATTGACCAGTTGATCACATGTTACTGGAGACATTATTGTACCTTGTTCAATATTCCCATCTAATATTGTCATCCAGGATCAATATTTATATTGTCGAGGTAAAAATATTTGAAGTCATAAAAACATAGTATTTGAGGAATGTTTCAACCAAATTGAGTGTGTGAATTTTTCATAAATGGGACACCCTAACATTCCTTTAATTCTATAGATAAATTTCCATAATTGGGGAAGTCATTTATCATACCATAAAACATGGAACTCAATGTAAATTATTCACTTATATGATAATTATACATTTTAATACTTGTATCCCACGTCAATTTCAAATATTTGATCAATGGAGCCAAATATAAATCAATATCATTACCGGGTCTATTTGGTATAGATATAAGAAGAGACAACATAATGTTTTTGTGATTCATGAAAAACCATGGTGGAATGTTATAATTTACTAGAAAAATGATCCTTGTACTTTGTGTACTACTCTATACATCAAAAGGATTTATTACATCAATAGATAATGCAAGATAATAGTTTCTCGGCTCATTTTCAAACTCAAGATACTTGTATCCCACATCAATTTCAATTGTCATTTTTATTTCTTCCATGCGATATCCATCAACATTTACACTAGTATTCATATAAAATGATCCTTAAATTGTAGTATCATTCCAATCGGTGTCCACATTCAATTTTTTACCATGTTTAGTCCATCATTTATAGATTTGATCTATTCCTCGACAAATCAAATGTTCTTTAAAATATTCTAGAATAATGTTTCTTGAATAAAAACAATATAAACATGGACAAATGATTTGAAAAGGGTCGTATGAATGCTCTCTTGCAAACTTGATGAACTCTTTAACTCCATATTTATAATATTTTTTTCAAATGATTAGTGTACACACATTTTCGATTCATATTCATCCTATTAGGTTAATAAAATATTTTTTTTAAAGAAGGTGACATGGATTGGTTTCCCAATCCATGTCGGAAGGAATTTATTAAATGAAAAGTTTACAATGAGTTCACTAGGTGTAATGAGCTTACACCATTTGAAAACAAGAAGCCATCCAAACAGAAATACATCTTTAAAGAACCTGGAAAAGAACATCAAAAGTCTCTAGGAATAAAGGCTGCACATTCACCCAGCAGCGTCCAGGTGCGAACAGACAAAGAGGTGCATGCAAACATAGCATATCTGGTTCAACAATCTGTTTTCAACATAAGAATCTCAAAGGAGATTGATTATTAGAGCAGCTGAGAGTTAAAGTATCAGAAAACTTGAAAAGTAACGGATCAAAGGGGGCAGAATGAAAGCAGCACATTGCAGCATAGAAGAGGATCATACCAAAATAGCCAACTTGCATCATCAAACTGAAATTCACAACACAACAAAAACCTAGGATCTGAAATCAAACAGGTAGCATAGCTCCATCAAGGAGGAAAAAACAGTGTTGTAGCAGCAAGAGAAAATAAAGAAGCACCAAAACCCAGAAAAATTTAAGTTGAAAATCATCAGCATCTTGAATCAAATAAGGTTATGAGTCAGAAAAGGATCAAGCATATTAAGGAGCCTGAATAGACATCTGCATCCTCTGGTTAAAGATGAAACGTTGTACTCTAAGGTATTGATCAGCATAGATAACACCTTGTTGAAGTTTTTGGTGGGATAATTCTTGTTGCATTTCCATATGTGTGTTCCAGTCCTTAATCTCATCCTCTGTGAAGTGCTGGAAAAATTAGCATAAAACAAAATTTGGGTCATCAGTCAAAGGATTTTCCTGAGGTGGTTCAACAGTATTTTTCTGGGCGGGTTCAGTAGGAACCATCCTGGAAGCATCAAGCGACCGAGTAACAATAGTTCTTTCAGTGTGAGAATAATCCCTACATTTTCTAGTTTTCTTCGGATTCAGAGTGATGAATCCATCAGCATCCACCATGGCCTTTTTCCTTTCTTGGCCATAGTTTTCAAATAGGACTCCTCAATTTGTCCTGAATGATCATATTCCTCAATTGAGGAGTCACTGGAGTCTAAAACCATAACCTCTTTGTTACACCCCGATATTTTATGAAAAATATTCTTTTAATTTCATTGATGTCTTGTGTTGTAAGCTACAACAAGATTTCCTTGCGCTATACGCAACACCGTATGAGCTTGCAGTATACACAACACTATTCTTGGATCATGTTACACACAATTTTGATAATAGTTATTCTACGAAACATTGAGTGTATATATATATATTCAATTTATAAATGAAATATGGTTGGATTCTGTTATATGAAACAATGGAGGAGTCTTTCACAACACGCAACCCTGACTTGTCTTGCATTACACGCAATCGCGACCTTCCTCGATAGCGTGTGTTGTACGCAATACCAGGTTTCACTAAACAACGATATATTGTTATAATATTATTATGGACTAGCCTTTATGAATAGTATCAACTACATTTTGAATTTTTATAACATTATTATTCATCTTACACATTTTCTAGAACATGGTATGATAACAAAATCAATTTTTCGAGTAAAATAAGTATTTTTCAAAAAATGTAGTTTTGCCGCCTTTTGATGGCGCACCCACTTTAAATATTGTTTTTGACATGTATATAAGTTCAATTTGACAAAATAAAATTCTTATTTGGAATCAGGATATAAAAATTTACTTTGGATAAATTTTTCATATTATTATGATAACTTTCATATTTTAATGACTAGTAAAAACACGTTCTATTTTAATTAAAAACAACTTTTTTCATCGCAATAATTTATATGGTTAGATTATATTTTTAATTGGTTTTAAAGTGTAATTAGAATATATTTTTACCATTTAATCTAATTTTGTTCATTGGAATTAATTTCACTTTGAAATTGGATATAAACAAGTATCAATCTTTTGATAGTTATTGTTTCTTAAAAACACGCTATTTGTTTTGATAACGAAAATTAATTTTAAAATTAATTATTTCCAATTCTATGTTTTGAATTTTGAAAAATAGACATCAATTTTGAATTCGGAATATCAAATAATACTTAGGCTGAATTTTTTGTATTTTTCTGAAAAACTTCAATTTTCGATGAATAGTGAAACCACTTAGTGGTAGATAAAAAACTGACTTTTTCATTTAAATGAAAATTTACCACTTCTGTGAATTGAATTTCAAAAATCCGAGAGACACAGTTAATATCAAGGACTAAAATTTGGTTCAATGAGATGAAAATATTTTTTGGTGAATAGTAACTTTTTGCTTTTATTTACCACGATTAAAAGTAAATAGGGTAATTAAGGGTAAAAATGATATTAATATTACCCTAAAACATGTCCTAATTCTATTGGACAAGTATAATTCGACCAAAAACAAACTTAGGAATACAATATAACCATTTATCCCCACTTGGATTACATTAGGACATTTAATATTAATTTATTTAAAGAAGGGTTAAAATAGTTAAAATCAAAGTTTAATAAGTAAATCATTTTTAATATAGGGTTATACATAAGATAAATTCGACTATAATTATTCATTAGAAATATAAAAATATTTTCTACAAAATTTTATTTTATTTATAATTTTTATACATTAAATAATTTAATTTATTTACGACACAAAGATGATGCAGTAATTATCTTATTAATGAAATATTGACATAATTGATGTTATAAATACCCAAATAAATGTAATTTTAGGATTTTTATGAATTAAAATAAATTTATAGGTTAATATGAAATGTTAGTATTTATTTAATTAACTTTTTTCGAAATAATCATTTTGTTATGATTTTCACAAAAATCAATTACCAAATAGTTTCAAAATTGACATAAAATTGTTTTTAAAACAAATATTATATTATTAATTGTTATTTTATTCCTAAAAATCTAAGGTTCGGCCAAATGACTTAGATAAGTTTATATATATTAATAATAAACAACTTGTGGTTCTTTTGGTTTGTTATATTAAGTTTATTAACCTTATAGTGTAAGAAAACAAGAAGACACGGTAAAAGTAAAATTATTTAACTTAAGGTTAAATCTAAATGATAAGGTTAAAATAGAAACCTAAACTTGTCTAAATTCTATTGGATGAGAGGATTTCGACCCATCCCCACATTATCTTAGAAATAAATCAATTTGGAGCTATTAAAAACTGAATATGACTTTATAATAAAATAATATTTTTAGTTTTTCCAAAGGTGCCCCTCTCCTCCCTTATAAAAGGGCACCTCCTCCCTCTCTTCCTCACACCACTTTGAGACTTCAAGCTCGGCCAAACCCAGAAAAATTATCTTCTCCACTTCCATAGAAACATATTATAGGTTCTGGTCTTCTTCAAAGACCAATTTTAGTGCCCTAAGAGGAGGTCTCAAAGAGGCGCTTCAAAGAAGAGGTAATGTCCGTTACAGATTCTTTCAACTTTATTTCTTCTTCCACTTCTTCTTCTTTAGTTATTTCACTATGTAGTAATAACATCAGTATAACTCATATACTGATATGTTATTACAAGTATGAAATAATCCTATTTCACCATCTATCCATCCTATGGAAAATGAAATCACCATGCGTGCGTACGTACGGAATACCGTCTCCACGCCGTGGTGAAATCTGTTTTTCCACCAACACCATACATGGATGGGTATAATGGTGTAAAGAATAACTATATATGGTTATTATAACATCATACTGATTCTGATATATTATTCCATCCACTACAATTCTATTCAATAATTATGGGAATGATATCATCACTCATGCGTACGTACGGACTACCGTCTCTGCGACGCGATGATATTCATTCTCCATGTTAACCATACATGAATGATCATAAAGTTTATATAATGATTAATAATGAAATATATGAAATAATAATTCTACAGTATTTATGTATATGTATGTGTATTTTATCCAATTAATTCCATTCAATTCAATGAGGAAACGAAAACAACGTTCATGCGTACGTACGGCCTACCGTCTCCATGAACGGTGTATTTCTTTCCATTTATCGAACTATTATATATATGTATATTCTGAATATATATTATATATAAATCATGTTTTATATTCTGGAATTAAGTAATCATGATCTATGTAATCATATGAATAATTACAAGTCAAAACACGGACGACAAATGAAACGATTTTACCCAAAACACTCTTTAACATGGAATTTACAAAAGAACGGGTAATATAAAGTCATAATTGAACCATATATGATATCATAACAATGAGTATGATTATGTAATAATTCAATGAAATTATTTAAATCATTATACAGGAGGTTCGGATACGTACGAAGCATATCAGACCTAAGGTAAGGGATATCTTTTCCAATCTCGTTTTTATCCGAGATTGTTTATTCGTAAGTATTTACTGGGGTTATTGTTATCATCCATGTACATGTTTTATAGAAATGTTTTCATGTATTTTTAAAGTCCTTTTTACCCATTTTTGACTTTTACTACATGGTATTTAAGGAATATTTCTTTTGTTTACGTTACGAGGTATTTTTTGACTTTTTCGGCAAAAGTATGAGAAGAATGTTCTTTTAAACTTATACGGCATGAAAGGATTTTTACGGTTTTACAAAGCCTTATTTTCATGAAGCTTACTCCAAAAGATTTCATGACTATTTTCAACAAAATAATTTTATTTTAAAAATTCATGACATTTTGTGAAAATAAAATGATTTTAAAGAAGAAATGATATTTTCCTCAAGAATTCATTTCAAGTGTTTTATCAAAACCATTTTCCATCTAAAATGACATTATTTCATATGTGTATGTTTCAAGTATAATGTAAATATGATTTACATGGTTTCAATTTTCTTATTATAAAATGATATCCATTTCTTTTATATGGATTATGTGATGATGGGATGATGTTTATGAAACCCATTCTATTCGTTGGGTTATTATGAATGATGTATGTTTATTTTGTGGCACAAGTAAGAATGATTTCATTATGATATGGGTGGGACCTATATCTCCCTCCAATGCATTGGGTAAAGATTTATATCTCATGATATAGACATGGATGGAACGGTAAGTTAATCCGGTTCAGTGTTACAGGACTGAAACGAGGAGTGAACTCGATTCAGAAAGGGACTTTGTCCACTAAGATGGTCATGGCAGTAATGCCTTGGCTACTATGGAAATCATAACTTGTGCTGAATGGTTTCCACAATTACATGTTTTATTCCCATTATATTTTATCATGGTTGATGTTCCATTATGATATATTCCTTACGTACTTCCACGATTTATGTCTTTGATCAAGATTTTGATGTTTAAATTTCATGTTCATGTTTTTGCTTCCAAATGTTTATGGATTGTTTTATGTTATCTATGTTTTCCCTTACTGAGCATTTGAGCTCACCCTTTTTATGTTTTATTTTCCCCAGGAAATAAAGAAAGGTTTTAGGTAAGGAAACAAAAAGGGGAAGATCGTTATGGGAGTTGTTGAAGATATTTCAACATGATTAGAAGTTTATATTCTGAGTTTCCAAAGACACTAAACTATTAAGGTCCTTGTGTGTCTGTTTTTGTTATGTATTAAGTATTCCGAAAAAGTAATGTAATGTCCATATATGTCAAGCTTCAGGTCTCTACACTATTTCTTGCTTCCATCCTCTAGAGTCTGAATTTGATTTCCCTGTTCCTCAACAATGGGTGGATCAGGGCAATTTCCCTCCATTTCATTTGAGTGAGGGGACACAAGCTGGTTAGAATTTTCTTCCTTGTGAGAAGGAATATTGGCAGTGATGTCAAGGACAGCATTTACATAATCTGAGATTTGATTCTCGGGTGCTTTGGTATTATCCAATCCTAAAATATTTTCAGATCATTCCTTTTTAGAGGAGCTAGAGGGGCCAGCCATGTCTTTGTGTCTAACATTACCCTTTTCAATCCAAGTGGGTTTCCAGATTTTAGCATAATCTTTAATTTTACCACAACTGTTTGTGGGATGACCAAGTCTAAAGCACTTGTGACAATAGTCAGGCATTTTTTCATATAAGGCCTCTTGAGAGAACCCAAATTCACCACTTTGAATCCATAGGTGCGAAGGCAACTGTTGTGAGACATAAAATTCGATGCAAATTCTAGCTATCGAGGGTCTGGAAAGAAGTCTTGTAGCTGAATCAAGCTTCAAAGGGGATCCAATGAGGCTGGCAATAGGAAACAAAGCAGCCTGATTGAATAGGTGAAGGGGTAGCTCAGGAAAACCTACCCATACAGGTACAATGGGTGATTCTAAATGAGGATCGAACTCTGGATTCCATTTAAGAACTTTCATAAGGAAACCACCAAAATACCATGAGCGCTTAACCCATAGCCTGTAATAATCATCCTCAGTGCTGAATCTAAACAAGATATGGGAGGGGTTTAGGAGACCAATGTGGAAACCCGAAAATCCTATAGCTTCAAGCAAAGATCTAAGGAACTTCATTGAAGGGAAACGATTCAAGAACTTCCCAGCAAGCACAAATCGTAGACCCGATGCAAGAAAATTTACCTCTTCTATTGAGAAGGATACAGATGATTGCCCGTGGTGACGAAAGAAATTAGGTTTGATCTGGGTTTCAGGCACCGCACTTGTCTTCGAAGAGACAACTTAAACTGCTCTCCCTGCCACCACATCTGCGAAGGATCGAAGATCTGCATTAGGGTTTGCTGTCCGAGTCGGGTTTTTCCCTTGCACGCACCAAGTCTCCATCGCCTCCTTAATTTTATACAACAAATAAATAAATACACATAAGATATTCATTATCAAATGTGAAAGTTATAGACAATTCTAATAATAGAAACCCAACATTTGATTATTTCGAATAATTTCAATATATTTTGAAGAAAATAAGTAATTAAATTTATGAATAGAATTACTCCACAGTGGTAGGTGTTATCCTCTGAATTTATTCAAATGTGATAGTTATAAACAACTTTCATCCTCATTAACTCATCTCCTAGAAAATTTGTTATTTCATTTTTTTTTGACACATGTCCTCCATCTCTTGTGGAAATGTTCCTATGTTGCTTGAAATACTCTAACAAGTAGTCATCCATGGGATGAATAATGCTCAGAGTAGTACATGAAGCATTAAAGAGATGGATGATGAGTCTCAAGAAATATATTTCAATAATAAATTTTAGGGAGATGAAGTTTATGAGTATAAAGTTTTCTATAAAATATATGGGGGATGAGTATCAAGAAACAAATTTTAATAATAACTATTTTTTGACACACATGAAACCTTTATTAAATCCCCTAAACAAATGAAAATATAATATAGGAAATTAAGGAGTAATAAGAAACCCAAATATGATAAATAATAATAATGAACTCTCTTTCAATCGACTAGAAGATATAAAAATGTATTGATAAAACATTTTAATAAATAAAGAGTTATTTCATATACATGGACAGTAATCAAATATTACTAGGGGTGGAACCAATACATGTAGAACTAAAATGATGAATACCTAAAAATAATTTCTAATATATAGAATTTGATAATCTATATTATATTTTTTGGAACATGTGATGTAACATCCTAAGGAATTATTACATTTAATATTAATGGTATATCAAATATTTTTAAAAATATCAACACTCTTGGGATGTAATATCACCACACTGGCCCATTCTAAGGATTCTAGGGAGGTCATCACATCAAATATACCCATCTGAAGGAAGGGAGTTCATCAAATACAAATTGAACCATATCCTTGAGATTCTAGGTTGGTCCATAAAGAAGTTAGCATAAAGTAATAATACACATCAACAAAATATATCACAAAAAGGGAGAAAAAACACACTAACCCTTGCAACATCTATCCCATACACACTAGCCTCTATTGGGATAGAAAAAATCTCATGAGGTTACATTTTCTAAGTGGAATACCCTTACTTCACTCATAAATTTAAGTGTAATCATAAATTCAACAGTTTTATAAAACATAACTCCCCATATAATGTCTCTAATACACAATTAAGAAAAAATACTAGTCAGTTTAATATGCCAGGAAGAAGTCTCATAGGATACCCATCTACCATCATTGAAACTGATACATACAAAATTATATAGAAGATGTAAAATTGGATGGAACTTATACCATATAGTTAATTCCAGTATTTATAAAATGAAAATGAAGCATGATTCATAAAAAAATTCACATAAATAAAAGAGTAGCTCGCAAATACCCTACATTAATTCACAACTGAAATTGAGAAGGAGATGCTTGTATGGACTGGGAGCAAAGACGGGAACCCTCACAATATAGGTATTTCACACACTAAAAATTCCAAGCATAAAAGTGGACAATCTCCACATCCAAATCTTCAAAATGGGTAACTCACCACACTAATTTTTGGAAAAAAGTATCCACCACTGCTAGAACCATTGATGTTTTACACCCCAAGTTCCACAAGAGAAAATAGAGAAAGACTTACATTCGAAGGAAAGTAGAGAAAGAATTATGATCGATCCTTGGATTCGTTTGACCCTTAAATCATTTAAGCCATGAATTTGAGACTTGGATTTGTTTGAGCCTTGATTTGAGCTTCAATTCACCAAGGAGGAGCACCAATAGTGGGTGGCTTCCACAAAACGTTGCTGATATCATGACAGGTTCACGACTGGTTAAGGTTTTTTTAAATAAATAAGGACACTTTTATCAGCGCTTCCAAAAAAGAACTCTTAAAGAGACCTTTTATTAGTGCTCAATTAATAAGTGAAGATAAAAGGATTATTTATTAGCATTTTTTAGCACTGATAAAGCTCTATATTTTTCAATGCTAAAAAAACACTAATAAATGATCCTTTTATCAGTGCTTATTACATAAGCGCTGATAAATGATTTATAATTATAATTATAAATATTTTTTTTGTAAATATATATATAAATTTATATAATATAAATTTATAAATAGTAAATATATTCTTTAATTAAATATATTTAATATAATTTTATAATTATTTAAATATATAAATATTTATTTATAATTATATATATATATATTCAAAATAATATTTATATCATTATATATATTTATATAATTATATATATACATATATTTAATGAATATATATATATATATATAAGTAAATTCATTCATTATTTAAATAAATTTATAATAAATTTAATAATTATTTAAATATATTTACTTATTTATTTATAACTATATAAATCTTTTTAAAAAAAATATTTATTTATTTATAATTATAAATATATAAATGTATAAATATAGTAAATGTACATTTATAAATATTTTAATTATGAATATTTTTTTACAAATATGTTTTTAACATTATTAATGAATATATAATCTTAAGTTCATGCATGTTAAAAATGAGTGAAATTGAATAAATTAAAAATAAGTACACTTTAACAATATTGAAAAAATAGATATGTTTTGTGTGTGCGTGTTGTATATAAAAATATATTAATTATGTATATGTGAAATCAATATAATACTTGTTTGATCTATGTTAAATTGAAAAATCAAATGATATTAAATTATATCCATTACCTATGAAATTAGTATTTATTTTTAATTCATATTAATTTTTAATTATAAACCATTATTCACTAAATATATGAATATTTAATGTAAAGCATAGATATTTTGTATTATATAAATCATATTTATATAAATTCATATATATCTATATATTTAATATAAACTATTTATTAACATTTTCAATAATTATCTAATTAATAAAATGTGTAATATTTTTCTCAATTTACATTTTTTTAAATTTTTATTTATTTAATTTTCATTTTGCATATATCTATTTATTTAATACATACTATTTATTAGTATTTATAATTTATATATAGTATAATTAATTTATTCGTTTTTATTAGTAATTATTTAATTAATAAAATCTGTAATAATTTTTTTTAAAAATAATTTTTTATTTTTTATTTATTTCATTATTTCATTTTATTCAGACCATTATTAGTGCTAAAAATATAGCACTAATAAACGGAACCCTTTATCGGCGCTAAAAAAAGCGATGATAAAAGTAATAATTTATCAGTTCTTTTTGTAGCCCTGATAAAGACCAACACTATTAAAAACCTATTTTATAGTGGTTTCTACATCACTATAGTGAATGGGGGTTAGAAGTCCACATCGCTATAGTGTCATGACCACCCATGTCTAAGGTGCTATAGTGGCCGGCAGTTGGAAGTCTACGGAGCTAGAGTTTCATTGCCTCCAAAGTCTGCACTGCTATAGTGCCCGGTCAGTGTCGTCTGGTCATCTCTGCTACAATAGGTCAGAGTTTCTATAGTCCCCCAAAAAATTGGGTCTAAGGCCTTCAACACCTGGACTCTCGTAGCAGGGGCGTTTTACCCCTGAAACCCCCAATGAGTGCACTACGGAGCTCGACCCGTGGAGTTGCAGCATGGTGCGTAGTACGAGCCCCAAGTAGTCGGCCCAACATTATCCAAATGGATAAGGCTACACCAATCAAATAGTATATAATTATAATGAAATTAAATATACTACACAAGAGGTTAGAGCACTTTTAAGAAAGTCAAACTTAAGGTAAGGGCTTTTTGTCTCACTTTTATTTCTCTGAGACCTATGTCATATTCACCACTTGTTTCCATTGTGTGGTGTATATACTCACCATGAATGTATTTTATGATGTTTTTTCATGAAAATTATTTGTATTTACCAATCCATATAATATTCTCACTTTCATGAGGTTTTGATTCGAAAGTTACCAAAGTGGTTAGGGTTTTATGTTACAGTCTTATTGTTTAGTGATATTGTTTATGATTAAATTTTCAAAGATGAAATTTCATGATATACCTCTCAATAATCTCATTAATTTTATTCTAGTGTAGTTATTTTAATATATTACATGTTTTCCTTTCATTTTCACCTCTTTAAGTAATCAAGATACTCAAAGAATATTTTTAAGGAAAAATAAATTTATCTCTCTCTTCGATCGAAAATATTTTTTCTTCCATGTTTGTGTTTTCTATGAATGTTTTCAATAATGTGTTTACTATTATCCTATTATTGTTTAATGCCATTTTTACTCATTACTAACTTTTTACAAAATGATTTAAAAGGAATCACCTTATCATTTTTTGAATGAGTTCTTTTTGACTTTTTTACCTAAAATTTGAAAACAAATTTGTTTTTACGTACATGGTAGGAACAGAATTTCCCACCATCATGAAAACTCAAATCTTTGAAGATTAATTTAAAAAATTTCAAAAATTATTATCAAAGAAAAAAATTTCCTTAATATTTGGAAAAAAATTATATTTTAAATAAGTGATTTCAAAGGTAAAAGGTTATTTTCTTCAAGAAATGTTACAATCCTTTTTTAAAGGCATTCTTCATGTATGATAATATCATTTTATGTTACTTATGTTTTACTAGAGATATGATCTAATGATATCATCCAATTTCATTCTATATATGGATTATAATGATTATGATTTAAGTTTGATTCTATGAAACCCATTTTTTTCCAAAAGTTATTTTATAATGAAACCTTTATGAAACTTGTTTCATTTCCACGGGTTATGCTATGGTGAAATGATGAAATGTGTAATATCTCAGATTTTTCTCAAGGTACGGACCATTTTTTCAGTTTAAATTCATTCATTTGAACCTAATAATGATTTCTAATGGAGTCTCGGGGGGTCTTGGGGGTGTTTGGGTATCATTCGGAGCCCAGAGCCATGAAAATTAAAGAGGCGGGCTAGACCGCATGGTAAGTAGAAACTGGGATGCCCAGACTACTCGATTTACCTAAACCGTGCAGCTATAGATAGTGGGGACCTAGATGCCACACAGGTTTTTTTAGAACAGTGTGACCCCAAGAACATGATCATGCAAGAAATTCATACCCGGAGGTAGTGACTTTTTTCACCGTTTGTGCACTATTAGATAAACCATGTACCTAATCATGCGGGGTGACCATTTAAAGCAGTGGATTGGCACACAATTGGGGAATGATTTGGTCAACCATGCATCCAAACCATGTGCTTCTATATTTGAGGGTGAACTGACCATTTTTTCCATTTTTTTTATTTAAACTATTTTTTTCTTCTTCCTTCTTTGCTCCTTCGGTGGACCAGCCGTCCTCTCCACGTGTTGGATCTTCTTTTTCCTCCTCCATAAGGATGAAGATATCTCCTTCATTCAAAAACCAAATATATCATTATTTAAAGAAACAAAAATATCTCCATAAGCTCTATCATCCACTCCTATCAATTTCATGTTTCTTCCATCCTCTATTGCGCTATCTTGGTGAGTCTATTTTTCCCTATTTTTAGGAAGTTTTATGATTTATTCATTTTCTCCAATTCTAGGTCAATTCAAGACTCAACAACAGATGAGTGGAGTGCTACTAAATTTAGGTAGGTGGTCTAGGTCTTTCCCACTCGTTTTGCAGCTTTTAAAATGACGCGTTGTTGTGCCACTCATCCGACCTTTTTGGGGATGCTTCAAATTTTTTTAATAAATTAATTAAATTGTTTTTCCATGTAATTTGTTACCTTTCATTATGGGAAAAACCATACCTGTGTTGTTCGCGTCATTTTTGGCCACCCCTTCAAGTGTGCCCACCTTCAATGGCCTATTTTCCCATGCTTGGGATGATAGCCACCATGTATCTGTGTTACTCCATTGTTAAATGCCTTAAATCTGTAAATTTAATTGGGATATATGGTTATTCATGGGATAAATCCTTGAGCTTCATGCCTCATATCTTATATTTCAATTATTATTCTTTGTGCTTCACATTATCTCCCACATGCCTTATATTTCAATATGTTTATGCCTAGTGCCTTGTTATAAATTCCTTATGTCATGTTTGATGGAATGAATTGTATAACTTAGTTAGTCTTTTAGATTGTGATATAGAGATTATTATTGATGAAATGTAAATGTAAATGATATTCCATGTTGTGAGATGTGTTATGTTTGTTATGACTCACTTACTATGGGCTAGGAGAGAACCCAGATCCTGACTTAAGGATGTCGAGGATGGAATCGTTGTGCATCGTTGGATTTACTTGATGCGTTGGGAGTGATACATTGGATTTATTTGTATGGGTTCTCTGAGAGTATTTTACATACTCATGAGTGAAACTGGTTCCCTAGGGAAGCAACCAAGTATAGACTCATTGGAAAACTAGATATGCCATGCCTCGGGTGATACTCGTTCCCCTGAGTGAGATACTTGGTACAAACTCAAAGTCTCCATGCTATGAGTGTTACAAGGAATGCCTTTATGGGATTCTATGGACAGACTCAGTGGTATTAGTTATATTGGAGACACCTAAAGTTACCCTTGGGATTCTATATAGATCACCTAGGATGGGCTTGAGACTCTAATTTTGGGTTTTTGGTACACATGTGATGCCTCTTATTTATATTATGATCATGCTTGACTGATGACATGGAAATGTGATCGTCAAGACAAAGCACAATGTTAGGGGGTTTATCTACCATAGTTTCATTATTTACAATTCCCAATGAAGTAACTATATTACTTATACAGGTTCGTTGGTTCATACATATGACTTAGGCCAAAGAAAGGGGTATCGGTCAGGTGTCCATTTAAGAACCTGGACTGGAGTGTTTATTTATATATTTATTTACTACCTAGAATTTGTCATATATGGAACACTTCTCATTTACTTATTGCATGGAATGGATATTCCTAGTCACTGTGGGTGGTGGCCTACTGATATTATATCTCACACCCTTCTTGGGCTGCCTTTGGTACCCAATAAGACATTATGATTGGAGATACTGATAAAGGGAAGCATGTGACTTTCAATACTTGATTGATTTACATATTTAGGAGGGAGTATGGAAGTAGAGGACTGAGCATATGCTCAAGATTCTAGCGGTAGCAGTTGTTTGTATTTTTTTCATTTTTGTATAGAATGTAGTATATTCCTATATCCCTGAATCCTTATGTACTCTTATTTTTTTATAGATCCATGACATACCATGATCATCATTTTGTACCTATTATTTTTATTAATCTTCTGCCAATTTTTTATCTTTCTTGAATGGTATATTGTTTTTATTATCCTGCTCCTAGTGTTCCTTGTTTCTTATTTATACTATTGTGATACAGTCTGATCGATGAGGGTATAGTCTCTAGAAAAACACACCACGGAACCTCATTGCTAGTTAACAACCTCTGGAATTAGAGGAGGCGTACTTGAGGTCTTATGGCCACCGTCTCAGTGAACTATTGAGTGGCATCTAGGGTAGTATGCTACAAAGTGGTATCAGATCCTTTTTCATTTTTGTCTTACTGTTTTTGTTTACATAGGAGACGAGGATATTGGAATTTGGTGATGAGTATATGATGAGGAGTACCTAACCCACGTACAATGGAAATCCAAATTACATGGGATGGGTAAATTCTTTTATTTACTACATTGTTATGGTTTCATGGATTTCATTGTTGGGTGAAACACTTGTTTTGTGCTGTTATTAATGTTGATATTATTAATAAGGGGTTTTTATCCTTAGCATGATGATATGAGGTCATATCAAAATCATGCATTATACTAGGAACAATAGGACTTAATATTTCATGCATTACATCATGTTATATTTACTTATCAGTGTGCATTGCTTATTTCACATGTGATTATTGTGTGTGCCTTGATAGTTATGATATGCAGTGCTTTGATATATATATATATATATATATATAAACGTTACAATTCTTCTTGTAGGAATTAAAAACATAACTGACACTTAAAAGTGTTTTCCATAACCTAACCATGTTTTCCTATATAGGTTACATAAGATTCCTTAAGTAGTATTTTATGGCACATTGATCCGTGGACCACTGGGAAAATGGGCTGGAACGTGTTATGGTTAGAATTAAATGGACGAAAAATTCAATTTATATGGTGTATGGGACCTTAAAAATTGGAATTGGTCATCCATATAATCCAACCATTTAAAAAAGGATTTAAATAAATAAGTGAATTAAAATTAATACCACCTATAAAATGAAATGGAGTCCATATATGTTAAAAACGAGACTTTGGCCTGACCCTAGTAGTGGGAAGTAGGCCGTGTCTTCTAAGATATTATTACAACCCTATCCTTTCACCCAGTCCTGAATCCTAGTGTAGGATAAGGGTTGTAACATGATTATAGGTAGTATTTGTACAAGTAATTAATTATTTCTTTCCCTATCTTTTATAAATCATGTCTGAAGAGTGCACTTGGAAATTTTAGAGTTATGCCACCGCAAAAAACTCGTGTTGTACACCAAGAGAGTGGTGATGAGCATACTCTGTAGGTGGTGGGACCTAAGCCAACCATGATACCTCCTATAGTTCCACCTGAATCACCTCCTACTGATCCTCCACTAGGTTCTAATTCTCCGTTCCATGAAATTTTTCTTCAGTTTATGCATTTTTTTAAGGTTCCCCTTGACCAGCCCCTACTAAGGTAGAGCTAACTTAGGAATTTTAGCAAAAAAATCTTCCCACCTTCTTGAGAGATGTATGAAATCAAGCTACTGATTCATAATTAGAATCCATGGTATCAATATTTGAACATCTTGGGATGACTCCAAAGTATAGGTTCAAGCTCTCTACAAACATGTTGTGTAATTCCTCCAAGTGCTAGTGGGAAATCATATCTCAGGATGAACGTCATCAGGGTTTGGTCTTGGAATACTTCTAGACAATGTTCTACGATCAATTCTTTCCATATAATTTGAGGGTGGATCATTATAGGGAGTTCATGAATCTTCAGCTGGGAACCATGAGTGTGCTTGAATATTTTACTCGCTTCACCAAGCTACAACATTTTACTCTGTCTCTGAATAATGATGATTTAACAACTGTGATTCATTTTGGGGATGGGATTGGGTACATTTTACACTCGTAGCTGAGCATATTTAGGTTGAATAATGTTATAGAAATAGTAAAAAAAACCTTATTACCCAAAAAAATCTCATAGAAGATGGTAATGTGAGTCAATGCTATTATTTTCTAAGGTATGGAAGCAGTTCCTTTCCTAGGTAGGAAGACAGTTCATCTGGCAGTAAAAAGTGTTTTTTAGGGTGAACATGGGGGAGGTGACGGAAAGGTGACACAAACTGACATCTCTATATCATGTCACTGGTGTGGCAGGCCAGGCCATTAGAAGGCTTAGTGCATAAGGAACCCAATTGAGTGTCGAGCTTGTGGCAGAATGGGTTACCTTCGGTGCTTCTGTCGGTCTTTTCCACTAGCATCCAACGAAAGAGGATTTGTGATAACACCTATATCAGGTACGAGATCCAAAACTCCACACCAGGTTAGGATTTGGTCTTCTACTAGCCGATCAGGAAGAGGTGGTATTGGTCATGGTCAAGGTAGTCATGCCTCAAAGCTTCAGTGTCAGCAGAGTGGATTTGCTCAGGCTAGTAAGTCATTATCTCAAGGCTGCATTTTAGGCTATATTTATGTAGTGCATCTAGTGCCTAAGGAGAAAATTATAGGGACATATATAGTTAGAGGTACTATTCTAGTAGCCTCTACTTTAGTTTTTTTACCAATTTGATACAGATGCATCACATTATTTTATATCTACTTTGGTTATGAAAAGTTTGGGCCTTTTGATCGAATAACTCTATGGATTCATGTCTCCTGACATGCCGTTCGGGATCAGATCAAAGTGCATAAACTAGTGCTAGGAGTTCCCCCTTGAGATAGGTGGGTACCATTTCTTATAGAGTTTCTTCATCCTCAAGATGACAGGCCTCGACGTCATTCATGGTATGGATTGGATTGTATCTTATCATGTACAATTGGATTGTTATCTCTATCAAGTGCCATTCACATCACCCTAGGGAAACACGTATATCCATAAGGGTGAATGGGATATCCAGGTAGATCGATCTAGACCCAATCATATTGGGCTAGGTGGAGTGACATCTTAGCTGGTCATTCTCTTTATAAGTGATCAGGGAATGTAGTTATTAGATTTACCTCCTATTTTGGATCATTTTAGGGATGTTATCCTTAATGATTTCTCTAGATTACCTACTGAGAGAGGTCAATTTCACTATCAAGATTGTTTCAGGTGCGACACCAGTGTCCATTCTTCCTTATAGGACGACACCTATAGAGCTTTAGGAACTCATGAATTAGCTTGAAGATCTAGAGGCTAAAGGTTTTATCTGACCCAACACATCGCCATGGGGATCACCCATCCTTTTCACCAATAAGGTTTATGGTAACCTTAATTTTTTCAAGGATTACCGCCGACTGATCTAGCTTATTTTGAAAAATCAGTATTCACTTCCTCAAATTAATGGCCACTTTGACCAGCTTCAAGGATCAATAGTTTTCTTTAAGATCAATTTGAGGTTAGGCTATCATCAGGTGTGTGTAAGGCAATCAAACATACCACATATAGGGTTCCGGAGTAGGTAAACCTTATATGATTATCTAGTCATGTTGTTCAGCCTAAAGAATGCACTATAGTGTTCATGGATTTGATGAATCAGGTTTTCCAACCATATATTTATTCCTTTGTGGTGGCCTTCATAGATGGAATCTTTGTGTACTCACACACCATAAAAAACCATTTCAACCACCTTGAGATCATGCTAAGTGCACTGAGAGAGAACCAGTTATATGTGAAGCTCAGAAAATGCCACTTTTGGATAAAAAAGGTACAATTCTTGGGTTATATCATATCTGAAGAAGGTATATTTGTTGACCCAGAGAAGGTGAGTGTCGTGATCTCCTGGGAGAAGGCTAATAAAATATTAGATATACGAAGATTATTAGGGATTAATTGCTATTAAAATTGATTCTTCCAAGACTTCTCCTTCCTAGAATAGCCTCTTATGGCCCTGAATAAGAAGGGTGTGCAATCTTTATGGTATGAAGATAGTGAGTCATCTATTCAAGAGTTAAAGGGAAGAATCACTTCAGTGCTGATCTTGATTCTACTCAAGCCAGGAAGAAGCTATATTGTTTACTAGGATACGTTAGGGATTCGGTAGGGGTAGTTCTGATGTAGGGTGATTATATTATGGTGTATGGGTATTGCTAGTTGATGCCTCATGAGAGGAATTATCCTACACACGACATTGATCTAGCTGTAATGGTCCATGCTCTATGCTGTTGGATGCACTATTTGTTGGGAGTGCGATTAGTTGTTTACATAGATTATAAAAATATAAATACATCTCTAATCAATTATATTTGAATATGAGGGTGTGAATGTTGGTGTAATTCCTACAATCGTTTGATTTTCATCTTTCTTGCACACCCAGAAAGAAAAATGTCATAGATGATGCCTTGAGCTAGAAGACTCAAATTCAAGCCATCAAGGAGGCCAGTAGTTAGTGGATTTTGATGGATCTTTGTTCTTGATATGCACCTAGATGTTCAAAAACAACATGGGAAACTAGTCTTAGCAGCTCTAGTAGTGACATCCTCCCTTCTAGAGAGGGTTCAGATGAGGAAATTATTTGATACTGAGGGCCTCATTTTGAGGAAGAGCGCCATATGTGAGAAAATTCCTCCTAGTTGGGTTGTCTATGGTAGTGAGACCTTACTGTTCTGTGGCCGTGTTTGGGTGCCTTAAGATATATGGGACGAGTTGATGAGGGAATCACATGTCTCTTTTTAGGTAGTTCATCCTGAGATTAAGAAGATGTAAAAATATATATACGTCGTTAGTATTGGTGTCTAGGTATGAAGTGGCAGATTGTAGGCTTCATCACTCGGTGCTCCACCTATCAGCAGGTGAAGGCAGGGCACCGGTGGCTCACTGGACTTATACAACCTCTATCCATTCGTGAATGGAAGTGGAATTAAGTCACCATAGATTTTGTGATAGTATTTCCAATATATCATTGAGGAAGGGATGTGGTATGGTTGATCATCGAAAGGTTGACCAAGGTTTTACACTTCCTACCGATTCATAAAACCTTCCTTGTTGATGAGCTAGGAAGGTTATACATCTGGGAGATAATTCACCTTCATGGTGTTCCCCGTTCTATAATTTTGGACCGAGACACTTGTTTCACTTCACAGTTATAGAAAGGGTTGAAAAAGGAATAGGGTTCTCATGTGCTATTAAGTAAAACATATCACCCTTAAACAGATGGGTATTCCAAGAAGACAATACGGGTGTTAGAGGATATGCTTCGGGCCCACATCATTGATTTTGGAGGTTCATGGAAAAAGAATATTCCTATGGTTTATTTTTCCTCCAACAACAGCTTTAAAGAGATTATTCATAAGTCTCTGTATGAGGAACTTTACACTAGGTTGTTCCATTCACCTTTGTGCTGGCTTGAGGCAGGTGAGGTAGTGCTACTGGGTCCTCATCTTGTTCAAGAGACTTTAGAGAAAGTTTATATGATTCATAAGTGTATTTATATAGTTAAGTCTAGGTATAATTCTTACACCAATCATCATTGTAGACCTATAGAGTTTAAGGTAGGACATTAGGAATTTCTGTATGCATCACCTAGATTTGGTCACAGAAAAATCAGGATGCATGGAAAGTTATTTCCATGTTATGTCGGGCCTTTCAAGATAGTGTAGAAGGTCAGGATAGTAGATGGCCAGTTTTTGTTACCTTAGAGGTATCATGTCATGAATGATGTCTTCCACATATTTCATCTTAAACAGTATCATATTGACCTATCTCATTCATTTGACCCTGAAGATATCGATTAGTAAGTGGATGCATCCTTTGGGGAGCATCTAATTCGTATAATTGATTGGAGAAAAGAGGCTCTATGAGGCATGTCAGTTTCTCTAGTCCAAGTGTTATGGTAGCACATAGACATAATGGATGAGACCTGGGAGTGAGAGACCGATGTACGTGCACACTGGCTGTAACCTTTCTCAGATAACGGCATACCACTCTTAAAAGAGGAACTTGGGGACAAGTAGTCTTAAAGAAGGGTGTTTGTAACATCCCGGTTTTTTCATGGTACGAACCATTTTTTATCTATTTAAATTTATTTATTTGACCCTAATAACGATGTCTAATGGATTTTAGTAGGTATCGAGGGCATATGAGGCTTTTTTAGATCCTGAAGCCCCAAAACATAAAGAGGTAGACTGGGTCGCCTAATTAGTAGAAACTGTGCAGCCTAGCCCGCAAGGTTTCCCTAAACCATGAAGTTGCAGATAGTTGGGACTTGGAGGCCGCAAAAATTTTCTATAATTGTACAAACCCAGATGCATGGTATTATGATAATTTCAAACCCAGAGGTAGTAGTTTTTTTCATAGTTTTCACATAGTTAGATAAATCGTGTGTCTAACCATGCAGTGTGCCCCTTTGATGTAGTGGCTTGGCATAAAGTTGGTGCATGGTTTGGCCAACCATGAATCCAAACTATGGGCCCCTATATTTGAGGGTGAATTGACCATTTTTACCCTCTTTAATGATTTAAAGCATTTTTTTTCTTCTTCCCTTGATCCTCCAGCGGATCAACCCTCCTCACCACACGTGGGATCTTCCTCCTCCTCATCCACTGGGTTCAAGATATCTCCTCCACCCGGTATCCAAATATATCACCTTTAAAAGAAACAGAAATATCTCACTAAGTTCTATGGTCCTCTCCTTTATATTTTTAGTTTCTTCCATTCTCTATTACAATATCTAGGTGTGACCATTTTCGCCCTATTTTCAGGGAATTTGATGATTTCTTCATTTTTTCCCATTCTAGGATGATTCAAGCCTCAAAAACAGACAAGTGGATTTATACTACATAGAGGTAGGTGGCATAGGATGTTCATGCTCGTTTCATCACTTTTTAAGTGACACGTTGTTGTTCCACTCACTGGACCATTCTAGTGATCATTAATTTTTTTTAATAAATTAATTAAATTGGTTTTACATGTAATGTGTGACCCTGACTTATGGTTAAAACCATATATGGTTTGTTCAACATGTTTTTGTCCACCCCTTCATGTTTTCCCACCTTCAATGGACTATTTTTAAATTATTGGGATGATAACCACCATGTATGTGTGTGTTTCTCCTTTTTTAAACGCCTAAAATATATAAATTTAATAGGGATAGATGGTTGGTTATGAGATAGGCCCTTAAGATTCATTCCTCATACCTAATATTTTAATTCTTATTCTTGAGTATTCACATTAGATCCTACATTCCTTATATTTCAATATGCTTATCCATAATTCCTTGTGGTAAATGCCTTATTCCATGTTTGATGGATTGAATTGTATAACTTGGCTAGTCTTATTAGCTTGTGATATTGATATTCTTATTGGTGAAATGTAAATGTAAATGTAAATGTTATTACATGTTGTGAGATGTCACTAATACAAAAGAGTCCTTTAACAATGCTAGAAAATTCCTATATAACCGCTTTAAAAACACTGACTACTAGAGCATGGTTAAAGTACCTAGGATTTTATCAGTTCTAGAAAAGCACTGATAAATGGGTCTTTTATCAATGCTAAAAAAGTGTTAATAAATCACCCCTTTATCAGTGTTATTTTTAGAGCTAATAAAGGTCACCTTTAATAATTCTAAAAAAAGCACTGTTAAAGTGGGTGAAATTATATTTTTTCAGACTTTATCAGTGCTTTTGCGACCTCTTTAACAACACTCCCCCCTCTTTATCAGTGCTTTTCAACCCACCACCCCTTTATTAGTGCTTTATAAATTTCCAGCCTCATGTGCGCCCACCTAGATTTGAACTCTACACATCTTCTTTGAAGATGAAGGCCTTTACCACTACACTATGTTGTTTTGTTGTCTATTTAATGATTATATATATATATACTTATATATTGTTTAGTCATATATTTATATAATTATTTATAAATAAATTTATAAAATATATGTGTGATATATATATATACTTATATTTATTTAAATATATTATATATTATATTCATTTACATATACTAGAATATAATATAAATATATATCCATTTATTAATAAACACATCTTTTTCGATATAAACATTATAAATATATTTTTATAATGTGAAAAATGGTAAAATATTGTTTTAAATACATTTTTAGAATATGTATTTATTTACATATATTATAATATACATATACATATATATATATTTGTTAATTATTAACAGGCACATGTTTATAAATAAACATTAATTATATAGGTATATGTATACAAATGAATGCATCTTTATTAGGTAAATAAAATGGACAATTTTTTATTTTTAAATAAAATTAATAATAAATATTTATTTTATATATTTTAAAATACATTTCTACGTAAATATGTTGATATATATATTTATACAAGTGATTTATTATAAGAAAATATAAGAAAATATGCATATATTTAATTATAAATAAAACTAAATTGTGAAAAATGATATAATTTCAAAACAATAATATCAATATGAATGTAATCCCTAGGAATAAATTCATTCCCCACTAAAAATGGAAAAAATACACCCTTAAATGAGGCTGAAATTCCATCAAATGTTAAAAAATTGGGGTACCACGACTAAAACTCAGTTTTGGTGGCCTTTTTGGAATTTTTTCCTAAAAAACATTAAAGGGATTCCCTATGTCACCAAGGTGAAGAGCTCATCACAGGCTTTGATTTGAAATGTGGTAGAGACCAAACAGACACCCTGATCAAAATTTACTGTCATTTGAAGTTCGAGTTAGGTTTTCAACTTATTTTAGATCTTTTATTGTTTTTTAGATTTTTTTTATCTTCAAGTTGTTATTAAATGACTATTACTCAATAATAATTAGTAAATTATTAATTAAAAATAGTTTTTTAGTTATTTTATAAGCCATTTTCACAAAATATCTAATATATTATGTGTAAATGTCTATTTATCCTTATCTAAAACATATTTAAATATATATATATATATATATATATATATTATTTTTAATGAAATATGTTTTTGAAATATACCCTTTATTAATGCTATTAAAAAAGTACTAATAAAGGGGGTCTTTATTAGTGCTTTTAAAAAACACTGATAAAGACCCCCTATCAGCATTTTTTTACTATCACCACTAAAGGGGGACCTTTTTCAGTTCTTTTCTAATGATGATAAAGGACCCCCTTTAACATTTTTATTAAAAATCCCCTTTAACAATGCCTTTTCTAACACTTGATAAAACCAACTTTTTAGTAGTGTGGGTTGTTGTTGTTATACCTCACCTACTACGGACCATGAGAGAACCCAAGTCCCAGCTTAAGGATGTCAGGGATGGACTAGTCATGCATAATTGGAGTTGCTTAACACCCCGAGAGTGATAAATTTTCTTGCCATGAACAGGATATATAGACAAATTTTACATACTCATGAGTGAAATTGGTTCCCTAGGGGAGAAACTGAGGATGAAACCATTGGCAAGATGACTACTCCATACCTTAGGTGATATTCAGTGACCTATGTGAGATATTTGGTATAGAATTAGAGTCATCATACCATGAGAGATACAAGTAATGGCTTTATAGATTATCTTGGATAGACTCAGGGGTATTGGTAACATTAGAGACACCTATAGTGACCCTTGGGATTTTTTATAAGTCACTTTGGACAGGCTCGAGACTCCACCTTTGTATTTGATGTTTTTTTTCTGGTACACATGTGATACCTCTTATTTATATTATGAGAATGATTAACTAAAGACATGGAAATGTGACCGCTAATCCAAAGAAAAAACTTGGGATTATATCTACCTTAGTTTCATTATTTACAATTCCCAATGCATGTATCATATTACTTGTACATGTACCTTGGTTTAGAAATCAATCTTTGGCCAAAGCAGGTGGTATCATTCGGGTTTCCATTTAGGAACCCTAACCAAAGTGTTTATTTATTTATTTCACAACATTTATTATATATGGAACACTACTAATTTATTTGTTGCATAGAATGGATTGGCCTAGTCCCCTTGGGTGGAATCCTACTGAGATTGTATCTCATACCCTACTTGGGCCACCTTTGGTACCCTATAAGAATTTATAATTTTAGGTCATGATAAAGGGAATCATGTGGCTTCCGATTCTTGATTAATTTATAGATTTAGAAGATATTATGGGATCAGAGGACCGAGCCTATGCTCGAGATGATAGTTGTAGCATTTTTTGATCATTTTTGGATTTTTGTATAGCATGTAGTATATCTCTATACCCCTTATCCCCATGTACTCTTATTTTTTTATAGATACATGACATACCATGAAAATAATTTTGTACCTATTATTTTTATTCAGATTCCATCATTTTATCTTTCTTGCATGGTTTATTATTTCTATTATACTGGTTTTGTAATTTCTTATTTCTTATTTATATTATTCTGATACACTCTGATTGACGAGAACATAGTCTCCCCACAGACACACCCTGAGCCCTCGTTGCTAGTCAGTAGCCTCTGGCATTTAGGGAGGTGTGCTTGAGGTCTTGTTGCCACCGTCTTGGGGCACTGCTGAGGGGAATCCAGGGCAGGATGCTACAAAATGTTTATAAAACATGGTTCCTTTCCACAAGTTATGTTATATGATGAATGTTTTATGATCTTGTGGAACACACATGAATGGATTATGATTATGTGATGGGTGGTTTTTGAGATTATATATTCCTCCAATGCATTGGGTAAAAATATTGATATCTCATGTGATGATGAGGACTTGAATGGGGAGTGAACTCAGTTCAATAAGGGACTTTGTTCACTATAATAATATTGGGAGTGAAACCTTAACTAAGGAGATGGTGTAATGGTGTGTGAACCCAATCCCCTATAATAGTCTTGGAATAAATCCTTCAATGAGGAAATTATTTTCTATGATTATGTGTATGCCAAAAACTTATGATTTAGCTCAATTTTATGCTCTCATTGATAATGTTCTTTGATTATTTTATGATTCATATCTTATGAACTATAAATATCTATGTTATGACTCAATATTATGATATATTATATGTTGGGTATGGTTTTCAAATGTTAATTTCATGTTATCATGCTCTTATACTCATGTTTTGATTAAGTGATCATTAATAACTCCTTTGTTTACTCGTACTAAGCACCTGAATTCACCCTTTCTTATGTTTCTTTTTCTCGGGTTATGAAGAAAGGTTTTAATCATGATATGCCTAATAATGGTGATAATTATGAAACACTTAGTGGGATATTATGTAGATCTATTTTCAATAATTTTTTTATGTATACAGGTTTCCAAAGATACCAAACCTATACAATTCTAGTGTGGATCGTAATGTTGTGTATTTGACTATTCCTCTATTAAGATGAAATATTTATGTATGAAAATTATGGGTTTCTATAGTTGTTATTAGAGAAATATTTAGTTGCCTTTGAAAACTAGGATGAGAAAAATTTAGTGAGAACCCTGAGGATAATCTTATATATAGGAGAATCTCTAAAGTTATGGTAAAGAAAAGAGTCTGGTTTTCCTAATAATACATCACTGTTTGGATACTAAAAGTGGGTGTGGTTTTGGCAGAGATACATCTAGTGGTAATAACCACAAAAAGAGTTGGTCAAGTATATCTCAATCACCATTTTGTTGCATATTGAGTGTGCCCTTACTGTGCACCTAGTTTGACACTCTTAGGGGACATGCTTGTGTTAATTCACATTTTCTTTACAAACCGTTATGAATGATTTGAATAGATTATGATCATAAATGACATAGGTTAAACCCACAGTGTCATGAATTAAAAAGAAGGTTTCAAGATTTAGACATATTATAAATTATTTTTCATGATTAATCAATCTGATCAAAGATGTTTGATGGTCATGCAAACCATTTTGGTTTTACTAAGGGTCTGAAGATAGAATGATGAATTTGGGGTTTTTATAGGTATGCTCTGATATTGAAGTACCCAATTTGAGCATAGTTATATGAATTCATATATATCATAAAAATTCTCAAGGAAAGTAAATTTATAACCTCAATGATTAGATGTTGAATTAGCAGTGAAAGCTCCTAATTGCAAGATAATTTCATCTCAAATCTATGATTCTTCTCCGATTGATGTTTGTGGGAATGTTCTTCTTGAAAATGTTGTTATTATACATATTTTTGAATTTAATGTTATCTTAGACATGGATTGACATTTTTTACCTAAATCCCACACCAATTTTTGTGGAAAGGAAGCCACATTTGATATATAGAACCAACCTATGATCCTATATCAATGCGCCGATAAATATGAATTTCTAATGGAAATTACATTCATTATATGGGTTTTTATTCCTAATCAAAATGGTATTTATCTCATATGTTTATGGATAATCTTGAAATCAATGATATATCTATTGTACGAGAGTTTTTTAATGTTTTTTCGAAAGATTTGTCTAGTCATCCTCCAAATAAAGAAGTTGAGTTTTCCATAGAACCCATACTTGATGTTGCACATATTTCAAAAAAATCCTTATATAATGGTATCGATTGAGTTGCAGGAATTGAAAAAACTCCAGGAGAATATTGATAAGAGATCTATTTGTCCATGTGTGTCACCATGGGGTGAATCTGTTCTCTTTGTTAAGAAGAAAGCGGGATCAATGTGACTCTGCATTGATTATTGGGAACTTAACAATATCATAATCAAGAATAAGTATCTTATGACCTGTATTGATTATTTTTTTGATCAATTACGAAGAGCTAAATATTTTTCCAAGATTTATCTTCAATATGGATATTATCAATTGAGCATCAAATGTGAAGACATGACTAAAACCATCTTCTGTACGATGTATGGCACTATAAATTTATAGTAATATAATTTGTTCAAACTAATGCCCCATACTATCTTCATAGATTTATTTAATAGAGTCTTTAGAGATTACCTTGATCAGTTTGTGGTAGTATTTATTGATGATATTATTATATATTCTAAGAGAAAGGAAGAGCATGAAGATCATTTAAGGATTGTTCTTAAGAACCCTAGGAAAGAGTAATTGTATGATATATTTACCAAGTGTGAATTTTGGTTACATAAAGTTGCATTTTTTTGTCATATAATCTCAAGTGAGGGAATATTGGTGGATCAAAGATGGAAGTTATTGAATGTTGGACCAGGCCAACCATTATAACTGATATTCATAGTTTTCTTGGTTAAGATGGATATTATAATTTTTTTGTTGATAATTATTCATGTCTATCTAATCTAATCACAAAGTTAACTCAAAATAAATCCAATTTTATTTGTAGTTAAGAATGTGAATAAAATTTCAAGGAACTAAAGAGAAGGTTAGTTAACACACATGTGCTTACACTACCCTATAGTGAAGAAGAGTTTGTGATTTTTAGTGATGCATCAAAGAAGGTACTGGGATGCATCCTCAAACAAAATGATATGATGATAGCTTATGTCTCCAAACAATTGAACTTTTATGATAAAAATTACCTAACTCATGATTTGGATATAGTTTTAGTAATCTTTGTATTAAAGTATGGTGGAATTATCTTTACGGGGAAAGGTGTGACAAATATACCTATCATAAAATCTTAAAGTGTATATTTACATAGAAAGAGTTGAACATGCTCTATAGAATACGGTTGGAGCTGATCAAAGACTATGACTACTTAATACATTACCATCCCGGGAAAGTGAACAAGGTGGATGGTGCTCTAAGTAGGAAAGAACATTATAGTTTTTCCATAATGAAGATTGAAAGAGATCCAATATTTATGGATTTCATAATATGGATCCTGAAATCATGAGGAAAGAGGAAATATCTTATCTTTATCAGATGAATGTTCAGCTATATATACATGATAGAATTAAGAAGGCACAAAAGGAAGATGTGGAATTGAAAAATAAGTTCAGGAATGTTTTTGAGTTCAACCTTGATCATGAAGGAATGATAAGGTTTAGGAACTGAGTATGTGTCCTATCAATACCAAATCTAAAGGTGATGTTGGATGAATCTCAAAGTTCACTATTCTCTATTCATCTTAGAAGTATAAATATGTATAGGGATCTGAAAGAGTTTTTCTAGTGGGACAACATGAAGGTAGACATTGTAGAGTATGTATCTCAATGCTTGATATGTCAATGAGTTAAGGATGAGAGAGATAAGTCTAAGGGTATTTTAGAACAATTAATCATACCAAAATGGGAATGGGAAAATATCACCATGGATTTTGTTGTCAGACACCCTAAAACATCTAAAGTTCATAATGTTATTTGGGTTGTAGTGAATCATCTTACAAAGTCAGCATAATTTATTAATATCAGATAAGATTTCCCTCTTAATACGATTTCTAGAATATACATTAAATAAGTTGTAAGGTTGCATGGATTACAATGTTCTATTGTATCTGATCAAGTTTTGAGGTTTTCCTTGAAGTTCTGGTAAAGTCTTCAGCAATATTAGGATTTAGAGTTGTGTTTCAATACTTCTTATCATCCTCAGACAGATGTTCAGTCTAAGAGAACCATTCAAACCCAAAAGGATATGTTGAGTTCTTATTCTGTGTATTTCAAAGGTGGTTGAGATCAACACCTTCCTCTTATTTAATTCTCTTATAACAATAGTTTTCACTCAATCATTTAGATGTCTCCTCATGAAGCCCCTATGGAAGGAAGTGTAAAATGTGAAAATTATGGTATAAAGTTTGAGAAATAAGGTCATTGGGACCTAAGATAGCTATATAAATGAAAGAGAAATTTATATTCATTTAGTATCACATCAATACATCTTAGAGTCGATAGAAAAGTTGTGTTGAAAATCGTCTGTGAAATCTAGAATTCAAAATTACGTAGAATACATTTATATGAATTTATTCATGAAATAAGGTTATGAAATTTGGAAATAAGATAATGTTGATCCCTATATATATTGGCCCATTTGAGATTCTTGAATGGGTAGGGATGGTAGCTTATCACTTGTCTCTTCCATCAAACCTCTCTCAAGTTTACAATGTGTTATATATATCTCTCCTGAGAAGTACATACTTGATCCATCACATGTACTAAACTCAGAAGTTTTACCAATAAATAATGATCTATCCTATGAAGAACAACCAGTAGAATCCTTGGATCATATAGATAAAGATCTATATAACAAGACTACTCACCTAGTTAAATATCTCTAGAAGAATTATAAATTTGAATAAGCTACATAAAAACCCGAGGATGTGATAAAACAGAGATATCATAATTTTTTTTTGTATTAAAGCAATGGAATTTTGAGGAAAAAATTCATATTATTCACAAAATTAATTTTATTGGGGATAGAATGTAACACCCTCATATTTTATGATATATTTATTTTCAAATAAAGTTTATTTCTTTCATAACTTGTGATACATGAAAACACGAGTCTAAATGAACCATAATATAGTATATTATTATAACATAACCATTAAATTGATGTAGTAAATATGAATAAACTCATTTTGGAAATTATGGATAAAGGTTTTAGATAAATTAAATATATTGATAAATAAGTATTCAAATTTTAGTAGTCTTTATATGCTTCAAAAATACATTATTCCTAAAAAATAGTTTTTATTTATTTTTGTGAGAAAATAATATAATTAATTTCTTCCAATTTTATAAAATTAATTTAAAAAAAATTATTTTTTCAATTATAATGTCAAAATTAACTTACGGTGAAATTTTGATAATTTTCTGAAAAGATTTAATTTTCAATGAATAGTGAAAAATATTGTTTTTTATTTAAAACCATATTTTCATTTCAAACATTTAAAAAGTTTAAATTTGTTTTTATAATGATGTAAAAGTAGAATTAGTTCATTTATATTATTAATAATCCAATTTATGTCATTGAAATCAATTTTATGTTGTATTTTTCTATAAAAAATGTTTATACATAAGAAAAGGTTTTTTTTTCTGAAAAAACGTTTTTCATCACGTTTTACGGGTTAAATTTTAATTATATTCTTAAAATTATATGGATTTAATTTGATAAAATAGATTCCATATTTGGAATCATAATTTAAAAATTTTCTAATGAGACCACTTTCATTTGTTATCATAATGATAGTAAAAATGATAAAAATTTCACTGCGGTTAAAGTTAAAACAAGATTACTGGGTAGTTAAAAAAAGAGATAAGGATGAGTTTTACAATTAAAATTATATAAATAATATTGGGTAGTAATATTTTGAACTCATAATATACCAACTTTGATCCTCTATCCATTTAGAAGCATTTGGATTGAGTAAAAAATTATTATATTTTAATCCTTTAAGAAATTTCAAGTATCATCTCCCCCACTTATAAAAGGACACCCCTACTTTTTATTTTTTATCCCACTTTGTGTCATATAGATAATCCAAACTATACTAATTTATCTTTAAATCTTCTTGTTTAATAAATTATAAGTTCTGGTCGTTTTAAAATACAATTTCAATGGTCTCTAATAAATGATATAAATGAGGCATACCAAAGAAGAGGTAATCATCCTTAAATTTATTTCTTCTTTTACCTCCTTAAATTAAATGGTATTAATAATAAAATAATAAATTAAGTATCTTAAATATATTGAAATTTTATTATGATTATGGAATCATCATTATCCACCCTCTTTTCCATCAATGGGAAGTGAAAGTATCACCTGTGCATACGTGTGGACTGCCACATCCACATAACAATACAATTCATTTTTCATCATCATATTCCATGGATGGGTATTATGACCGGTTTAATTTTTATAAATGATATTTATAACATAATTATGCTTCTATAATTATAATATTGTATCTACCTTCTTACCTTCCAATCCATTGGAAAATGATAACGTCATTCGTACATATGTGTGGACTACCACCTCCACAAAGCAATGTGGATCATTTTTCGTTTCTAATTTACATGGATGATAATAGGGATATATTAAATGAATATATATTATATAATACATATTTTTAAAGGTGAAGTATTGTTTAACTTTCTTTTTCTCTTTCTGTTGAAAAGTGAAAGCAACGTTCATGCGTACGTACGGGCTACCATCTTTATGAACAATGTAATTAATTTTTCTATCTTTAAATTTTATAGATGACTATAAATAAGTATATAATGAATATATACGATATTTATATAATTATTAACATTTTTTATATGATGTAACCGCCGAACCAAAATTCTCATGAAAAAAAACAGTTAACACTCAGAAACAACAATTTTAACAAGGAATTATTAATAAATTCGTGTTGAAATGTTATAAGTAGACTGTATATGATATTATAAGTATGTACATAACTCTAGTACAGAATTATAATGAAATTAAATTTATTATACATAAGTTTAGATCACTTTCAAAGAAATTCGAACTTGGGGTAAGGGTTTCTCATCAGAGTTTTATTTCTATGAGACTTATATCATATTTACCACTTGTTACCATTGGGTTATATATATACATACTACGTATGAATATATTTTATGATGTTTTTATGAAAATTATAGGGATTTATCAATCCATATAATATTCTCTCTTTCATGAGGTTTTTATTTTAAAGTTACCAAAGTGATAAGGGTTTTATGTTACAATATCATTATTTACCAGGATTGTTTATGATTAAGTTTATGATGATAAAATTTCATAATATACCTCTCAATAATCTTAGGAAATTTCTTATCCTCTCTTTATTTCAAAATAATACATTTTTTTCCTTTCATTTTTCTCTCTTTAAGTACTTGAGATATTTAAAGAACATTTTTAAGGAAAACCAACTTTAATTCTCTCTTCAATCGAAAATAATTTTTCTTCCATGTCCATGTTTTTTTAAAAATTTTGAAGAATGGTTTTAATATTATCTTATAAATTTTTAAATTCATTTTTATCAATGATTTAATTTTTACAAAATGATACAAAATAAATATTATTGTCATTTTATGAACAAGGTACTTTTTGATTTTACCAAAAATGTGAAATAAATATTTGTTTTAACATACACAACATGAATGGAATTTCTCGGTGTCATGACTACTCAAAACATTGAAGTTTCCTTTACAGGTTTCCATGGTTTTTTTCAAAGAAAATGTTTCCTTAATATTTGGGAATTTTTTAGATTTTAAATAAGTAATTTCAAAGTGAAAACAGTATTTTCCTTAAGAAATTTTACAATTGTCTTTTAAATACATTTTTCATATATAATAACATCCTTTAATGTTAATTATTATTTACTAGAGATATGATCCAATTATATGATATAATTTCATTATTTGGAAGGATTATAATGGTGATGATTTAAGGATGATTCTATGAAACACATTTCTTACCCACATGTTGGTTAAGTTATAATGAAACCTTTTATGAAAGTCATTTCTTTTCCATATGTTATGATATGATGAAATTATGAAATAATAAAATGTTTATTACCCTAATTTTTATTCCACGAGTTATGTTATATGATGAATGTTTTATGATCTTGTGGAACACATAATAATGGATTATTATTGTGTGATGGGGAGCCCAAAATTATATAGTCCTCCAATGTATTGGTAAATATGGACATCTCATGAGATAATAAGAACTATAATGGGGAGTGAAACCAATTCAGTAAGGGACTTTTTCCACTATTATTGTCTTTGGAGTGAACATTGACTAAGGATAAGATAGAATGGAGAGTGATACCAATCCAATATGATAATCTTAGCAATGATCCTTGACCGAGGAAATGATTTTCTATGATTATGTGTATGCCAAAAACTTATATATTTTGACAATGTTATGCACTCATGACTCATGTTATTTGATTATTTTATGATTCATGTATTATGAACTATTAATCATTATGTCATGACTCAAGATAATGATCTATGATATGTTGGGTATGGTTTTAAAACATTAAACTCATGTTCGCATACAATTATGCTCATGTTATTCTTAAGTGGTCAATGATATCTCTCTTGTTTACCCTTACTAGGCATCTAACATCACCCTTTTTCTATTTCTTTTTACTGGGTTATTAAGAAAGGTTTTAAGTATATTATGTCTAAGAAGGGTGCTAGTTATGAAGAACTTAGTGGGAGATGAGGTAGATATCTTATGAATAAGTTTTTTATGTATCCAAGTTTCCGAAGACAATAAACCTATACGATTATAAAATGGATTGTAATATTATGTATTTAAATATTTATCTAATAAGATGTAATATTTATGTATAAAATTTATAGGTAGTTATATGATGAATTCCTACTCATAGAATAAGTGGATACAAAAACACCTTTGATTGAGGATCAATACTACCATTGGGGCATAGAGAACCCAAGTAGAAATGAGTCATTCAAAGGATCCTAAATGAGAATGATCTTTAAAAAATGTCACTATTATAGAACAATAATGGTAATTATAGATTGATCTAAACTCTACCAAATAATGAAAATAAGCTGGCAGAAACTCCCTAAACAGTGATTTTTTACATGAGATCTAAACCTACAAGTTGCGATAAAGTAAAGATGGGGTCTCTATGGGTCACACCATTGGAATGGATTGAGATTCTTGTACGAACGATTTAGAGAGTAACCATCCTAACCAAATCCTCTAATTTGAGATGAAGGTTGACCTACCACTGATCCAAGTTCACAATTAGTGTGCCCTTCATATATAAAATTCAAATTCCTTGAAGGAGGTTCATGAAGCACATTCATCAGAGTCACAAAATCCATCATTATAAACCCAAAAGAATATCATGTGAAAATTATATCCTACACTAGTGTGGTTTCCATAACATTCCTATTCTAAGTGATTCAATTCACTATCCAAAATATCTATATGCACCATTATGAGGACCATAAGGGCTAATGAAATTTATATCCACTATGGAGATGGAGAACCCTCATAGCCTAGTTTGGAACTTGTCCTAGGAACCCTCCCAATACTCACGATAATCCTGTTAAGTTTTCATTGGATCAAGGTTTAATGTTAAGAAAATAATTCCCATGAGTTCTCATATTTCATTAATACTTATAATTTATCCAAGAAGTGATTCCATGTAAACAAATTTTACAATTCAAAGAAAACCTCCATGGAAATGGGGTTTAATAAAATAGTCATTTAAAGTTTCAAACATCCCATAAAACATAGTAGACATTTATAGAATACATTTTAATAAATCTTTGAAATCCATATCTATCATCCCTTGAAAACAATTTCATTTAATTCCATGAAAAGCTAGAGTAAATTTTCATCAAACGCTTTGTAGGCAAAAAAATAAGGAAATCCATTCTTAAACATTTAAACATATTCCAAGACAAGAATATGTAAGAACATAGTTGAAAAAGACCATAAATATTCATGAATATAAGCTTAATATTACTTCAAGTGTCATTAAATCACATCAATCACTAATGGTTTATATGGTAAAGGGGTTAGAATAAGGCAACCTATAGGTAAAATGTGGTATTCTCAACTAAATCAAATATTCAAAAACTAAAAAATTTGAAATTTTAATGGGTTTCATGGTAGACCTACATGATTGGCCATGACCATGCATCAAGCATAAAAAAGATATTGCCTTCCAATATTTGACCTACATGGTCGACTTTCCCAATACAAGGATCATGAACCACAAACATTTTGCCTATGAAATTCTTCCAAAATTCAAAATTTTGTCTCTAAATTCCAAAAAAAATAAAGACTACAATGTATGCCAAAATTATATTGTTGGTGTCACACCTCATTCCATAAATATGGAAGGAATCACTCAATAAATTGTCTACAAGGATTAGAAAGGTGTTTAAATGTGTAAAGAGTGGTCAGCGATTCTGTGAATATAGTCATAAAATGAATCAAGGGAAAGTAAGTAGTCATACTAGGATCAATGAAAAAGAAATGAAGGTTTTCTAGAATCCTCAACCTATGTCTCGATGCTTCAAATATAATGAGGTATGGAATTATGCTAATAATTTTCTAAAGTAGAGGATTAATTAAGGGAATCAACACCCTCAACCCCTGAAGCCTCAAGGCAAATATCATATATTTTCCACCACAATATCATATTGGGAGAAACCTAATGAAGTTGTAATATGATCTATATCCATTTTCTTAAGATTTTATATTAAACTATTTTATTCTGGATCGACTCATTCATTCATATTATGAAAATTATCATTGCATATGAACTCCTCCCTTCAAAGTCTAGAGGATGACTTGTTTGTTGTATCACTAAATAATGAATTGATTGAAACCTAGATATTCCATATTATGATTTGTGGAGAAGTATTTATTTAAAATCTAGTACTTCTTCCATTAATTTAATTTCATAATATTTCAGGTATATAATAGCTCTCAACTAACAAATACAATATAAACCATTGAGATAAAGTTGTTACCTTTAATCTCTTGAACCAAACCGGAATAATATTAAACTACAAGGGGAATTCAACTCATGATTTGACATCTTTTTGTGACATGGAAATGATTCTATAAAGGTATGGTTATGTATTTCTTACCAAAATAACAGAGAAAAATAAGGTAATAAAGATAAAGGATATACCGATTATGCTAGATTTTTTGAATGTCATCCTAGAGAAAATTCGAGACATTCCCGAGATCAGGAAGTGGAGTGTTATTTTTATCTAGAACCTAGATCTCTTAACATATCAAATATTATTATATAATGGATCTGGTCAAAATAGAGGAGTTAAAAGAGTAGCTTCAATATATTTTAAACAAAGGGTTTGTCTACCCTACTGTGTCACATTTGGGTGATCTTTTTTTATTTGTGAAGAAGGATGGATCTATGATATTATTTATTTATTATTGAGAATTAGATGGTATTAAAATTAATAAAAAATATATCTTTTCAATAACTGATTATATATTCAATCAACTTCATGGTGCTTTATTCTTTTTGAACATTGAACTAAGATTTGGGTATCACCAACTTAAAATATGAAAGGAAGATATTCTAAAGATTTCTTTTCCAACTAGGTGTGGAATTTATGATTTTTTGATTATTCCATTTGGTTTGACAAATACACCAGTTGTTCTTATGGATTTATTGAACAACCTTTAAGGATTACCTTGACAAGTTTGTGATATTTTTTATTAATTATATTCTTATTTATTCTAAAATATGGGATGATCATGAAGACCATTTGAATATTGTTTTACAATCCTCAAGAGAAGGTTATATTTGTAGTTCAGTAAGTGTGTTTTTTGGCTATAGAAAGTGGAATTTTCATGGAATGTGGTCACATGTGAATTTATTTTAATTTACCCTTCAAAGGCTAAATTCATAAAATAATGAACTCAGATTTATTCTATGATTGATATTAGTAGAATTCTGGGTATAGATGGGCACTATCTATTATTTGTAAAGATTTTTTTATGGTTATTAAACTAACTAACCCAATTAACATAGAAAGGGATTATGTTTTCATAGACCACAAAGTGTCAGGAAATCTTAAAAATCCCGAGATAAGGTTGGTCACCACACCTATACCAACCTTACCTTCTGGGGGTGAAGGATTTTTCAAAAATAGTGATGCTTCAAAGAAGAGTCTTGATTCTGTCTTAATACAAAATGAGAAGGTTGTAGCATAAATTTTTTTAAAATTTAAGAGTGGTGAGTAGAATTATCTTACTCGTGATTTGGAATTGGCCGTAGTAATATTTTCTTTAAATATTTAATGACATTACATCTTTGGAGAAATGTGTGATGTATATATATGGACCATAAAAGTCATCAATATATATTCATTCAAAATGGGATAAACATGAGTTAGAGGATGTGGATAGAGTTATTTAAGTATTATGATTTCACCATATATTATTATTTTATAAATAAGAACAAAGTAGTTGATTTCTTGAGTCGAAAGGATTATGGAACTCTCAATAAGGATTGAGTAAAATTCCATGAATAATGATCCAGTGAGGTTGGAATTTATTATCATAATGGAATTTCCTCATATCATTACCATATGTTTTCTCAACCAACATTACTAAATAATATCATGAGAACTCAGTGAGATGGTGTTTGGCTACTAAAGAGAATTGAAATCATGCAAGATGTAATGTTTCCTATGTTCAATGTTAACAAGGATGGAGTCATTTGATTTAGGAAGAGGTTATGCAGTTCATAAATACCAAGGATAAGGAAGACATTACTAGATGATGAACACAACTTTGATTTCTCTACAAATCTAGGAAGAACCAAGATGTATAGGGATATTCATGATTAATGTTGGCGGGATAACATGAAGCACAAAATTTCTAACTATAATTCAAGATTTCTTGTGTTCTAATAATTCAAAGATAAACGAACATTGCCTAGTGGGATGTTGAAACCATTGTCAATACCATAAGTAAGACAATATCACAATGGATTTTTTCACTAGTATTCCAAGGAAATCAAAGGGAACAATGTTGTTTGGGTTGCGGTTGATAGACTGACAATGGGAATACATTTTATAGCAATAAGAGAAGATACTTCCCTTGACCAACATGTTATGATTTAAAATGGAAAGTGGAGGATTTATCATGTACCTATCTCTATTATCTTTGATCATGATCCAAGGTTCATGTTGAACTTTTGTAGGAGTCTACCATGTGCTACATACAAAGCTACATCTTACTAATACTTACCACCATCAGAAAGATGAACAATCTGAAAGGACTATTCATACATTAAAAAACATGCTAATGTCATGCTCACTTATTCTATGTAAAATAGGATCAAAACCTTCACTTGGTGGAATTATCATATAATAATGGATATCATTAAAGCTTTATGATGCTGACTTTTAAGAATATATGAGAAAAAATATCAAACTTCATAATGTTGGGATAGTGTTCAAGAGTAAAAATTTCAAGGTCTGGAGTTGATTCAAGAGACCAGAGTGAAGGTTAAGATTATCCAATAACACATAAAAGAATATCAAATAAAATGGAAGATTTATGTATCCAATCGATGTTTATATTTAGAGTTTGAGGATGGTGATCAAGTACTCTTGAAGGTATTACCCAATAAAGGCATCATGAGATTTGGATAAAAGGGAAAATTAAGCCAGTGAATATAGGTTTCATTGAAATATTGGAGAGAATAGAACCAGTGTCTTATTAATTGTCTTTATTGTCAAATCATTCCTAGGTACAAGATTTCTTTCACATACCTATATAGAAGAAGTATATGCCACGCCCATGACATATACTTTATATTGAAGAGGTGTAATTGGAACCTGATCTATCATACTAAAAGGCAATAGTTAGCAATGGAAAGTCTTATAAAATCAAACAACTAGACTAGTGAAAGTGATTTGTAATAATTTTGAGAAGACAACATGAGATACAAAGGATGAAATTAAGTACCCAAAGTAGTTCCCTGAATCAAGCATGATTTAAAATTTCAAGGATGAAAATTATATAAAGGGGTAATGTAATACTTAAGAAATCTATATAAACGAGACTTGTAACAACACCAACTGTATGTTGTTAAAATTAATCCATGACACAGGTGTTGTGGAAAGCTGTGTGGTTCAAAATATTTGTTTTTAAATATATACATTATTTGTTTTCATATATTTTTAATGCATATAAAATTTATAAAAAGAATAAAAAATTTTACCAAATATGTTTTTCATTTTAATAACATTTTTAACAAAATTTTTAACAACTTTTGTAATAACTAACATAACAAATAAATCATTATATCCAACTTACACCGTCAATCTTCCAATACATTCAGACAACATATCAAATCAATTTTCATAAGATGAGTGAAAAATTTGACAATTAAACATGTTAGATAGGAATGCAGATAAAACCTAATGAAGAAGAGGATTCTTGCTGCACTCCATCAACAATACTTAGGCAAGTATCCCCATAATAATAATCAACACTACATGGAAAATCATAGTGAGACACATGTACAAAAAATCAACAAATTCTAATACTACATAAAGTAAAAAAGCAATCAACATAATAATAATGTTTCTATTTGAACCGACCAATATTGATTTACAAAAAAAATGAACTATAATGTTAAACAGTAGAAAGTGAATTAACTTAGGAAAAAACTAATAAAAAAATAAATTCATTTTAAAAAAAACCATCATAACAATTTTTTTGCTTCGTGAAGCAGCATAAACTGATCAATAGTAAAAAAAAACATTGTAATTTGACTCAGAACCATGTCAAACAGCATGGTAAAACATCAATAAATATAAATTAATACCGAAACAATTTGAAGTAGAGAAAATATTTGAACATAATAATAGTTCTTATATATGGAGAAACATATATTTATCAACAGAAAAACAAACACTGTAACTCTGAATATAAACTTAACTAGAGTAAAACCTACAAGAAATGTACTTGAAATGGTGATAATAAATTACCCTAGATTTTGAACATCATTTTATATAGGATCAAAATAATCTATTAAAATATTTGGAACAAACAAAGTGATTTTCAATAAAATCCCACCAATAGCTCCATTCACTCCATTATTTAATAAATAAACGTGTATTGGAATGTTATATCTTGTTTTTTGTAATTAATACTACCAATTAAAAGAATGGAAAAACAATAAATATGTGGTATGAATTAAAAAGAATCAAGACTTGTGAAATATGAAACATAGATATACCTATACAAATTCGTATCTTTCACATGCCAAGAAAACATATTGAATAGCATTCTAAGGTAAAGCATGGGGTCTGTTACTCAATGAAATAAACTAACCATTAGTCTAAAACAGATTATAATGTTAAAATAGGGAATTCAATTTGAAAATATTATAACCATATAGGTACTAGAATTGATGCTTCTACAGTGAAATTTCGACATTGATATCTGAGAAATCATCTATAATGTACAAAAAGAAAAAATTGTAAAAAAAATTAGTTGACTAAACATATATTGAGGAATTTAATTTCTAACTCTTAACTAATATATATTATGGATATATTAATTAAATTACTTAGTATAAAATGGAATCTTTCAAAGGGGAAACAATACTTACAAAAGGAGTTTGATTTAAAAACATATTTCATGACAAGAAGATGTCAAAATTTATAATTAAAATGAAAAAAAACATGGGGAAGGTAAATAAGTTAAAACATAAGAACATAAATTTAAAAAATATAAAATATATTTTTAATATCATATCTAAATCCTCTCTTAGTTTTTCTTCATATTGCATCTGTTTTTTTAAGTTTTGATGAAAATATGTCAATTTTATCACATTTATGCTATCTATTTTCCCTCCTTTTGTGTGTTGTAATTATTTTATCTTCTTTTTTGGGTGTTTTTTAATGCATATTATTGTTTTTACCTAAAATAAAATATAAAACAATCATATTCACTACTATAATATGAATAAAACCCTAGAGAGAATTGGGATTTGATATTAATTTAACCTCTATTTAAAATTGTTTCTTGATTTATATTTTTCATTCCTAGAACCATACTTCCTAGTTAAATATTATGGGTCAAGATATTTATTCATTCATGTTTAATACTGATTCATTTATTTGAACTTCTTTTCTTTGTAATCTTTATACATGGTTCTTTTATATGTTATGATCTTGATATTAGTCGGTTTTTTTCCTGAGTGATATTACTCTATGCTTCCAGGTAAGTTTTAATGATAGATTGATAGTGACATCTCTATTATTTTATCCCTTTTAATCCCTTTCCCATGTTGTATACATTTTCTCTACTTTTAGAGTGTTTTCCAATGTATACATTTGGTTTTCCAAAAAGAACTTATTAAAAAATTGGATTCACTTTCTCAATATGAATAAAACCATGAAGAGGATTAGGATATGATATTACTATCCTCCATAATATTTTATTATAGTGAAATCATGGTAGCTGAAAAAATTAGTACATATATAGTGTCAACACTAATTGGACCTTAATAAAGTGATAAAAATTATATTTTCTTCCTGTAAAGGAACATATGAAATATAATAGAGAGAACTGCTCCTAACGTTGGATTATAATAATATACTATAAAACATTCTCCAAGAACTATAAATGCACCTTCAATTTTCATAAATCCCACATAAAGGTCAACTACCACTCCTAATGAAAATTAATCTAGGTTGTGATTGTTTTCTACTAAAAAAATGAATAAACCTGGATGATATTATATAAACCATGTCTTTTTGTAAAAATTATTTTTATACTATAACTATTTCAATAGAACTCACAAACATGTTACACAACTTATTATGAGACATTATAAAAAATTCTTAAAAAAATGTGGGAAAAATCCACTTCATGAACAAAAAAATTTATTTATATCCCATGAAAATATTTCTAAAAAGTAATTCATAAATTACTATAAAGGTAAAGTCTATTAACACATTAATGATTTTGAAAAATCATTAGATGATAATGAATCACTTCCTTAATTCTTACAGTATTCATGGGTTCATAATGAACACTAATGAAATTATAAATTTAGAAAGTTCCCAATTCATCATCCAGAACCTTCCGAGCTAAAAGTTTTGTAATTTTTTTCATAACTACCAATGGTGTTTAACTTCCTTGTTTAAGTGTGACAGATACAAGAGAAAAAAATAAGACTCATTTTAAAATGAAATTATAAAAATTAAACCTTATTAAGGTAAAATTAATTAATTAATTCATAAAATCCCCAAATTCATTTCATTTCACACAAACCCCAACTTAAATTCAATTTAAACATTTCATAAACATGATTTCAAAAGGACATGATACCTAATAAAAGGATCTGAAATGGATAAAACATAGGATAAACATATCAAATTAGCATATCTTAATCAGTAAGATGAGATACAACTAATATAGGATAATAGGGGGGAGTGATAGGGGTCTAAAGGCCCATTGGTTGAATTCATATTCTCTTGGAAGTGTGTTTTAAGTACTCTTATCTTTGATATTCTTGGTGACGCACCACCGACACGCCTAATTTATTGACCTTCCTCTCCACTACTATTTTTAATTGTTTGTTTCTTACTAATACCACCCAATCTCTCTAACTATAATAAAGCTTTAGATCATCCCTACACTTCCCTTGATAAACCAATCCAAGATAAATTAAAATGATCCAAACCCAAAGTAAACTGTAAATATGAAAAAAACCTACCCAAAAATCATGAAAACCCAATTTAATACTTCTAAATGTAATGGTATAGCTACACCAACCTTTTTTAATATGTGGAAATCACAAAATAAAATGGTACTTAAAGAAACATAAAATAGTAAACTGACCAAACATTAACATAAGTAGGAGAAAAATTAGTGGAAAAGGGGATCCAATAATAATACACAAAATGCAAGATAAAAATGAATCATAAAATAAACAATAATTTCTATAATTAATGACATGTAATTGAATTGTATGGTGTTCTTTATAGAGAATATATTTCAAAAAAAACTCTTCAAAAGTGAATCACTCATCTTGATGATTCATGATCTTAGCTCTATCCCCTCGGTGAACCTCAAGGTTGTAATTGTAGAAATAGTGGGTGCCTTAGACCCAACAATGTAGTGATTTTGATTACCATATCATGTATATTGCTAGATATATACATGATGGTAAATTACCATTATATAGTATATATTTATACATATACCATTTAATGGTAATGTCCATAGATTAATTGTCTCATAGAAAGGTTATAGTAGATCCCATGCTATAATGAGAACCTCGAGATACTATGACATTAATCTTAAACAAAAGGTCCTGTGGTCTAGATACATTTTACTAACTTAATAAAGTAGATGTTTGACTATTAGGTGATAGGGTATCATAAGCATTGATACTACTTCTCATGTAGTTCACAATTAGTGATCTATAGTAGTGATATCATGATGATAGATCCACTAATAGGAACACCACATGTATTGGGTGTCATTGGTTGTTCCTATCTATAATCATATGTAATGGTCTCATGACTTGAGATCATTACCAATGTATTCCATTTTATCGCTTACTTTGATGCAAGACGAAAACCATGATATTGAAATCGTGGTGAGGTAGTTTTTTTTGGGTACATCATTGGTGGAATGACATTCATCCAATGGTCAAGAAAGGATTCATCGCTTCCGGGTTATGGAAGTAATATATCTCATTCCATGTTGATCTAGATGGTAATAACTTTATAAGACCATGGACATGGTAGTTGTGGGTAAATTTATCCAAGTAGATCAACAAATAATAAAGAAAAAAATGGTGGTGATATGGGTGTTCATCATGCATTATGAGATATTAAAGACAAAGAGAATATATTACACAGTATGTGTTCATAGGTTGGTTGTCACTTCTATGACAATCCTTATCTCTTTTGGAGCCATGATGGGTGTATAGATCCCGCTCTTTGTCTATGAATAGTATTCACTACTATCAGGATAAGGGCCTAGAGGGTCACACACAATAGCGTATTTGGGAATCTGTACTATTCATTTGAATTGGTATACCAGACATGATAGGCCCCACCACTGGGGTCTAATATTAGTCTAAGGAGAAACGATCACCAATTCCATAAATAAATTCATATTATCCTAGGTAATAATAATGGGCATTGAATTTATTTATTAAATGTATTTTCAAGTTTTAATTAAATACAAGAAAATATTAATTGAATGAATATTTTTTTAATATGTTAAAGGTTCAATTAATATTTGTTGGAGTATGAGTCATGTTAATGGATCTAGTATTATCACATAATATATTTATTATATTACAATAAAAGTGACAATAATAATAAATGATATTTATGGTTCATTATAGTAGTCATAATATAATTTGTATAGTGTGTTAATTATTCAGGGGTCGGCCCGACATATCTGGGTAATTTTATTTCACACTATAAATAGAGGAGGAGAGGAGTTTTCCATGAACTATTAATAATCTGTCTCTCTTATCTTCTCCCTCCAACATCCTATAAAGAGAGGCTCTGGATCTAGGATCTTATATCAAGCTCTCTCTCAAGCATTGCAAGTAGGACAATGCAGTGATAGTCGAAGCGTCGAAGGCGTCGTCAGAACTCCACACTAGCATATGTATTTCAACGATCACCCCTCAAACAATTTATTAAAGTCAATGTGGTTGATCTAGAGGAATTCAGATTTTGTTTCTTAAATAAGCAATCTCCAATGAAGAACAGATGTTGTGTGTGGATTTGGATCTAAAACAGGTATTTTTACAGTTTAATATTGTGCTTAATCTCTTTCACATGTGATCCTGAGAAAGTAATCAGGTAGTGATTTGCCGATGTCGACAATTTCATGTCGTTTTTCAGTGAAATTTTTTAAAATCCCACTTTTGGATCTTCCGCTACATACCCAGTACCTTCAATTGGTATCAGAGTAACACGTGAAAATTTTAAGCCAATGGAAAAAATAAATTTTTAAAATCCCACTTTTGGGGATTCCACTGCATGCCCAGTACCTTTAGTAACCTTCACTACTAGAACCTTATAAATCCTAATATCATCCATAATAGTACATACAACAATGAAAATCTTTCCATCCTTATATTTCATGAATTCACTATCCTTGAGAGATAAAGTGGAGGTATGTTGATCTAGATCATAAAGATATGATTGAATATGATTCATGTTATTGAATCATCTAGTTCTTAGCACCAAGAATCAATTATTCTTGAAGATAAAATTGAGATTAACATTTTTTTATTAAGTCCCACTTCTTCTTCTTACACATTCCACATGTAATTATATTTATACCCGTTACAAAAATTATGGTGCGGATATACACTATCCTACCACAACCAAGAAAGATAGAAAGTTCCTATAAGGTATTTAAGAATACACCAACCTATTAAGATTTTATTTATGAGAATAAAAGATGAGAAATTCGAAGAAGATTACCTGAATCAAGATAGAAATCAAACCCATAAATTGTATAACAAAATCTGTAAAATAGGATTCCAAACCTAGATATTAAGAATTTATCTAAGTAAATGAGATAAATAATAAATTGACCAAATAAAATTGTTTCATCCCATGGTTTTTGAGAAATAATTAGTGGGATGACTATTTCTAATAACATAACCCATCACCCAAAGGGAGGGGGAGAGTGATGCAATGTGAAGATCCAACATCCATTCAGTTTCCCCCTTTTTGAATTATTTTATTTAAATTAATATTAGATGTATTATAATTTTAAAGATGCACATTTTTTATTTTTTAATATAAAAACACTTATATAATGCATGTTTTTAATTAGTATGAAATTAAAAAAATTAAAACAAAAAAAATATGGGTGTTGTTAAATATTTTTATTAATAAAATACATATTTTTGCATGTTGTTGAGTGTATCCTTTAAAAACACAAATACAAGTGTACTGTTGATATTGTGCTAAAAACTATTTTTCTTATAGTGGAATTATTATTGATGATGTAATAAAAATTAAAGATACATATTTACTAATACCATTATATCTAAAAGTGGAATATATATAGAGAGAGAAATTGATGCAAGTATAATGTAAATTTCTTTTAGTTTATATTCTCTAATAAAAATTACGGCCATAAAAAGTAATATGAAAAATAAAAATAATACAATTTATAGAATATACATCATGAAGAAAATAAGTTTTGGAAAAAGCTGTGGTATTTAAAGGAATGATTTTATTAGAAGTCATTATAACCACTGAGTATATCATTATGACTGTTGAAACATTGTGATTGTTATGTATCATGATTTTTAATAATATATTTTTTAAAATGGAACTATTACGACTAATGTATATTGTTCGAGTAATGAAATAAGTTTATCAATGTTGGAAAAATAAATAATGGATTCAACTAGTTATAAAATCACATATGAAAAACATTTATCATAGTTTGGGAAGGAGGTAGCATTACTAGGTTTTACCCCAAACCACATTCAAGCAAAAGTTCAAAAATTGGGGTTCAAGTGGAGTCATCTACAAGTGAAGTTCAAGTTATTGAAAATCATCAATAGATAAATATTGGTCAAGCCACCCCATTATAGTTCATCCATTACACACATCACTTATAGAGATTACTCTTTAGTAATAAAGGTTTATGTTTTTAGGTGTTAAGGTGGTATTATTTTGTGTATTATTTTACAAATAAAATGGATTCATTCTGATTATACATTTATGTTAAATACATGAACCTAATTTAAAATCTAAATTTCATATAATTATATGATTAATTTGATGAAATGATTTAAATATTTGTAATCATGACATCAAAATTAGACAAGAGTTTAAATTTAATTATTTTGATAAAAATAGTAAACTACCATTAAAAAATGGTGAAATACAGTAATACACAGTAAATATGGAATTATATATATAGAAGAATTCTAGTTCTCTTGGTTAAATTTTGTAACTAAAAATTGTATTTGAGCATTAAGGGATATAGTAAGGCACTATAGGTTTATTAGAGCACTTGAGATAATAAAAATTAAAATATCAAATATTTTATTCCACGGGATTCCACTCATCACACCTATAAATAACCACCCATATTCTAATTTTTTCAAATAAAAAACTCAATTTATATCTTTATAGTCTTGTCATCGAGTCTCTCACATAGTTATCTCTTCAATCCTTGAAGAGTTTTCATTATTAGAAAGGATGGTTCTAATATTATAAGTATGAGTAGGAAAATGGTTCTTATTAATCTCTTTGAAGTCCCGACCTAGATGTCACTAAAAAGTGTCCTAAGCTAGTGGGTCACATAGACTCAAATGTGCCTCGCTATACACCAGAGGTTGCCTACTAGAAGCAAGGGCCTAATGTATTTCTGTGGGGAGACTATTCCTTTATGTTAGAGTGTAACACAATAACAATAATCAATAGTTAATAAAGGAAGTTCTAAATCAACCAGACAGAAGATAAACATAAAAGATAAATATAGATAAAAAATCCCAAAAGTGATATTACATACAAAAATGATGTGTCATGTCATGTATCTACAAATCTAGAATCAGTAGAAACATGATCTTAATCATGTGAGAGCTAACTAGTTTTGTTAGAAAGTTGGCTCTAGTGAAATTAGGAGTGTTGAAATAGTGGGTTCCCAAGACCCAACTATGCAGTGCATTTGATTACCATATCATGTATATAGTTTGATATAGATGATTGTAACTTACCATTATAGTGTAGATATTTCTGCCTCTACTATTTAATGGTAATTTCCATACATTAATTGTCACATCAAAAGGTTATTACAGATCCCAGGCTATAATGAGATTCTTGAGAAACTATGAAATTAATCTTAAACAAAATTTCCTTGGTCTAGATACATCTTACTGACAGGACAGAGTAGATGTTTGACTATCAGGTGATGGGGGCTCATAATCATTGAAACTTATTCTCCTGAAGTTCACACTTGGTGATCTCTAGTAGTGAGATCATGAGGATATATTCACTAATAGGAACACCAAGTGTTTTGGGTGTTCTTGGTTGTTCTTATCTATGATCATGTGTAATGGTCTCCTGACTTGAGATCATTACCAATGTATTATATTTTATTATATACTTTTATGCAAGATGAAAACCATGATATTCAAATTGTGGAAAGGTAGTTTGTTTTGGGTGTGTCATTGGTGGCATGACATTGGTTGAATGGCCAAGAAAGGATTTGTCTCTTCCAGATTATGGAAGAAATATATCTCAGACCATGTTGATCAAGATGGTAATACCTTCATAAGACCATGTCCATGGTAGCTTAAGGTAAATCCTTCTAGTTAGATAAACAAAAAATAAAGAAAGAAAAGGGTGATGACATGGGTTTGCATCATTCTTTATGAGATATTAAAGACAAATAGATTATATTATGTAGTACATGTTCGTAGGATGATTGTCGCTGCTGTGAGAATCCTTATCTCTTTAGGGGCCATGACGGGTTACTAGATCCTGCTCTTGGTATGTGAATAATATTCACTGCTATTGAGATAAGGTCTTAGAGGGTAACACACAATAGCGTATTTAAGAATTTACCCTATTCTGTTGAATAGGTATACCAAACATGGTGGGACCCACCTTTGGGGTTTGGGATTTGTACAAGGAGAAATGATCACCAATGCAATAAATAAATTCATATTATTTACATAAAGAATAATGGACATTGAATTTATTTATTAAATGTATTTACATGTTTTAAGTAAATACATGAAAATATTAATTGAATGAATATTAGTTTAATATGTTCAAGGTTCAATTAATATTTGTGGGAGTATGAGCCGAGTTAATGGCTTAGGTATTATCACGTAATATATTTTTTATATTACAAGAAAAGTGATAATAATAATAAATGATATTTATGGATTAGTATAGCAGTCTTAATATCATTTATACAGTACGTTAATTATTCGGGGGTTAGGAAGACATATACGGGTAATTCTATTTCACACTATAAAAAGAGTAGGATAGGTGTTTTCCATTAACTACTCATAGCCTCTCTCTATCATCTTCTCTCTCCAACATCCTAGAGAGAGACTCTTTCGATACTGGAGCTCAGATCGAGCTCTCTCTCAGGCATCACAAGAAAGGCTATGTAGTGATCATTGGAGAGTCGAAGGTATCATCGGAACTATGTGCTAGCAATTGGATTTCGATGATCGGCACTCCAAAAATTTCTTTAAGTGTGTTTGGATGATCTAGAAGAATTTTATTTTGGATTATTCGATCAATGATTTCCAATGATGAGCATACATCGTGTGTTTATTCAGATCTAAACTAGATATTTTATGGTTTAATATTGTGCTTAATCTATTTCACATGTGATCCAGAGGAAGTAATCAGGCAGTGATTCATCAACATTGAAAAGTTCATGTCATTTGTCGGGGAAATTTTTTAAAATCCCACTTTTGGGGATTCCGTTGCATGCCCAGTACCTTTAATAACCTTCACTACTAGAACCTTATAAATCCTAATATCATTCATAACAGTACATAAAAAATGGAAATCTTTCCATTCTTCGATTTCATGAATTCACCATCCTCGAGAGTTAAAGTGGAGGTATGTTGATCTAGATCATAAAGATATACTTCAATATGATTCATGTTCTTTAATCATCTAGTTCTTAGTACTAAGAATCAATTCTTATTGAAGAGAAAATTGAGATTAATTTTTTTTTTATTGAGGCCCACTTCTTCTTCTTACACATTCCACATATAATCAGATTGATGCCCATTACAACAATTATGGTGCGGATATACACTATCGTACCAAAACCAAGAAAGATAGAAAGTTCCTATAAGGTATTTAATAATACACTAACCTATTAAGATTTTATTTATGAGAAAAAAAGATGAAAAATTTGAAGAATATTACCTGAATCAGGATAGAAATCAAACCCATAAATTGTACAACAAAATCTGTAAAATAGGATTCCAAACCTAGATATCAAGAATTTATCTATGTAAATGAGATAAAGAATAAATTGAAAAAATAAAATTGTTTCTTCCCATGGGTTTTGAGAAATAATTAGTGGGATGACTATTTCTAATAACATGACGCATCATTCAAAGGGAGGGGGAGAGTGATGCGATGTGGAGATCCAACATCCATTTAGTTTCCCCATTTTTGGAATTATTTTATTTTAATTAATATTACATGTATTATAATTTTAAAAATTCACATTTTTTATTTTTTAATATAAAAACATTTATATAATTCATGTTTTTAATTAGTATGAAATTAATAAAATTAAAACATAAAAAACATGGGTGTTGTTAAATATTGTTATTAATAAAATACATATTTTTTCATGTTGTTGAATGTATCCTTTAAAAACAAAAATACAAGTGTACTATTGATATTGTGATAAAAACTATTTTTCTTATAGTGGAATTATTATTGATGATGTAACAAAAATCAAAGATACATATTTACTAAGACCATTATATCTAAAAGTGGATGACAGAGAGAGATAGAAAAATTGAAGCAAGTATAATGTAAATTTATTCTAGTTTATATTCTATAATAACAATTACAGCCATACAAGTACTATAAAAAATAATAATAATACACTCTATAGAATATACATCATGAGGAAAATAAGTTTTGGAAAAATCTGTGGTATTTGAGGGAATGATTTTATAAGAATTCATTATAACCACTGAGTATATCATTATAACTGTTGAAACATTGTGACTGTGATGTATCATGATTGTTAATAATATATTTGTTAAAATGAAACTTTTACAACTAATGTATATTGTTTGAGTAATGAAATAAGTTTATCGATGCAGGAAAAATAAATAATTGCTTCAACTAGTTATAAAATCACATATGAAAAACATTTATAATAGTTTGGGATGGAGGTAGCATTACTAGGTTTTACCCCAAACCACATTCAAGCAGAAGTTTAACAATTGGGGTTTGAGTGGAGTCATCTAAAAGTGAAGTTAAAGTTATTGAAAATCATCAATAGATAAATATTGGTCAAGCCACCCCATTATAGTTCATCCATTACACGCATCACTTGTAGAGATTACTCTTTAGTAATAAAGGTTTATGTGTTTAGGGGTTAAGGAGGTATTATTTTGTAAATTATTTTACAAATAAAATGGATTCATTATGATTATACATTTATGTTAAATACATGACCCTAATTTAAAATCTAAATTTCATATAATTATATTATTAATTTTATGAAATGAATTAAATATTTGTAATCATGACATCAAAATTAGACACGAGTTTAAATTAATTTTTTTTTGATAAAAATAGTAAAATACAGTAAAAAAATGGTGAAATACAGTAATACACAGTAAATATGGAATTATATATATATAGAAGAATTCTAGTTCTCTTGGTCTAATTTTGTAACTAAAAATTTTATTTTAGCATTAAGGGATATAATAAGGCACTATAGGTGTAGTGGAGCACTTGAGATAATAAAAATTAAAATATAAAATATTTTATTCCATGGGATTCCACTCATCACACCTATAAATAACCACCCATATTCTCATTTTTTCAAATAAAAAACTCAATTTATATCATCATAGTATTGTCATCGAGTCTCTCACATAGTTATCTCTTCAATCTTGAAGAGTTTTCATTATTGGAAAGGATGGTTCTAAGCTTATAAGTTTGAGTAAAGAAATGGTTCTTATTCATCTCTTTAAAGTCCCGAACCAGATGTCACTAAACAGTGTCCTAAGCTGGTGGGTCACATGGACTCAAACGTGCCTCGCCATACACCAGAGGTTTCCTACTAGAATAAAGTGCCTAATTTATTTTTGTGGGGAGACTATTCCCTCATGTTAGAGTGTAACACCATAAAAATAATTAATAGTTAATAAAGGAAGTTGTAAATCTACTAAACAGAAGATAAACATACAAGATAAAAATAGATAAAAAATCCCAAAAGTGATCTTACATACAAATATGACGTGTCATGTCATGTCTCTAAAAATCTAGAAAACAGGTATATATGCAACCAATACAATTCATGTATCAAAATACTATAAAGACCAAAAAGGACTATATTGGCAAGAATAAAAAACCTAGCTCGGTCATGTGCTCCCTTTCTCCTAATCATAGAACATTCAAGCAACATACTATAGGCACCTTCCTTGGTCCCTACCCGCATCCATGAAGTCTATCGGGGTAAAAAATGATGGCCCTAATAGGCTGTGAGATAAAACTCAGTAGGCCACCATCAACGATGTCTATAACAAATCCAGTCTATGTATAACAAGCTAAGTAGTGTGAAATATATAAAAAATGTATAACATAAATGTAAGAAAAGTGACCAATGCATATGTGATACAAGTAAAGTGAAACTGTCCATCCAAACAAGGATCCCTTTAAACAATAGTTTGGATCCCATATCATGGGAAATAATAAAATATAAATAAAAAAGTAATACTCTACATTCTAACAACTATGAGCTGATACCCATACTGGAGCTATTTGTAAGTATGGAAAAATATCCACCACGGCCACGCCATACAATGAAGCATATAACGTCCATCACAACCGTGCTTTATAAACAAACATATAACATTTACCACAACCATTCCTTATAATCAGAGTCATCCAAAATGGCCTCGCTGTGTAATAAAAAGTGTCAAACCATGAAGGGTTAGATATAAGGTATAAAAGGCCAAGTCATCCACATCAAGCCCTAGGAGTATCTCAATGGAAACTCAGAAATGAATTGGGTGGGGTCCAAGGAGCATGTCAATAGACCATGTCCACTGTGAGCTCAAGAAAGCCAGATCCAAGGGGCAACAAGGCCCAAGGCGTCCTACCATAATCAAGACCCAAGTAGGAAACAAGTCCAATTCATCCTATAGAATTAGGATCCAAGTTATACCAACCAAGTAATCCCCTACCATAATCATCTCATTCATTTCATCAATTTACAATGCTCACATTCCACGAGTTCTTCCAACTCATTTCCACAACTTCCATTTAATCAATTCAATCAATTCACATCATGTAAATGCATGGAAAAGGATGCATCAACCCTCTCCTAATCATTCAATCCAATTCATTCAATTAAAAAAGCTTCCAAAATCCATGGTGAGATATCACATACCCAATGGGGTGGTACAAAATAGGGTAGGTAAACGGGCACACCCCATGGGTGGCCTAGAGTGAGGCTAAACAACCTATAACCATAAAATAATACTTAAGGGTCAACCTAACTGGTTCCATTTCATTCAATTCAATTATTCAATTCATTTTCGGGGCAATACTAGAAGGTCCAACCCGAAAAACTATAACAAATATATATATAAAACACCAATCCATGAGGGAAAATTATAAACCACCTACTGTAGGTCTATAGTAGAGCACTTATCTAGTATCAATCTTTGATTCAATCTATTTTAAGAGAAAAACAAAGAATGAACGAAGAACCTATAAATATGAAAAATTAGATTTTACCTAAATAACTCAATGGATATGAAGTCAATATAACAACAACACAATATGATCAAAGAAATCACTGGTGTGGATCCAAAGAGAAAAAAATCTTGATTCCGAGCTCAGATGATGAAACAATAGAAAATACTACTTCAAGGCTTCAAAGGGAGCTCCCACACATGAGTTTTGTCCATCGTAGGATAAATGAAAATTAGATTTAGGTTTTAAAACATTTTAAGGAAAAAATGGTAATTTACCCAAGAAATAATGGGCCACATAGTTTGGCCCCATGGTTGGCCAAACCATGCACCAAATGTGCACCCTTCACTACCTTAAGGAGAACCTCATAGGGTTTCATGTGAACAGTTTGGCTAACCATGCACAAACCATGATCTAGTCTCTACTAAAAACTATAGAGCCTCTCGTATGGGTGTTCTCTTGAGGTTGAATGGTTTCCTCCAACCGTGTGACCTCTTGTACCCCACTATTAAGACCAACATGGTTAGGGGTAACTATATGTCTTGTCCTGTACAGTTTCTCCTAATCATATTATCTGTCTATTTTTAGAAAAAATTGGGGTTCTGGCCTCTAAACAATCCCTAGACACCCTCAAAACACGCATGATCTCATTGGGAACTCATATTAGGCCATAACAAACATTTAAACCCAAATACAAAATATTTTTACCCTGTAATGTACCGGTTCTGTGTGCCGCCCAAAGGTGCCTTGTACCCAGTTGGTCACTTAGCCTCAAGTGCATTTCCCTAAATGCCAGAGGCTTCCAACTAGCAATGAATTCCTTCGGTGTGATAGTAGGGAAACTATTCCCTCATTGGCAGAGTATGCACAATGGAATAAAAAATAATAAATAGTAGCAGAAGTAATAATACCATACAACAAGTAAACAACGGAAGAATGCAAGTAAATAAATTTCTGGAGCACATATTTAAATGATTCATGTCACATATGTCTTGGAAAATAGACAAAAAAGTCACAATTCTAGAAACACATTACTAAACCAAAGTAAAAAAAGAAACAAATAAACTCCAAGAGCATCGCAAGCCTTAGCTTGGTCCCATGCTCTCCATCTCCACAGAAATTGAGTACCCGAGGAAGAAGGGAACTTTCCCTTATCTACACCTACAACCATATAATCTATTTGGGTCCAAAGGAATGACCCAAATAGGGTGTGAGATGAATCCCAATAGGAAACCACCATAAGATCTTTTCCTAACTGTCAGTGAGTATATATAGCAGGTAATGATGGGAATACAACAAAGAGACTAGGAGTACACAAAAGTATCCAAACCCTACAGTTTCCATTTACATTCATTAGAATTTAATGTTCATAATTTAATCAAGTATCAAAATAGGTATATCATAAGACTACCTAACATGACCGAATCCAAGCTTGTGATTTGGATTTTCAAATGCGTCACAAGAATTCAACATTTATATTAACCCTCTGAGTAGCTCACACTACCTAACCCAATTGTCCAAGTAATGCAATAAAAAGAAAAATACACTTTGAGGAAGCAATCACCTTCAATTCCCCCTATGGTCTTTCCTGAATAACTATATACTCTATGGGGAAGCACTTAATGTCAATTACCCCTATGGCCTTATAACATAAACTATAGACACTTTGAGAGAGCACTCATCGCCAATCCCCCTTATGGTCTTGTAGCATGAAATATAATAGACACTCTGAGGAAGCACTCAACGTAAATTCCCCCTATGGTCTAACTACACAAGGTTCTCGCAGCCGTATGCAATTTAATTGTGCATAAACGATATCAAGAATCCAAATTAATCTCAACTACTACATATATAAAAAATTCTAATGCATATCAAAAGCATTTAACAAGCAGAAAAATTCAAACAGTTCCACCCTATCAAGCAAGGCAAGGAAGCAAGGTATGCCTCATAGGAAACCTGAACTAAATGGACCTAAACATTCAACAAGGAAACACACTCATGGGGTGTTCTTTAAACATGTAATTTCACATAATATAAAATCAACAAAAACCCTTAAACCAACAATCAATCTAAGGCAGATAAAATAGGGTTCAAATTCCTTAACCTGAAATACCCGAAACGTAGGCAATCAGAACTCTAGCATATAAAACTCAAGGAAAAACAATGAAAGGAAACAAACCACCTACCTAGACATTGTACGATGAAAATTCATGATTTTCATCCCTTGAATCAGCCTATAACAATGTATATCTACAAAAACGTCAAAAAATTTCAACTTTGAATAACTCGAGAGAGAGAAGAAATTAGGAGGAGAGGATCTAGAAGAAGGAAGGACTCACCAGTGGGATTCCAGCGCACCCACCGGAGATCAAATCAGAGAAAGGATGAAAAATAGGTGTCTTAGAGAATATTCAGTGCTCTTGGTTCCTCCTAGATGAAACAAGGCTAGAAGAAGACGAATATGAGGGTTATACGTGACCCCAGTATGATAAATCAAATAAAAGAAAAAGTACACAACATGTACTGTTAATGAAAATTCTGTATATTTGCCTCAACCTTCCCCTAACATTAGCATTCTACCATGTCACACCACACGACCATGTCTCGATCGTGACATTCCCAAGACATAGTTGTACCTGAGAACATGGTATATGGCGTGTATTTCTAAGTACACGGCGTGTACTTATAAAATTTCCAAATTCTTCCCCTTTTCTCAAAAACACTCAAAATAAAGATCCATACCTGAAATGACGATCCAAGTACTTAAAAATTTCCCCCCTTAAATAAATTCATCCCCAAATTTTCCTAAAAAGGTGGTGAAGATAGATCCTCGAACAGCTCCGGCCACTGCGATTGCACATCGGTCTCCCTCTCCCAAGTCTCATCCTACACTTAGTCGTGCTTCCACAACACCCATACTAGAGGAATAGACCAGCCACAGAAAGCCTTCGCACAATGATAAACAATCTGGATAAGTTTCTCCTTAAATGATGCGTCCACCTCCAACTCAACCTCCTCGGGTTAAAAAACATGAGATGAGTTTGAGAAATAACATCGTAGCTGAGAGACGTGGAAGATGTCATGCATAGCCCAATACCTCCAAGGTAACAAAAAACAATAGGCAACCATCCCGAATCTCTCCAAAACCTCAAATGGACCAAGGTATCTTTGTGAAAGCTTCTTGAGTATCCAAATCATTCTGTATCCCAACCTCAGTGTAAAACATAAGAAAAACTAATTTCCGAACTCGAACTTTAGAGGTCATCTCCTTCGATCAACATAAGACTTCTTCCATTACTGTGCAGTATCCATCCTCTTCCGAATCAACTCCACCTTTTCTGTGGTCTCCTAGATTAGACAAGGTCCCAAAATAGCTACCTCTCCTAACTCTATCCAACATAGGGATGATCAGCATGGCCTACTGTACAAAACCTCATAAGGTGCTCTCTGAATAGTTTCCTAAAATCTATTATGGTAGGAAACATCCACCTGAGGTATGTGCTTCTCCCAAGAACCTCCAAAATATAGGAATCATGATAGAAGCATATCCTCCGGCACCTGAATCATGTGCTTTTACTGGAAATCTGTCGGCGGATGGTAAGATATACTCAAAAGCACTTGTGTTCCCAAATACTTATGTAACCCTTGCCAAAAATGTGAAGTAAAGAGGGATTCTCTATCTAAAACAATAGAGTGTGGAACCCCATGCAACCGTAAAATATCTCAGATTTACAACCTTCCAATATCATCAACACTGAAGGTCTATTTGATCAGTAAGAAGTGTGAAACCTTCGTGAGCCTATCAATAACTACCCAAACCATATCATTCTCTCAAGGTGATCTCGGTAACCCTGTCACAAAATCCACTGTGACATCATTCCACTTCCAATCAGGAATGTGTAACTATTGTAAAAGCCCTACTGGTCACTAATTCTCCTCATTCACCTATTGATAGGTGGAACATCTCATCACAAACCAGAAACATCCGTCTTCATACCTGGCCACCAATACCATCAGTGTAGATCTTGATTCATCTTGGTGACACTAGGATGAAATTCCCAAACTAAGGAATGAAAATCTCTCATCAAATCCTCACATATGTCTGCTGACACCCACATGCATCCATGGAAATGAAAGACCTCATCCTCACCTATGGTCCACCCAGGAGTAGGGTCCTCTCCAGACACACCCTCCCATAGGTCTAGGACCTTATAATCTAATAGCCACCTCATTCTCACCTGATCCAATAGAGTAGAGGTAACTACTACAGAAGAAAGAAACGTCTACCCCTGTCTGCCGTGAACCTCCAAATTCATATCAGATAACAAATCCATAAGCTTCCACTCACTACTATCCTCCTAAACTATCTGTATCTGAGTCCTCCATATCAATGCATCAGCCACTGCATTGCCTTTCCCAGTCGTGTAGGCAAGATCAAAGTCAAAGGACTGAAGGTACTCAACCCACCTTCGCTGTCTTAAATTCTGGTCACACTGGGTAAAGAGATACTTGAGACTTTTGTGGTCAATGTACACCATAAAATGTTCTCCCAAAAGTTAATTTCTCCAACAGAACAAGTCATGAAAAACTAAAGCTAACTAAAGATCTTGCATTGGGTAATTCCTCTCATGTGGCCTCAACTGCTGAGACCCATTGGCAACAATTCCTTCTACCTGCATAAGCAATGCTCCCATCCTGACACCCTATGGATGATAGTAAATAGTTTAACTCTTTTATAGCTCTGAAAAAACGAGTATCAGTACTGAATTCAGCCTTCCCTTCAACTCTTGAAAGGATAACTCACAATAATCTGACCATGATTACTTCACACCCTTCTTAGTCAAGCTCGTTAGTGACTGCTAAGAATGAAAAGTCTTATAGTAACCATCCATCCCCAGAAAACTTCGTACCTCAAAGAGGTTCTTTGGATGCTCCCAAGAAACTACTGCTCTCACTTTCTTTGGGTCTACTGATACTTCTGTCTCTGAGACAACAATACCAAATATGTGAATCTAATCCATCTAAAAGTTTAATTTTGATAGCTTAGCATATAATTGATGCTATCTCAATGTACTCAAAATGATCTCAAGAGGGATTTCATGGTCATGTTGAGTGTGAGAGTAAACCAAGATATCTTCCATGAAAACCACCAAAAAGGAGTCCAATTATGGATGGAACACTTAGTTCATTAGTGCCATAAAAACTACAGGCGCATTTGTGAGACTGAGCGGAATAACCACATACTCATATAGACCATACCTACTCCGAAAGGTTTCAAGAGGTATATCAGATAGTCTAACATGAAATTGATTATAACAGGATCTCAAGTCAGCCTTTGATAACACTCGGTCTCCCCAAAGTTGATCAAATAGATCATCAATCCTTAATAAGGGATATCAGTTCTTAACAGTCAACTGGTTTAGCTTCTGATAATCCATGCAAATTCTGAGGGTACCGTCTACCTTCTTTGCAAAAGGACAGGTAAACCACAAAGAGAAGTACTGGGTTGGATGAATCCCTTTTCCTGTAACTCCTCTAACAGCTTCTTGAGATCCTGAAAATCTAGTGTAGCCATCCTATAAAAATGAATTGACACTGGTGCTGCCCCTAGCACAAGCTTAATAGAATAGTATACCTCTCACTCTAAAGGAAAACTTGAAAAGTCATCTGGAAAAACATCTGGAAAATTATCGACCACTGGAGGAAATTCCACCTATGAAGTCCCTTCCTAATCAAGTCACATACTATAAATTTGGGCTGTAACACCTCTCAACCCATGATGCTCAGGTCTATAACTGCTTTCCTGGATATCCCATTTTCCATTATGTAGAAACAATCTACCCTCTGGTGACTTGAAACTCACCTTAAAATGATAGAAATAGACAAGATCCAGGAAGGGAACTAACTAGTTCATTCCGATAAAGATGTCATAACCTATCATCTATAAGAAATAAAGGTCCCATAAGAAGTGACACCCACTAAACTCAAGAGGGAACTCCTTACACTAATGTACACTAGCCTTTCTAGGCCCCAAAAGAGCGTCCAGTGTCCAGATATCAACAGAAGTAAAAATACCGAGCCCAAGGCTCTCCACAATAGGCACATATATAAAGCTATAGGAAGCACCTATATCAAAGAGAGAATAATCTAAAACTGAGGAAACCAAAATTGTATCTCTAACCATAGAGTTTCTGGGATCATGCTCTTACTGGGTCTGCTCCAGCGCAAAATCCTAACCTCTGCTATGACCCTATGAAGCTATCTAAGATCCCTAAGCTGATCCAACCTGTGACTGTCGAAAACCCTATATCTGACAACTATGGCCATGACCACCACCTCAGCCTGAATGGCCAACAGAACTCCATCCCCCAATCTTATGTGAAAGTAGTGGTCCTACCCCGGTATGTGGAGTTGAAATAGATCCACCCTCACTAGATATTAGTAGGAGGGTGTTGCAGAAATGCTGAAGATGTCCCATCTTTCCACAATATCGGCACTCAACTGGATCTCTCAAGCACATAGGTTTCTTATGTCCGCCCTTCCCAAACTAGTAGCACACCACCTGGATTACTAAAGTAAAATCCTACCTACTCAGATCTCTATGCATAGACTCCATGTGGTGCTTCCTATTATCTGTAGGAAAGGTACAAACTTTGGATGTTGAACCACCCTGGCTCATAGCTCCAGAATCCCTCAGGTTGCACTCGGTGATCAGTGACTAATTGACTATAGAAGATATGGAAGTAAACTTGAAGATACTCACCTAGGATCAAATTTCATGATTGAGACCATCCTTAAAATTCCTCACCAGAAATAAATCATCACCCCCAGAATGGGTGTGAATAACTACAGCTCTATGAAGCAATAATAATACTCCATGACTGAGAGTGTACCCTGCTCCAAACTCATGAACTCTTGGGCTCGGTCGGCCCTCATGATATCTGGGTAGATGTAGTCATAGAAGGTTCACTGTAACTCATCCCAAGCCATAAATCGATGGTGTCCTACCTTTGATATCACGTCCCACCATCTCTAGGAAGAATCTAGAAGCATATATGTATCAAGATTCACCCTCCTCTCTAGAGGCATCTTGAGATGCTTAAAGATAGACAACATGGCTTCAAACCATGAATCTACAGCCTAAGGACATCCATCCACTGAGAATGTGGGAGGATGATGCTACTAAAAAACTTGTGTCAACTTTTCCATAAATGGGGTAGGATGTGGTGCTCCCTAGAAAGTCGACATCATCCTCATGGAGCCTTCTCAGAACTTTGCATCAGCACATGTGTCTGGTACTACATCTGGTGCTAAGACAGACACAATAGGAGGATCTTTCGGTAGTCCCTGATTTACCATTTCTGGTATCTGATCGTTGCTCTGTATCTGGCATACAATCAGAGGATGTCTTGGTGGCATGACTCTGCAAGGTCAAGTGCACACCTCAGTTCAAGATTATCAAGGACTAAAATTTAGAAGTGCATGAAAGGAATATAAGAAAGAAAACATTCAAGTTTTTCAAAACAAGGATACACGACGTGTATGACCCCTACATAGTGTGTCCCATTAAGATTTTAACATGGAGTGTAAATCTTCCAAAACTGGTCATGTAACACCCATACACACAGCGTGTTCCTCCTGAGACATGGCGTGTTCTTGAATTGTGTCCCTCCAGCCTAGGTTCCTCTACATGGATAAACACACAGTTCTCTCCTAGGTAACATTATACAATGTGTTCCCCCTAAACATGACGTGTACCACTTAAGTTCCAACTTCCTTTATCATTAGTCACACGGTCAGAGACATGTTCAACACTACACGATGTGTTCAAGCTGGACACGGTGTGTACTACCTAAATTTCATCCACCCATTTTGTTAGTCACAAGGTTGGATACATGGACTCATTGGCATGATGTGTACTCTCATTACACGACGTGTTCTAACCAAGTTTCCAAAACCCCATGTCTGTGCTCATATGTTCAGTCACACAGTCAAAGACTACATAGTGTGTACATATAGTACACGGTGTGTACTTAAGAAAAGTTGTTTCTTCTAGAACCGAAGAACACATGGTGTGTGTTTATAACACCACACACTGTGTTTTCTGGGTTTCTGGATAGATGACCTCTGAAACTTATCCATAACCCTTAAAAACTTAAAATGTTTTCCAGGGAATGATAAATTTTGACCCATGGGAGCCCATACTCCCACGAATCAAAGTTTGGCATCCTTTTTCACATTAAAACTTGATAGAATTCAATTAAATTTCAAACATGATCCACCAAATTTTGATCCAATAGGGCCCATAACACCTTAGGGACCAAAGTTTGGCATCAGTAAAAATTAAACTTTACATATTACAATAACGTATCAAAATAGAAGGTATTATATAAAGTCATCTATCACAACAACATGTATATCTAGAAAAAAATATATCACAACAACATGCAATTAGTACTACACCCTAAATGTAATGAAAAGAATACATGACATGTGATCCCTATTAAGTGCCTATATGATTGAGATGGCATACACTCATCTCATCTAGTTGCAACAGAAATAAAACCTCGATAATATCAACGATAACATCACAAAACATATGAATCACCCAATGGTGAAATCAAATCAACTATAACAATTGCAAAAATAGAAAATTTCAATAACCGAGGTAAATTGGATTTTCCCTGTACACTGGTTAGATACTCCTAGGAATAGATTATTAACAACTACCCATTCCTTCTTATCCCTGTCTATAGGCTCCAAATAGTAAGACAAAGTAGAAAAGAACCTTCCCCTGATAACACTTTGTCACGTCCCAGTTCTGGGTGCTTCCCAAAGGTGCCTCGCACCCGGTTGGTCACATGGCCTCAAGTGTATTTCCCCGAATGATAGAGGCTGCTAACTAGAAGTGAGGGACTTGGGTGTGATAGTGGGGAAAATATTCCCTCATTGGTAGAGTATTCATAACAGAATATCAAATAATAAATAGTATATGAAGCAATAATACCATACAACAAGTAAACAACGGAACAATGAATGTAAATAAATAACTGGAGCACATATATAAATGAATAATGTCACATATGTCTAGGATTAAAAAAGGTTACAATGATGGAAACACAGTACTAAACTAAAGTACAAAAGAAATTAATAAACTCCAACAGCATATCAAGCCTCAGCTTGGTCCCATACTCTCCAGCTCCACAACAATCAAGTACTTGAAGAAGAAGGGTGATTTCCCTTATCTACACTTGCAACCATATAATCAATTTGGGTCCAAAATTAGGACCCAAATAGGCTGTGAGATGAATCCTAGTAAGAAACCACCACAAGATATGTGTCTAACTGTTATTGAGTATATATAACAGGTAATAATGGGAACGCAACAAAGAAACTAGGAGTGCACAAAAGTAACCAAAACCTACAATTTCCATTTACATTCATTCGAATTTAATGTTCATCATTTAATCAAGTATAAGAATAGGTATCTCATAAGGCTACCTAATAAGACCGAATCCAATCTTGTGATTTCGATTGGCATATGCATCACAAACATTCAAAAATTATATTAACCCTATTGGTAGCTCACACAGTCTAACCCCTTTAGTCATGTAATGCAATAAAAAGGAAAAGTCACCATGAGGAAGCACTCACTATCAATTCCCCCTATGGTCTTTCCTGAATAACTATAGAATCTCTAGGGAATCACTCAATGTCAATTACCCTTATGGTATCATAATATAAACTATAGAAACATTGAGTGAGAACTCACCATCAATCCCCCATGTGGTCTCGTAGTGTGAAATATAACAGACACTCTAAGGAAGCACTCAACGTTAATTCCCCCTGTGGTCTAACTACACCAGGTTCCCACAACCCTACGAAATTTAATCATGCATAAACTATATCAAGAAGACAAAGTAATCTCAACTAATACATGGATAAAAAATTCCAATGCATATCACAATAACTTAACAAGAAGAAAAATTCAAACAGTTCTATCTTATCAAGCAAGGTGTGGAAACCAGGTATGCCTCATAGGAAACCTAGACTAAATGGCCCTAAACATTCAATAAGGAAACACACTCATGGGGTGTTTCTTAAACATTCAATTTCATATAATATCACATAAACAAACCTTGAAACCAAAAATTAATCTAAGTTAAATAAAATAGGGTTCAAATTCCTTAACCAGAAATACCCGAAATATGGGTAATTAGCACTTTGGCATAGAAAACTCAAGGAAAATAAATGAAAGGTAAAAAACCACCTACCTCAACATTGTATGATGGACACTATCAAACCTCAAACATTGAATTTTTCTAGAATTACATAGATCTTAAAAAACATTTAAAACATTAATCCTTGAATAACACGAGATAGAGAGAAGAAATCAAGAGGAGAGGCTCTAGAAGATGGAAGGACTCACCGGTGGGATTCCAACACACCCACCGGAGATCGAATCAGAGAACAGATTATGGATCGGTGTATTGGAGAAGAGTCGGACCTCTCGATATCTCCTGGATGAAACAATTCTAGAAGAAGACGAATATGAGGGTTAGATGCATCCCCAGTCTGATAAATCAAATAAAAGAAAAATTACACAGCATGTACAGTTAATGAACACGCCGTGTATTTTTCTCAATGCACCCCTGATATTAGCAGTCTGCCACATTACCCCACACAGCTATGTATTAGCCATTACATGCCCAAGACACGACTATATGAAGGAAAATGATAGACGATGTGTACTCCTAAATACATAGCATGTACTTATAAAATTTCTAAATTCTTACTGTTTTCTCAAAAACACCCAAAATCAAGATCCATATCTAAAATGAAGATTAGTGTTCTTAAATACCTCATAAGAAAACCTCGTATCTTAAAATACCCTCTTTAAATAAATTCATCCCCAAATTTCCCTTCCAATGGTGGTTAAGAGTCACCTAAGAATAGCTCTGGCTACTAAACATGTACATTGTCCTCCCACTCTCAAGTATCATCTTGTAAACTGTCATGCTTCCATACCACCCGTATTAGAGGAACTGATCATTTTTGGATAACCTTAATGATCTAATAAATGATACGAATGAGATTCTCCTCCAATGACACATCTACCTATAACTCCTACCTCATCTAGTTATAGAGTGTGAGACAAGTTTTAGTGATAATGGTGTCGCTGAGATACATGGAAGATGCCATGTATCTCTTAGTACCTCTAAGGTAACTACAACATATAGTCTACTAGTCCGACTCTCTCTAGAATCTTGAATGACCTGGCATATCATGGTGAAATCTTACCCTATTGCTTAATTTTTCTGTATCCTGGCCTCAGTGAGATACGTAAAAAGACCTGATCCCCAACCTCAAACTCTAGAGGTCATCGTCAATGATTTACCTAAGATTTATATCGAGACTCTATATTATCCATCCACTTTCTGATCATCTGGACCTATTCAGAAGTCTCCTGCACGAGACACAGTCCTAGTAAAGCTAACTCACCTACCTCTAAACATCACATGGGGGAACGACATGGCCTACCCTAAAAGGCCTCATATGGTTCCATTTTTATAATCATATGATAGTTATTATTGCAGGAAAACTCAACTAGGGATATATTACTCTCCTAAGATCCCCTAAAATCTAGTTCCCATGCTCTCATCATGTCTTCTAGAACCTGAATCATATGCTCTGACTGATCATCAGTTTGAGGGTGGTATGTCGTGCTCAAAAGAACCTGTGTACCCAACGACCTCTGCAAACTCTGCCAAAAACGAGATGTAAATAGGACATCCCTATCAGATACAATGTTTTTAGGAACCCCATGAAGTTGTACTATCTCATAGATATACAACTTCCCAATCTCATGCACTAAAAAGGTCTCCTTGATCGGTAGGAAATGAGAAACCTTTATGACCCTGTCCACAACAACCCATACGACATCACTACCTCAAGGTGACCTCAGAAACCCAATCATGAAATCCATCTCAACATCATCCCATTTCCACTCAGTAATGGGTAACTACTATAAAATCCCAGATGGTCGCTGATGTTCTCCATTCACCTACTGACAGGTAGAACACATCATGACAAAACCAGCTACCTCAGGTTTCTACCCTAACCACCAATACAAGCGACATAAATCACGATACATTTTGGTAACACCAGGAAGCATTGCCCAAACCGAGGCATGAAACTCCCACATCAGATCCTCATTTATGCCTGATGAAACCCATATGCATCCATGAATACATAGGATTTCATCCTTACCAACAGCACAACTAGGAGTCAGGTCCTCACTTTCCACACTATCCCACAAGACTAGGCCATCAACATCCGGATAGATGCCTCATCCTAACTATATCTAGAATAGTAGAGCTCACAACTAAGGAAGAAAGAAAAATCTTCCTGATACTATCCTGCACCTCCAAGTGAATCTTAGAAAATAAGGTCATAGGCTACCACTCACTACTAGCCTCCTGAACTGCCTGTATCTGAGTCCTCCTTCTCAGTGAATTGGCCACTGTATCGCCTTTTCCAGGCATATAGGCATGCTCAAAGTCAAAATTCTATAGGTAATCAAACCACCTTTGTTTCATTAGATTTAGTTCATAGTGTTTAAATATATACTTTAGGATTTTTTGGTCTCTGTACACAAACAAATGCACTCAATGTAAATAGTTTCTCCAAGAGCACAAAGTATGAACAACTGCAACTAACTCAAGACCGTGCGTCAGGTAATTCCTATCATGTGGCCTCATATGATGAGACCCGTATTCCATGACTCTATAACCCACCATCAAAACTACTCATATCCTGATACCTGATTCATCACAATACACAATGTAGCTCTTTCCTAGCTCTGACAGAATCAGGACCGACACTGATGTCAGTCTCACTTTTAGCTCCTAAAAGGTTGTCTCATAGGTATCCATCCATAAAAAATTCAAAACATTCTTAGAAAATCCCATAAAAGGTGACTCTAAGAGTGATAAGTCATATATGAGATGTATGTAATATACATATAGTCCCAAGAGACTCCATATATCAAAGACATTCTTGGGATACTCCTAGGAAACTATAGCTCTCATCTTCTCTGGGTCAACTAATACTCTCAGCTCTGAGATAATATGGCCTAATAAGTGAATATTATTCATCCAGAAGTGGCAATTTGTGATCTCAGTATATAATTGATGCTCTATCAGTGTATCCAAAACAATCTCAATATGTTTGGCATGGTCAAGTCGATTGTGAGAATACACAAAGATATCATCTATAAAAACAAAAAAAACAAATCCAAACAAGGATGGAAAACTCGGTTCATCAGATCAAAGAAAATTCTTGGCACATTCATGATATCGAACAACATAAGAAAATAATCATATAGACCATACATGCTATGAAAAGTTGTACGGGGTATTTCTTTCGATCGAACACACACCTGATGATACCCAAATCTCAAATCAGTTTTCAATAAAACCTGAGATTTTCAGAGTTAATAAAAAATTTCATATATCCAAAGAAAGGGATACTGATTATTAACCGCCAACTAGTTCAATTTCCAATAATCCACACATAGCATGAGGTCGCCATTCACATTTTTCACAAAAAGGATAGGTGGACCCCATAGAGAAGTATTGGGTCATATAAACCCATTTGACTTAAAGTCATATAGCTACCTATTGAACTCCTGCAACTTTGTAGTATCCATCCTGTATAGAGGAATGGATACCGGTGAAAATCCTGGAACTAGATCAATGGATAAATACACCACTCACTCAGGTGGTAAACTAGAAATTTTTTCCAAGAAAACATCCCTAAAACAATCAAACACTGGAGGGAAATATTCCTAAAGATATTCCTAACCATCTAAATACAAACTAATAATTTGGGTTTTCATCCCACTCAGCCCATGGTGCTGCGGTCCATCTCAGATCGCTTGAACATCCCATTCACCCTTGTGAAAAAAACTCTCCCCTATGGTGTTGTGAAAATGACCATCCAGCAATAGAAATCGACATGGGATCGATGAAAAAATTCCCTGCCTATCCTGAGTAAGATGTTAAAGCTGGTCATCTCGAGGAAAAAAAGATCCCATATGAAGTGACACCCACTAATCTCAAGGGGGAACTCCCTGGACTAGCGTATACACTAAAAAACAATAGGCGACTAGAGGGGGTTATTTTTTCATTTAGAAGGGGTTTAAACCCCCTCTAAACACTATAGAGGTGATTAACCATAACCACTACTAAAGTGGCTCCCTACAACGATTAGAGGAAATTTTCATGAAGTGATGGTAATATGAAGGTGAGTTTAGTGGTGGTTAAATTAGAGGGGGTTTTAACCACCTCTAATATTTCCTTAAATTGACCAGAAATCAACCGATTAGGGGAATTTCTAACCACCCCTAATGTAATTTTATGATTAGGGGTGGTTAAAACTGCCCCTAACATTAGTTTTCTTTAATTTTCCCACCCCCTCCCCTAACACCCCCAATCTTGATATCCCATTAACCTTTGAAACCACTGATCACCCATGATCTCTCCCACACCGACACCCCTACTTGACCGAGATCTTCCCCACTAATTCCCCACCAAAGCTAACATCGTTGCTCGATCCCCTCACCTCTAACACTCCTGAATGACATGATAGCTGACCCCGATCAACTGACACACCAGCTGACCCTGCTCGATGCTGACATCCGTTGACGGACAGGCTAGCTGACAACGTCGCTCGTTCGCTTGATCCCCTCACCTCTGACATCGCTGATTGACTAATATTGGCCTCCTGATAAGCTTGCTAACCATTGCTCGCCCACCCCCTGACAATGCTACCTAATACCTGACAACCCGAGATCCCCTGCTGACACAACTCGCTCGCCTGACACCCACCCTACTCTCAGATGGGAAAAAATGAGTACTGGTAGGCTTTGAATCTAGGTTAGAAGAATCGTTCCCTGAAACTCCTCCACAAGGCCAGTTCTTGTTTTCTTATACTCATGAAATATATTATATTTATTTAAATATAGAAAGAGTATATATAAAATAATATATATATATATAGAGAGAGAATTATATATAATATAATATATGTGTGTGTAATATTATATATAATATATAAATATAATTATATTTACATATCAAAATAAATATATAAATACATTTATATTATATATTATTATTACACCTATTTAAATATAATATAAATATATATAGTATATTTAAATATAATATAAGATGAAATTAAATAATTATACATTTATGTTATAAATATATATTTATACATATATTCATAACTATACATTTATAATATTTATTTATATTATTATATATAATATAAGACAAAATTAAATAATTATACATTTATATTATTAATATATATTTATACATATATTTATAAATAAATTTATATTTGTGTGTGTATGTTATAATAGTAATATTATTAATTATTATCATTATTATTACACATATTTTTTTAAACTATAAAAATTATATGTTGGTTTTATAAATACTATACATTTATATGATATATGATTTATAATATATATATATATATATATTATATTATATACATTTATATTATATATATATATATATATTATATTAAATAAAGTTATATTATATATTTATGAATGTAATTATATATATTTATATTATATCATGTATACACATCTATATGTGCACATGAAATAAAATACATTCATATAATTCGAAATATATAATATTATTAAATGATATATATACATTTACAAAATTAATTTATAATTAATATGGTATACTACAATATGTTTAAAATAATTATATAATATTTACAAATCTATATATAATAAAATATAATTATAATATATATAGATTTAATTTTTCCTTGTATATATATATTTTTAAACATAATATAATATAAATGTATTTATGCATATATATACAATACAAATGTACTTAACATAATATATGTATAATATAAATCAAAATATAAATGTATAGTATTTATGAAACCATATATAAATTTTATATATTTGAATAAATATATTTATAATTACGTTTATATTTTGTATACAAATATTTATATACGTATACATTTTTGTTTATATGTATAAGTATTTATTTAGAGTATTTATATAATGTTTATATATATATATATATATATGTCTATAATTTATTTAAATAAATTTATATAATGTGTTTATGTAATACACACACACACATATTATAAAATTTGAATTTATATGAGATTTATTTAAAAAAAATAGAGGGCATTCAGAACCCCATCTAATCAAAGGGATTAGCGGCAGTTAATAAACCCCTCTAATTTCATAAATTATTGGGGGTTCACAACCCCCTATAATTTCTTAAATTTGAGGGGGTTCAATACCCCCTCTAATATAAGGGATTAGAGGCTGTTCATGAACCCCCACCAATTTCATAAATTAGATGGGGTCTTCAATCCCCACTATTTCCTTTAAAAAAACAAATTCCATTACATATATATATATATAGCGTATCTAAAATCTAACATAATATATACCACCACTAATTATTAAATTAGCAGTGGTTTTGATATAAATGCCTCTAAAATCCAACAAAACATTCAAAAAATAATGCTAGAAATTTTATAAGGGGTTGTGAACCCCCTATAAATTCGATGATTAGCAGGGGTTGTGGATAACCCCCTCTAAAAAACTACCACTAATCTGTTGTTGTTTTTTATTGTGATACCCTCTGTTCAAATCCCCAATGGAGTATCCAAGGTCATAACACCATCAGAAAACTCAAAAACAAGGCCATGGCTTTCCACCATAGGTATAGATATGAAGCTATGGGATTCACATATAACAAAAAGAGAAGATGCCAACATAGAGGCTACTAAGATAGTATCTCTCACCATAGATGGATTGGTGCTATGTTCCTCATGTGTAGGCTATACAGAATATATATTGCCTGAATCGGGGCCCTATGACACAACCTCACTACCTTGAGTAGGTCCACTCTACTGTCTAGTTACAACTGGTGCCTGTGTAATGTCTTAACCTGAGGTCCACTTAACCCATTCCCCGAGCCGGTGGGTCACATGGCCTCAAGCATACCTCCCCATATGCCAGAGACTACCAACTAGTAGCGAGGATGTAACGACGGTACAATTAGAAGGCAATAGCCTCTTATTAGAGTGGAATAATGGATACAAAAAAACATTCAACATAAAAATCATAATATAAACAATCAAAATCAATAAACTGTGGAAGCATACATAAACAGAACAAAATAAAAAAGCAGTAGAAGATAACCAACTGAACAACTGATAATAATATGATAAGTGTGGAAGTATAAAGGAATAGAGCAACTAAATAAATAGGTAAAATCCTCTATGGAAGTGTTTGATACATGGATGCATGGAATGATGATAATAAAAGTAGAACATGGGAGGAGGCATACAAACATGCCATAAAAAAGTACAAAAATAAATAAAACAACTCCACTAGAATCTCAAACTAAATCTTGGTCCTATGATCCTAAGATCCATATATAAGCATGATCATTTCAACAACCTGTAGAAGTGCACTTTCCCAAATCCATATCCATAGGCAGATATTCTTCTCAGGTACCAAAGGAAACCTGTGTAGGGTGTGAGATAAAATCTCAATAGGCCACCACCAATGGTGTCAATGTGTAATCAAAATAGTGCTTGTAACTAAATAGTGTGCAGGTATAACATAATAAGAATAACAATACTGAAATAAATAACCAGCCCACTTAGGTTCCCAGATGACACCTGGTGGGTCTATAACAACCTTGTTCTTTATTACACACTAAAACATGATTTATTAAATAAAATTCACTTTATACAACATAGAATATCGAGAGGTATAGTGTATTTGGGGATTAGGATCATTACATAACAAATTAAAACATGAAATACAACATCTTTATTGAAAACTTCCTTTACATGACCACTACATTCCCTCGTACATAGCATTGCATGGGATAACCTGAGGACATTCATAAGAAAATGGTGAGCTATAAAGCCCAGTAAGATAATAAACATGGAATAACATGAGGAATATAATACTTTCTAAACAATAGGCATATCAATGGATAAGAGGAGAAAAATGAACATAAAGGTGTGATAAATCATGATAATCATAACATGGAAATGTGGCAACAACACTTAACATGGAATTTAGCATGAGAAAAAGGCTCATTGAACATGGAACATGAGTAAACCCTCATTTTACATGAAGCACAAGTAAACCCTCATTGAACTTGAATTAGAATGAGTCAAAACTCATTGCGCATGACATATCATGATACTATACTTTACCCAATGTATTGGAGCGCTATCAGGGTGCACCCTTCTTAAACATTTCATTTCATGCATAAGTGTGTCACATAGATCATATAACATGAAATCAATCAACATCATAAGTTATTCCAGATTAAGTAATGTGGAATAAATATATAAAAGTACCAATCAATATGTATATGTTCATAAAGGTGAATACCCTTGATAGAGACATGGGTATGGTATTCACTACACAATGATCTTGGCTTGAAAAAATGCAGTGCAATTTCGGCAACATAACCGTGTCACATAAGGATTCATGAAAATGGTTTATGAGATATAAATGAGTGTTTCATAATATGTACATGAAATGGACAGTAATGGGGTCATATAGATACATTTCCCAACAAACGTAATGGAATTTAGATGCATAATACAAAAGAATTACTTGGATGTAAAAGAGGAGAGAGAAATCCCTCACGGAATTTCGGCATGGTAACGAGTGTACATGGGAGGAATTAATGAGAGATAAAGGGGAATCCCAACATAAAAAATAAAGAGGGCAGTATAGGGAAGGTTATAAATCATACCCCAACATTTGTAATTGAAAACAAAAAGTCATAACAACTTAAAGAAAATTGGACAAAAATGAAAAAGGAAGAAATCTGTTACATGGAAGTGTGATCCCAAAAGCTTGAGAGAGGCTTGAGAGAGGCTTGAGAGAGGCTTATTGGGAGCTTGAGGCACCTTGGGAGGATTCTATAGAGATGAGGCCAGAGGTTGGATGAACTCCAAAGGCTTTGAGTGAAGAGGAAGTGGGAGCTTGGGTGGGTTTATAAAGGAAAGGATAGGGAATTATTTACTATTTAGGTTTGGGACACCTCACATTAAACTAATCAAAACCACAAACCAACCCATGGTTTTTGCCCATTTTTTTCCAAAGGAGAGTGGAAAAAATATTTTATAAGTACAAAGGCCGAGCTTCTTAAAACAATAGGGTTTATTATGTGGAGGTGAGTCACACTCTCAAGGAAGACAATTTAAAAAGAAAAAATGTTTTATATGTCTTGGAGGGTTCACTAAGGCTTTGTAAAATAAATCAAATAAATCCAAAATTACATTATTTTAAGGATAAAACATATATTGGCCGAACATATGATTTATAGTATTTTATTACATCACTATTGGGTCATTATGATGTCATAAAACACATTATATATTTAAACGATATTTAATTTTTTAACCAAAAATTTGACTACCTATGAAAATTATGAAAAATTCACCGTTTGATAATTTCGATGTTTTGATTCCAAAAATAATATTAATTTTATCTAAATAATTATCTAAATATGTGAATTTTAACTTTTAATATAAAAACTGATATTTATCGAAAATTCATGGGTTTTGACAAAAACAGCTTTCAAACCTTAATAAAAATTACAATTTCATTCATAAAATTATTTGATAATTTATATTTAATAAAAAGTAATTTAATAATAATAATATTTTATTAAAATATTATTTAGTTCAAAAATCCATTAATTTATCAAAATCGATTCCTTTGTTTAAAATTAACTTTAAATACTATTTGTTCTTTAAAAACTATTTATAAAGTAATAATAATAAAAAGAATTTATATTCTCTATACAATAATGATGTACATAATCGTAGTACTAGGGTCTTGTTACATAAACCCTTAAAAAACCAGTATAAGACCTTAGGGTAAGGTGTGCGATGGTGGCAGACTCTTGGGGTGGCTCGGATAACATTCTCAATTGGTAATCTCTATCAACTTCATATTCTCTTGTAGGCGGTTCCGCTCAAGATTAATGTATTCAATATCAGATTGGGCTTGGTCAAGAGTGAAGCCCAATGATTCCACCTCCTTTATGAGCTCCAAGAAATGGGCTTCGTGTGGGGAATTCTACTGGATGAGGGCATCACTTCCTTTGTCTGAGTAAATTGTATTTGTTAAAGCCCTATATTTATACTAATCATGTGATCAATCTTAAACGACTATATTAGCAATGATCACAATTTTTAATGGTATTTTAAAAATACAAAAACATAAAACCAAAGAAGTTCACATTTTATATAACCATACTAAGATATTTAATTAGATCAAGAGAAATTTTCATTAATGAAAGTTTGGGTCGTTACAATCTTCCCCCCTTAATAAATTTCACCCTCAAAATTTCATTTTCCCACACTAAAACATATGTGGGTAACTCTTCTTCATCACTTCCTTTGATTCCCACGTCGCTTCTTCAAACTTGTGGTTTTTTCACAACACCTTAACGAGGGGCATTGTCTTATTTCATAGAACTTTTTCTCTATAATCTAATATCTTCACTGGTTTCTCCTCATAAGAAATATCATCCTCTAACTGTACTAACTCTAAAGAGAGTACATGTGAAGGGTCTAGTATGTACTTCCTTAAGAGGGATACATGAAATACATCATGTACTTTGTCCATGGTAGGTGGAAGTGCTAGTCAATAGGCCACAACCCTAACACGATCAAGAATCTCAAAGGGACCGATATCCCATCTGATGCAGAAGCTGGGGAAGGAGTAGTAGATTTTCCCAAGTCCACATAATTAGGAACAACCACTAACACAAGAATAAATAAGCTTAAATCATAAAAGAATTAATTAAAAACCTTAACAACCAAGTGACTTGGTAATTCCTGGGAACCTGAAATATAATATTATCCCTTTTTACTGAATTAAAAACATCTACAGTGGATAGTGAAAACAAATCCCTCACCCTATCCATGTCCAAATAACCAGAATGATAAATAGGCTCGATATAATAACTAGTAATATGACATCCTCCTGATGTACGAGCCACTATTAGAAAATAAGACCAAGTCATAGTTCCTAGATCCACATTAGTCATAGTAGAATTGGTTCCCTATACTGTATAATTTATCTAAGAAACAGACTTTAGACAGTCTACTAGACTAGAAAAAGGATCCCTCGTTAGAGAAATGATTAGAGAATCAATGGGTTTTGAAATGGAAGAGGAAATATTGAGAAGAAATAAAAACAAGTATGGATATTTTCATGTCTCATTCTCACTCATTTCCCTTTTCCTTATTCTTACCCCCTCGGAACCAGCAGAATAAGTACAAAAAGGTATGGATCTTATCATATTTTACTCTAGAAATATTAATTAATGTTATTTTATTTTATGAATCCCTACAAGTTTCTAAATTCATATTTCCAGAACCTTCTTGATTCGAGGTTCCTTTATTGAATCGGTTTCAATTGGGGTTTCCTGAATACATCTCAAGAGAATAAAGTTGAATAAATAATTTCAAGAATATTGTAAAATTCTAGCAACTATCATCTATGATTCTTCTGATAGTTAATCTTTGGAATGGATATTGTATACATATATTTAGTAAAGGTATTCACAAGAAACACGATATTAAAATATTCTTAAATTTTAGTAGTTAACTCTACCTTTTTTTCTTTTAGTTCTTGGTGATTTCTTTCACCTAAGACATGAATTATATGATAATATAAAATACTCAGATCCTGTGATTTTTTTGTGTATAATAGCCATAGAACATATACTAAAACATCTTATTTCTTCTATGTAGAGAGTTCCTAGATAATATTAATAGGATCAGTTGATATTAGATCACAATGTTTGGTTTATTCTTGGGTTAGTTGGAAGGATCATGAGGCATTATACAAGGCATCTAGTGCATGATTTTTAAGGGTGGACATTTAACCTTTGTGGCATTCTTGGACAAGGCATTCTTGTGTTGTTTTTGGTGGTTAATTAACCTTTGTGGAATTTTCATTATACCTTCTTCCACAAATATCCACACCAGGTGCATTGTCTTCTCTTCTTCCCTTTTATCTTCATTTTGTCATTCATTTTAAAAATCCATTATTATATGAATATACCTAATCAATAGAGTATATTTGAGTTATTCCTATTCAGTATACTATATATTTTTACATGAATATTTCATATCCAACACATGCATATTACATATTCATCTTTGAAAATATATACATTTTAACTTTTATCAACATCATAATTCAAACTCAATGGCATCAATTACATTTTCATTACATAATATATATTATAGCGCCCTGAATCCTTCCAAACACTTTTTTTGATTGGTTCTACTCATTGACAACATTTTTTTATTGTTTTACATTAGTTCTATTATAATATGTCCATGATAGACATTATATATGTATGTTATGGTGTTAGGATTTCTATAATACTCCCAATATTATATGTACAGATTTGGAGGCATTAATCCACCCAATTTTTTATGAGATTTTGGACCAAAATAGATGGTTTCCAAATAGGCATTTTTGTTACTGTTAAACTTCAATCCTCACGAGCCGAAGGGTGTACCAGTTTCAATAGAAAATTTTATTCCATAACATTCAAGGAGTCAATATGCCATCTTTGACGCCTCATTCCATTTTTTATTCCTATTTGTATCCTATAAAAAAGGCACTATTAGTACGTTATACCAAAATAGTCAGTTTTAGTATACATACAATATTGTCGTTCATTGTTAGCATGTTTCATTTCTTGGGCCAATTGTTTGTTCAACTGTTAGGTTGTATGAAATGATTTTACTATTACCAATTCCAAAGTTCTATTTCTTTGATAGGATATATAAAATAGGTGTAATTTTTTTCATGATATCTACCTTTTATTTTTACATTGCATATTTTCTATACTAAAAAATCCTCCTTGTTTAAAACCTCTTTTCATTTCTGTTTCCTATTACTATACTTCCAAAATACGCCATCTTTGTAAACTGTACAAAATTTCCTTAATACTCAGTTTAATTACATCACAATGAATGAATTTTTTATACTTTTTCATACTATCTAGTCACAAAATATTTCTCAAGTGATGAAATAGGTCACAATATATTTCAATCCTATGATCCCTATACTGTGCATTTTCAAAACAGTCATTTCTGTTACTATTACCATGTTCCATTTACCTGTTAGATTGGATTTTCATATTTAAATATTCATTATTATTTATTAATCTATATAATTGTATTTTCTTATGTAGGATGCATTTCCTAGATGACGATGAAGCTGAAGACATATTGAAACCACACTTTGTTCCTGCAGACTTTGACACTTCAATTAGCTGAAACACTTCTACAAATATGAACTTCATAAAATATTACGCAATTTAAAAATTGGTTTTTATCATTATGTATTCAAATGAATCCTATGTGCAGTTCACATTTTTTATTATTGCAACGAATCCTACAATGATTATATATTTCAGTATGAATTACACTAAATTACTATTTCTTAGAGCCTGATTTCACATATGGTTGGATGAATCCTCTAATGGTGTGTAGTTTATGCTCTTGACCCACTATGGCTGACAAGCATGACATGGATTCTTATGAAAATGAATTGAAATCTCCCTCCAAAATCAGGATTTACTTTTTATATTTATTTTTGTTATTCAAGTATTTTATTAGTGTGTCCATAATCAACTGACTCCTGTACCATTATAATGTACCAATACTTTTTGATTAGAAATTTATAAACATTACTATTATTAGGTAACTTTTACAAATAATGTTCATTATCAAGTAAAACCCATTAATCCAATATGTCGCGCATATTCACAAGTGTGTACTAGTTTTTTTAACCGGGGACACCCTAATTCTTAGTCAATCTGAATTCCCATTTTTAATTGTAAAAATAAAAGTCTCAATTTTGATTTATATAGACCAAAAACCACCCAACAATTTGGATTGTCTTTTTTTCTAAAGATATTGAAATAATACTAATAAAATCATAAAATTTATTATTATACAAAATAAATAATCAATGGAATAAACTTCGGTGAAAAAAAATGTTATGATCGCCTGAGATCCTATCTGATAACATATTCCACCAGAAATGGTCACCAAAGAAACAATCCAGATATAATTTAATATATATGAAAAAGGTTAAAGTTTTAATACCATAAAACTGAAAAAAAAATACATATTAGAAATTTTAGAAGGCCATAACTTGGCCTTCTGAGATGAGATTGATGTGTGGTCTATTATGTTGTGACTGAAATAATACCCTCAACTTAATTTTAATACAACTTAATTTTTCTTGGAACAAATAATTTATGAAACCCATCTGATATCAATTAAAGGTACCAAGGTGCGCAGCAGAAACCGTGGAACCAAGGAAATAAAAATTTTCATCACTGGAATGATATAACTTTTCACCTCTGGTGATCCGAGCCCCAGTACTGTCTGAGGATCTCGTGTAAATTAAACATATCAAAAAATAAAATTGAAATCATACATTTTCCTAATATGAAGTCATGATCGACATCTGTTTGTCACCAGTGATCAATACTTGAAAGATCCAAAGTATAATCTCTCTAAATAATCCACATTCACTTCAAAAATCCAAAGGAGTGTCGATCTTCAAATTTTGGGTGCTATCATGGAGATCCGATGAAACCTTTGATGTCCCGATGATCACTACATCGATGTGCCTTTGATGAAAGGAGATTAGATTGACCCGATCCCTTAGATCGAGAGCCTCTCTCTCTAGAAAGTTGAAGAGGAGAAAAGATCACTAGAAATCTCACAGTGAATAATCATTAGGTGAGAGCCTCTCTCCTCTTATTTATAATGGATGCTCAAATACTCAGAAAAGGGTTCCCTAAGTCCCATTTATTAAAGGAACACTATATAAAAAATTATGGTGAACCAAACTGCATCATAAATATTATTTATATTTATCACATACCTTTAATATATATTAAATATATTACATGATAAAACCAATTCATTAACTCGACTCGAAATTCCTGCTAATATTAAGTGAACCTAGAATATTAAAATAAAATTTTTGGATTAATAGTATCCCTCATATTTAATTAACTTTTAAATAATTTTAATAAATAATTTCAACTCAATTATTCTTTACTTGAATAAAAATAAATTTATTTATTCTTTAGTGATCGATGACTTGGACAACCCTCAGACCCCATTTTGGGGCCCACCAAGTCCAATTTACCTATTCAATAAAATAGGGAAAATTCTTGAATACACTATTATGTGTGACCCTCTAGGACCATATCTATATAGCGAATAATAGTATTCATAGACCAAGAGTGGAGTCTAGCAACCCATCAAGGCCCCTAAAGAGATAAGAAATAGTCATAGCAACGACAACCAACCTATGAACACGTACCATGTAATATAATATTTTTTGTATTTAAATATCTTATAAAGATGGATGCACAATTGTGTCATCATCCTTTATTACTTTATTGTTTTTTGATCTAATAGGACATATTTACAATCGATTGCCTTGTCCAAGGACTTATGCATGTACTACAATATTAATCAACCAGGATGGAGATATATTACTTCCATAAATTGAAAGTGACAAATCCTATCTTGATCATTCAACCAATGTCATACCACTAATGACGCACTCAACACAAGCTACTACATCATGATTTCATTATCATGGTTTTTTTCCTGGAATCAAAGTACGTGATCAAATGGAACACATTGATAATGATCTCAAGTTAGGAGACCAATACACATGAATATATATAGGAACATCTAGTGACACCTGAAACATGTGGTGTTCCTATTAGCGGGTCTGTCCTCGTGATCTCAACTACTAGAGATCACCAAATGAAAACTTCATGAGAAGAAATATCAATGCTTATAAACCCCCAGAACCTGATAATCAAACATCTGATGTGTCCATTTAGTAAAATGTATCAAGAACACATGAAATATATTTAAGATTAATGTCATATTATCTCGAGGTTCTCATTATTGTATGAGATCTTCTATAACCTTTTGATATGACAATTAATCAATGGAAATTATAATTAAATAGTGGATGTAGAAATATCTACACTTTATGGTAAGAGTACATCATGCATCACTCAGTGTATAGATGTGGTAATCTAAAAGTATTGTATAGTTGGGTCTAGAACACCCACTATTATAGCACACGAGCATGACTAGGTTTACACGGGCATGGATAGAGGAACATGGGCATAGACATGGGAAGATTCAGGTTTATAGGTACACATTGTATACCCTCTATATATTTCGTGTACGTCCTCATTGATATCTTGGAGACCTTCTTTTCCCTGGTATAAACTAGGTTCAGTTGAGTGTGTTTCTTTGGTCCTTTCTCATGAGGGTACAATGTGACCTTGTGTCCTGAGTGTAAAACTATGATCCCCTCTATGGGTTTTGTCTCAGGTAGAGTTCAGTGTATTCCTTGATGCGACTAGGGTTAGATCCTTTATTTTTCCTTATTCATTATAGTAAGGGTTCATTGTATCGTCGTGATCACCATGAATAGGGAATCAATTCCCTATTTATTAGGATGATCTAGTAGGATTTGTGGTGTCCCCCAGTGTCCCTGAGTGTGATCCCCTATTTGGATTCCGAGATCCTAGGAGATCAAGTGAGTAGTTTTTTGGTGAGACCCAATAATCACAACCTCTCATATGAGCGCCATCAGTGACAACAATTATCATGGAATGAGTACTCACATAACGAGAGTTACCATGAATCCTTGAGTAGAATCCTATGGATGGAAGTATGGTTAACACCACTAGATACTTGGAGCCTATTATAATTATATCTGTTTTTTTATTATCATTATGTCTCACATCTTGATTGACATACCTGTGTATTGATGAGCTAATATTTTTGATACTTTATGTTAAGTGATTTTGGGGTGTCTTACTGGGTATTATTGTAATCACCCATGTATGGGATCTTTCCTCACATGTCAGGTCTTATTAAGATGGTAGGAATTTTGAAGGAGTCCTTGGAGGACTAGGAGAAGGCAAATCATGGTATTGGTCTAGTTATATCGAGGTTCTTACCAATGTTTCATTTGATAGAATTCCCCTCATTTTGATAAATTTGGACTCCTTTTTCCTTTTTTTGTGGGATTTTATTTGTCCCCTTTATCACTTTCAATACTTTTTTCACACTTTGATTATGGGTTATAGATGTCTACATACATTGGTATCAGTTGGACTTTACTTTCAGCATTATATGGGCTTGGAGATGTGTGTGTGTGTGTGTGTGTGTCTAGGTACCTTAGGCTAATATCTCTCAGATGTATGATATGTCTACTCGACACTAGTCTCCATCCCCTAACCTATTAGAGGAGGGCTTGGGGTTGTCACACTCTTCTTATCACTGACTAGATGGTTCCCAGTGGGTCGGATTGTGACATAGTGGTATCATAGGAGTCAACTCTAACTTAGGACCGTAGTTTAGAGTTTTTTCTAGCTGTGAGGTTTGGTTTTGGATTTATGGAAATAGTATTACAATGTTTCAAGTTTGGATTTCTAGCTAGGGTGTCCAGTTTTTTTGTGGTAGTCAATGTATCCATTCACCATGACTCTGATAACCTTTTTATTGACTCGTTACATGCAGGAACTAGTTTTAAGGGAAGCATTTGGTATATGTATCATATATGAATGGGTTTTGGTTTTTATGTCCTTCAGTTAGCTCCCAAAATATACTCATTGGTTGTGGTACAACTTGATTTTACTTCAGGATTCCTCCACAAAAATAGTCAATCAGTATTCTGCAATGCGATCACGAGGATGATCCTCTGAGTGAAGAGGCTTCAGTACAAGGTCTAGTATGGGAGTTGGTACCTCCAAGAGGTTTTTCAATTTTTCCACCGTCCATTGAGCAATAGTTTGTATTGGTAGTATCAGTCACGGATGTGCACATTTTGAGCATTTTCCATGAGTTTCAGAGGTAGTGACCTCCCAGTTCATGGAAAAGATATACCCCTAAGCATTTCAGGACTAGCTAGAGGAAATCACCTGAGTTTTACTCCTTTTGAGCACACCTACATATGAGATGGTGGTCCTAGTGGAAACTCATAATCAAGGCTCTGATAGGTGATGGTGGAGTCTAGTGACTCAGTCACAAAATGCGACCACTCTCTCCTAGTCAGATTTTGAGCATCACTTCAGGGTGGGGTTTTATTTGGTCACATTGTGATCGGTTCACATTCAAGAGCTTATATAGTTACTGCAGGGCAACATGACCCTAGAAAAGTATTCAACAAGGTTCATTGACCTCTCACAATACTATCTGGGTATGTTTAGATATTCTTTTTTCAAATCATGAAACTTCGATATGGGCTTACGTTGAGATATCTGGGCTAGAGTTATATCTCTTTATATTCCCACCTATGTTGGAGTTCTTGAGTGGGATTTAGTGGTAGAAATTTTTCTAGAAGAGCAGACACTAATAGTGGGTGATGGTAGTGGGAAAACAGGAGTAGATATCTTAGAAGCTGGTAATCGAAGGAAGTCTTAGGAATATGAGTTTTTGACATGCTTCAGGGTTTGATCCCAATATAGGGGGTCTGTAGTTCAAGGATCTTAGGACAGTTCTATTTATCAAATAGAGAGGTGGTGTTTCTCCTATAATTGTTTGGGTCATCTTGCTCGGGCTTGTCCGACCTTTCATATAGCTGATAGAGATATGGTTGATGGACCACCCAAGAAAGAATAGAATCACTAATAAAGATTTCTATAGGGAATCAGATGTAGAAAAGGAGCAAGTGGAGCAGTAGGAGGTGGAAGGCAGTTTGACCTATTGCCACCACCCGCCCTAGGTGATCTTCTCTAGGCTTAAGAAGTTAGTGGTCAAGGACAAGGAAAAATATAGGTAGTAGATTTATATATATCTGAGGCACCTAGAATGATTAGAGGTGTGATCCGTGTCTTCTCAACATTAGTTGTAGTACTGATAGACACGGGTGTGAGACCCTCTTTTTTTTCTCCCACTTCTCTGGTGCAAGACCTAGAGATTTTGGTCGAGCCCTTGGCTCAACCATTTCATTTAAAGACTCTAATAGGAGGTTTTTTAGTGATAAATAACTTCTGTTGATAGTTTGATATGAATCTTGGAGGTAATAACTTCTTATGGGATCTATTTTTAGCAGCGATGAAGCCTTATAATGTTATCATAGGTATGGACTAGCCATCCAAAGTTTATGACCAAATAGACTATTTTAGGTGGAAAATGTAGGGAATTCGTAGTGATAATATGTTGTTTTACTTCATGGGTGAGAAGGAAAATCATGCATAGGATGATGGTATCATACATTGGAGGATAAATCCAAATACTCATTAGTTGGATTGTATTTCCCCTGGAACAGTGGATGCTATGAGATTTCAGTTCCCTGTGATGGTGAAAGATTACGATGACGTCTTTCCTGAGGATGTGTGAAGATTAACTCCCCACCGAGATATGGAATTCTTCATTGAATTGTACCAAGGGAATGATTTGATATCTACACCAGAAAATCAGATGGATCCCATGAATATTTGTGAGATAAAGGAGCGGTTGGAGGACTTATAGAGGAAAGACTTTTTTTAGACCCAATGTTTCTTCTAGGTCATCCCTAGTTTTGTTCGCCAAGAAGGCGGGTAGGGGCTTGAAGTTTTGAGCGGATTATCATTGCCTGAATTAGGTGATCGTAAAAAATAAGTACCTAATACTGAGGATTGATGACATATTTGATCAGTTGAGAGGGTAAATATGGTCCTCAAAGATAAACCTCAGATCTGGTTATCACCATCTTTAAGTGCGAGACATGGATATACTGAAGATGGAATTATGTTGTCACCACAGTCATTATGAGCACTTTGTGATGCCTTTAATCATGAAGAAAACCCAAGTAGTATTCATGGGACTCATAAATCTAATCTTTTATCCATTCTTAGATTGGTTTATGGTGGTATTCATCAATGATATCCTAATGTACTTAAAATTTGAGGAGGAGCACGTGAGACACATGAGGATGGTTCAGGACATACTCCAAGAGCACTATATTTATAAGAAGATATTGAAGTGTCAATTATGGATTCATGAGGTCCACTTTCTAAGAAATGTAATCTCATTAGAGGGTGTGGTAGTGGACTCGAAAAAGGTTGAGGCAATGTTATCTTGGGATCTATCAAAGAGCGCAATGGAGGTGCATAGATTCCTTGGGTTAGAAAGATGTTATAGGTTATTTGTGCATAATTTATCAAAGATATAGACACCTTTGAATGCTTTGACTACTTTGAACGGAATGGGGGATCCTTTCGTGTAGACAGACAGATGCCACCAGGCCTTTTAAGTGCTATGGAAAAGGTTGTCGAGCGCCCTCATCTTAAGGTTTCAAGAGGAGCGTGTTCAGTATATAGTATTCCATGATGCCTTAAAGATCATAATTCGTCATGTTCTAATTTAGATGAAGGTAGTGATTTCTTATGTCTCTTGGTAATTGATATATCACAAGTAGAACTATGTAATCCACGATCTAGAGTTGGCAGCGGTTTTCTTCGCCCTGAAGATGTGGTGACACTACCTTATGGGTGATTGGTTTATCAACTATTATGACCACAAGAGTCTCAAGTACATAATCTCTCATAAGGATATTAACTTGATATAGAGGTGATGGATAGATTTCCTCTAGGATTATAACTTTAAGATAGTATATACTCCTGAGAAGGGGAACATAGTATCATATTCTCTCAACATGAGATCTTGTTCACAATTTTTGACCAAAGATTCAGAACTGTTATTCTCATTGCAGTTTTCTGTAGTGGATAAAGATGGTGCGACATATCTATAATCAATAGTTTTTACCCCACCACTTCTAATACATGTTAGGTAGAGTAAGCATGGAGATACTGATTGTGAGACTTTCTGTGGTCATATATCCACTGAACAAGTCTCTAATTATTTTCTAAAGGTGGGGATCATGTCATCCTTTTATGAGGATGAACGATGGTGTCAGTGACATTATTAAAGGAGATTATGAGGGAGTTTCATACATCCCACTTAGTGGCACATAAAAGTGCGGTAAAGATATAACAAGACCTTCAACATCAATTCTGGTGTCCATGAATGAAGAAGAGTGTAGCGGAGTTTGTCTCTCGATGCCTCACCTTTCAGCAAGTAAAGGCTAAGTACCAGGTTCCAAAGGGTTTAGATTAACCCCTTGAGGTGCCATAGTATAATTGGGAAGGTATATAAATTGAATTCATGATGGGGCTTCCACAAACATATAGTGGATATGATTTCATTTGGGTGATCATAGAATGAATCACCATGTTGACCAACTTTGGAGCTATTTGAGAATAGAGTTCAGTAGAAATATTGGGATGCCTTTATGTGTAGGAGATGGTTTAGCTCCACTAAATTCCCTTGAAGATTGTTTCATATTGTGATTCTTATTTCAAATCATGATTGTGGAGATTATTTCATGAGGAAACAATGTCATGAAGGTGATTGTAGATTGACTCACCAAGTTGACCCACTTCCTAGCTATCTGAGAATAGAGTTCAATAGAAATATTGGGATGAATTTATTTATAGGAGATGGTCTAGCTCCACAGAGTTCTCTTGATGATTGTTTCAGACTGTGATGCTTGTTTCAACTCATTAAAGATTCCTATGTTCAATGTTAACAAAGATGGAGTCATTTGATTTAGGAAGAATGTAGTTCATCAATACCCAGGATAAATAAGGCATTACTAGATGATGAACACAACTTTGATTTCTCTACAAATATAGGAAGAACCAATATGTATAGGGATCCTCAGGATTAATGTTGCCAGGATAACATGAAGCACCAAATTTCTAACTATACTTCAAGATGACTTGTGTGACAACAATTCAAAGATAAACGAACATTACCTAAAGGGATGTTGAAACCATTGTCAATACCAGAAGTAAGACAATATCACAATGGATTTTGTCACTAGTATTCCAAGGGAATAAAAGGGAATAATGTTGTTTGAGTTGTGTTTGATCAAATGAAAAATGGAATACATTTTAAAGCAATAGGAGGAGATACTTCCCTTGACCAGGAGGATTTATCATGTACCTATCTCTATTATCTTTGATAATGATCCAAGGTTCATCTTGAACTTTTGGAGGAGTCTAACATGTGCTACATACAAAGCTACATATTACTAATACTTACCACCATCAGACAGATGAAAAATCTGAAAGAACTATTCATACATTAAAAAAAATGTAAATGTCATGCTCACTTATTATATGTAAAATAGGATCAAAACCTTCACTTGGTGGAGTTATCATATAATAATAGATACCATTAAAGATTTATGATGGTGACTTTTAAGACTCCATGAGAAAAAATATCAAACTCCATCATGTTGGGATAGTGTTCAAGAACAAAAATTTCAAGGTCCGGAGTTGATTCAAGAGAACATAGTGAAGGTTAAGGTTATCCAATAAAACATAAAATCATCTCAAAGAAAATGGAAGATCTATGTATCCAATAAATTTTTATATTTATAGTTTGAGGATGGTGATAAAGTACTCTTGAAGGTGTCCCCCCAGAAAGGCATCATGAGATTTGGATGGAAGGGAAAATTAAGCCAGTGAATATAGGTTCCATTGAAATATTGAAGATAATAGAACCGATGGCTTATTAATTGTTTTTATTGTCAAATAATTCCTAGGTACAAGATTTATTTCACATATCTCTATAAAAGAAGTATATGCCACACACATGACATATAATTTATATTGAAGAGGTGTAATTGGAACCTGATCTATCATACTAAAAGGAGATAGTCAGTAATGGAAAGTCTTATGAAATCAAACAACTAGACTGATGAAAGTGATTGGGAAGAATTTTGAGAATACAACATGAGATCCAAAGGATTCAATTAAGTACCCAAAGTTGTTCCCTGAGTGAGGAATGATTTAAAATTTCAAGGATGAAGATTCTATAAAGGGGGAATGTAATACTCAAGAAATATATAGAAATGAGACTTGTAACAACACCAACTGTATGTTGTTAAAATTAATCCACAACACAGGTGTTCTGGAAAGCTGTGTGGTTCAAAATATTTCTTTTTAAATATATACATTATTTTTTTCATATATTTTTAATGAATATAAAATTTATAAGAATCATATAAAATTTTATCACACATGTTTTTCATTTTTATAACATTTTTAACAAATTTTTTAACAACTTTTGTAATAACTGACATAACAAATAAATCATTATATCCAACATACACCATCAATCTTCCAATACATTCAGACATCATATCAAATCAATTTTCATAAGATGAGTGAAATATTTTACAATTAAACATGATAGATCAGAATGTAGCTAAAACCTAATGAAGAAGAGGATTCTTGTTGCACTCATGTGACAATACTCAGGCTAGTATCCCAATAATAATAATCAACACTACATAGAAAATCATAGTGAGACACATGTACAAAAAATCAACAAATTCTAATACTACATAAAGTAAAAAATAAATCAACATAAAAATAAAGTTTCTATTTTAACTGACCAATATTGATTTATACGAAAAAGGAACTATAATGTTAAATAGAAGAAAGTGAATTAACTTAGGGGAAAACTAATAAAAAACTAATTTTACTTTAAAAAAACCCTGCATAATAATTTTTCTGCTATGTGAAGCACCATAAACTGATCAATAGTAAAAAACATTATAATTTGACTTAGAACCATGTCAAACTGCATGGTAAAACATCAATAAAAAATTAATTAATAATGAAACAATTTGAAGTAGAGAAAATGTTTGAACATAATAATAGATCTTATATATAGAGAAACATACATTTATCAACAGAAAAACCAACACTGCAACTCTGAATATACACTTACCTAGAGTAAAACCTACAATAAATGTACTTGAAATGGTGATAATAAATTACCCTAGATTTTGAACATCATTTTAGATAGGATCATAATAATCTATTAAAATATTTGGAACAAAGAAATTTATTATTAATATAATCACATCAATAGCTTCATTCACTCCATTATTTTATAAAGAAACATGTATTGGAATGTCATATCTTGTTTTTTGTAATTAATACTACCTATTAAAAGAATGGAAAAACAATAAATATGTGGTATGAATGAAAAAGAATCAAGACATGTGAAATATGAAACACAGATATACCTATACAACTGCTGATCATTCACATTTCAAGAAAACATATTGAATAGAATTCTAAGGTAAACCATGGGGTCTGTTACTCAATGAAATAAACTAACCATTAGTATAAAAACAGATTATAATGTTAAAATAGGGAATTCAATTTGAAAATATGATAACCATCTAGGTACTAGAATTGAAGCTTCTATGGTGAAATTTCAACATTGATATCTGAGAAATCATCTATAATGTACAAAAAGAAAAAATTGTAAAAAAAATTAGTTGGTTGAACACATATTGAGGAGTTGAATTTCTAACTCTAAACTAATATATATTATGGATATATTAATTAAATTACTATGTATAAAATGAAATATTTCAAAGGGGAAACAATACTTACAAAAGGAGTTTGATTTAAAAACATATTTCATGACAAGAGGATATCAAAATTTATAATTAAAATGAAAAAAACACGGGGAAGGTAAATAAGTTCAAACACAAGAACATAAATTTTAAAAATAAAAAATATATTTTTAATATCATATCTAAATTCTCTCTTGGGTTTTCTTCATATTGAAGCTATTTTTTTTATGTAACACCCCAAGATTCCATGATATGCATCTCTTTGAATAATACAATAGCGTGTGTTGTACGCAACTTCGAGTTCTAACACACCACAACCAATCAAACTAGCCGTTATGAACAATAATACCCACTTTTTGAAATTTTATAAATTTTATCTTTCAAAATAGACTTCATTTTTGGATTCGTAATATTGAAATTAGGTTAGGGTTAATTTTTGGTATTTTTCTGAAAACTTTCAATTTTTGATGAATAGTGAAAAACACTGAGTTATAGTTTAAACCGAATTTTTATTTAAATAATTATTTATTTTATTTAAATTTATATTAGGTCAAAATAGATACATAATACCTATATAATTTCAATGTAATTCATTGGAGTCAGTTTATAATAATTTTAGATATATAAAAATTTTATTGAACTTTTTACCGTCTTTTACCCACCTACTAGGAGCATTTAAAAATTTACATAAAACTTAATTTTACCGCTTCTCTGAGTTAAATTTAAAAAATCCGATAGACATGATTGATATTAGTAAGTAAAATGTGGTTGAATAAGATGAAATTTTTTTTTTGGTGAATAGTAACTTTTTACTTTTATTTACCACGGTTAAAAGTAAATAGGGTAATTAAGGGTAAAAATGATATTATTATTACCCTATCAAATTTCCTAATTCTATTGGATAAGTATAATTTGACCAAAAACAACCTTAAGAATAAAATATAATCCTTTAGGTCCACTTGGATTAGACTAGGACATTTATTATTATTTAATTCAAAGAAGAGTTAAAACTATTAAATTCAAAGTTTAATAACTAAACCATTTTTAATATAGGGTTACACATAAGATAAATTCAACTATAAATATTCATTATAAAGATAAAAAATTTCCTTCATAATGGTATTTTATTTATATTTTTAGACATTAAATAATTTAATGATGATGTAGTAATTACCTAATTAATGAAATATTAAAATAATTGATATTATAAATATCCAAATAAATGTAAATTGAGAGTTTTTATGAATTACACTAATTTTCTAGGTTAATATGACTTATTAGGGTTGGTTAGATGAATTTTTTTCGAAGTAATAATTCTGTTATGAATATAGAAAAAACAAAATACCAAATAGTGTCAAAATTGACATAAAAGAGTTTTTAAAACAAATACTATATTATTAATTGATATTCTATTCATAAAAATATAAGTTTCGTCCAAAATAATTATATAATGATAGGTGTATCATTAATAAACCACTTGGGGTTTTCTTGGAAGTATATAGTAAGTTTATTAACCATACAATATAAAAATTCAAAGATACATGGTAAATGTCAAACTATTTAACTAAGAGTTAAATCTAAAAGATAAAATTAGTATAGTGACACAAACCTATCTAAAACATATTGTTTGAGTTTTTTTGACCCATACCGACCTTAGACTTTAAATAATTCATTTTGGATCCATTAGAAACTAAAAAAAAATTATTATAAAATAATATTTCTAGCTTTTCCTAAGGTGCCCCTCACCCCTCTTATAAAAGGGAACTCCCCATTCTCTCTAATTCACACCTTCAAAGCCATTTGGATCGGCCAACCCCTACCAAAATATCCTCTCAACTATCCTCCATTCATCCTAGAGTCCTTCCTTTAGTCAGAAAGCCAACCTAAGGATCCCTTTGGATCGAATCAAAAGGAAGAACCCGAAGAAGAGGTAAATATCTCACCACCTCTTTCATGTTTTTTCTTCTTACACTTCTTCCTTACTTGTTGTTTCCATTATAAAATAATAAATCCAGTATCTTCTATATACTGTGATGTTATTATAAATTTGGTACAACCATATTCATTATTTTATCCATCCTTTTAATGACATGTCACCATACGTGTGTACGTACGACTTACCGTCTCCACGTCGTGGTGTAATTGTTATTAAATAAATTATTATTTGGATGGGTATAATAATGATGTTTAATTGATGTAAATAAAAAATATAACATGATAATTATTCTTTATATATGATATACCATCCAATTATATATTATTTTAATATCAAAAGAATGATATTGTCGCTCGTGCGTACGTACGGATTACCGTCTCCACAAAAGCGATGAGATTCATTCCCCATCGTATCCATTCAAGACTAATTTTAATTAGATTATTAAAAATAATGTTTAAAGACTTAATATCATTCTTAATAAGAATAAGATAAATCCTATCCATAACAAACATTACTTACATAACAAAGCATATAAAGGAAAATGAATCAGTTAACACCCGAAACAACGATAATACTAAGATATAATTAACAAAGAAATGTTAAAAGATCATATATGATATCATATTAATATATATTATTCTTGTATAATTTAATAACAATTATTTCACCATTCTACAGGAGGTTAACCTACCCTCAACCAAGGAAAAGAACAAGGTAAGGGTTAATTTCACAATCTCTTCATTATCCGAGACTGTTTATATGTAATTATCTACTGGGACCTCTTTATCATCCACATCCATGTTTCTTTAAAATGTATTTCAAAAAATTCTTAATATTTTATAGACTATGGTTTTAAGTCATTTATACCCTTGTTTGACTTTTATAATATGTTTATAAAGGAATCTTTCCAACGTTTTTCCAAACAAGGTCTTTTATAACCTTTTCGACAAAATTAAGGTAAGAATGTATTTTTTAACTTATACGGCGGGTGTGACTATTTTACACCGTTATAAAATTTTCTAAGCTTCCCTTAAAATCTTATAATAATATCTTCAAAATAAATTTTTTCTTAAATTATTTCAAAATAGAAATAGATATTTCTCTAAGAAAGGTTTTGATTCCATCTATGTCAACATCCTTTGATGGATTTTAAGCTTATTTGAAGTTGATTTATTATGATACAAAAATTTCATATTTTATTGAAGGTTTTGTGATATGTTTGACTATGGATGTGTTATTTTTACACAATTCACAGTTTATGGATAAAGTATTGAAATTTCATATGCTAGTTTTAATACGAATGTTTATGTTATGATTAAACCTTTTCATATGAGGAATACATTAGACTTAGTATGTGGCAGGTGGAGCCTTATATAGCTCCTAGATGCATTGTTAGGTCTCATGAGACAAACTAGTGTTTTGGCACAAGGCCTTGAAAAAATCTTATTTGTAGTCTTGGCATAAGGCCTTGAATATGTGGTTATAAAAGTCTGGAATTATGCATTCCATCATTATGAAAGTGGATATTGATATTGCATGTGATTATTTGACTAGTAAAATATACATGTGAGTAAGTAAATGGAATTATTTTGATTTTATCTCTGCCAAATTATTCTGAAGTTCAAGTTTAAAAGGCTTTTGTTTTAGTCTTATACATTGCCTTAAATGTTTATGCTTATTTATGAAAGTTTCCACTATATTGTTATCCTTACTGAGCATCTGAGCGCACCCCTTTCTATGTTTTCTCTTTCCTAGGACGCGAAGAAGTATATTAGGACTGACCTGTAGGGATAGTGTATGGGATATCAGTGTTGTCTATGGAAAAAATTTTGTTGTAGTTTTCCATTTTATGATGTAATGTAAACCTTATGAATTTATCTACTACTTCCAAGGCTACTAAACTAATCAATATTTCATGACTTGGTATTTTGTGATCATTCCAATGATACATAGTAATGCACTAACTCTGGGTAACTGGGGTCAGGGATTTATAGTTGGTATCAGAGGAAGTTTAGTACAAACCATGGAAACTAGATTTAGATAAACTCTGATTAGAGTACATAACCCTAAGATATACTTTGAGGATTAGTATAGAAGAACTTCCTAGAATTCTAGTATTGTAGAGATTTTGTGAGTTTTCCAGGAAATACATCCCTGTCTGGATACGAGCAGGTAGAGGTGGCTCTGGTACAGATGTAACTAGGGGAAAAACCCAAAAACACCGCTTTGAGCTAGACTCGAATTGGAACTTGTGCATGACAATGGGCCTTACTACACTCTTGGTTACGACACTCCTGAGGTATATTCTTAGGATAATTATCATTTTCATTACAAACCATTATGAAGGGTTTATGAGTACATAATTCCTCAAAAAAACATTTTTTTTATGATTATGGATTATATACATAAACTATTAGATTTATGTTATGTGTTTTCCAAGTTTGGAATTATGTATTTTGATTCATAAACTAATCTAGTTTATGCCATTGTTTAGAAATGGTGTCTAGTGGAAGGAATGGAAACTATATCAATGCACGCACTCCATGTAGGGATTTCTCTCTTGCCTAAGATTATTATAGTTGAGCTGGTGATACAACTGGTGTTGATTAGCTTATAATTATTTTGGGACAACTCACTCAGGTTATGAATAATAACCTTACCCTTATAGAGTACCCTGATACGCAGTGTGGAGGATCAATGTTAGATCGCTTCATGAGGCAAAAACCACCAACATTCAATGGGAGTACAAATCCATTAGAAGCTGAGAAATGCATAAATTTCTTAGAGAAAATATTCCACGCCTTAGGGAGTAGTGAAACAGAAAAAATTTTCATGGAAGTCTACCGCCTCACTGGAGATGCTGATCAATGGTGTCCATTGATTCAAAACAAAAAGGAAGATTATGAAGTATCAAATATTGAATGGAGGGAGTTTAAAGAGATTTTCTTAGAAAAATACATTCCTCGTGACTATCGAGCAGATATGAAAAGTCAATTTCTGAGACTGAAGCAAAAGGAGGATGAGAATGTCGCAAAGTATGAAGCCAACTTTACAAGGTTAGAAAGGCATGCTGCAGATTATATACGTAACCCAAGAAGTAAGATTGATCATTTATTTGATGGGTTAAACCCATTTCTCTGTCAAGCATTAGTCTCACAATCCTTATCATCATACGAATACATTGTCTCATGTGATATCAAGACCGAAAAATAATTCTCTAAGTCTTATGACATTAAAGAAAAACAAGAGAAGAAGATATATGCATAACACTCTAGAAATGGAAATAAGGGGAAGAAGGGAAAATTTGAATATAAATCCTATAGTAAATGTGGGAAGAAACACCCTGGTACTTTCCTGAAGGGAATGTGAGTATGTTACAAGTGTGGTGAAAAAGGTCACCAAGCTCTTGATTGCAAGGGGAAGAAAGAGGTTTTTGATGTTGAATGATACAATTGTAGAGAAAAGGGGCATTATGTGAATGAATGCCCTATGCTTCATAGGAACTTACCTCAGAAAAGGCCAAGGGATCAAGACCAAGCTTATGCTATCACTACTTCTGAGGTTGAAGCTCCGAAAGACGTAGTGGTAGGTAATTTAATGGTTTCCTCATGTTTACCCAATGCTTTATTTGATTCTGGATCATCGCATTGTTTCATATATTCCCAGTTTGCTAAGAAAATTATATATTTCCAATTTGATTTAACAAGGGATTTGTCAGTCAAAACTCTTAAGGGAAGTATCATTTCAACAAAGTTTTGTGAATAAATTCCCATTAAGGCATATAAATGTTATTTATCTACTGATATCATCTTCATACCCATGATTGAATTTGATATAATCCTCGGTATGGATTGGCTTTCAGACCATGATGTGAAAATTTATTATAAGAAGGATGTTACAATTATTTATGATGATAAGGAGTACCTTATCTTTAGAGAAGAAATGTCACCACCTAATTCTTATCTAGATCCACCCCCAATAGCTCAACTAAATTCAATTATTGGGGAGGAAGATAATGAAATAACTGTGGGTGAGGAAAAGAATGTTCAAATAGAGTATGTACCTATTATGAAAGAATATGTTGATGTGTTTCCAGAAGATTTATTTGGACATCCTCCAGAATGAGAAATTGAGTTTTCCATTGATTTAATTCCTAGATCAAAGCCCATATCGAAGATCCCTTATAGAATGGCCACTGTGGAATTAGTGTAACTAAAGAAACAACCAGAGTAATTGAGTAATAAGGGATTTATCAGCCCTAGTGTTTCTCCATAGGGATCTCTTGTTCTTTTTGTTAAGAAGAAAGATGGATCTATGAGGTTTTGTATTGACTACATGGAGATCAATGCTATAACAATAAAGAACAAGCATCCCCTACCTCGCATTGATGATTTATTTGACCAAATTCATGGAGCTCAATACTTTTCAAATATTTACCTTTGATCTGGATATCATCAGTTGTGTGTGAAGAAGGAAGACATTCTAAAAACAATATTTCGAACCAGGTACGGGCATTATGAGTTTACATTAATGCCTTTTGGATTGACTAATGCACCTTCTGTCTTCATGGATCTAATGAATAGATTTTTCAAGGAATATCTTAATGACATTGTAGTGGCATTTATCGATGATATCTTAGTATACTCCAAAGATACAAAGATCATTAAAATCACTTGCACATTATCCTGAAGACTCTTAGAAGACATGAATTATATGGGAAGTTTAGCAAGTGTGAATTTTGGCTTCAGGAGATTTCTTTTCTTGGCCATATTGTCTCTAAGGATGGAATCTCTGTTGATCGTTCTAAGACAAGAGAAATCCAAGAATGTCAAGCACCAACGAGTATAACTGAGGTACGTAGTTTTATTGGTTTAGAAGGTTATTATCGACGTTTCGTCCAGAATTTTGCCCGGTTGGCTAACCCATTAACAAAGATCACACAAAAAGGGGTTAAATTTGTTTGGACAAAAGAGTGTGAATAATGTTTTGAAGAACTGAAGAGAAGATTAGTCAATGATCCTATATTTACTCTACCATCAGGGAATGATGGGTTTGTTATTTATAGTGATGCTTCAAAGAAAGGACTTGGTTGTGTTCTTATGCAGAATGATAGGGTTATTTCCTATGCATCACGACAGCTAAACATTCATGAGAAAAACTATTCTACTCATGATCTTGAGTTAGCAGTTGTAATCTTTACTTTTTAGATTTGGGGACATTATCTCTATGGTGAAAAATGTGAGATTTATACTGATCACAAGAGTTTGAAGTATATTTTATCATAGAACGAAATAAACATGAGGCAAAGTAGATGGCTTGAACTACTCAAGGATTATGATTGCACGATACACTACCTTCCGGGGAAGAAAAATAAGGTGGAAAATGCTTTGAGCAGAAAAGATCTTGGATTTTTGAATAAGACAAGAGTTGAAAGGGATCTTATTTTCATGGATCTAGTAAATATGGATATGGGAATAATAATGGAAGGTGAAACATCAATGATTTTTAAAATGGTTTCCACACCATATTTACTAGAAAGGATAAAAAATTCTTAAGCCGGTGATGAAGAGTTTCAAAAGAATATTAAAGCTATGAATGATGGTAGATTGAGTGACTTTGTGTATGAAGATGGAATTTTGAAATTTGGGAAAAGACTTTGTGTTTCCAATATACCATATCTAAAAAGGGAATTGTTGGATGATGCTCATAGTTCCAATTTCTCTATACACCCTGCTAGCACTAAGATGTATAGAGATTTGAAGGAACATTTTTGGTGGGACAACATGAAGAGGGAGATTGCTGATTTTGTGTCAATATGTATGTTTTTTCAACAAGTGAAAGCTGGAAGGAAACAGTCTGGAGGAGTCATGCAACCTCTTCCCATACCTGTGTGGAAATGGGATGATATAACGATGGACTTTGTCATGGGGATACCAAAGACTCTTATAAGGAACGATGAAATATGGGTCATTGTTGATCGTCTTACTAAGTCAGCACATTTTCTTGCTATAAGAGAAGATTTAACACTTGAATGTATAGCAAGACTATATATTAATAAAGTTTTGAGACTTCATGGAGTTCCCCTGTCGATTGTTTTTTATCGTGATACACGTTTTACATCAAGATTCTAGAAATGTCTTCAGAAAGCCTTGGATACTAAACATCATTTGAGCACTGCCTACCACCCCTAAACTGATGGGAAATCAGAACAGACTATTCAAACCTTAGAAGACATGTTGATATCATGCTCACTTTACTTTCACGGTATGTGGGATCAATATTTACCTATAGTAGAATTTTCCTATAACAATAGCTTCCATTCAAGTATTCAGATGGAACCATATGAAGCGTTATACAGAAAGAGATGTCGCACACAAACCTGTTGGGATGATGTTGGTGAAACAAAACTCATAGGCCCAGAACTTGTAGAGGAAACGATGGAAAAGGTGAAGGTAATCCAAAACCACATCAAAGCATCTCAAAGTAGGCAGAAGAGATATGTCGATAACCGAAGGAAGGATTTGGAATTTCAGGAAAGAGAGCATGTTTTCTTGAAGGTATCTTCATGGAAGGGTGTTATACGTTTCAGTAAGAAGGGAAAATTAAGTCCCAGGTACATCAGAACTTTCAAAATTCTAGAAAGAATTGGGGCTGTAGATTACCGTTTGGCAATGCTGCCAAGTCTCTCCAAAGTTCACGATGTGTTCCATGTATCATTGTTCAGAAAATGCATGCCTGAACCAACGCATGTACTCACCTATGAGGAATTAGAACTAGAACCCGATCTATCTTACTGTGAAGAGTCTGTCAAGATTCTTGATACAAGAGAACAAGTGCTGAGATACCTGACGACTCGTCTGGAAAAAGTTCTATGGAGAAACCATAAGATGGAAGAGGCAACGTGGGAACACGAGGAACTTATGATGAAGAACCACCCAAGTCTTTTTATGTAGTAATATTATAGAAATTTAGAGGATTAAATTACTTGAAGGAGGGGAGAATGTAACACCCCAAGATTCCATGGTATGCCTCTCTTTGAATAATACAATAGTGTGTGTTGTACGCAACTTTGAGTTCCAACACACCACAACCAATCAAACTAGCCGTTATGAATAGTAATACCCACTTTTTGAAATTTTATAAATTTTATCTCTCAAAATGGACTTTATTTTTGGATTTGGAATATCGAAATTATCTTAGGGTGAATTTTTGGTATTATTCTAAAAACTTTCAATTTTCGATGAATAGTGAAAAACACTGAGTTATAGTTTAAAACCGAATTTTTATTTAAATAATTATTAAATTTATTTAAATTTATTTTAGGTCAAAATAGATAAATAATACCTATATAAGTTCAATGTAATTCATTGGAGTCAGTTTACAATAATTTTAGATATATGAAAATTTTATTGGACTTTTTACCGTCTTTTACCCACCTCCTTGGAGCATTTGAAAATTTAAATAAAACTTAATTTTACCACTTCTGTGAGTTGAATTTCAAAAATCTAAGAGACACGGTTGATATCAGTAAGTAAAATGTGGTTCAATAAGATGAAAATAATTTTTTCTGAATATTAACTTTTTACTTTTATTTACCACGGTTAAAAGTAAATAGGGTAATTAAGGGTAAATGTAATATTATTATTACTCTAAAACATGTCCTAATTATATTGGATGAGTATAATTTGACCAAAAACAACATTAGGAATAAAATATAATCCTTTAGTTCCACTTGGATTAGATTAAGACATTTATTATTATTTAATTCAAAGAAGAGTTAAAAGTGTTAAATTCAAAGTTTAATTACTAAACCATTTTTAATTTAGGGTTAAACATAAGATAAATTCGAATATAAATATTCATTATAAAGATAAAAAGATTTCCTACATAATGGTATTTTATTTATAGTTTTTAGACATTAAATAATTTAATGATGATGCAGTAATTACATAATTAATGAAATATTAAAATAATTGATATTATAAATATCCAAATAGATGTAATTTGAGACTTTTTATGAATTACACTAATTTTATAGTTTAAAATGACTTGTTAGGGATGTTTCGATAAATTTTTTTTGAAGTAATAATTCTGTTATGAATTTATAAAAAACAAAATACCAAATAGTGTCAAAATTGACATAAAAGAGTTTTTAAAACAAATATTATATTATTAATTGATATTTTATTCCTAAAAATCTAAGGTTCAGCCAAAAGACTTATATAATGATATATGTATCATTGATGAACCACTTGGGGTTCTCTTGAAAGTATATAGTAAGTTTATTAACCATATAATATAAAAATACTAAGAGACATGGTAAATGTCAAACTATTTAACTAAGAGTTAAATCTAAAATATAAAGTTAATATAGTGACACAATCTTATCTAAAACCTATTGGATGAGTGTTTTTTGACCTATACCCACCTTATCCTTTAAATAATTCATTTTGGAGCCATTATAAACTGAAAATGATTTTATTATAAAATAATATTTCTAGCTTTTCCTAAGGTGCCCCTCACCCCTCTTATAAAAGGGTACTCTCTAATTTCACTAATTCACACCTTTAAAGCCATTTGGCTCGGCCAAAACCTACCCAAATACCCTATAAACTATCCTCCCTTAATCCTAGAGACCTTCCTTTAGTCAGAAATCCAACCTAAGGATCCCTTTTGATCTAATCAAAAGGAAGAACCCGAAGAAGAGGTAAATATCTCACCACCTCTTTCATGTTTTTTCTTCTTCCAGTTATTCTTTTCTTATTGTTTACATTATAAAATTATAAATACATTATCTTCTATATACTGTGATGTTATTATAAATATGGTACAACCATATTCATTATTCTATCCATCCTTTGAATGACATGTCACCATACGTGCGTACGTACGACTTACCGTCTCCACATTGTGGTGTAATTGTTATTCAATACATTATTATTTGGATGAGTATAATAATGATGTGTAATTGATGTAAATAAAAAATATATCATGATAATGATTCTGTATATATGATATACCATCCAATTATATATTATTTTAATATCAAAATAATGATATTGTCACTCGTGCGTACGTACGGATTACCGTCTCCACGAACGCGATGAGATTCATTCCCCATCATATCTATTCAAGACTAATTTTCATTAGATGATTAAAAATAATGTTTAAAGACTTAATATAATTCTGAATATGAATAAGATAAATCCTATTCATAACAAACATTACTTATGTAACAAATCATATAAAGGAAAATGAATCAGTTACCACCCCAAACAATGATAATACTAAGATATGATTAACAAAGCAATGTTAAAAGATCATATATGATATAATATTAATGTATATGATTCTTTTATAATTTAATTACAATTATTTCACCATTATAAATAATTTTAACCTACCCTCGACCAAGGAAAAGTACAAGGTAAGGGTTAATTTCACAATCTCTTCATTATCCGAGGTTGTTTATATGTAACTATCTAGTGAGACCTATTTATCATACACGTCCATGTTTCTTAAAAATGTATTTCAAAACATTATTAATATTTTATAGACTATGGTTTAAATTCATTTATACCCATGTTTGACTTTTATAAGATGTTTATAAAGGAATCTTTCCATCATTTTCCAAACAAGGTCCATTATAACCTTTTCGACCAAATTAAGGTAAGAATGTCTTTTTTAACTTATACGGCAGGTGCGGCTATTTTCCACCGTTATAACATTGTCGAAGATTCCCTTACAAGATTATTAGAATTTATTCAAAATAAATGTTTTCTTAAATTATTTCAAAATAGAAAGATATATTTCTCTAAAAAAGGTTTTGATTTCATCTATTTCAACATCCTTTGATGGATTTTAAGATTATTTGAAGTTGATTTATTATGATACAAAACTTCCATATTGTATTGAAGGTTTTTTGATATGTTTGACTATGGATGTGTTATTTTTACACCATTCATGGTTTATGGATAAAGTATTGACATTTTGAATTCTAGTTTTAATACGAATGTTTATGTTATGTTTAAACCTTTTCATATGAGGAATGCATTGGACTTAGTATGTAGCGGGTGGAGCCCGCTATAGCTCCTCGATGTATCGGTAGGTCTCATGAGACAAACTAGTGTCTTGGAACAAGGACTTGAAAAAATCTTATTTGTAGTCTTAGCACAAGGCCTTGACTATGTGGTTATAAAAGTATGGAATTATGCATTTAATCATTATGAAAGTGGTAATTGATATTGGATGTGATTATTCGACTAGTAGAATATCCATGTGAGTAAGTAAATGGAATTATTTTGATTTTATCTTTTCCATATTATGATGAAGTTCAAGTTTAAAAGGATTTTTTTTTAGTCTTATACATTTACTTAAATGTTTATTCTTATTTATGAAAGTTTTCTCTATATTGTTATCCTTACTGAGCATCTGAGCTCACCCCTTTCTATGTATTATTTTTCCCAGGATGCGAAGATGTATATTCTGATAGACCTACTGGGATAGTCTATGGGATCTCAGTGTTGTTTATGGAAACAATGTTGTTGTAGTTTTTCATTTTATGATGTAATGAAAACCTTATGAATGTATCTAGTACTTCCAAGGCTACTAAACTAATCGATATTTCGAGACTTGATCTTTTGTGATCATGCCAATGATACGTAATAATGCACCGACTCTGGGTAACTGGGTTCGGGGCATTACATTTTAAGTTTTGATGAAAATATGTCAATTTCATCACATTTATACTATATATTTTCCTTACTTTTGTGTGTTTTACTTATTTTATCTTCTTTTTTGGGTGTTTTCTAATGCATATTATTGTTTTTCCTAAAAGAAAATATAAAACAATCAAAGACACTACTATAATATGAATAAAACCCTAGAGATAATTAGGATCTGATATTAATTTAACCTCTATTTAAAATTGTTTCTTGATTTATATTTTTCATTCCTAGAAATATCCATCCTAATTTAATTTAATGGGTCAAGATATTGATTCATTCATTTTCAATACTGATTCATTTATTTGAACTACTTTTCTTTGTAATCTTTAGACATGGTTCTTCTGTATGTTCTGATCTTGATATTATTTGTTTTTTTGCATGAGTGATATTACTCTATGCTTCCACATAAGTTTTAATGATATCTTGATAGTGAAATCTCTATTATGTTATCCCTTTTCATCCCTTTCCCATGTTATACAAATTTTCTCTACTTTTAGAGTGTTTTCCAATGTATACATTTGGTTTTCCAAAAAGAACTTATTAAACAATTGGATTCACTTTTTCAATATGAATAAAACCATGAATAGGATTAGGATATGATATTACTATCCTCTATAATATTTTATTGCAATGAAATCATGGTAGCTGAAAAATTAGTACATATATTGTGTCAACACTAATTGGACCTTAATAAAGTGATAAAAATTATATTTTCTTCATGTAAACGAACAAATGAAATATAATAGGGAGAAGTTCTCCTAATGTTGGATTATAATAATAAACTATCAAACCTTCTCCAAGAACTATAAATTCACCTTCACTGTGCATAAATCCCACACAAAGGTCAATTACCACTCCTAATGAAAATTAATCTAGGTTGTGATTGTTTTCTACTAAAAAATGAATAAACCTAGATGATATTATATAAATTATGTCTTGTTCTAAACATTATTTTTCTACTATAACTATTTCAATAGAACTCACAAACATGTTACACAACTTATTATGAGACATGATACATAATTCTTAAAAAAATGTGGGAAAAATCCACTTCATGAACAAAAAAAGTTATTTATATCCCATGAAAATATTTCTAAAAAGTAATTCATAAATTACTATAAATTTAAAGTCCATTTACACATTAAAGATTTTGAAAAAACATTAGATGATAATGAATCACTTCGTCAATTCTTATAGTAGTCATGGGTTCATAATAAACACCAATGAACTTTTATATTTAGAAAGTTCCCAATTCATCATCCAGAACCTGTCGAGCTAAAAGTTTTGTAATTTTTTCATAACTTCTCATGGTGTTGAACTTCCCTGTTTAAGTGTGACAGATACAAGAGAAAAAAATAAGACTCATTTTAAAATAAATTTATATAAATTAAACCTTATTAAGGTAAAATTAATTAATTAATGCATAAATTCCCCAAATTCATTTCATTTCATAGAAACCCCAACTTAAATTCAATTTAAACATTTCATAAACATGATTTCAAAAGGACTTGATACCTAATAAAAGGATCTAAAATGGATAAAACATAAGAGAAACATATCAAAGTAGCATATCTTAATTAGTAATATGAGAGGCAGAAAATATAGGATAATAGAGGGGAGTGATAGGGGTCTAGAGGACCATTGGTTGAATTAATATTCTCTTGGAAGTGTGTTTTAAGTACTCTTATCTTTAATATTCTTGGTGACACACCACCGACACACCTGATTTGTTGACCTTCCTCTGCACCCCTATATTTAATTTTTTGTTTCTCAATAATTCCACCCAAGTTCTCTAACTATAATCAAGCTTTAGATCATCCCTACACTGCCCTTGATAAACCAATCCAAGATAATTTAATATGATCAAATCCCAAAGTAAACTGTAAATATGAAAAAACTTGCCTAAAAATCATGAAAACCCAGTTTAATCCTTCTAAATGTAATGGTATAGCTACACCGTACTTTTTTAATATGTGGAAATCACAAAATAAAATGGTCCTTAAAGAAACATAAAATAGTAAACTGACCCAACATTTATATAAGTAGGATAAAAATTAGTGGAAAGGGGGATCAAATAATAATACACAAAATGTAAGATAAAAATGAATTATAAAATAAAAAATAATTTCTAGAATTAATGGTAAGTAATTGGATTGTACAGTATTCTATCTAGGGAGTAGATTTCAACAACAACTCTTCAAAAGTGAAGCACTCATCTTCACACTTTATGATCTTAGCTCTATCCCCTCGGTGAACCTTAAGGTTGTAACTATAGAAATAGTGGGTGCCTTAGACCCAACTATGTTGTGCTTTTGATTACCATATCATGTATACCGTTAGATATATACATGATGACAACTTACCATTATAGAGTATATATTTCTACATCCACTATTTAATGGTAATGTCCATAGATTAATTGTCTCATCGAAAGGTTATAGTAGATCTCATGCTATAATGAGAACCTCAAGATACTATGACAATAATCTTAAACAAAAGGGCATATGGTCTGGATACATTTTACTAACTGGATATAGTAGATGTTTGACTATTAAGTGATAGGGGATCATAAGCATTGAGACTACTTCTCATGTAGTTAACCATTTGTGATCTCTAGTAGTGAGATCATGATGATAGATCCACTAATTGGAACACCGCATGTTTTTGGTGTCATTGGTTGTTCCTATCTATGATCATATGTAATGGTCTCCTGACTTCAGATCATTACCAATGTATTCCATTTGATTGCTTACTTTGATGCAATACGAAAACCTTGATATTGAAATCGTGGTGCGGTAATTTTTATTGGGTACATCATTGGTGGAATGACATTAGTTGAATGGTCAAAAAAGGATTCATCGCTTCCGGGTTATGGAAGTAATATATCTCATTACATGTTGATCTGGATGGTAGTACCTCCATAAGACCGTGTCCATGGTAGTTGAGGGTAAATTTATCCAGGTAGATCAATAAATAATAAAGAAAGAAAATGGTGATGATATGGGTGTGCATCCTGCATTATAAGATATTAAAGACAAAGTGATTATATTACACAGCACATGTTCGTAGGTTGGTTGTCACTACTATGACAATCATTATCTCTTTAGGAGCTATTATGGGTGCGTAGATCCCACTCTTGGTCTGTGAATAGTATTCCATACTATCGGGATAAGGGCCTAGAGGGTCACACACAATAGCGTATTCGGGAATCTGTACTATTCAGTTGAATAGGTATACCAGACATTGTAGGCCCGACCACTGGGGTCCAAGATTTTTCCAAGGAGAAAAGATCACCAATTCCATACATAAATTCATATTATTCAAGGTAAGAATAATGGGCATTGAATTTATTTATTAAATTTATTTCAAGTTTTATGTAAATACATGAAAATATTAATTGAACGAATATTAGTTTAATATGTTCAAGGTTCAATTAATATTTTCTAGAGTATGAGTCGAGTTAATGGCTCTGGTATTATCACATAATATATTTATTATATTACAATAAAAGTGACAATAATAATAAATGATATTTATGGTTCCATATAGTAGTCATAATATAATTTTTATAGTGTGTTAATTATTCGGGGGTCGGCCCGACATATCGGGGTAATTTGATTTCACACTATAAATAGAGGAGGAGATGAGTTTTCCATGAACTATTCATAATCTCTCTTTCTTATCTTCTCTCTCCAGCATCCTGTAGAGAGTGGCTCATGATCTAGGATCTCAGATCAAGCTCTCTCTTAGGTATCGCAAGTAAGACGATGCGGTGATAGTCGAAGCGTCGAAGGCATCGTCAGAACTCTGCACTAACACCTAGATTTCGATGATCATCCCTCACACAACTTATTGAAGCGCATTTGGATGATCTAGAGGAATTCAGATTTAGTTTCTTCAAGAAGGGATCTCCAATGAAGAATAGACATCATGTGTGGATTTGGATCTAAAACAGGTATTTTTATGGTTTAATATTGTGATTAATCTCTTTCACATGTGATCCCAAGAAAGTAATCAGACAGCGATTCGCCGATGTCGAAAATTTCATGTTGTTTGTTAGTGAAAAAATTTTAAATCCCACTTTTGGAGCTTCCACTACATGCTCGGTACCTTCAATTGGTATCAGAGTAACATGTGAAAATTTTAAGCCAACGGAAAAAAAAATCATCAATCTATGAAGAGGGTTTCGTTATGGTCCCAACACCATAAACAGAATTTGTATCGGATATCAGATATCCAATCTATGGACTTTCGAAGTTATGAATTTAGATTTAATCTATTTATGGATATACTCTATTTTTTGATGAAAATTATGTCTGCTAGAATAGTAATTTCTGGAGACCTTAATTTTCAACGATTTATCAAGAATGAAAATTTTATTTATTAGAAAATTAGATGATTGATAATCATTGTGACAACTTTTGACAAAAAAAAGTGGATTGACATGGGGCAGGTCACGGAAGAAGAAAAAAATAATGGATTGGGGTTAAGACAATAAATAAATAAAAGGGAGTCAATGATAGTGGGTGCTGCTTGGCCCCACTGTCTCCCCTAGGAGAGTCTGGAACTCCGCACACCTCAAGGACACCTCCTGGTGCCTCCCCGGGCTGCCTCCTCCCTGTAGCAGGTGCATCCGTCACGCCACCCTATGTAGCTCACCAACCAATCTCATTCCAGCACCGCCTCCATGCAGTCGCTCCGCCCACGAGTTATTTTTTTTTTTACATTTTTTCAAAAAAAAAATTTAAAAAATACAACCAGGTTTAAAATAATTTTTTTTTTACCCCCCAAAGGCGGCACCTGGTGTGCCGCCTTTGGGGAATTTTCCGGCCAGGGCAAGGCGGCACCGGGGGTGCCGCCTTTGCCCAAAAAATACCGCAAAGGCGGCACACAAAGTGCCGCCTTTGCCTAAATAATTTTTTTAAAAATTTTTATTTTTATTTTTTGTTTTGTTTTGTTATATATATAAAACAAAACTTTTCAGCAGAATTTTTATGCTATTTAATATCCAGCGGTTCTGCCATTACAGCAGTCTGGATTCTGACTGATACCCTCACCCAGGACTCCCTTTTATAAGGGGGTTTGCCCTGAAAACAATACTGCATTTCCGATGTGGGATTCTGGTTCTCCTTTTCCTGCACAGTACATTCTGCGTTTCTGATGTGTGATTCTGTTTCAAGTACGCGACTTTGAAAGACTATAAAAGTTAAACTATAAGACCAATACAAATGAAACTTTAAACACTGATTAAACATATAAGAAATAGTTGAAAACAAAGATAATTTCATAAAAAATGTTGATACGGATTAATTAATAAGCTTTCAAAACCACCTACTTGAAACTTAAACATATTTGAAGTACGTGACTTTGAAAGCTTATAAAAGATAAATTATAAGACCAATACAAATGAAACTTTAAACATTGATTAAACATATAATAAATAGTTGAAAACAAAAATAATTTCATAAAAAATGTTCACCAAAAACAATTCATAAGCTTTCAAAACCATCAACATGAAACTTAAAAATGTTTCAAATTCCCGACTTTGAAAGACTATAAAACATAAACTATAAGACCAATAGAAATAAAACATTAAACATTGATTAAAAATATAAGAAATAGTTGAAAACAACAAAAACTTCCTAAAACATTTCCGTAAAAATTAATTTATAATATTTCAAAACAATCTACTTGAATAGGGAATCCGATCCATCAGTTTGAGGGATACCGGGGCTAGGTAGATAGATAATCGGATCATTGTATCTATGGATTTTTTGGATAGGAAGATAGATTCATTTCATTCATTATATTGAGGTATTTCTTTTTTAAGAGAATATAGACTTTCTTATAATTATAAAATAAGGGACACCTTTATTTTTTGGTTATAGAATACGATTCTCTTAAGGTTAAAAGACATTATTCTTTTAATGGCTTTGAAAGTCATTATTTGTTTTGTATGAAATTGTATTTCTTTTTTGTAAAAAGTTTTTATATTTCCACCACACATATAATTGAATGCAAAACATCATATTAGTATTTTTATTATGATTTTATCCATATTAATATGATTTTGATAATAACAAAACTTTTGAATTAATAAAATCTATCATGATTATGATTCTTGATCATACATAAATTTTATTCAAATTTTTACCCATAAATTTTAATGAGGATGAATATTACACAAAATTCAGGATCACATGTCAGATTTTGAACCATCTTGGCACGGCTTAATAAGTAAACACATTATGTGGAATTGGAATATGTGTGTATTAGGGTCCTCTCTATAATACAATATAGCACTAAACCATGGAAACTTTCTTTGCAGGCACTCCACCATAAAATATGGATCCACTATTCTCTCATGTGTCTCTATTTTCACAACCACCCTTTCTCATCTAGGAGCACATCATACCACTTATTGTTTGGATAAGGTTTAATTACTTTCCCACCTAGGTAGTGGTAGACTCTTCCCTTGGCTAGCTAGTGGTAGGATAATTTTTTTGAGTAAAATCAAACAAATAGTTATCCATTTCATCTCCTAAATTATTATTTATGTAAAATATAAATTCATCTCACATGAACATATTTTAATCCCTCATGAAATAATAAAATATTATATTTCCTTCACTTCCTTTTCTATTATTGTAAACAACGTGTCACCATTTCCACAATTTTTTTAACATAATATCACATCAAAAGTCATCACAATTATGCCTCACATATCAAAATAATCTACTAACAAGTCATTCATCCTTATTGGAAAAAAAATTCATATCAATGGGATCTTTATATATCATATTCCTTATTGTTTTGAATTAATGACTTCCATTGTTCCACATATCCATTCATATGGTGAACCACCATGATGACTTTTTCCTTTTAACTAATTCCTAAATTGAAAATTATTTTCTATAGGGACATTATGCATTTTTCATCTACAAATGGATTAGAAATTTCACTGAATGTTAGAGGTTATTACTGCATGAAGATATCCATTATAGTTACACAATGTTGTAGATCAATAGGTCTCTCTATATAGGTGGGTTTATTTTTCATAACAAGGGTTAAAATCCCTAATATAGTTATGAATAGGTTTTTCTGCAAAATATATTTGTTAAATTGTTTATGGGGAATATCCCTACATTGACTAAGAATGTTTATATGGTTCCCATTCCTCCACTTGGTATCCATATTTTTATAATGACATATATATTATTAGCTAATAAAATATAAATGTAAAATATAATTCTAATTATGAATTATAGAGTGTTTTCTAGAAATCTTGAGTGTTTTTCATTGAAATATTTATATCTATATTGGTTCCTCTAAATCAGTTTCTAAATGTTACTAATAATGTTACTCAAATACCAATTATATCATCTTATAATCCATAAACCTATAGTCAATAGTTATATTACATTATTGATATAAAGTAAAAGAGTCCCCAATGGAAAGAACAATTTAGTAGTCTGGGAAGACCATATATAGATATACAATACATATTAAAATAGAAGATACAAAATGAACATATTATGAGATCATGAAAACCCCTTCAATCATATCCCAGAAAATATCACATATTCCTCCTCAATGATTCCTGAGAAAGGAAAAAATTACATGTGTGATCAAAAGCTCATTACAGAGTAGCATATATGGGAACCTTACATAACATAAACATAGAATAAGTGATATGTAAAGTATAAATTAAAAAATGAAGTCATAATATGCTAAAATTGAGGGAATTATATGGTCATGATTATAAACGATAACATGGAATAAAATAATCAATTATCTCATACTGATGGAATGTATATTTCTAGAAATGAAATTCTTGTTGTTAAGGCTTAACGCTAGGCCACATTAGTATTATTAGAAGAAGAATACACCAAATACCAACATATTTTTTCATATGATATCTACTGATGAATTGATGGGAAATATAGTTATATGTCAGACCCATCACCTGATTAAGACTAATCAATTCACTCTACGAGTCATAATGACCTTTGTAAAAGTTACCTATGAAACCTATTGCTGAATTAATCATGGGTATCCATATATTGATAAATGTATACATAAAATACTTCCCATTCCTTATAATAATGTAAATTTCTTCTCGAAAAACCCTTATTGAACTTGGATGACTTGTGTTACCATCCATGTAATTGGAATTACCCTAATCATAAAAATATAGTGGTGAGGGTACCTTCAATGTGTTGTATATCCATGGAAGATAGTAATTGAGTACAATAGTTTTCATTGGTATGAGACCCAGGAAAAAATGACAACCCATATATTTAATGCCCCCAATTTCATGATTTCTTTCAAAAAATATACACTTAATATAATCACAAAATAAAATTATTCCATGTGTCCTTAGGTAATTAGTTACATAGAATAATAACCTAAAATAAGAATACAAAAAAATTATTTAAAACTCCATAACATGCCCTTAAAATCCACTGATCTTATAATACTGCATAGGATAACCTGGGGATGTACATAAGAAAGGGGTGAATTATAAATCCTTGTAAAGAAATAATCCAAGAATAAAATTATGAAATTAATACATGTGAGTAGATAGACATAACAAGGTGATATAAAATTGATGTGATTCGTAAAAATAAACCTCAAATTATTATATAATATAATAATATCAAGGCAACATTGGAATGCAATAAAAAATAAAACATGGAATCACAATTCTAAGTCAAGGATAACCACTAAAAAAATATAACATAGAGTGCTTAGGATAACCTCCCATGCACTGTAAGTGATTTCTCATGAGGTAAAAACATTACCCATTTTTATGAAGTGGAATATAATTTAAGGCCACCCATCATACTCATATCATGTACATGAATTTTTTTAAGTTTCAAGTAGATTGTTTTGAAATATTATAAATTAATTTTTACGGAAATTTTTTAGGAAGTTTTTGTTGTTTTCAACTATTTCTTATATTTTTAATCAATGTTTAATGTTTTATTTCTATTGGTCTTATAGTTTATGTTTTATAGTCTTTCAAAGTCGGGAATTTGAAACATTTTTAAGTTTCATGTTGATGGTTTTGAAAGCTTATGAATTGTTTTTGGTGAACATTTTTTATGAAATTATTTTTGTTTTCAACTATTTATTATATGTTTAATCAATGTTTAAAGTTTCATTTGTATTGGTCTTATAATTTATCTTTTATAAGCTTTCAAAGTCACGTACTTCAAATATGTTTAAGTTTCAAGTAGGTGGTTTTGAAAGCTTATTAATTAATCCGTATCAACATTTTTTATGAAATTATTTTTGTTTTCAACTATTTCTTATATGTTTAATCAGTGTTTAAAGTTTCATTTGTATTGGTATTATAGTTTAACTTTTATAGTCTTTCAAAGTCGCGTACTTGAAACAGAATCACACATCAGAAACGCAGAATGTACTGTGCAGGAAAAGGAGAACCAGAATCCCACATCGGAAATGCAGTATTGTTTTCAGGGCAAACCCCCTTATAAAAGGGAGTCCTGGGTGAGGGTATCAGTCAGAATCCAGACTGTTGTAATGGCAGAACCGCTGGATATTAAATAGCAGAAAAATTCTGCTGAAAAGTTTTGTTTTATATATATATATATATAAAACAAAACAAAACAAAAAATAAAAATAAAAATAAAAATTTTAAAAAAAATTATTTAGGCAAAGGCGGCACTTGGTGTGCCGCCTTTGCGGTATTTTTTGGGCAAAGGCGGCACCCCCGGTGCCGCCTTGCCCTGGCCGGAAAATTCCCCAAAGGCGGCACACCAGGTGCCGCCTTTGGGGGGTAAAAAAAAAATATTTTTAACCTAGATGTATTTTCAAAATTTTTTTTTTGAAAAAATGCATATAAAAAAAAACCCCTCCGCCCACAGACCGACATCTTGCCGCGAATGCTCTCTTCAAAACCAAATCATGCCAGACTGAGTCGTTGTGCTCTGGTCACCCCCAGGTATCACCCACTGTGGTCGACCATGCCATAGGCTCTGCTAGATCTGGAGAGCTCGACCGACCACACCACCCTCTTCTGGTCAGGCTTGCACCACACCCGAAGTGCCTGCTCGCTGGCCTTGAAGCTCCACTAGGAGCCTCCCACAACTGAGACCACGTGGAACCTCCATCCTGTGCGGCGAACCCTACCTGAGGCCAGATTCGAATGTCGCCCCTTCCACCTAATCCTCTAGTAGATATGAATTTCCCTAACTGTTCTGGCCACCGATAATAAAACATGCCCGGGTAGGTCAGCCCAACCTGGAACGCATCTCGGCAGCCTTGCGCAGCTCTCTATGTACCCACATGGGTTGGCACAACCCAAAATTGGCCTACCCGAGTTTGGCTCTACCTGCACACAGGCCTTTCCCGTGGTTTACGTGGAACGATTAATTATTAAATAATAAAAAATAATAACTAACTTAATTTTGGATGAAAATTAAATTAATTAAATATTATTTTTTGTTTTAAAAAATCATTATGGCTTAAATAATTTAATTTGGTGTTTAGTAAAATTAATTAATTAATTTAATTTTAGTTTTAAAATTATATTAATTAATCAGGAATGAATGATGAATATATTTAATTAAAATTATAGTGATATTTTAATTCAATAAAAAATTCCCTCAACAAATATTTAATGTGAGTTTAATTTTAATTAGGCATTTATTTTAAATACGTGAGTTAATGTGTATTGACTGGTCATGAGCCGTGGACTGACCAATACATGTTTGATGTGTTTTATTTATTTATTTAATTATTGCATGTTGGTTTGTAATAATTATTTAATAAATAGCGATCATTGTATCATCTCTAAGTCACTATATGTATAAGGGTCTCTGCATCCCCTTCAGAGTTGTATTTTTTACTCCCCAATTCCCCTCATTTGCGTGCGGGTATTGTTGTATAATGACAAGATGACAAGTTAAACACTTCGTGCTGAGTGGTGGTGACACACTAGACAGGAGTTGGATTCATTGGATGGGAAGATACAACAATTCAAGCCACAAGTGATGCGACTCAAGGTATATCCCCTATGGTCTAGGTTGATCAATTATTCACTCAATGGATCAACCATTAGAATTGGATCATGTTTTGGTAGTCATTTTATGTTTGCATGGTTTATTATTTTTGTGTATGTGTAGTTAGCACACAAACACAGAGTAATAATAAACAAGCATCCACAAATAAAATAAACATGTGCCGCAATAGATTTTTCTATTTCATGCATTATTACTTGTGAGTGCGATCACATAGTAAGTTCTAATAAAATAGAAAATGATTTCTTTCTTCACATTAATAACACAAAACCCTCTTAGATATAATAAGTTTAAATCGTCTTCTATCATTCGACTTTGAAAAAAAACGACTGTTCGGGATGCTCGTCATGCCAAAGTTGAGGGTGTCTCTTACTATTGGGGAATTCTTATTAGAGCGATGGGTTTACTTAAATAAAGTTTCAATAAAGAAGTATCCAAATCTAGCATACTATAAATTTTAGAGGCAAGGGTTTAGTAAATCAAGTAATGATTTTTGAAGTTGGGACTTCACTCAACAGATCAAGGAACCATGAGTTCATGCGATTGGCCAGCTAAACACATACCTTGAACCCTCTATGTAGTGGCATAAACAAATCTTCTAGACTATAAGGGTAGGTTCAAGGATCCTTACCACTATAATACTCAAGTGATAGAGTATTCCGATTCTAGCCCTGAGGCTTCCTAGAATATGATAAAATAGTGGGAAAAATTTCATGATTTAATTATTTGATCAAATTGTCTAAACTAGTAATCGTGATAAAATTACTAATATGCTAACATTTATTTTTTTAGAAAAATGGAAAGTTATACCACAAGTTTAAAAACTATGATAAATAATGGACAATATAAATTTCCTCACTAGCATGGGTGTCCATGAATAGTACAGGCGCTTGCGCACAATACTATTGGAAACTCAGGGTGCTAGTTTCCCTATACCTATTAAGTTACCTCAAAAAGCGAGGGTGAAATTTATTATAGGAGACTAATGTACAAATAATATGATAGTTTAGTCATTATGTTTTCATCATTGTCTGATGTTAGTTGTGGTCGCTACATCAAGACGTGGATGATATAACATGAAGTCTCATCTCTAAGTGGTTTGCAAGGAGAAAGTGAAGCAATGATATGAATAGGTTTTGGTTTTACTGGGTCTATGTAAGTTTAAAGGAGGGTTATGATCTTTCAATATATCCTATTCTAATATTATTTTTACCCCTTTACTCAAGACTCATTTAAAGTTAAAAAATGAACAATTATTGAGTAAATTCTTCATTAACTTTTAGGTAAATTTCTCAAAGTGAATAAGAATGTCATAGATAGTTTCATCTTTAATTCTTATGGAGAATAAATTGAAAGATAAGGAGAAAAGTTAAAAAGGAAAGTAATAACATAATAAAATTCACACCTCTCTTAAATGAAAGAGGTATTAACAGGTGGTTATTTTCATTGCATATTATGAAATAAAACTATAGAAGTTTAATCTCATTAAACTGAATTAAAGATGCAAGTTACCACTTCTTCTTCCGGAATATTCATCAAAGTAAATTGTAATGTTTCACTTTTACTACATGGGTATTGAATATAATATTCCTTTCATATACGAGTATTGAAATACAATAACCATGTGAGTACATAAACATTACTAGAAGTCAGGTGTATTCTCTAAGTGGATGAGAAAGGGTGATACCTAGGCTAGTGGTGAGAAGTACCCGACTTCTTTATTGATAAGTGAAATATTTATGTAGAACTGTTATTGAGTATAACCACAAACATTCATCTCACACTTCCTTTTCGACATAAGGAGACATTATTTTAGGTTCCATAATGAATTTTTTTTGTGTGGTGTATCATACTTAACAAATTGTTCGCTGATACATGAATCATAAGAAATAAGTGATGAATATAAAAATGTAAGACTTATACCCAGTTTTGGTAAGATAATTATTTTTCAAGTAAAAATAAAATTTGAAATCAATTTTATACTTAGTATGGTATTTAGTCTCAGCACAACTAAACACCTTCAGTATTATCAACGTCTTTAGTTTGAAAAAAGAAACCTTCAAAAATAAAAGTATGTCACAAAGCTTTTAGAATATTTTAGAAAGTCAGCATGAACTATTTCAAGATAAATCTAGTGGTAAAGATACTTCATATGATTCCTTTAAGTAATTAAGGAATGAAAAATTGAAGTACGTGTATGGTCAGAAGATATAAGTTTCTTCAGGCTGGCATGTTGAAGAATATATTAAACAAGAATTCATCGATCATGATAATTTAGTGTAGAGTAATTCCTAAATACACATTACCTTATCTACATCATGACATTTATGTTAATGAGTAGGATATATGTTGACGTATTAAATGTTATCATTGATCAACAAAATGTAGCATAGAGTAATTACTAAATGCACATTTTATACATCAAGGTTATGATGTAAGGAGTATCAATGTTACAACCTACAATAAATTATATTATATTTCAAGGTGTTATTTACAAATAATGGCGATATCCCATAACCATATGTCAACTATAATGAAAAATAGATATCATACGAGTCATAGTATGATGGAAATCCATTATGTCATAAGGTCATGTGTTTGGATGAAAAGAGTTTTTTAGGACATAAATAAACTTTCATCAGGAACAAACACACTGTGAATCTATTGTATTTATCCTAATAGTTGTTTAGGATATTACACAAATCCTAAAGACAGAATTTTTTTTGTCAAGTGATAGACTACAGTTCTATAAAAGGGTGTACTTCTCTATTAGAGATAGTGGGAGAAAGATTGACTTGGGTTCAGTCAATGATATAGATGTACAAATAGTTGGAATATGAATAAGTTCTACAAGTACATGTGAAAGATGAATTTTCCAGAGACACATATTGTATAGGAAGGTTTAAAACTGTGGTGATGGTTTTGAGTTCACTGGGGGCGGTGATACATTATTCATTGAGAATGATAATTCATACAAGTAAACAGTATATGGAAATTTGCTAATATTGAAAAAATAAAATAAAATTCAATAATGGATTTCATGTATCAAATTACAAAGGGGATTATTATTTTGAATACTACATTGGGTATTCAAGTGAGTAGATACATTGATGGTACAAGCCTAGTACCACTAAGGCTCGATTGGTAATACCAAGTTGGTATGCCTAAATCCATTAGAATTTTACTTACTATAGATAATTTATATGATCATATTACTAGGAATTAGATGTCATAACCATCAATCATGGAAGGTATCTATACGACACAACCAGAAAGGGATGGTCATGACACATAATTCTAATAAAGGTTGCAATTTACTAAAATGCAGTTTAGGATTGAAGTTAGCAACGAGATCATAGAATATACATATACAATAAATGTTTTTTATGTGTCTAACAAAAGTTTGTGGGAGTTCCATGGTCTTCCAAGTAAAATATGTTTGGTAACATATGGTAAATGGATTGGTCTTCAAATTAGTTAAGACCAAGATGAAATTTGTTTTCTAGTGATTAACTTAAAGCAGAACCCTATGTTCTTGGGAATAGGATCTACATAGGTAGATCTAAAAGTTACTTAGACCTAGTTAATCATACATATAGTGACATAGTATTTAAAAATACAAGTTGGAATAATTCAAGAGATGAATTTTTACCAGTGTCACATAGCATTATCTCTCCAGGTTCACATGTCCAAGATATGGGAGGCAAAAAATGTTGTGAGTTTAAATCCATACGCTTATGCAATGGATCTGTCACATATTCCATGATATGTAAAAAATTTATATTTCTAGGATATTATTTATGGTAGAAAAATATCAATTATATCTTGGAGCACTACAAGTGAAGCAACCAGAACTATCTGATTGTACTTCATCACATACAAAAGATAAGTACCTGGAAAGTGGAGAAGAAAGGATACTAGTTTTCAAGGTACACAAACTAATCTTCCTTAGATCAATGAGATCATGTATCATAGTTAGGCTAAGGTAATGAGTGAGAAAAACTCATAAAATTTAGTGGTTTACATACCTACAAATACCGAGTACGTTGCAGCTTCTAAGGCACCTAAGAAACAGATAAATGAAATGTTTTGTTCCAGTTCTTGGAATCACACCTAGTAAGAAAATTATTATCATAATGTAAATTATGATATTATTACTAGCTATGATGTCAAGTTTTGATAGTGGAAAAAAGGAATATACTTGGGGATACCATCTCTTGATAAGTTTTACTCAAGGAGATGAGGTCACATATATTAGATATGCCACGTGGAAGAATCATGGTGGGCCCAACATCTAAAGCCATGACTCAGTAGAAACATGATCTTAATCATGTGAGAGCTAATAAGTTTGGTAAGAAAGTTGGCTCTAGTGAAAGTGGGAGTGTTGAAATAGTGGGTGCCCAAGACCTAACTATGCAGTGCATTTGATTACCATATCGTGTATATAGTTAGATATACATAATGATAACTTAACATTATAGTGTAGATATTTATACCTCTACTATTTAATGGTAATTTCCATAGATTAATTGTCACATAAAAAGGTTATAGCAGATCCCAGGCTATAATGAGATCCTTGAGAAACAATGAAATTAATCTTAAACAAAATTTCCTTGGTCTAGATACATCATAATGACTAGACACATTAGATGTTTGACTATCAGGTGATGGGGGCTCATAATTATTGATACTTCTTCTCCTGAAGTTCACACTTGGTGATCTCTAGAAGTGAGATCATGAGGATAGACTCACTAATAGGAACACCAAGTGTTTTGGGTGTCGTTGGTTGTTCTTATCTACGATCGTGTGTAATGGTCTCCTGACTTGAGATAATTACCAATGTATTATATTTTATTATATACTTTGATGCAAGATGAAAACCATGATATTCAAATTGTGGAAAGGTAGTTTGTTTTGGGTGTGTCATTGGTGTCATGACATTGGTTGAATGGTCAAGAAAGGATTTGTCTCTTCCGGATTATGGAAGAAATATATCTCATACCATGTAGATCAAGATGGTAGTACCTTCTTAAGACCATGTACATGGTAGCTGAGGCTAAATCCTTCCAGTTATATGAACAAACAATAAAGAAAGAAAAGGGTGATGACATGGGTGTGCATCCTTCTTTATGATATATTAAAGACAAAAAGATTATATTACGTAGTACATGTTCGTAGGTTGGTTTTCGCCGCTGTGAGAATCCTTAGCTCTTTAGGGGCCATGATGGGTTGATAGATCCCGCTCTTGGTCTGTGAATAATATTCACTACTATTGAGATAAGGTCCTAGAGGGTAACACACAATAGCGTATTCAAGAATTTACCCTATTCTGTTGAATAGGTATACCAGACATGGTGGGCCCCACCATCGGGGTCTGAGATTTTTCCAAGGAGAAATGATCACCAATGCAATAAATAAATTCATATTATTCACATTAAGAATAATAGACATTTAATTTATTTATTAAATGTATTTACTTGTTTTAAGTAAATACATGAAAATATTAATTGAATGAATATTAGTTTAATATGTTCAATGTTCGATTAATATTTGTGGGAGTACGAGCCGAGTTAATGGCTTATGTATTATCACGTAATATATTTATTATATTACAAGAAAAGTGAAAATAATAATAAATGATATTTATGGATTAGTATAGTAGTCTAAATATCATTTATATAGTATGTTAATTATTCGGGGGCTGGGAAGACATATATGGGTAATTCTATTTCACACTATAAATAGAGTAGGAGAAGAGTTTTCCATGAACTATTCATATCCTCTCTCTATCATCTTCTCTCTCCAATATCCTAGAGAGAGAGGCTTTCAATACCGGATCTTGGATCGATCTCTCTCTCAGGCATCACAAGAAAGGTGATGTAGTGATCGTTGGAGCGTCGAAGGTATCATCAGAACTTTGTGCTAGCAACTGGATTTCGATGATCGTCACTCCCAAAATTTCTTGAAGTGTGTTTGGATGATCTAGAGGAATTTTATTTTGGATTCTTTGACCAGTGATTACCAATGATGAGCATACATTATGTGTGTCTTCAGATCTAAACTAGGTATTTTATGGTTTAATATTATGCTTAATCTCTTTCATGTGTGATCCAGAGGAAGTAATCAGGCAGTGATTCATCAACATTGAAAAGTTCATGTCATTTGTTAGTGAAAAATTTTAAAATCCCACTTTTGGGGATTCCACTGCATGCCCCATACCTTTAGTAACCTTCACTACTAGAACCTTATAAATCCTAATATCATCCATAACAGTACATAAAACAATGGAAATCTTTCCATCCTTCTATTTCATGAATTCACTATCCTTGAGAGATAAAGTGGAGGTATGTTGCTCTATATCATAAAGATATGCTTCAATATGATTCATGTTCTTGAATCATCTAGTTCTTAGCACCAATAATCAATTATTCTTGAAGATAAAATCGAGATTAATCTTTTTTATTGAGGCCCACTTCTTCTTCTTACACATTCCACATGTAATTAGATTGATACCCGTTAAAAAAATTATGGTGCGGATATACACTATCCTACCACAACCAAGAAAGATAGAAAGTTCCTATAAGGTATTTAAGAATACACCAACCTATTAAGCTTTTATTTATGAGAAGAAAAGATGAGAAATTTGAAGAAGATTAACTGAATCAGGATAGAAATCAAACCCATAAATTGTATAACAAAATCTGTAAAATAGGATTCCAAACCTAGATATTAAGAATTTATCTAAGTAAATGAGATAAAGAATAAATTGACCAAATAAAATTGTTTCTTCCCATGGTTTTTGAGAAATAATTAGTGGGATGACTATTTCTAATAACATAACCCATCTCCCAAAGGGAGGGAAAGAGTGATGTAATGTGAAGATCCAACATCCATTCAGTTTCCCCCTTTTTTGAATTATTTTATTTAAATTAATATTAGATGTATTATAATTTTAAAAACACACATTTTTTATTTTTTAATATAAAAAAACTTATATAATGCATGTTTTTAATTAGTATGAAATTAATAAAATTAAAACAAAAAAATATGGGTGTTGTTAAATATTTTTATTAATAAAATACATATTTTTTCATGCTGTTGAATGTATCCTTTAAAAACACAAATACAAGTGTACTATTGATATTGTGCTAAAAAATATTTTTCTTATAGTGGCATTATTATTTATGATGTAATAAAAATTAAAGATGCATATTTACTAAGACCATTATATCTAAAAGTGGAATATATATATAGAGAGAAATTGATGCAAGTATAATGTAAATTTCTTCTAGTTTATATTCTCTAATAAAAATTACGGTCATAACAAGTACTATGAACAATAAAAAAATACACTCTATAGAATATACATCATGAGGAAAATAAGTTTTGGAAAAAGCTGTGGTATTTAAAGGAATGATTTTATTAGAAGTCATTATAACCACTGAGTATATCATTATGACTGTTGAAACATTGTGATTGTTATGTATCATGATTTTTAATAATATATTTGTTAAAATGAAACTATTAAGAATAATGTATATTTTTTGAGTAATGAAATAAGTTTATCGATGCAGGAAAAATAAATAATGGCTTCAACTAGTTATAAAATCACATATGAAAAACATTTATCATAGTTTGGTAAGGAGGCAGCATTACTAGGTTTTACCCCAAACCACATTCAAGCTAAAGTTCAACAATTGGGGTTCGAGTGGAGTCATCTACAAGCGAAGTTCAAGTTATTGAAAATCATCAATAGATAAAAATTTGTCAAGCCACTCCGTTATAGTTCATCCATTGCACACATCACTTATAGAGATTACTCTTTAGTAATAAAGGTTTATGTGTTTAGGTGTTAAGGTGGTATTATTTTTTGTATCATTTTACAAATAAAATGGATTGATTCTGATTATACATTTATGTTTAATACATGACCCTAATTTAAAATCTAAATTTCATATAATTATATGATTAATTTGATGAAATGAATTAAATATTTGTAATCATGACATCAAAATCAGAAAAGAGTTTAAATTTAACGATTTTGAAAAAAATAGTAAACTACAGTAAAAAAATGGTGAAATACAGTAATACACAGTAAATATGGAATTATATATATAGAAGAATTCTAGTTCTCTTGGTCAAATTTTGTAACTAAAAATTGTATTTGAGCATTAAGGGATATAATAAGGCACTATAGGTGTATTAGAGCACTTGAGATAATAAAAATTAAAATATCAAATATTTTATTCCATGGGATTCCACTCATCACACCTATAAATAACCACCCATATTCTCATTTTCTCAAATAAAAAACTCAATTTCTATCTTTATAGTCTTGTCATCGAGTCTCTCACATAGTTATCTCTTTAATACTTGAAGAGTTTTCATTATTGGAAAGGATAGTTCTAATCTTATAAGTATGAGTAGGAAAATGGTTCTTATTCATCTCTTTGAAGTCCTGACCTAGATGTCACTAAACAGTGTCCTAAGCTGGTGGGTCACATGGACTCAAATGTGCCTCGCCATACACCAGAGGCTGCCTACTAGAATCAAGGGACTAATGTATTTATGTGGGGAGACTATTCCCTCATGTTAGAGTGTAACACAATAACAATAATCAATAGCTAATAAAGGAAGTTGTTAATCAACCTGAAAGAAGATAAACATCCAAGATAAATATAGATAAAAAATACCAAAAGTGATCTTACATACAAAAATGACGTGTCATGTCATATATCTAAAAATCTAGAAAATAGGTATATATGCAACCAATACAATTCATGTATCAAAATACTAGAAATACCAAAAAGGACTATCTTGTCTAGAATAACAAACCTAGCTCTGTCCTGTGCTCCCTTACTCCTAATCATAGAACATTCAAGCATCATACTATAGGAACCTTACTCGATCCCTACCCGCATCCATGAAGTCTATCTGGGTAAAAAATGATGGCCCTAATAGGTTGTGAGATAACACTCAGTAGGACACCAACAACGATGTCTATAACAAATCCATTCTGTGTATAACAAGCTAAGTAGTGTGCAATATATAAAACAGGTATAACATAAATGTAAGAAAAGTTACCAATGCATATGTGATACAAGTAAAGTGAAACTGTCCATCCAAACAAGGATCCCTGTAAACAATATTTTGGATCCCATATCATGGGAAATGATAAAATATAAATAAACAAGTAATACTATACAGTCTAACAACTATGAGATGATACCCATACCAGAGATATTTGTAAGCATGGAAAAATATCCACCACGTCCATGTCGTACAATGAAGCATATAATGTCCATCACAACCATGCCTTATAAACCAACATATAACATTTACCACGACCATTCCTTATAATAAGAGTCATCCACAATGGTCTCGCTGTGTAATCAAAAGTGTCAAACCATGAAGGGTTATATAGAAGGTATAAAAGACCAAGGCATCCACATCAAGACCTAGAAGTATCTCAATGGAAACTCAGTAATGAATTGGGTGGGGTCCAAGGAGCTTGTCAATAGACCACGTCCACTGTGAGCTCAAGAAAGCTAGATCCAAGGGGAAACAAGGCCCAAGGCATCCTGCCATAATCAAGACCCAAGGAGGAAACAAGTCCAATTCATCCTATGGAATTAGGATCCAAGGTAAACCAACCAAGGAACCCCCTACCATAATCATCTCATTCATTTCATCAATTTACAATGCTCACATTCCATGAGTTCTTCCAAATCATTTCCAAAACTTCTATTTAATCAATTCAATCAATTCACCTCATGTAAACGCATGGAAAAGCATGCATCAACTCTCTCCTAATCATTCAATCCAATTCATTCAATTAAACAAGCTCCCAAAATCTATGGCGAGCTATCACATACCTAATGGGGTGGTACAAAATATGGTAGGTAAATGGGCACACCCCATGGGTGGACTAGGTTGAGGCTAAACAACCTTCAACCATAAAATAATACTAAAGGGGCAACCTAACTGGTTCCATTTCATTCAATTCAATTATTCAATTCATTTTTGGGGCAATACTGGAAGGTCCAACATGAAAAACTATAACCAATAGCTATATAAAACACCAATCCATGAGGGAAAAGTACAGACCACCTACTGTAGGTCTGTAGTAGAGCACTCATCCAGTATCAATCTTTGATTCGATATATATCAAGAGAAAAACAAAGAACGGACAAAGAACCTAGAAATAGGGCAAATTATATTTCACCTAAATAACTATATGGATATGAAGTCAATATAATATCAACACAATATGATCAAAGAAATCACTGGTGTGGATCCAAAGAGATAAAAAATATTGATTCTAAGCTCAGATGATGAAACAGGAGGAAATACTACTTCAAGGCTTCAAAGGGATCTCCCATGCATGAGGTTTGTCCACCATAGGAGAAATGAAAATTAGATTTAGGTTTTAAAAAATTTTAAGTAAAAAATGGTAATTTCCCAAGTAAATAATGGGCCGCATAGTTTGGCCCCATGGTTGGCCAAGCCATGCACCAAACTCACACCCTTCACTGCCTTAAAGAGAACCTCATAGGGTTTCATGTGAACAGTTTGGCTAACCATTCACAAACCATGCTCTAGTCTCTATTAAAAACTGTAGAGCCTCCCGTACGGGTGTTCTCTTGAGGTTGAATGGTTTCCTCCAACCGTGTGACCTATTGTACCCCAATATCAAGCCCAACATGGTTAGGGGTAACCATACATCCTATCCTGTACAGTTTCTCCTAATCATATGGCCTATTAGTTTTTACCAAAAAGTGGGGTTCTGGGCTCTAAACAATCCCTAGAAAACCTCAAAACACCCATGATCTAATTAGGAACACATATTAGGCCATAAAAACATTTAATCCCAAATAAAAAATATTTTAACCTTGTAACGTCTCGGTTCCATGTGCCGCCCAAAGGTGCCTTGTACTCGGTTGGTCACTTGGCCTCAAGCGCATTTCCCCGAATGCTAGAGGATACCAACTAGCAATGAGGTCCTTTGGTGTGATAGTAGGGAAAATGTTCCCTCCATGGTAGAGTATGCATAATGGAATAAAAAATAATAAATAGTATCAGAAGTAATAATACCATAAAAAAGTAAACAACGGAATAATGTAAGTAAATAAATTAATGGAGCACATATTAAAATGATTCATGTTACATATGTGTTGGAAAATATCCAAACAAGTCACAATGCTAGAAACAAATTACTAAACCAAATTAAAAAAGAAACAAATAAACTCTAGCCGCATCGCAAGCCTCATCTTGGTACCATGCTCTCCATCTCTACAGCAATTGAGTACCTAAGAAAAAAGGGCGCTTTCCCTTATCTACACCTGCAACCATATAATCTATTTGGGTCCAGAAGTATGACCCAAACAGGGTGTGAGATGAATCCCAGTAGGAAACCACCACAAGATCTTTTCCTAACTGTCAGTGAGTAAATATAGTAGGTAATAATGGGAATATAACAAAGAGACTAAGAGTACAAAAAAGTAACCAAAACCTACAGTTTCCATTTACATTCATTAGAATTTAATTTTCATCATTTAATCAAGTATCACAATAGGTATCTCAGAAGAATACCTAATAGGACCGAATAAAAACTTGTGATTTGGATTTTTTAGATGCTTCACATGAATTCAACATTTATATTAACCCTTTGGGTAGCTTACACAACCTAACCCCTCTGTCCAAGTAATGCAATAAAAAGGAAAAGACACTTTGAGGAAGCACTCACTATCAATTCCACCTATGGTCTTTACTGAATAACTATATACTCTATGGGGAAGCACTCAATGTCAATTCCCCCTATGGTTTCATAACATAAACTATAGACACTCTGAGGGAGAACTCACCGTTAATCCCCCTTGTGGTCTCATAACGTGAAATTTAACAGACACTCTGAGGAAGCATTCAATATCAATTCCCCTTATGGTCTAGCTATACCAGGTTCTCACCGCCCTATGAAATTTAATTGTGCATAAATGATATCAATAAGCCAAATTAATGTCAACTACTACATAGATAAACAATTCTAATGAATATCACAAGCATTTAACAAGCAGGAAAAGTCAAAAAGTTCCATCCTATCAAGCAAGGAAAGGAAGCAAGGTATGCCTCATAGGCAACCTGGACCAAATGGACCTAAACATTCAACAAGGAAACACACTCATGGGTTGTTCCTTAAACATGTAATTTTACATAATATAAAATCAAAAAACCCTTAAACCAACAATCAATCTAAGATAGATAAAATAGGGTTCAAATTCTTTAACCTGAAATACCCCAAACGTGGGCAATCAGAACTTTGGCATATAAAACTCAAGGAAAAACAATGAAAGGAAACAAACCACATACCTAGACATTGTACGATGAACACTCACGACCATCGACCCTTGAATCGACATAGAATGATGTATATCTACAAAAACATCAAAAACTTTCAACCTTGAATAACTTGAGAGAGAGAAGAAATCAGGAAGAGAGGATCTAGAAAAAGGAAGGAATCAACGGTGGGATTCCAACGCATCCGCCGGAGATAGAATCAGAGAAAGGATGAAAAATCGGTGTCTTGGAGAATATTCGGTGCTCTCGGTTTCTCCTAGACATAACAAGGGTAGAAGAATATGAACATGAGGGTTATACGTGACCCCAGTCCGATAAATCAAATAAAAGAAAAATTACACAGCGTATACTATTAATGAACATGTTGTATATTTGCCTCAACCTTCCCTTGACATTAGCATTCTACCATGTCACCCCACATGACCATGTCTCGGCCGTGACATTACTAAGACATGGTTGCACCCGAGAATAGGGTACACGACGTGTACTTATAAAACTTCCAAATTCTGCCCCTTTTCTCAAAAACACCCGAAATCAAGATCCATACCTGAAATGAAGATCCGAGTTCTTACAAACTTCCCCGCTTAAATAAATTCATCCTCAAATTTTCCAAACAAGGTGGTGAATAAGGATCCTTGAATAGCTCCAGCCACTATGATTGCACATCGGTCTCCCTCTCCCAAGTCTCATCCTATACTTGGTCATGCTTACAAAACACCCATACTAGAGGAACATACCGTCCACAGAGAGCCTTCATACTATGATCAAAAATCTTGATAATATGCTCCTCGAACAATGCGTTCACCTCCAAATCAGCCTCCTCGGGTTAAAAAACATGAGACGAGTCTGAGAAATAACATCATAGATAAGAGACGTGGAAGACGTCATGCATAACACAATACCTCTGAGGTAACAAAAAACGATAGGCAACCGGCCCGACTCTCTCCAAAACCTCAAATGGCCCAACGTATCTTTGTGAAAGCTTCCCCAGTATCCTAATCCTTCTGTATCCCAACCTCACTATAAAATGTAAGAAAACTGATCTCCGACCTCAAACTTTAGAGGTCATCTCCTTCGATCAACATAAGACTTCTTCCATTACTATACAGTATCCATCCTCTTCCGAATCAACTTCACCTGCTTTGTGGTCTCCTAGATAAGACAAGGTCCCAACATAGTTGCCTCTCCTGCCTCTATCCAACATAGGGGTGATCAGCATGGCATACCGTACAAAACCTCATAAGGTGTTGTCTGAATAGTTTCCTAAAATCTATTATTGTAGGAAACATCCACCCGAGGTATGTGCTTCTCCCAAGAACCTCCAAAATCTAGGATTCATGCTCGAATCATATCCTCCAGCACCTGAATCATGCACTTTGACCGGACATCTGTCTGGGGATGGTAAGCTTTACTCAGAAGCACTTGTGTACCCAAATCCTTATGTAACCCTTGCCAAAAACGTGAGATAAAGAGGGATTCTCTGTCTAAAACAATAGAGTGTGGAACCCCATGAAACCATAAAATCTCTCGAATGTACAAACTTCCAAGATGATAAACACTGGAGGTCTATTTGATCAGTAAGAAGTGTGAAACCTTCATGATCTAATTGATAACTACCCAAACCGCATCATTCCCTCAAGGCGATCTTGGTAACCCTGTCACAAAATCCATCATGACATCATTCCACTTCCACTCGGGAATGTGTAACTATTGTAAAATCCCTTCTGGTCACTAATTCTCCTCCTACACCTATTGACAAGTGGAACATATCATAAAAAAATAGAAACATCGGTCTTCATACCTGGCCACCAATACTAACGGTGTAGATCTCAATGCATCTTGGTGACACTAGGATGAAATTCCCAAACTAAGGAATGAAAATCCTACATAAACTCCTCACATATGTCTGCTGACACCCACATGCGTCCATGGAAACTCAAGACCTCATCCTCACCTATGGTCCACCACGGAGTAGGGTCCTCTCCTGACACACCCTCCCGTAGGTCTAGGACCTTAGAATCTGATAGCCACCACATTCTCACCCGATCCAATAGAGTAGAGGTAACAACCACAGAAGAAAGAAATGTCTTCCCCTATCTATCGTGCACCTCCAAATTCATATCAGATAACAAATACATAAGCTTCCAATCACTAATGGCTTCTTGAACTATCTGTATCTGAGTCTTCCTTATAAATTCATCAGCCACCGCATTGCCTTTCCCAGGCGTTTAGGCAAGATCAAAGTAAAATTACTGAAGGTACAAAACCCACCTTCACTGTCTCAAATTCTAGTCACATTGGGTAAAGATATAATTGAGACTTTTGTATTCAGTGTACACCACAAAATGCTCTCCCAAAATTTAATGTCTTCAACAGAACAAGGCATGAACAACTGTAGCTACCTCAAGATCGTGCGTCGGTTAATTCCTCTCATGTGGCCTCAACTGCCGAGACCCATATGCAATGACTCCATCTACCTGTATAAGCACTTCTCCCAGCCCGATACACGATGCATCATAGTAAACAGTTTAACTCTTTCCTGGCTCTGAAAAAACTAGTATTAGTGCTGAAGTCAACCTTCACTTCAACTCCTGAAAGGCTAACTCACAATAATCTGACCATGAGTACTTCAAACCCTTCTTAGTCCGGCTCTTTAGTGGATGCTAAGCATGAAAAGTCCTATAGTAACCAGCCATCCCCTGAAAACTCTGTACCTCAAAGACGTTCTTTGGATGCTCCCAAGAAACTACTGCTCTCACTTTCTTTGGGTCTATTGATACTTATGTTTTTGAGATAACATGACTAAATAAGAGAATCTAATCCATCTAAACGTGTAATTTTGAGATCTTAGCATATAAGTGATGCTATCTCAGTGTACTCAAAATGATCTCAAGATGGATAGCATGGTCATGTCGAGTGTGAGAGTCAACCAAGATATATTCCTTAAAAACCACCAAAAAGGAGTCCAAGTATGGACGAAACACTCGGTTCATTAGTGCCATAAAAACTGCAAGCGCATTCGTGAGACTAAATGGAATAACCACATACTCATATAGACCATACCTACTCGAAAAGGCTGCAAGAGATATATCAGATAGTCTAACACGCAATTGATGATAACCGGATCTCAAGTCAGTCTTTGAGAACACTCAGTCTCCTCAAAGTTGATCAAAGAGATCATAAATACTCAATATGGGATATGAGTTCTTAATATTCAATTGGTTCAGCTTCCGATAATCCATGCAAAGTCTGAAGGTACCGTCTAACTTCTTTTCAAAAAGGACAGGTAAACCCCAAGGAGATGTACTGGGTCGAATGAAACCCTTTTCCTGTAACTACTCTAACTGATTCTTGAGCTCATGAAACTCTAGTGTAGCCATCCTATAAGGAGTAATTGACACCGGTGCTGCTCCAAGAACAAGATTAATAGAAAATTTTACCTCTCACTTTAGAGGAAAACTTAAAAAGTCATCTGGAAAAAAATCTGGAAAACGATCGACCACTGGAGGAAAGTCCATCTATGAAGTCCCTTGGTAATCAAGTTACAGACTAGAAATTTGGGCTGTAACACCTCTCAACCCGTGATTCTTGGGTCTATCTCTACTTTCCTGGATATCCCATTTTCCCTTATGTAGAAACAATCTACCCTATGGTGACGTGAAAATCACCCTACGACGATAGCAATTGGCAAGAGACTGGAAGGGAACTAACTAGTTCATTCATAGAAAGATGTCATAACCCGTCATCTCTAAGAAATAAAGTTCCCATAATATGTGACACCGATTAACCTCAAGAGGGAACTCCTTGAACAGACATACACTAGATGTTATAGTCCCCAACAGAGTGTCCAGTGTCAAGATATAAATAGAAGTAAAGATACAAATCCCATGTTTCTCCACAATATGCACATATATAAAGCTATATGAAGCACCTGTATCGAAGAGAGAAGAAGATAAAACTGAGGAAACCAAAATCGTACCTCTAACCGTAGAGGTTTCGGGATCCTTCTCCTGCTGGGCCTGCTCTAGTGAAAAATCCCAACCTACGCTATGACCCTGTGAAGCTATCTAAGATTCCCGAGCTGATCCAACCTACGACTGTCGAAAACCTTGTATCTGACCACGGTGTCCATGACCACCACCTCAGCCTGAATGGCCTACAGAACTCCATCCCCCAGTCTTATGTGGAATTAGTGGTCCTGCCTTAGTATGTGGAGTTGAAATAGATCCACCCTCACTAGATATTGGTAGGAGGGTGTTGCAGAAATGCTGAAGATGTCCTATCTTTCCACAAGATCAGCACTCAACTGGGTCTCTTAGGTACATAGGTTTCTTATGTCCACCCTTCCCATACTAGTAGCACACCACCTGGATTCCTGAAGGAAAATCCTACCTACTCGGATCTCTATGAATAGACTCCCTACGGTGCTTCCTACTATCAGTCGGAAAGGTACCAACTTTGGATGCTGAACCACCCTGACCCATAGCTCCAGAATCCCTCAGGTTGCGCTCGATGATTAGTGACTAATTGACTATTGAAGATATGGAAGTCAACATGAAGATGCTCACCTGGGATTAGATGTCATGCCTGAGACCATCCTCAAACTTCCTCACCAGGAATAAGTCATCACCCCAAGAATGGGTGTGAAGCACTACAACTCTATGAATCGAGAAGAATAATCCATGACTGAGAGTGTACCCTACTAAAAAAATCAATAACTCTCAGGCTTTGTCATCCCTCAAGGTATCTGGGTAGAAGTAGTCATAGAAGGTACACTGGAACTCATCCCAAGCCATAAATCGCTGGCTTCCTACCTGTGATATCACGTCCCACCATCTCTTGGCGGAATCTCAAAGAATATACATAGAAAGATTCACTCTTCTCTCTGGAGGCATCTTGAGATGCTTGAAGATAGACAACATGGATTCTAACCATGACTCTATAGCCTGATTCCATCCATACCCTGAGAATGTGGGAGGTTTCTACTGCTAACCTTGACTCTAACACCACACACCGTGTTGTCTGGGTTTCTGGATAGTAGACCTCTGAAAATTCTCTAGAACCCTTAAAAACTTAAAACTTTTTCCAAGGAATGATAAATTCTGACCCATGGGAGCCCATACTCTCACGAATCAATGTTTGGCATCCTTTTTCACATTAAAACTTGACAGAATTCAATTAAAGTTCAAACATGATCCACCAAATTTCGATTCAATAGGGCCCATAACACCTTAGGGACCAAAGTTTGCTATCACTCCAAATTGAACTTTAAATATTATAATACCCTATCAAAATAGTAGGTATTATATAAAGGCTTCTGTCACAACAACTTGTATATCTAGAACAACATCTATCACAACAACATGAAATTAGTAATGCACCCTAAATGGAATGACAAGAATGCATGACATGTGATCCCTATCAAGTGCTTATATATTGCATGAGATGGCATACACTCATCTCATCAGGTTGCAATAGAAATAGAACCTCAATAATATCGACGATAACATCACAAAATGTGTGAATCACCCAATGGTAAAATCAAATCAACTATAACAATTGCAAAAACAAAAAATTGCAATAACCGTGGTAAATTGGATTTTCCCTGTACACTGGTTAGCTACTCCTGGGCATATCTTATTATCAACTACACATTTCTTCTTATCCCTACGTATAGGCTCCAAACAGTAAGATGAAGTAAAAAAGAACCTGCCTCTGATACCACTTTGTAACGTCCCGGTTCTGGGTGCCGCCCAAAGGTGCCCCATACCCGGTTGGTCACATGGCCTCAAGTGTATTTTCCCAAATGCCAGAGGCTGCTGACTAGAAGTGAGGGCCTTGGGTGTGATAGTGAGGAAACTATTCCTTCATTAGTATAGTATGCACAACAGAATAGAAAATAATAAATAGTAGAAGAAGCAATAATACCATAAAACAAGTAAACAACGGAAGAATGAATGCAAATAAATAACTGGAGCACATATATAAATGAATAATGTCACATATGTCTAGGGAAAAAACAAAAAAAGTCACAATTATGGAAAAAGAGTACTAAAATAAAGTACAAAAGAAAAAAATAAACTTCAGTAGCATCTCAAGCCTCAGCTTGGTCCCATGCTCTCCAACTCCACAACAATCAAGTACTTAAGGAAGAAGGGTGATTTCCCTTATCTACACCTGCAACCATATAATTTGTTTGGGTCCAAAAGCATGACCAAAATAGGGTGTGAGATGAATCCTAGTAAGAAACCACCACAAGATATGTGCCTAACTATCAGTGAATATATATATAAGGTAATAATGGGAACGCAACAAAGAAACTTGGAGTGCACAAAAGTAACCAAAACCTACAATTTTCATTTACATTATGTTCATCATTTAATCAAGTATCAAAACAGGTATCTCAGAAGACTACCTAATAAGACCGAATCCAATCTTGTGATTTCGATTGGTAGATGCATCAAAAACATTCAACATTTATATTAACCCTATGGGTAGCTCACACAGTCTAACCCCTCTAGTCATGTAATGAAATAAAAAGGAAAAGTCACTATGAGGAAGCACTCACTGTCAATTCCCCCTATGGTCTTTCTTGAATAACTATAGACTCTGTAGGGAAGAACTCAACATCAATTACCCCTATGGTATCATAATGTAAACTATAGACACACTGAGGGAGCACTCACCATCAATCCCCCTATGGTCTCATAGCATGAAATATACCAGAAACTCCAAGGAAGCACTCAACGCCAATTCCCCCTATGGTCTAACTAGACCAAGTTCTCACAATCATGTTAAATTTAATCATGCGTAAACTATATCAAGAAGAAAAATTAATCTCAACTACTATAGGGATAAAAAATTCCAATTCATATCACAAGAATTTAACAAGCAGCAAAAGTCAAACAGTTCCATCCTATCAAGAAAGGCATGGAAACAAGGTATGCCACATAGGCAACCTGGACCAAATGGACCTAAACATTAAACAAGGAAAAACACTCATGGGGTGTTCCTTAAACATTAAATTTCATATAATATCACATAAACAAACCCTGAAACCAAAAATTAATCTAAGGCAGATAAAATACGGTTCAAATTCCTTAACCAGAAATACATGAAATGTGGGTAATTAGCACTTTGGCATATAAAACTCAAGGAAAATAAATGAAAGGTAACAAACCACCTACCTCGACATTGTATGATGAACACTCTCAAACGTCGACCATTGAATCTACCTAGAATGACGTAGATCTACAATAGCATCAAAAACATTCAACCTTGAATAACTTGAGATAGAGAGAAGAAATCAGGAGTAGATGCTCTAGAAGAAGGAAGGACTCACCGGTGGGATTCCAACACACTCACAGGAGATCGAATCAGAGAATAGATTATGGATCAGTGTCCTAGATAAGAGTCAGCCCTCTCGGTCTCTCCTAAACTAAACAAGTCTAGAAGAAGACGAATAAGAGGGTTAGATGCAACCCCGGTCTGATAATTCAAATAAAAGAAAAAGTACACACCATGTACTGTTAATGAACACGCCGTGTATTTTCCTCCACGGACCCTTGATATCAGCTATCTGCCACATCACCCCACACAACTATGTCTCATCCATTACACGTCCAAGACACGACCATATGCAGGAACAAGGTAGTCGATGTGTACTCCTAAATACACAACATGTACTTATAAAATTTCTAAATTCTTACTATTTTCTCAAAAACACCCAAAATCAAGATCCATACCTGAAATGAAGATTTGTGTTCTTACATACCTCATAAGAAAACTTTGTATCTTACAATCTCTCCCTTTAAATAAATTCATCCCCAAATTTCCCTTCCAAGGGTAGTTAAGAGTCGCCTGAGAATAGCTCTGGTCACTGAACATGTACATTGTCCTCCCACTCTCAAGTATCATCTTGTAAACTGTAATGCTTATATATCACCCATTTTAGAGGAACTGATCAGTTTTGGAGAACCTTCAGGCACTTATCAATGATACGAATAAGATTCTCCTCAAAGGACATATCTACCTATAACTCTACCTCATCTAGTTGTAGAGTGTGAGACAAGTTTGAGTGATAATGGTGAAGCTGAGATACATGGAAGTTTCCATGTATCTCTTGGTACCTCTAAGGTAACTACAACAAATAGTCTACTAGTCCAACTCTCTCCAGAATCTTGAATGACCTGACATATCATGGTGAAAGCTTACAGTATCACTTAATTTTTCTATATCCTGGCTTCAGTGAGATACGTAAAAAGACCTGATCCCCAACCTCAAACTCTAGAGGTCATCGTCGATGATTTTACTAAGATTTATATCGAGACTATATATTATCCATCCACTTTCTGATCATCTGGACCTATTGAAAAGTCTTCTGCATGATACACAGTCCCAATAAAGCTAACTCACCTACCTATAAACATCACATGGGGGAACGACAAGGACTACCCTAAAAAGCCTCATATGGTTCCATTTTTATAATCGTATGATAGTTATTATTGCACGAAAACTCAACTAGGGAAATATTCCTCTCCTAAGAGCCCCTAAAATCTAGTTCCCATGCTCTCAGCATGTCCTCTAGCACCTAAATAATATGCTCTGACTGATCATCAGTATGAGGTCGGTATGTCGTGCTCACAAGAACCTGTATACCCAACGACCTCTGAAAACTTTTCCAGAAACGAGATGTAAATAGGACATCCCTATCCGATACAATGTTTTTACGAACCCTGTGAAGTTGTACTATCTCACAGATATACAACCTCCCAAGCTCATCCACTAACAAGGTCTCCTTGATCGGTAGGAAATGAGAAACCTTTATGATCCTATCCACAACAACCCATACGACATCACTACCTCAAGGTGACCTCAAAAACCCAATCATGAAATCCATCGCAAAATCATCCCGTTTTCACTCAGTAATGGGTAACTACTATAAAATCCCAGATGGTCACTAATTTTCTGCATTCACCAACTGATAGGTGGAACACATCATGACAAAACCAGCTACCTCAAGTTTCATCCCTAACCACCAATACAATCGACATAAATCACGGTACATTTTGGTAACAAAAGGAAGAATTTCCCAAACTGAGGCATGAAACTCCTGCATCAGCTCCTCATGTATTCCTACTAAAACCCATACATGTCCATGAATATATAGGATTTCATCCTTACCAACAGTGCAACTAGGAGTCATGTCCTCACTTTCCACACTATCCCACTGGACTAGGCCCTCAACATTAGGATAGATGCCTCATCCTCACTATATCTAGAATAGTATAGTTCAAAACTAAGGAAGAAAGAAAAATCTTCCTGAGACTATCCTACAGCTCCAAGTGAATCTTAGAAAATAAGGCCATAGGCCGCCACTCACTACTAGCCTCCTGAACTGCCTGTATCTGAGTCCTCTTTCTCAGTGCATTGGACACTGTATCACCTTTTCCAAGCGTATAGGAAAGCTCAAAGTCAAAAATACTATAGGTAATCAACCCAACGTCGTTGCCTCAGATTCAGATCACCCTATGTAAATATATACTTTAGGCTTTTTTGGTCTCTGTACACAAAAAAATGCACTCCTAGTAAATGGTTTCTTGAATAGCACAAAGTATGAACAACTGCAACTAACTCAAGATCGTGCGTCAGGTAATTCCTATCACGTGGCCTCATATGATGAGACCCGTATGCCACAATTCTATCACCCAACATCAAAACTTCTCATAGCCTGATACCCGATTCATCACAATACACAATGTAGCTCTTTTCCAGCTCTGACAGAATCAGGACCGACACTGATGTCAGTCTCACTTTCAGCTCCATAAAGGTTGTCTCGTCGGTATCCATTCATACAAACTTCAAAACCTTCTTAGAAAATCCCATAAAAGGTGATTCTAAGAGTGATAATTCATATATGATATGTCTTTAATATTCATATAGTCCCAAGAAACTCCATATATCGAAGAAATTCTTGGGATACTCCTAGGAAACTATAGCTCTCATCTTCTCTGGGTCAACTAACACTCTCATCTATGAGATAATATGGCCTAAGAAGTGAATATTATTCATCCAGAAGTGGCACTTTGTGATCTTAGTGTATAACTGATGCTCTATTAGTGTATCCAAAACAATCTCAAGATGTTTGGCATGGTCAAGTTGATTGTTGGAATACACAAAGATATCATCTATGAAAACCCAAAAAAAAAATCCATACAAGGTTGGAAAAATCTGTTCATCAAATCCATGAAATTCTTGTCACATTCATGAGATCTAACAACATAAGAAAATACTCATATAGACCATACATGCTATGAAAAGTTGTACGAGGTATTTCTTTGGGTTGAACACACAACTGATGATACCCAAATCTCAAATTAGTTTTCAAGAACACCTGATATTTTCAGAGTTAATCAAAAAGGTCATCTATCCATAGAAAGGGAAACTGATTCTTAACTGCCAACTAGTTCAATTTTTAATAATCCACACATAGAACGAGGTCATCATTCACATTTTTCACAAAAAGGATAGGTGAACCCCACATAGAAGTACTGGGTCATATAAACCCATTTGACTTAAAGTCCTCTAGATACCTCTTGAACTCCTGCAACTCTGTAGTATCCATCCTGTATGGAGGAATGGATACCGGTGAAAATCTGGAACTAGATCAATGGATAACTACACCACTCACTGAGGTGGTAAACTAGAAAATTTATCCAAGAAAACATCCATAAAATTATCAAACACTGGAGGGAAATATTCCTAAAGATATCCCTGACCAACCAAATACAAAATAAGAATTTGGGATTTCATCCTGCTCATCCCACGATGCTGAGGTCCATCCCGGATCACTTGAACATCCCATTCACCCTTTTTAATAAAAACTCTCCCCTATGGTGTTGTGAAAGTCACCATACAACAATAGAAATCAACATGGGATCGATAAAAAAATTCCCAGCCTATCCTGAGTATGATGTTAAACCTGGTCATCTCGAGGAAAAAAGATCCCATATGAAGTGACACCCACTAATCTCAAGGGGGAACTCCCTGGACTAGCGTATACACTACAAAAAAAAATGGCGACTAGAAGGGGTTATTTTTTTCATTTAGAAGGGGTTGAAGCCCCATCTAAACACTATAGAGGTGATTAACCATAACCACTGCTAAAGTGGCTGCCTACTATGATTAGAGGAAGTTTTCATGAATTGCTGGTAATATGAAGGTGAGTTTAGTGGTGGTCAAATTAGAAGGGGTTTTAACCCCCTCTAATTTTTCCTTAAATTGACAAGAAATCGACCGATTAGGGGCAGTTCTAACCACGTCTAATGTAATTTTATTATTAGGAGTGGTTAAAACCGCCCCTAACATTAGTTTTCTTTAATTTTCTCACCCCTCCCCTGACACCCACAAGCTTGAGATCCCCCTAAACTTTGATACCACTGATCACCCATGATCTCCCCCACACCGACACCCTACTTGACCGAGATCTTCCCCACTAAGTTCCCCCCCCCCCCCCCCGAGCTAACACCATCACTCGATCCCCTCACCTCTAACACTGCTGAATAACACGCCAGCTGACCCCGATCAACTAACACGCCAACTGACCCCGCTAGATGCTGACATCCGTTGACTGACAGGCTAGCTGACAATGTCGCTCGTTCGCCTGATCCCCTCACCTCTGACATCGATTCTAGACTAATATCGGCCTCCTGATAAGCCTTCTAACCATCGCTCACCCACCCCCTAACAGTGCTGCCTGATACATGACAACCCGAGATCCCCTGCTGACACAACTTGCTCGCCTGATGCCCACCCTACTCTCATATGGAGAAAAATTAATACTGGTAGGCTTCGAATCCAGGTTAGAAGAATCTTTCCCTGAAACTCCTCCACAAGGCCAGTTCTTGTTTTCTTATACTCATGTAATATATTATATTTATTTAAATATAGAAAGAGTATATATAAAATAATATATATATATATATAGAATTATAAATAATATAATATATATGTGTGTAATATTATAGATAATATATATTTTTGAATAATATATATATAATTATATTTACATATCTAAATAAATATATAAATACATTTATATTATATATTATTATTACAACTATTTTCATATATTATAAATATATATCATATATTTATTTATAATATAAGATGAAATTAAATAATTATACATTTATGTTATAATATAAGACAAAATTAAATAATTATACATTTATATTATTAATATATATTTATACATATATTTATAAATACATTTATATTTGTGTGTGTATGTTATAATAGTAATATTATTTATTATTAACATTATCATTACACATATTTTTTTAAACTATAAAAAGTATATGTTGGTTTTATAAATACTATACATTTATATAATATATAATTTATATTATATATATATATATATTATATTATATACATTTATATTATATATATATATTATATTATATATATATTATATTAAATAAAGTTATATTATATATTTATCTATGTAATTATATATATTTATATTATATCATATATACACATTTATATGTTCACATGAAATAAAATACATTCATATAATTGGAAATATATAATATTATTAAATGATATATATACATTTACAAAATTAATTTATAATTAATATGGTATACTTCAATATGTTTAAAATAATTATATAATATTTACAAATTTATATATAATAAAATATAATTATAATATATATAGCTTTAATTTTGTCTTGTATTATATATATTATTAAACATAATATAATATAAATGTATTTATGAATATATATACAATACAAATGTACTTAAAATAATATATGTATAATATAAATCAAAATATAAATGTATAGTATTTATGAAACCATGTATAAATTTTATATATTTGAATAAATATATTTATAATTAAATTTATATTTTGTATACCAATATTTATATACATATACATTTTTGTTTATATATATAAGTATTTATTTAAAGTATTTATATATTGTTTATATATATATATATATGTTTATAATTTTTTTAAATAAATTTATATAACGTGTTTATGTAATACACACACACACACATATTATAATTTATTTTATTTATATGAGATTTAATTTAAAAAAAATTAGAGGGGGTTCAAAACCCCATATAATCAAAGGGATCAACGACAGTTAATAAACCCCTCTAATTTCATAAATTATAGGGGTTTCACTACCCCCTATAATTTCTTAAATTAGAGGGGGTTCAATACCCCCTCTAATATAAGGGATTAGAGGTGGTTCATGAACCCCCACTAATTTCTTATATTAGATTGGGTCTTCAATCCCCACTAGTTCCTTTAAAAAAACAAATTCCATTACATATATATATAGCGCATCTAAAATCTAACCTAATATATACCACCACTAATTACTAAATTAGCTGTGGTTTTGATATAAATGCCTCTAAAATCCAACAAAAACATTCAAAAAATAATGCTAGAAATTTTATAAGGGGTTGTGAACCCCCCATAAATTCTATGATTAGTAGGGGTTGTGGATAACCCCCTCTAAAATGAATTTAGAGGGGGTTGTGAATAACCCCCTCTAAAAAACTACCCCTAATCTGTTGATATTTTTTTTATTGTGAGACCCTATGTTCTGATCCCCAATGGAGTATCGAAGGTCATAAAACCATCAGAAAACTGAAAAACAAGCCCATGGATTTCCACCATAGGTATAGATATGAAGCTATGGGATTCACATGTAACAAAAAGAGAAGATTCCAACATAGAGGATACTAAGATAGTATCTCTCACCATAGATGGATTGGTGATATGTTCCCTATGTGTAGGCTATATAGAATATAACTTGACTAAATTAGGGCCCTATGACACAACCTCACTACCTAGAGTAGGCCCACTCTACTGTCTAGTTACAACTGGTGCCTGTGTAATGTCCTGACCTGAGGTCCACTTAACCCATTCCCTGAGTCGGTGGGTCACATGGCCTCAAGAGTACCTCCCCATATTCCAGAGGCTACCAACTAGCAGCGAGGATGTAACGATGCTATAGTGGGAAGACTATAGCCTCTTATCAGAGTGGAATAATGGATACAACAAAAAAACATTCAATATAAAAATCATAATATAAACAATCAAAATCAATAAACTGTGGAAGCATATATAAAAAGAAAAAAATAAACAAGTAGTAGAAGATAACCAACTGAACAACTGATAATAATATGACAAGAGTGGAAGTATGAAGGAATAGATCAACTAAATAAATATGTCAAATCCTTTATGGAAGTTTTTGATACATGGATGCATGGAATGATGATAATAAAAGGGGAACATGGGAGAAGGCATACAAACATGCCATACAAAAGTACAAAAAGAAAGAAATCAACTCCACTAGAATCTTGAGCTAAATCTTGGTCCTATGACCCTAAGATCCATATATAAGCATGATCATGTCAACAACCTGTAGAAGGGCGCTTTCCCTTATCCATATCTATAGGCAGATAGTCTTCTCAGGTACCAAAGGCAGCCTGAGTAGGGTGTGAGATAAAATCTCAGTAGACCACCACCAATGGTGTCTATGTATAATAAAAATAGTGCTCGTAACTAAACAGTGTGCAGGTATAACATAATAAGAATAACAATGCTGAAATAAATAACCATCCCACTTAGGTTCCCATATGACACCTGGTGGGTCTATAACAACCTTGTTATTTATTACACACTAAAACATGATTTATTACATATATTTCACATAATACAACATAGAATATCAAGAGGTCTAGTGTATTTGGGGCTTAGGATCATTACATAACAACTTTAAACATGAAATACAACATCTTTATTGAAAACTTCCTTTACATGACCACTACATTCCCTCGTACTTAGCACTGTATGGGATAACCTGAGGACATGCATAAGAAAAGGGTGAGCTATAAAGCCCAGTAAGAGAATAAACATGGAATAACATGAGGAATACAATAATTGTTAGACAATAGGCATATCAATGGAAAAAAATATAAAAATGAATATAAAGTCATGATAAAGCATGATAATCATAACATGGAAATGTGGCAACAACACTTAACATGGAATTTAGTATGAACCAAGGCTTATTGCACATGGAGCATGAGTAAACCCTCATTGCAAATGAAGCATGGGTAAACCATAATTGCACTTGAATTATCATGAGTCAACACTCATTGAACATGACATATCATGATACTATACTTTACCCAATGTATTGGAGTGCTATCATGGCACACCCTTATTAAACATTTCATTTCATGCATAAGTGTGCCACATGGATCATATAACAGGAAATCAATCAACATAATAAGTTATTACAGATTAATTAATGTGGAATAAATATATTAAATTAACAATCAACATGTATATATTAAAAAAGTTTAATACCCTTTATAGAGATATGGGCATGGTATTCACTACACAATGATCTTGGCTTGAAAAAACGCGGTGCAATTTCGGCAGCATAACGACGTGACATAAGGATTCATGAAAATGGTTGATGAGATAGAAATGGGTGTTTCATCATATGTAAATGAAATGGATAGTAATGGGGTCATATAGATACATGTACCAACAAATGTAATGTAATTTAGATGAATAATACAAAATAATTACTTTGATGTAAAAGAGGAGAGAGAAATCCCTCAAGGAATTTCGGCATGGTAACAGGTGTACATGGGAGGAATTAATGAGAGATAAAGGGGTCTCCCATCATCCAAACTTAAATAGGGAAGTATAGGGAAGGTGATAAATTATACCCCCACATTTTTAATTGAAAACAAAAGGGCATAACAACTTAAAGAAAATTGGACAAAAATGAGAAAGGAAGAAATCCCTTACTTGGAAGTGTGATCCCAAAAGCTTGGGAGAAGCTTGAGAGAGGCTTCTTGGGAGCTTGAGGAACTGTGGGAGGATTCTAGAGATAGGAGGGAATAGGTTGGATAAACTCCAAAGGCTTTTAGTGAAGAGGAAGTGGGAGCTTGGGTGGGTTTATATAGGAAAGGATAGGGAATTCTTTATTATTTAGGTTTGGGACACCTCACATTAAACTAATCAGAACCACAAACCAACCCATGGTTATCCCCATTTTTTTTTCAAAAGGAGAGTGGAAAACAATATTTTTTAAGTCCAAAGGCCTATATTCTTAAAATAATAGGGTTTATTATGTGGAGGTGAGTCACACTCTCAAGGAAAAAAATTTAAAAAGACAAAATATTTTATATGTCTTGGAGGGTCCACTAAGGCTTTGTAAAATAAATCAAATAAATCCAAAATTACATTATTTTAAGGATAAAACATATATTGGCCGAAAATATACTTTATAGTATTTTATTACATCACTATTGGGTCATTATGATGTCATAAAACACATTATATATTTAGACGATATTTATTTTTTTAACCAAAAATTCGACTGTCTCAAAAAATCATGAAAAATTCACTATTTGATAATTTCGATGTCCTGATTCCAAAAATAATATTAATTTTATCTAAATAATTATCTAAATATGTGAATTTTAACTTTTAATATAAAAACCGACATTTATCGAAAATTCATGGGTTTGGACAATAGTAGTTTTCAAACCTTAATAAAAATTACAATTGCATTCATAAAATTATTCAATAATTTATATTTAATAAAAAGTAAATTAATAATAATAATATTTTATTAAAATTTTATTTAATTAAAAAATACATTAATTTATCAAAATATATTTCTTAGATTAAAATTAACTAAAAATTTTATTTGTGCTTTAAAAACAATTTATAAAGTAATAATAATAAAAGAATGTATATTATCTATACAAGAATGAGGTAAATAATAGTAGTACTAGGGTCTTGTTATATAAACCCTTAAAACACCTGCATAATACCTTAGGTTAAGGTGTGCAGTGATGACAAACTCTTGGTGTGGCTCCGATAACATTGCTCAAGTGGTAATCTCAATCAACTTCCACTTCTCTCATAGGTGGTTCTGCTTGAGCTTAATGTATTCAATATCGGATTGGGCTTGGTCAAGAGTGAAACCCAATGATGCCACCTACTTTCTGAGCTCTGATAAATGGGCTTCATATGGGGAAGTCTACTGGATGAGGGCATCACTTCCTTTTTCTGAGTAAATTGGATTTGTTAAAGCCCTATATTTATACTAATCATGTGATCAATATTCAACGACTATATTAGAAAAAATCACAATTCTTAATGGTATTTTTGAAATCCAGAAACATAAAACCAAAGAAGTTCACATTTTATATAAACATAATAAGATATTTAATTAGATCAATAGAAATTTTCATTAATGAAAGTTTGGGTCATTACAATCTTCCCCCCTTAAGAAATTTTGCCCTCAAAATTTCCTTTTCCCACACTAAAACTGATGTGGGTAACTCTGCTTCATCACTTCTTCCGATTCCCACATCGCTTCTTCAAACATATGGTTTTTCCACAATACCTTGATGAAGGGCATTGTATTATTTCATAGAACTTTTTCTCTATGATCTAAGATCTTCACTGGTTTCTCCTCGTAAGAAAGATCATCCTCTAGATGTACTACCTATAAAGAGAGTACATGTGAAGGGTATGATATGTACTTTCTTAAGAGGGATACATGAAATACATCATGTACTTTGGCCATGGTTGGTGGGAGTGCTAGTCGATAGGCCACAGCCCCAACACGATCAAGAATCTAGAAGGGGCTGATGTACCTAGGACTTAACTTCCCTTTCTTTCCAAACCTCATGAACTTATTCCATGGAGATATGCATAGAAATACCATGTATCCAACTTTAAACTCAAGGTCTCATCAAAGGTTATCTTCATAACTCTTCTGTCGACTCTAGGATGCCTTGATATGATGCGGAATGGTTTTCACCTTCTCCACCATTTATTCATCCATTTCTAGTCCCAGCAGCTTATGCTCACCGACTTCATCCCAACATGCCGGTGTTCTGCTCCTCTTCCCATACAAGGCTTCATAAGGCTCCATTTAGATGCATGAGTGGAAAATGTTATTATAGGAGAATTCAACCAGAGTAAGATGGTGATCCCAACCTCATTTAATTTCCATTGAACATGATCTAAACATATCTTCCAGTGTATGAATAGTTTTCTCAGAATGGCCATCAGTTTGAGGATGATAGGTCGTATTGATGTTCAGTTCAGTATCTAGAGCACATCGAAGAATCATCCAAAACTTAGAGGTGAATCTTGGATCTTGATTGGATATAATAGATAGTGGTACTCCATGCAGCCATACCACTTCCCTGATGTATATACGTGCCAGTTGATCCAATGAGAAATCCTCTCAAATTACATTGAAGTGTGAAGACTTTGTAAGATGATCCAAAACAACCCATATTGAATTTTTGCCTTTGTATGTCTTCAGAAGTTCAGTGACAATGTCCATGGTGATGTTCTCCCATTTACATGCTGGTATGGGAAATGGTTCCATCATCCCCTTAGACTTCTGACTCTCTGCCTTCACTTGATGAAACACCAGGCACATTGATGTATACTCAGTGATCTCCTTCTTCATATTATCCCACCAATAATTCTCTCAGAGATCTCGATACATCTTTGTGTTTCCTCTGTGGATAGAGAAATTTGAACTATGTGCATCATCCAAAAGTTCCTTCTTCAGCTCCATACTTGATGGAACACATAGTCTTTTACCAAATCCCACAATTCCTTCTTCATTAACATTGAACTATGGGGATTTACCTTCTCTAATAGCTTCCACTTTCTTCTGAACTCTCTCATCATCCTTTTGAGCATCCTTTAACCTTTCCAAAATAGACAGTTGAGAAATCATTTGTGAAAGGATTGATGATGTTCCATTCTTTATGATTCCCATGTCTATCTTCATCAAATCTAAGAATATTGGATTGTTTTCAATTCTAATCAATGATGAAATCGTTGGGTCCTTTCTACTTTGAGAATCTGCCACCTTGTTCGCTTTCCTAGGGTGGTAATGGATTGAGCAGTCATAGTCTTTGATCAGCTCTAACCATCTTCATTGGAGCATGTTCAACTCTTTATGTGTGAATATATACTTGAGGATTTTGTGGTCCGTATATATTTCACACTTCTCCCCAAAGAGATAATGCCGCCAAATCGTTAAATCAAAGATCACCAAATCCAACTATAGATCATGTGTTGGATAATTCTACTCATGAACTTTCAATTGCCTTGAAGTATAGGCAATGAATTTTTTATTTTGCATCAACACATAGCCCATGCCCTTCTTCAAAGATCACTGAATACCCCAAAAAGTTCTCCACTTATGGGTAATGTGATTACGGGTGTAGTGATAAGCCTCCTTTTCAACTCCTTGAATCTTTCATAACATTCATCACTCCAAGAAAACTTTACTCCCTTCCGAGTTAGTTTGGTAAGAGGGTTGGAAAATCATGAGAAATTTCTCACAAATCGTCGATAATATCCCGCTAACCCTAAGAAGCTATGGATATCTGTTATTGATGTTGGCCTCGTCCATCCCTATATTACATTTTTCATAGAGGGATCCAAATATATCCCATTTATTGTGATGATATGGCCCAATAATTAGACCTCCATCAACCACAACTCATACTTGCTATACTTTTCATAGAGTTTCTCCTTTCGTAAGGTCCCTAGTACAGTTCTTTGATGCTCCTCATGATCCTCCTTGATTTTGGAGTATATTATAATATCAACTATAAATACTACCAAAAGTTTGTCGAGGTAATATCTAAGGACTCTATTCATCAAGTCCATGATGATTGCTGAAGCATTAGTGAGTCTGAAAGGAATTACTATGAATTCAAAGTGCTTGTACCTTGTCCGAAATGAAGTCTTGGGGATATCTTCCTTCTTCACCCTTACTTGATAATATCCCAACTACGAATCAACCTTTGAGAAGTATTGTGCTCCACGTAGTTGATCAAACAAGTCATTAATTCATGGGAGAGGATAATTGTTATTTATCGTGATTTTGTTAAGCTCACGATAATCAATGCAAATGCGCATTGACCCACCCTTCTTCTTGACGAAGAGGACTAGTGCACCCCATGGTGAAGCACTTGGGTGTATAAGCCCTTTATCCAGATTTTCTTGTAGTTGTTTCTTAATCTCCTCAATCTCTATAATAGCCAATCTATATGGAGTCTTGGATACTGGGAATGCCCCAGGTATAAGATCAATTGAGAATTCAACATCTCTTCTAGGAGGAAGACCAGACAATTCCTCGGGAAACACTTCAGTGAATTCCATCACAATAGGCATGTCTTCAAGGATGGTTGCCTCCTTAGACACGATCATCTGAGATAGATATGTGTGCTCATAGGTCATTAATATCCACTCTTAAGATGATGGAGCTAAAGAAGATTCATCTTCCTCATTGCACTTGTACAGAATAGGGGGTCGATTCTCTACATAAAGAGTGATTTCCCTCTCAAGGAAATTTATGTTGGATCTATATAGGGAAAGCCAATCCATGCCAATAATTGGATCAAATTCCACCAAAGGGAGTATGATGATGTTCTTTGTGAATTTAAATACACCTATTATGGTAGGGGAGGAGTTATATACATGGGATGAAATGATTGCCCCATTTTCCATACTCACCGACACATTTACTTCCATGATTTGTGGTGGTGTTGGGATTGTTCTACTAAACTTTTGGGATATAAAAGAATGCTTAGAACCTAAATAAAAAAATTACGTTCAATATTCTTAAATGAATAACTAGAATACCAGTCACCACTTCATTGTAGGGGTTCACTTTGGTGGTAGTGATGGAAAAATCTCCCCCTTTCTTCCTTGCAGGTTGTTGGTTGCCTCCGAAAACTATTGGCTTAGGTAACTAATTTGCAAGATGCTCTGGTTCTTTGCAGTTGAAGCAATGAACAACGCGTTGAGAGTCGAACGGAGAATTCCTCTCCTCTGTCATATCCGTGGGTTTTTCTTGTAAAAAGTTAATGGCTAAGTTACCTTCTCTTCCATACCTAAAGAATTTCCTCATCCCCTTCAGGCAATTTCTGGGGTGCTTCTTTCCACACCTTTGAAAAGTGGGGTACTGGATTTTCTTAGCACCATTGGATTTATCCATCAAACCACCAGAATTGAATTCCAACTTACACTTCTTATCCCCATGATACCCCTGAGGTTCTCTTATCTCCATTTCAACCTTGAGGGCACATCAGACAATTTCCTCATAGCTGTCAAAGTCACGGATCGCCAGGGATTTCCGTAGGCTTGGTTTCAGCCCACCAAAGAAGCGGCCAGCCTTTCATTTGGGGGTAACGACAAAGTCGAAAGCATATCGTGAAAGCCTTGTGAATTTTTCCACATACGCTCTAACAGATTCGTCGTCTTTTTTTTCTTGAGGTCAAGGAAGTCCCTTTCCATCTTAAACCGGAGGGTGCAAAGAAAATATTTATCAAAAAACATCTTCTGGAAATACTTCCATTCCAATGCCTTGATCTCCTCCTTAGGCTTCATATTTTTGATCAATGTCCACCATTGATCAGCTTCACCCACCATACGATAAGCATCCAGAAGAACATTCTCTTGTTTGGAACATTAAAGGATGGAGAAGATCTTTTCAATGGAGTTGATCAACTATTTGGCGATTGAGGGATCATATGATCCATTAAAAGTAGGAGGCCTTTGTCTCATGAAGATCTCAATAGTGACTTGTTCTTTCTTGGGGGGGGGGTTGAACGTTCCTCTTGACCCATGTTTCTATTCAAATCTTTAGTTAAATGAGATAGAATCATGACAAAGTTCATGATTCCCACTCCCATCAGATTGGGTATCTCATTAGCACAGTCATCACATTGATCTTCACATCGGTTATTAGCCCGGGTCCTCCTATTACCAGCCATTGGCTGGAATAAAAGTAAAGTTAGGGGTAACACATAAAGGGTAATCCAATTAAAAAACAGATGACTTATAAATATATTTTATTTCCTAAAATTTTGAATCTATAGGCTTCAATCTATGTTATCCAACATATATTCTCAGAGGATTTTTTTAATTCCCTTAATAATGGTTCATACTAAGATTGTGAATTTACCAATGCATATCCCTCATAAAGTTTCATAACCAAGAGTGTAGCAAGACCCATTTTTGTGTACCAAGATACCCTGGGTCAAGACCGAAACTCCTTGTCGGGGTTTTCACTCCTAGGTACATCTGTTCCAGATCCGCCTCTACCTGATCGTATCCAAACAGGGATGTATTTGCTTGATAAACCACTTAATCAATACTCAACAAAACATAGTAATGTTTTTATTATTCTTAGTCTTATCCCTAAGGCTTTCACTAGGGTTTTCTAATCCTAATCCCAAAATAACTAAACCTATCCTTTGATACCAGCTATAACAACCATGTTCTTTATTACACACTAAAACATGATTTATTACATAAAATTCACTTGATAGAAAATAGAAGATAGATAGGTCTAGTGTCTTTGGGGATTATGATTATTAAATAACAACTTAAAACATTAAATACAACATATTTATTGAAAACTTCCTTTACATGACCACCACATTCCATCATACTTAGCATTGCATGGGATAACCTGAGAATATGCATAAGAAAAGGGTGAGCTATAAATCCCAGTAAGGGAATAAACATGGAATAACATGAGTAATACAATAAATGTTATAAAATAGGCATATCAATGGATCACAAGAGAAACATTAACATAAAGGCATGATAAAGCATGATAATCATAACATGGAAATGTGGTAACAACACTGAACATGGAATATAGCATGAGCCAATGCTCATTGGACATGGAGCAAGAGTAAAACCTCATTGCACATGAAGCACAATTACTCCCTTATTGCACTTGAATTATAATTAGTCAACACTCATTGCACATGATGTATCATGATACTATACTTTACCCAATGCATTAGAGAGATATCAGGGCACACCCTTCTTAAACATTTCATTTCATGCATAAGTGTGCCACATGAATCATATAACATGGAATCAATCAACATCATAAGTTATTAAATGATTAAGTAATGTGGAATAAATACATGAAAGTAACAATAAATATGTATATGTGCATAAAGGTGAATATCCTTGATAGATACATGGGTATGGTATTCACTACACAATGATCTTGGCTTGAAAAAATCCGGTGCAATTTCGGCAGCATAACAGTGTCACATAAGGAATCATGAAAATGTTAGATGAGAGATAAATGGGTCTTTCATCATATTTACATGAACTAGACAGTAAGGGTTTCATATAGATACATTTACCAATAAACATAATGTAATTTAGATGCATAATACAAAGGAATTACCTGGATGTAAAAGAGGAGAGAGAAATCCCTCACAAAATTTCGGCATGGTATTGGGTGTACATGGGAGGAATTAATGAGAGATAAGTGGGTCTTCCATCATCAAAAAATAAATAGGGAAGTATGGGGAAGGTGAGAAATCATATCCCAACATTTTTAATTGAAAAAAAGGGCATAACAACTTAAATAAAATTGGACAAAAATGAGAAAGAAATAAATCCTTTACTTGGAAGTGAAATCCCAAAATCTTGTTAGAGGATTGAGAGAGGATTATTGTGATCTTGGGGAACCATGTGAGGATTATAGATAGGGGAGGGAATATATTTGACGAACTCAAAAGTATTTTAGTGAAGAGGAAGTGGGAGCTTGGGTGGGTTTATATAGGAAAAGAGAAAGAATTCTTTATTATTAAGCTTTGGGACACCTCACATTAAACTAATCAAAACCACAAACCAGACCATGGTTTTTGCCGATGTTTTTTTCCAAAGGGGAGTGGAAAAAATATTTTATAAGTCCAATTTCCAAACTTCTTAAAATAATAGGGTTGCTTATGGGGAGGTGAGTCACACTCTCAAGGAAAATAATTTAAAAAGAAAAAATGTTGTATATGTCTTGGAGGGTTCACTAAGGCTTTGTAAAATAAATCAAATAAATCCAAAATCACATTATTTTAAGTATAAAACATATATTGGCCGAAAATATAATTTATATTATTTTATTACATCACCATTGGGTCATTATAATGTCATAAAACATATTATATATTTAAATGATATTTAATTTTTTACCCAAAAATCCGACTGTCTCATAAAATTATGAATAATTACCCATTTGATAATTCCGACACCTGATTAAAAAATTAATATTCATTTTATCTAAATAATTATCTAAATATTTGAATTTTAACTTTTAAAATAAAAATAGACATTTATCGAAAATTCATGGGTTTTGACAAAAACAGTTTTAAAACCTTAATAAAAATTACAATTGCATTCATAAAATTATACGATAATTTATATTTAATAAAAAGTAATTTAATAATAATAATACTATTTTATTAAAATATTATTTAATTCAAAAATCCATTAATTTATCAAAATAGATTCCTTATTTGAAAATTAATTAAAAATACTATTTGTTCTTTAAAAACTAATTACAAAGTAACAATACTAAAAAGAATGTATATTCTCTATAAAAAAATAATATACATAATCATAGTACTAGGGTCTTGTTACATAACCCCTTAAAATACCCGCATAAGACCTTAGGGTAAGGTGCGCGATGGTGATAGACTCTTGGGGTGACTCAGATAACATTGCTCGAGTGGTAATCTGTATCAACTTACACTTCTTTCGTAGGTGGTTCTGCTTGAGCTCAACATATTCAAGCTTGGATTGGGCTTGGTCAAGAGAGAATCCCAATGATTCCACCTCTTTTCTGAGCTCTGGCAAATGGGCTTCGTATGTGGTAAGTCTACTGGATGAGGCCATTTCTTCCTTTTTCTGAGTAAATTGGATTTGTTAAAGCCCTATATTTATACTAATCATGTGGTCACTGTTCAATGGCTATATTAGAAAAGGTCACAATTCTTAATGGCATTTTAAAAATTCAGAAACATAAAACTAAATAAGTTCACATTTTATATAACCATAATAAGACATTTAATTAGATCAAGAGGAATTTTCATTAATGAATGTATGGGACGTTACAGGGTCTACCTACTTCAGCTCATGGCTGGAAGGATAGTTTGAAAAGTCACTATATATATATTGTTAATATATATATATATATATAAAGTATAAATATATATTTTTCATCCACCTATATAAACCAAGAATATGCAGATGTAAGTGGACATATACCAGTAATACAAGTTGCTGGCTGGACCGAGATTAACTTTGACATCCATAACTAGTCTAACGAGCCTATAATCTCATGCAATAGGGTACATTCCCTACATCCCAAGAATAGTGAAAGACATCATGAATGACACATGGTATGGTGATTGATCCATCATACCAATACTCTAATTATGGAATGTGGCGTGTAAATCTCAACGCCCATATAGTATCACTGGTGTGATATTTCATACTCAACACCCGATGTAAGGGAGCATGATTATCCTCCATGATAAACACCCCTTACCATCATACACAACCTCTATAGAGGCATCATTACATTTATACTATACAACATGAGGCAAAAACTCTCATCTAACATGTTCATTCAGCCCATATATGTATAATAGATGCATATTTGTATTTATAATTTAAAACACGGGGAATTATCTCTTATGTTCCATGCTATTTAAGTTAAATTTCATACATGGAATTTAATTTATAATAAGATTTTAAGAAATCATAAGCAGACTGAATTGCCTTACCTTCCTTTGAATTCATTCCATTAAAATCAATTGATTCATTTTATTTAAGTAAGAGTGTACCATCTTGAATTTGTCAACCCATGTGAGCAATTCCATTTAACTCATTCAATTTACTAAAACATGGGAAACCCATTTTAAAGATCAAAGCATCAAACCGAGAGTGTAATGGTCAATAGGGAAAATTCCTACATGGAAAAATCCTTTTCAAATCTAGGCCAAGAACTTAAGGGGTGCTTTGAATCGTTAAACACTTCTATGCATGAGGGAAAAAACATTTAAATTCTAATATGAAATCCAAATAGGCATTTTGTACATTTGGGAAATTAAACATTTAAGGAAAAATAAGCTTTACACACCCAAGGGGTGGCCATATAAGGTATATAAAACCTCTAAAACACTAAAGGAGAATCAGTAGGTGAATATTAAGGCATGATGTGAAGTTCTCAGTTAGGATCTAAATATCACTGAGAGGGGGAGGGGGTGAATCAGTCATATCTATTTCTTTTTATGTTTCCTTCTTTTTTAAACAACCTTTGCCTCCTTTTAAAGAGTTTATTCCCTGCTGAACACACACAACCATAGGAACACAAGATTTACAAGGTTCACTACTCAACAAGAGTAGCTAAGTCCTTGGTATGGTATGAAAATAATCTTGTACCACACAATCCACTAGAAAACAATCCTTTGATGTGGAATAAAATGAGTAGGATATACCCTTACACTCGTGTAGCCCTTGGAAAACAATCTGCATGTGTGTGTGCATCCACTTAGCACAAATAGGGAATTATAGTATTTCAGTGCTTCTTTCTAATTGAATAGGTGTATTCTCTGAAGTACAAATCTCCACTTTCCTACCCAGAAGCCGGTAAGAACTATATTATGCACAACTGAATATGTGAAAAGAACCCAAATCATTCGTGAACCCTTTTAGGTGTCTTTCATGAAACTTTAATTCCTCATGTGAAAGATTTGACTATTGTCGCAAAAGACCTATTGCGTGCAACTTCAATCTTGAGAGTAACTCTCTTCTTGTGCGCAACTTATCCTTCTTGCACAAAATTCTATTTCTTTCACGCATTACCCTTTACATAAAATTATTTTGTGCCTCAGAGATTGGGAGTTATCTAAGTGTGGATCTCAACAAATGTTAGTGGGTCACCTATTATTTATAGACATCGTTGACCCTTGCGTGCAAAAACCCCAATGTGTCGTCCAAGATCCTGACGCGTCATGAAAAAACTCTTTTAACATTGCATTGGGCGTGTATGTCTCTTAAGAACCAACCTCATATTTCACACACTCCTTGAATCTTTCACGCACTTCACACCTTTTCTATTTTTCAAAGTTTTTACATCGAATCATGCCTTGAACACAACATTCCAAACTCCCTTCAATCTTGCGCGCAAAAACCAATCTTTCACGCAACCCTATCCTTTTTCAGATTTTTATATTTGGATCATGGAACTCCACTTGTAGGAAACATATCAAGACATCTTCATACTTGCATGCTGTAGGTTCCGGGTGCAGTGTAAGCGCGTTGGTGGGTTTTCCCAACTTTAATTTTAACGTTAAACAATGTTCAATCCGAGATCTGTCACGATGTAAAACGCTGAATCTTCAGAATAGAATGAGGAACAAAAAACTTAAGAGGGAATCCCAGAAACATAGAGATAGGATCATCATATTTTGGTTATAATTAATTTAATTAATTCACAAGAATTACCTTGGTGGAATTATTTCTTCGTTGATGTCTCCGGTCACGATCCTGTGATCCGTCGTTCTGTCGTAGAATCCATGTGTAGGATTCCTCTAGCGGTGATCCACACATGTTCCACGTATCTCCAGACGTCGATGAAGGGATCTCTGGGTGATATAGTAGAAGAAACTTCGCTTGCAATGTCCGCCTTTGATTGCCTTGATCTCTCGGTCTTGAGAGCATTCTTGGAGGAAGGAGTTCTTTCGGGCTTGAAAGAATTCTCCAGAATTGTTGTGCACAACGATTATCTTGTGAAAAAGTGTTGGGGTTGTGAGGATATTTATAATTGTGTTTGAGGTTATAGAGTTATGATAATAAATAAACACTTTACACGTTTTATTTATTTCATTAACTCTTATTGAAAACCCCCATGTTGAATTATTAATTCCTTGACATTCACCCACACTGATTATAATAAATATCATTTAATAAAACAATATTATATCCTCAAAATCCTGACTGGAAAAACTACATGGTGTGCAATCATTAATACACCGCATGTACTCATTTTCTATAAAACTACACGGCGTGTATATTTAATATACACAACATGTACTTTTATTTTCCACTTTCCTTTATTTCCTCCACCACATTTATTAGACCTTGAGTAATGGCTATTTATTTATTAAATAAATATAACTACATCACTCGCTAACAAATATTATTTCATCCACAATATATTCTATCAAATAACTAGTGTCGAAATAAATTCAATCAGGCATCCTTAAATAATTATTAAACCACAGTCGGGAATAATCTTTATTTAACTTGTTAAATTAATATTTAACTGAGATACATGGACACACTTAGTATGTGACCCTCTAGGCCTCTTTCTCAATGGCATTAGGCGGAGCCTACCTAAAGTCCAAGGTTAGAATCTAGAAACATTCCAAGTCACCCATAGAGAAATAATTTAATGCCGCAATGATGTGTCACCTCATACGAATGCTTACCATGTAATATAATCCCTTTATCTCGATATCTCTAATCAAGCGGGTTGCATGCTAGTGCCATCAAACCATGTGCTTGATTATTATTTCTTTGACTTCCCAGAATTGAACTCACCCATAACTTACCATGGACATGGATTTATTTAGGTTATATCAATTCCATCAAAGGGCCTGAGATGTATACTTCCGTTATGGAACATAAGGGACAAATCCTTTTTCGCATTATCTATTAATGCAGTATTACTCGTGACGCACCCAACGTATCCTACCTCGCTGCGAACAATGTGTCATCATAGTTTTCATCAATACATCTAAGTGCATGAGTTGTAACACCCATTGATAATAATCTTAAAGTCTAAGGATCAATACACACATCCGCAGATAGGAACATCCAATTACACTATGAAATGTGGATTTCCTACTGGCGGGTCTCGTTCTCATAATATCCTCCTGGATATTACCAAGGGCGCACACCATGAGATGATGCCTCAAAGTTTTATGATTCATCACTCCTAATGGCCTGTATTATTTGTTTCCCTCAAATAATATCATCCGTCCATAGAACATATATTCAAGAACAGTGTTATGGCACTTCCGGGTTCTCATTATAGCAGGGATCTGCTATGACCCTTTAATGCAACAGTTATCCTTAGGATATTATCACATGCATTGTCACATATAAGAACAATCATGATGTGATAATTATTTTATTAATGAATAAAGTAAAAATTAGTTGGTTCTAGGCCACTAACTCTGACACATGCAACATCCTTTTACAAAAACACATTTTTTCATCTCCCGATTTTTAGGCCCAAAAATTTGGCAAACACCGGGAAACAACGCCTCCTTAAAATCTGCTTTGAAACAACAGAAATGATTCTTCACATTAATATAGATTATTCAACAAAAAACTGCTTTGATCATGAACCATATCTTCTATGATATATAGTCTTTGATTGACCTAATTTAGCATCATCATATTTTCAACAGGAAGTACTGTAACTTCACTATCTTCCAGCATCATCATTATTTCCAATCAAAATTTTCTATGATTGAAAGCAACTTTAATCCCCATTTCCTTCATAAGTATTGAATCAAAAGTTCTCTTAACTTATGATATTTGTGAAATACAATTCAGAAAAGAATCGTCTGGTTTTCAAGTCCTTTACAAAGTGAATTGATTTATCTTCTTTGACAACAAAAGACAATACTTTGTAACAACAAACTCTTATTATTTCCTTCTCCATCCAACTTGGTCACAACATGATGATAAAATTGATATGAATGAATCAATATAATTAGGATTCTAGAGAAAATATGGTGTGCGTCACAACGACATAATTATGAACTATCGAAACTAAAAGATAAAATTATGTGACCACCGATCTCGTGGTCTTAGATGACACATCACTTGATATCATCCTCAAATTTGAAGTAGAGTGGAAGAAAACTAAGAAATAGTCCAATTCTCTGAATATAGGTAAAATTATCCTACATCTAAATAGCACGATGGATTTTAAAGAAAAAATGAATAGAAGGTAAGTGACTAGGGGATCTTATCGAGATAGATCCAACAATTCCGATGAATCAAGGATCAGAAAATGGACACGAGAGTTGCTTAAATGCCTAGTTAAGGTGTTCCTAAGCTCAAAAGAGGAAGAATATCACTTTCATCTGCTAGAGAAAAAATAGAGAATATAAATTAGGCATAAGGTTAAAATAGGGGCAATTAGGACTTTTCACCCAAAATTAGGGGGAAAATACGGTTTAAGTGCACGGTTTGAAAACCATGCACAAAATATGCATAAACCCACTATCTAAAAACCTATAATTGTCAGAAAACTATATACCTAGACATTCATGGATACAGAAAAACTATGTGGCCTATAGGTCCCCACTTTCTACAACCACATAGTTAAAACTAACCCTGCATCCTAGGTTGCACAGTTTAAACAAAATGTGCGACCTAGTTCATTATCCCACATTTAGGAACTTTGGGCTCCGAACAAGCCCCAAATTATTCTCATACCTTCCTTAGGTCATAGTAAACCTTTACCACTATTAAAAAAAGATTCAAATTGAAAAACAAATGATTTGTAACTTCATGAAAAGATGGGTCGTCACATCCTCCCCTATTTAATGAAACTTGTCCCTGGGTTGGACTTATGAGGGTAAAGAGGTATCATCGACAAATAGTTCTGACCACTGAGATTGTACATTAGCTTCCCATTCCTAGGTCTCATAATGTACTCATCCATGCTAGCATAACACCCATGCTAAAGGAACTAACCTCCCTCAGAGTGTCTTCACACTCCGATCAACAATACACATTGGATACTCCTTGAAGAATGACTCTACATACAATTCAACCTCATCTGGATGAAAGAAATGAGATGGGTCTAGATAATATCAGTGAAGATGAGATACATGAAAGAGGTAGTGTATTGACTAATATATCTGAAGAAGAGCCCACTGGTAAGCCACTGGTTCGATCTGTTTCACAACCTTGAAGGGTCCAACAAACCTTATTGAAAGCTTACCCTAATTCTAAATACATCTATGACCTAACCTAGGTGAGTATCATAATAAAACCCGATATCTGACCTTGAACTCAATAGGTCACCGACATCAGTTGGCATTCAACTACTATCTAGACTGAGATGTTATCATGCACTTTTTTATTAGATATACCTTCTCTATAGTCTTCTGTATGAGACATGGTCTCAGAATAGAAAACTCCCCTGCCTCTACTGGCACATAGGTGAATGAAAAGACATACCATGTAAGGGTTCATAAAGATCCATCTCTAGGGAATCCTAAAATATTTTACTATAAGTTAAATAAAAGAGGGGAATGTGTTTCTCCCAGGAACCCCCAAAGATAACAACACATGCATAGAGAATGTCCTCTAACCCTGATATCATATGATTCATTTGTACATCAGTTTGTGGGTGATAGGTCATGCTCAGAAGTACCTGTGTACTTGAGGCCTTCTAGAACCCATGCCAGAACCATGACATAAAATGAGAATCTCTGTCAGAAATGATAGATTGAGGAGATCTATAAGGGCATACAACCTCTCTAACGTACAAACATCCTAGTTCATCTACCATGAAGGTATCTCACACAAGTAACAAGTGTATGAACTTCATCAAACGATCAATGAAAACCCATACCATATCCTTGCAATGAGTGATCTAGGTAGACTAGTCACGAAATACATTGAAACATCATACCATTCACACTTGAGAATGGAAAACGGCTATAGAACCCTACTGGTCGCTAGTGTACTAAACCTACTGAAAGGTGGAACCGTGAGTGACGAAGTTAAAAATATCACATTTCATACCAGGACATCAATATTGGAGTTGTACATCCCATTAAATTTTTGTGAGATTAGGGTAAACCTCCCAAGATAAGGTGTGGAAGTCCCGCATCATATCCTCTATGATGTCTGCTGGGACCCATACACGCCCATGGAATAGTAAAGTGTCATCCCCATCCATGGTCCAACCAAAATATGTATCATCATCTGAGACAATTTCTCTTAGGGAAAGGCTTTCAGGATCAGATAGCTGTCTTATTATTACCCATTCCTGAAGAGTATATGTCACTGCTAAGGCTTTGAGGATAGTCTGACCATGATTCTCATAAACCTCAACATGTATCTCTGAAAACAATTCCATAAGCTTCCATTCTCCACTAGATTCCCGAACCACTTATATATGAGGCTTTCATCTGAGAGCATCAACCACATAATTTCCTTTACCATGTGTGTAGGAAATCTCAAAATAAAATGACTATAGGTACTCCACCCACCTGCACTATCTGAGATTTAGATCTCATTGTGTATATATGTACATGAGTATTTTTTGGTCTGAAAACACCACAAAACGATATCTATATAGATAGTGTCTCAAAAAGTGTAAATCATGAACTACAATAGCTAACTTGAGGTTATGTGTTGGGTAATTCCTCTCATGAGGCCACAAATAACGATACCCATACGTGGAAACTCAATCATCCTACATCATAACAACTCCAAGAATGATACCCATCATGTCACATTATATAACAAAGTTCATGCCCAGATCTGGAAGAATCAGTATCAGTGCATAAGTCAAATGTTCCTTCAACTCCAGGAAGGATAATTCACAAGATTTTCACCATACAAATTTCACACCATTGTTTTTCAAGCTTGTAAGTAGTGCTTCAAGATGTGAGAAATCATGGATGAAGCATCTATAATATTTGACAATCCCAAATAAACTCCAAATGTCTCCAAATGTCAAAGAAGTTATTGGGATGATCCCAAGACACTACATCTTCCACTTTCTATGGGTCTACTAAAACTCTTGAATCAAAGATAATATGACCCAAGAAGTGGAATTTATCAATCTAGAATTGGAATTTACCAAGATTATCATAGAGCTAATGCTCCCTTAGTTTATTCAACACAATCTCAATATGGGTTACATGGTTGTTTATGGAGTGTGAATACACCAAGATATCATCAAAAAATACTACCATGAATAAATCCAGATACAAGTGAAAAAACTAATTCATAATATCCATGAAAACTGCAAGTGTGTTCGTGAGTCCCGATAAAATAACTAGGCACTCATATAGACCATACCAAACCTTGAATGCTATTAGAGGTATGTCCAAGGTCTTGACACACACCTAATGATAACCCAACCTCAATTATATCTTTGAAAACACCTTCACTCTAAAAATCTGATCAACCATGTTGCATATTCTAGGCAGTGGATACTGATTCTTTACTGTGATTTGATTCAAACGACGGTAATCAAAGTAGAGCCTAAGGGTACCATCCACCTTCTTAGAAAAGAAGAATGATGAACCCCATGGAGATTTACTGGGGTGTATAAAGCCTTTATCCTCCATATACTCCAATTTCTTCTAGATATCCAGGAGATACTTAGGTTCCATCCTATAAGAAGGAATGGCAACTAGTGCTACTCCTAAAACTAGATCAATAGTAAACACTACCTATCACACCAGAGGTAGACTAGAGAAGTCATCCGGAAAAAAATCTATAAAACTCTCCACCACAGGAAAAAAATAATGGGTTGTAACCCCTAGTTATCTAGGAAAAAACTGGTGATCTAAGTTGTAACAACACCCAACCTCTACTGATCGGGCCCTGCTTGTGTTTCACTAATCTCACATTATCCCTTATGCACATGCCTAACACACTCTAGTGATTTAAACATCATCCTCTGACAATAACAGTCAATGTGGGCTCTATAGGGAACTAACCACTCCATCCCAATGATTACATCAAAACTTATCATGTCGAGGACATAGAGGTTCTATAAAAATAGATACCCACCTATAATAAGAGGATAGTCCTTAAAACAAATAATTCTCTCAAATCAGATACCTAACAGGGTATCTAGAATCATAATGCTATAATAATATTCAATATCAAGGCCCAAAATATCAGTGATTACCTCAGATATAAAATAGTGAGATGCACCTCTATCAAATAAATCAAATAATAAAAAAGAGGATACTAGAATAGTACCTCGTATATTAGAATGTTCGGTGCTCTAATCCTCTGGTTTAGGCTGGAATTCATGTAACTGACATGTAATGCGGCCCTGAGTCCCTTCCTGACTGCCCTGAGCAAGCTCGCTTTGTTGGAACTGAGAATCACAAGTTTTTCTGCCTCTATATTGACCACCACCTTGGCATGACCAGCATGTGATATTCTAGATGCTGCATGACATGGTCTAACTAGCCCCACTCTTGACCAAGGAATAGGTGTAGATCCCCACTCTCTAGGAACTGGAGGGATAGTCTTACAGAAACACTGGATATAGAACATCCTTCTATAGCCCCTGCACTCCAATGTATCCCGTAAGCACTGATTCTTAGTATGTCCCAACTTCCCACACTTGTGACATATCAAAAAGATATATGTGTGGGGATATTTACTACTACTACCTCCATAAGAAACCTCAAAATGAAATTTTCACCCAAAAGAAGAACCACTGATAGCTCTAGGTGCCGAACCACCCGAACTCACACCATTAGATTCCCTCAAATTTCACTATTTAATAAGGGCCTGGTTAATGATTTCAAAAATAGAGTTCAACCTAAAAACATTGTATTATGATCAAGTGAAGTGTATCATCCCATCCCCAAATCACTTGAGGGTCATAATATCTTCAGAAACTAGAGGAGCGAATCACTGCAACTCTTTGAAACAAGTAGTGTATTCCATAACTGACATGATCCCCTGATGCAGGTTCATGAATTCCCTAGATCTATCAGCCCTCATAGTTTGGGGAAATAAGTAATCTTAGAAAATGTTTTGAAAATCATCCTAGACCATATCATGATGCAAATCTTCTTGGGTGATTACGTCCCACCACTACTTGGCTGAATCACATAGCATATACACTGAAATATTCACCCTACACTCTAGAGGTATCTAGAGATGCTCTAATATAGATAGGTTTTATACAAGCCAAGATTCCGCAACATGAGTTCTGACATCTACCGAAAAGGTGGTAGGATGCTGCTGTTGAAACTCATAGGTCAACTCTTCCATTCTTGGGGAAGTTCAAACTACACCTTCCATAGAATGGAACATACGTAAGAAACCCTCTAAAAAATGAGAATCAATTCCCAAATTAGGAATTGGAAGAGGTTCCATAGGTGGTAATATAGGAGGAACCATTGGCGACTTAGGTCCCACCACCTAGGGAGCATGGTCATCACCGTCTTCAGGGCATGTGACCAAAGGAAGTCATAGAGGCATGGTACTAAAATGACAAACACATTCATTAGGAGATATTTAAGTAATTTTGAATTTTTCATTTGAGAAACTATGACAATAGTTAATCCTTCCTATGGAAACAACCTCATCTCTCTACCCACTTCAAAAGCTAGGTCTAGATGATATAAGAAACCATAACATGCCATAATAACATAAGATATACCCCACTACCCACTACTGTGGTTGAGTTAGGGTCTAAGTCTCTATGTTATATATATACTAGATAGTTGTTCTCAATTTAAAAGTCATATTATTTTTAAAATTGTTCTTTTCCAAGTATTTAAGTCATTTTTAATGGTTAAATTAGGTGTATTTCCATTTTTTAATTCATAAGGGCCCATACTTCTTATGAACCAAAAGATGGAATTCACGTAACCCACACCATAACACGTTCTAGGTTATGTGACCAATGGTACATAGCTCATCATTCTATAATTGACAACTTAAGGTGTCTACATTAACCTGTTCAGAAAAACATTGTTAGGTTAAGGTAGAAATTTTAAGTATCAATTTTTTTCTAATCCTTATAAGAAGTGTCAGTACAATTCAATACATTTTCAAGGAACAATTAATATGCAATAGGAAAATGCATGCTGAAAATAGGTGTGACATGGTAAAATGCAAGCAATATTAGTCATATTATTCCTAATAATGATTCATGTAGCAATGATCCTTTCCCTCATATCACCAGGCCAAGGATGAAATAAATTCTCAATCATAATAATAATAATAACCACAACATATCATGTGCATCACCTAACAGTGAAATGATATCAATAGTAATAGGAAAAAACCTAACAATAATTATAAGTCATAAAACTCATCCTTTTCCCCGAACATGGGTTAGCGAAGCCCAATCATGGATTATGACCAAGTTCCAAGAATTCCCAATATCCAATCTATTATCTCCAAATATTAAAGTAAGAAAGGAACCGCTCTGATATCACTTTTTAACATCCTGAACTGGGGTCAACTTAACTTGTACCCCAAGATAGTGGGTCACACAGACTCAAGAACACCTCCCTGTAACCAGAGTCTATCGACTAGTAGTAAGGGTATAATAGTGATATATTTGGAGACTATACCATATTATCAGAGTTACATAATTGATACAATATATAACATTTAACAATGGAAGCTTAATATGAACAATCAGAATTAATAAACCGTGGAGGCGTACAAAAAAAATATAATAAATAAGTAACAGAAGATAAACAACCAATAAAGTGATAATAATATGAAAATTGTGGAAGTGTAAAGGAATATAACAAATGGATAAATATTTCAAACCCTATATGGTAGTTTCAGATACATGGATGCATGACATGCTGAAAATAAAAGGGGAACAAGGGAGCAGGCATACAAACTTGCTATAAAAATTTACAAAAAGAAAAAAAAATAACTCCATTAGAATATTGAGATAAAGCGCAGTCCTATTATCTTAAGCTCCATTTACAAGCTAGATCATATGAAAAAACAGTATAAGGGAACTTTTCCATATCCATACCCACAGGAAGATTGTCTTCTCGGGTACCAAAGGTAGCCCGAGTAAGGTGTGACATAAAATCTCAGTATGCCACCACCAACAATGTCTACATGTAACACAAACAGTGCTCGTAACTAAATAGTGTGCAGGTATAACTGAATAAGAAAGAACAATACTGAAATAAATAACCAGCCCTCTCAGGTTCCTATAGAAAACCTGGCAGGTCTACCTGCTTCAGCTCATGGCTAAAAGGAGAGTATGAACAGTCACTATATATATAATAGTAATATATATATAGTATATATATATATATAATCCACCTATATGAAAAAATTATGCATGGATGTAAGTGACCATATATCTGTAATACTAGTTCCCAACTGGGCTGGGTGTAACTCAAACATCCATAACCAGACTAACAATCCTATAAGCTCAAGAAATAAGGTACATGCACTACATACCAAGAAGCGTGTGAGATGTCATGTGTGAAACTCGAGATGGTGAGAAATCCATCATGTAAACACTTTAGTCACAGAACATGGCACATAAATCCCAACACCCATATAACATCCATCATGTGAGATGCCATACTCAAAAACTGATGTATGGGAGCATGATTATCCACAATGCTCAGCACACCTTACTATCATACACAACCTCTATAAACGCGTCATCACATTTATAATGTATGGAATGAGGAAAAACCACTCATCTTCCTTGTTCATTTAGCTCAAATATATATAATAAAGGCCTAATCATATTTCTAATTTAATACATGAGGCATTACCTCTTATGTGACATTCTATTAAAGTTCAATTTCATATATGGAATTCAATTAATAATAATATTTTAAGAAAGCATAAGTAGAAGGAATGGACTTACCAACCTTTTAATTCATTACATTAAAATCAATTAATTCATTTTATTTAAGGAATATCATACCATTTTACATACATAAAACCATGTGATCAATTCCATTTTACTCATTCAATTTACTAAAACATGGGAAATCCTTTTAAAAAATCAAAGCATCAAATGGAGGGTATCATGTCCAAGAGGGAAAATTAATAAATGAGAAAATCCCTTTCTAAGCTAGGCCAAACACTCAAGGGGTGATTGGAATCATTAAACACTTATATGATTGAGGGAAAACCCATTTAAAGTCTAATCTGAAAGCCAAATAACCATTCCCAACATTTGAGAAATTAACCATTTAAGGAAAAATTAGCTTAGGATACCCAAGGGGTGGACATATAAGGTATATAAAACCTCTAAACCATAAGATAAGAATCAAAAGGTATATATCAACAAATTATGATCAAATTGATATGAAGGAGTCAATATAATTGGGATGCTCAACAAAATCTAGCATGCAACACAATGACTTAATTACGAAACATCGAAGCTAAAAGAGAAAACAATGTGACCACATAACTCAAGGCCATAGATTACACCCTGCTTGATATCAGCCTCAGATTCAAAGTAGGTTGGATGAAAACTAAGAAATAGTAAAATGCCCTAAAAAATTGGGCAAATGAGCCTGCATCTAAATATAACGGTGGATTCAATTGAAGACTTAAATAGAAGTTAAGAGACCAGGGGAGCTTGCTGAGATGGATCAAATCCTTCTGACGGATCGAGGATCAAACACAAGAGGTGGTTGTTACTTAAATACTTGGTTGAGGTGTTCTTGATCTCAAAATAGGAGGAATATCACTTTCATCCACTAGAGAAAACAAGAAATAAGAGAAATTATACTTAATGTTAAAAGAGTGGCAATTTAGAATTTTCATCCAAAATTAGGGGGCACGTGGTTTAGGTGCACAGTTTGAAAACCATGTGAAAACCATATAGAAAACCACTATCCAAAAACCTATAATTTTAACAGATATGTGCACCTAGTACTGCACATTTTCATACAAATTGTTTGTCCTATAGGTTCACACTATCTTCAAACGTGTATTTAAAACTAACCGTGTGGCCTGGGTTTCATGGTTTAAACAAACCATGCGACCTAGTTCATTAGCCCACATTCAGGAACTCTAGGCTCTAAACAATCCTAGGATTCTCTTCAAACCTTCCTTAGGCCACAATACACCATTAAAATTATTTAAAAAGGATTCAATTGAAAAAAAATGATTTTTAACTTCATGAAAAGATGGGTCGTTACAACCTGGCTACCTCGGCCACAACCACCACATCGAATTGAACAAAAAGTACTACCCTATCTTCCAGCCTGATGTGGAGTTGTGAAACATGATCCTAAACCAAGAGTCAGAGCTGACCCCCTTCCGCTAACTATTGGAGGGAAGGTCCTGTAAAAGCACTATATATGGGCCATTCTGCCGCAAGAACGACACTCAACTAGGTCTCGATCGCACTGATTCCTCATATGAAACCATATTCCATACATATGATAGAAAATTGAGCTACTAGCACTCATATCTTAGCTATTACTACCCTTGTGAGTATCCTCAAAACTGTGCTTCCTTCCACTAGAAGTTGAACCACTGTGTCAAGTGACTATACTCCCCTACTCTGTGCCCCTTTCTTCCCTCAGGTTCCACTCTATAGTCAGAACCTAATTCACTATCTCAATAATATTAGTCAAACTGAACACATTGACTTGAGATAAAACAATATGTATGATACCTTCCATGAATCATATTTCCCTCGATGCCTCATTAGCAAAATAAATCGGTGAAAAATTCTACAACTCAATAAAGTGTTTCAAATATTCCATAACTATCATATCACCCTACTTCATACTCATAAAATCACGGACACACTCTTCTCTCAGAGTCTTATGGAAATATTACTCATAAATTTTGGTTTTTAAATCACCCTAAATCATATCTCGTAGTGTATCATCCTGGTTCAAAACATCCCACCCGCGCTTTTCTGCTCCCTAAATTATAAAAATCACAAGCTTAACTCACCTATCGGGTGGTATCTCTAGATGCTTGAAGATTGAAAAAGTATCCTGAAGTCATAGATTAGTATCCCCTAGAATTATATCTATAGAAAATGTGGGTGGATACTTCTTCTAGAACACATGCGTGAACTCTTCCATAAATGAGGTAGGCTACAGGGCTCCTTAAAATGTCTACATATAGCATAAAAAACCCTAGCAGAACAATGCCACAACACCCGAGTCCAGTAAAACTGTTGGTTATGCAATTGAAACTATAGGAGGATCTACTGGTAACCCATGTCTCACCACCTCCAAAGAATGGTCATCACTAAACTTCTAGTATAAGACTATAGGTCGTTATTGTGGCATGTATCTACAATGCCAAACACACACCTAAGAAAATCTCGACAAAGTAAATTTTTCCAATAAAAAATAGAGAAGGTCGAGGCCTTCCTATAAAAAAGTCACACCCCTATACCTGTTCCTAAATCCAGTACTTGGTAAAAATAAATGTTCATCAACATCACTAGAGACACTGCCTAATACCCTCTCAGAATTTGGGTCTTAGTCAAGTTATCTGTTTCACAGTTTTAATTTCCATTTGAATTCATATTTATGTCATAATTCTTTTTTAATGGTTGTACCAAATAGGTCACCAATCTCTTTCCATAAGGTCCCATACACCTTATGAACAAAAAAATGGAGTCTACTTAATCCACACCATAACACTTTCTAGTCCATGAACCAATGGTCTCTGACTCAAAATTTCATAGTTGTCTCCCTAGGGTGTATGAAGTAGCCTAAGTCGGAAAACACTATTTAGGTTATGATAGACACTCTAAGTACCAATGATGTTTCTCAACTTACTTTCACAAATCATCTATCAAAACGCTTATATATTACGGAAGGCACACATCAAAATGTCATGCAACCAAGCAATGCACCCTATATGGCCTGGCATAATTCATAACATGTGAATCCTGTAAAGTACCTAAAATGATGCATAAGATGCATACCATCATCTAATCAAGAAATAATAAAACAAATCCTCGAATAAATCAATTATAACATCATAATTAAATTGATTCACCTAATGGTGGAATCAAATTAACTGTAATAGGAAAAATCTAGAAAACAATAATTTCCGTTCTAGGAAATTTGGATTTTCTTTGTATACGGGTTAGCTACTCCTAGAAACAACTCATTACCAAATTAAAAAACCTTCATAATATTATGTATATTATCTCAAAATAGTAAATTTAGAAAATAAAAAAACAATTTTTACCACTTTTTAACATCCCGAACCAGATTCCACTAAATGGTGCCCTGAGCTAGTGGGTCACATGGACTCAAATGTAACTACCCATACACAAAAGGATTACAATTAGAAAAGAGGGACTAGGGTGTGTATGTGGGGAGACTATTCCCTCATGTTAGAGTGTAATGAAATGGTAGTAATCAATAGTAAATAGAGGAATAATTAAATCAACCAGATAGAAGATAAACATCCAAGATAAGAATATATAAACAATGACAAAAGTAATCTCATATACAAAAAAGTATGTGTCATGTCATGTCTCTTAAAATATAGAAAATAGGTATTCAGTAAACCAATAAAATACTTTTATTAAAATTTTAAAAAGACCAAAAAGGACTATCCCAGCTAGAAACATGATCCTAGCTTAGTCTTGCACTACCCTGCTCCTAAGAATATAACAATCAAGCATCATACTGTGGGTGTTTTCCCTAATCGCTACCCAAATCCATGAAGTTTGTCTGGGTACCCAAAGGTGGCTCGAATAGGGAGAGTGATAACACTCATTATTCCACCAATAATGGTGTCTATAAAAAATTCAGTCTATTTATAAGAAGATAAGCAATGTAAAATATTTACAATGGGTATGAAAAAATGTAAGAAAATTTCTCAAGGAATATGTGATACAAGTAACGTGAAACTGTCCATCCAAACAAGGCTCCCTGTAAATAATAGTCAGGCTCCCATATCAAGGTTAATAATAAAATATAAATAAATAAGCAATACTGTTCATTCTAACAATAGTGAGCTAATACCCATACTAGGCCTATCTAGAATCAGGTCAAAATATTCACCATGAACACACCACGCAACCAATTGTATAACATCCATCGTGTCCACACTATATAAACCAGCATATAACATTTTCAATGACCATTTCATATAATTAGAGTCACAAAAAATGAAATCGCTGTGTAGTTAAAAGTTCCAGAATACGAATGGTCAGATCCAAGGTATAGAAGAACAAAGAATCCACATTGAGTCTGAGGATAATCTTGATGGAAACTCAGTAATGAATTAGGTGGGATCCAAGGATCATGTCAATAGACTATGTCCATTATGATCCCACAAAATCCATGTCCAAGGGGTATCAAGGCCCAAGGCATCCTATGGAATTAATACACAAGGAAGAAATAAGTCTAAGTAATCCTATGAAATCAAGGTCCAAGGTATACCAACCAAGGAATACACTACCGTAATTATCTCATTAATTTCATCAATTTACAACATTCACATTCCATGATTTCTTCCAACTCATTTCCACAATTTCTATTTAATTAATTCAATCAACTCACATCATGTCAACACATGGAAAAGGAGGCATAAAATCTCTCTTAATCATTCAATCTAATTCCTTCAATTAAAAATCTCCCAAAATCAGTGGCAAGCTATCACGCACCCAATGGGGTGGTACAAAATAGGTCAGGTACATGGGACATCCCATGGGTGGCCTAGGTTAAGGCTAAATGACATATAACCATAAAATAATACTCAAGGGGCAACCTAACAGGTTCTATTTCATTCAATTAAATTATTCAATTTATTTCTGAGGCAACGACGGAAGGTCCAATGTGGGGAAAACAACAAATAGCTATATAAAACACAAAACCATATGGGAAAGGTATAGATAGCCTATCATAGGTCCATATTTGAGCACTCATCCATTATCAATCTATGATTTTGTCTAGATTGATAGAAAAATAAAGAACGAATAAAGAACTGGGAAATAAGGAATATTAAATTTCACCTAAATAACTCTATCGACACGAAGTGAAATGAATAATAGAGCAATATGATCGAAGAACTCATAAATATATATTCAATGAGACAAATGACTCTCGATTTTAAGCTCAGATGATGAAATGGCATCAAATCCTACCACAAGGATTGAAAAGGAATTCCCATGCATGCGGTCTTTACATCGGAGGAGAAATGGAAATTAAATTTAGTTTTTAAATTATTTTAACGGAAAATAGGTAATTTCTCCAATAAATACTAGGCTTCATGGTTTGGTCGCATGGTTGGACAAATCATGCCCTAGCTATGCACCCTTCACTGTCTTAAGGAGGACCTCACATGGTTTCATATGCATGGTTTGACTAACCATGTGAAAACTATGCTCCATCCTCTACTAAAAATAGTATATCCTATCACATGGGTGTTTTCTTAAGGTGTCATGGTTTCCTTAAACTCTATGAACTCCTCCACCCCACTTTTAATTCCCACATAGTTAGGGGAAACCATGTGTCCTGTCCCACATAGTTTCTCTTAACTGTGCTATCTATCTATTTTTTCCCAAAAAGTAGTGATTTAGGATCCAAATAAGCCCAAGAAACTCCCTAAACACTCATGATCTCATTATTCACTCACATTAGGCTGTAAAAAACATTTAAACTGACAAAATATTCGTACCTTATAGTAAAACTTGAAATCTTACACACTACCTTTATTTTCTCAATATAATTATTTTATTTTAATAACCTCCAAATTCACATGATGTATGATTATATTCTTATAACATAGTATATTAGAACTTATTTTTGTATTTTCTAAGAGATATAATTCATTAAATCTCATTTTAACCTTTTTAATAAATTTTTACCATGTCGAATTACAGGTTACTAATGCTTTTCTTTTCTTTTCCAAATGAATTTTTTTTGTTTTAAATCACTTTCTTCATATGCTGCCAATATAAATATTTTTTTATGTCATCATACTTTCAATCTTTTATTTACAATAGATCTTCCAATCCCCCTCCTTATACCCTTTCCAAAATTTTTACTATTCCAATTTAAATGGTTCATATTCATTTTTATTTCATTTTATATTTGAAACACCCATTTACTATGATGATATACTCTTATCTACAGTATATTTCCACCCCTTGAAACTATTATCAATGGGATACTTTCGGTCCATTCTCATTATACCCCTCCCATAAGTTATTTATCTATTGAAATGATCCAATGAATCAAAATTATTTACCCAAATTATGATACATTTATGATAACATGGAAATGAAATCTCTTTAAAGGGATTGATCTATCACTAAATTTACTTTTCATTATTAATAACCATTCACGATTATAAATATCTCTACCCAAACCTTCCCAATTACTATGATTATAAGAAAACTATTTGTAATCATAATCTTTTTGTGTCCCAATTGAAATATGTTGAGGGAATTTAGTTTGAAAGGGTAATTATGGGAATGCAGGGGCTCACTCTGCCTCTGCATCTTTCCATAGAAAGATCACATATAGTGTTAATCTTCCACTAAGGCCTCAATAGAATCATTTCCTTGGATTCTCCAACTATGGTGATACATTTAAATGTTACATTGAAAATCAATTCATATACTCCTTTGAAATCCTTAATGTATTGGTTTCATTTAGCATATACTTTACATTATGAATACTCTGTAATTATATTTTTTGATTGATGGTTATTTACCTAAAAACCATAATCATATTCTTACTAGGGATTTATAATATTGAAACTCCCATTTCATACATGTGGTTTAACATTGAATGTGGATATACATTATGTTTTATGTTTATTCTCTCGTGAATGTATGTTTTAAGTTATACATTGTATATTTGACATATTATCATATGGGTGGGCCTAGTTATATAGAGCTCCAATGCATTGTCTAATATTCCATATGTAGAGAATTGATTTAAATGGCATGATTATGATACCATGATATTGGAAGTTATGATTATCATAAGATCCATTCAGATACCATGGTATTGGTTGGTAGCCTTTCCATAAGAGGAAATATATTACCATGACTTTGGAAAGTGTCATTGTCATTAGAGGTCTATAACCATATGTTTATGAATTTCTATCTTACATTCATTAAATACGTATTAATATTTATATATATATCATTACCTATATGATGTATTATGAATACACCATGATTTTCTTAAAGATATCTTCTTTGACCCATGATGAGTATTGTCATGTCACTAGTAAAAAATATATTATTTATGATACGGTTATAATGTCAGTTTAAAAAAATGATGTTATAATTGTTTTTTAAAATTTCATTTATCATTATCATAAATATTATAATAATGAGTGTAAATGATTCATTTTTTATGTTGATTAAAAAACTAACCGATGTAAAAACTAACTTATAATGTTGGTTTTGAAAAACTGATGTAAAAAAACTTTTTAAAAACCATCATATTATGGGTCTCTCATTGAATTACAACTCTTCAAACCATTTTTTATTCCACCAAACTCTAGGTCACAATCTCTTCTATCATTTTTCCTCATCATCCCAATCCTCATTTGTCCTACTTCCATCACTATCAACATCTCCTTCTCATTCACCTCCATCCCTTATTTTTTTCTTCTCTCTAATATCTATTTAAGGTTTGTATTTATTGTTATATTTTCCATACATCTAAGGTATGTTTAATTGGATGAATATTGTTTTGGGGTTATTTTATTAATTAATGATCTATTTCTCTACTTCTATTTGACATTTCTTCACAATTTTTATTTTTAGTTCTGATTATTCACGCATCTAAGGTATTTTTTAATTGTCAAATTCATGTTTTGAGATTTTGGTTCGATTAATTGATTATTTGATGAATTTTTGTTGTAAATAACGTCAATTTAATAATTAATGGTTGTCTAAGGAATGTTTTTAATACGTTGTTAACAAGTGTGTTAAAGGTATAATGGATTATGGAGTTTGAATATGGAGTATTGATAATATATATTTAAATGGTCATGCTAATTGTGAAGTCGTATTATGATAAAAAAACATTCCAACTTTTACTTAATCATGTCACTAATGAAAAATAGATTTCATGATCATATTACCAAAAAGGTGATAATTTTTATATTTGTACATTATTTATTAATCCCCCTGAAACTAAATAGGACTTAACATAGGTTGAACATTGTATTGATTTTAATATGATATTTCTGTCTATTTCAAATGCCATGAATACCTCTAACTTTATGAATTGAATCGTTCTAATTATTTTATTTATTATATATTATAAAAAATTTAAAAATATTTGAATTATTCTAATAATATCAAATTAAAATGATTTGATTTTCATTAAAATTTCTTTTATATGGTACCTATTTTTTGTGAGCCTAATGAGTATATTTTTATAGTCACCCTTTCATGTTAATTTTGGTATAAGTGTAGATGTGTCTTTATATTATTTATCATGATTTTTAATCTCAATTTTTATCACTCTCTAATATTTGGCACTTTATATTATTATATTTATTTATTTACTTTGAAAATAATAAAAATATAATTATGAAATTACATGATAAAAATAAGGAATAATTGTGTTCTATTTGTGATCAAAATTTTAAAATAAGTGTTAATGTTTCTATACCATTATTTTTGTTGAATTTCTTTATGAAAGGATGATAATTAAATATGTTCAAAGTGATACTTTTTTATAAAATATGTTTGATTTATTTTATTTGTGAAATATTTTATGTTTCTTTTTTATTGTTATTTATTAAAGTAAATTTGAAATTAAATTCCAACATATAACAACTAAATTTCAATTATTGATATTTTTATAGATTGTAAGAACCCGAGTTTTTAGAACGAGTCAAAATCCAGACCCTGTTTGAATTTTTGACTGGTTTTTGAGGAAACTGGAGAAAATGTAGAGTTTCTGGAAATTTCCAGACTACACGACATGTACTTTGAGTACACGCCGTGTATGTGGAGGCGAGCGGCCGACCGTGTACTCGCCGAGTACATGCCGTGCAGGTGACTGTGCAGAGTTTTCTTACTACACGACGTGTAGTTTTGAACACGCCGTATAGACCCCCGACCGTGTGAGGCCATACATGGCGTGTAGGTCGTTGGCTGGGTAAGAACCTGGGGCACGCCATGTTCCCTTTGGACACGTCGTGTAGTCTAGCCGTGTATGAGGGATATACATGGCATGTGGGTATGTCGGTGAGGAAGAGAAGAGGAACCCAGTACACGCCGTGTACCTAGAGGTACACGCCGTGTACTAATGTCGGCAGGTTCGGAAAGTAAGTCAGAAAAACCTTTCCATCTTTTGAACAGTTAAATGAAATATACACAGCATGTAGTCCTAAAGTACACGCTATGTACTTTCTTTTTTTCGCTTAAAATGGGCAGTAGCCTCGTTTTTGAGGCAGAACACCCCTCCTCCGCCCGGATACGCGAACCAGGCCGGCCGAACCCCATTTCTCCTCTCGATTGTCTGTCTGAGACCCGTTTCGATCACTGATTAGTGCGTTGGAACCCCCTCGGTAAGGCCTCAATTCCTCTTTGGCTGTTTTTTCTGATTTTCATTCTAGAACGAGTTATAGCCCTTTGAGCAGTTGTGAATATTTTGTAGATTTACCGCATTTTAGACCAAATTGGAGGGTGTTACCGAAGGAGTAGAATCGTGCGAGTCTCAGGTAGGTGGTGCATACCTCATTTTGTGTTTTCGTGGTTGTTTGGGTGACGCGGCTTCGGCGCGTTTTCGGGTTTTTTTGAGCGGGACCCGTTTTATCGGCTTTTTCATACTGTATTGTTTATGGGACATCTGGGATGACTTTGGGTATGCCCATTTACCGGTTTACGTGAGTGGGGCCGGGTGAGGGGCCGTGTCTCATCGGGGAATTTTGGCCGAGGAACGCCAAAATGGTTTTAATCGCAATATTATAATGTTAAACTATTAGTTTAAATTATTTAAGCCTATTATAATTTTTGGAGGCATTCAAGACCTCTGTGCTGGTATGGTACAATACCTGGTATAGTGCAATTCGACTGTTTAGTTGGTTTTGGCTGGTTATGTTTTCTTGTTAAATATGTTATATATGCAATTGGTGAATTACATCTGCTGGACCCTTTTTGGGTTGTGTTGGGATTGGACTAGTTACGTCTGAGTGATAGTGATCACAGGTTGGGGCTTTTCCCGGGTTACTTTGGGTGGTTTTGACCACAGGATTGGGCTTCATGGACGTCGGTTTGAGGCAGTACGACTTTCAGGTTGGGCATGGCCCGGGTTACTTGGATGGAGAGACCATCGGACTTGAGCGACATGGTCACAGGGACATGAGGTTTCAGATGTTTGGGTAGCTTAGGACTATTTTGGTGATTACCGCTCACCGGGACTTGAGTAGTGTGCACACAGAGATACTTCGTGATGAGGTGGTTTTGACCACTCGTGTGGATTGAGGTCCCTGTAGTTGCGGTTAGGTATTTTTGGTTGGGGGTGCTTGCCGTAGAAAGCCACGTGGGAGGTAAAGAGACTTCAGGAAATGGACATGCCTTCAGGACGTCGGTACTTGAGACACGAGGTGTCAGGAGGCACTAGGTGCCGGGTTACTATTTGTGGGCGTGCCTTCGGGACGTCGGTACTTGAGAAACGAGGTGTCAGGAGGCACTAGGTGCCGGGTTACTATTTGGGGCGTGCCTTCGGGACGTCGGTACTTGAGACACGAGGTGTCAGGAGGCACATGGTGCTGGGTTACTATTTGTGGGTGTGCCTTCGGGACGTAGGTACTTGAGACATGAGGTGTCAGGTGGCACACGGTGCTGGGTTACACGACATAGATTCTGGCGTTGGCTGAAGCAGGTGACACTCCATGGTGGCTGTTGAGCACCAGTGGAGTTTGTATTTATTTTTGCATTGTACTGATTACTGATTTCCTGGTAAATACATGACTGCTTAAACACATATATTTGGTACGCACCGCTGGGTGGTATCCTACTGAGATTTGTCTCACACCCTGCACGGGCCCTTTGGGATGCATGCAGACTTCATGGATTTACGTGCAGGAAAGGGGCCAGCTTCAGGAGCTGGGTTACGTTAGTTGTGTGCATGGAGATGGTTCAAACCTTGAGGTCATTCCTAGCTGGGGTTTACTTGTGGTGTTTACTTTTCTGTATCATCATGCTTACTTGTTGTAGCTACTGTTGGTTAGCCATTGGCGCCCTTTTGTATGTTGACCTTCTTTGGATGCATGTTTTACTATTCAGTAGTAGTTACATGTTATCGACATGCTGTTGTGTTTATTTCCACTGCTGTTGTTATAATTATTTCTTCCACTGTTTGTTGATATTGGATATGCTTCCGCTCTGCGGGTCTGGTTCGAGTCTGCTGAGTCTTTCTTTCCGCTGCATCTTTACTGTTATTCTTAGACCAGTACCATTTCTATGATCCTCCGAGAGGGTATAGCCTCCCCACTATACCTATTCAGACCCTCGCTGCTAGTCAGCAGCCTTTGGCGTTCGGGGAGGTGCGCCTAAGGTAGTGACACCCGACCCGCTCGACACTGTTCGGGTGGATGGCCGGGTCTGGGACGTTACAAAGTGGTATCAGAGGAGTTCTTGACAAGGATTTAGTAGCAGTGTTTTCCGGCTACTAATGAGATTGAGACTTCTCTTTTATTTCTGCTGGTTTTACTATTTGGGATATGGTAGACTGGAGATAAGTTGTTGTTACTGGAACTGGGTTTCTATCTTGTGCTTGGGTGCCTGCGGCCCCAGGTACGAGGGATGGACCTAGTTTCCATGGGTGGGAATTGCTATTTGTTTTTGCTCAGATTACGGTTTATACGATTTCCACCTCGGTGGCTCACTTGGTGTGTGATGTTTTTGATTGTGATATGTGACCCTTGACCCGGTGTGGTAAGGGAGAATTGGACCTTGGCCTGGTTTGGCAAGGCTTGTTTCTTGGCTTTTGATAGGTACATTTTTAGGGTATTTCAATTTCATAATTGCACGTATGCTTTGTGAAGTGATAATACCATGTGAATAAAATAAATCAATTGCCATGCTTTATCTGATTTGAAATGTAAAATGGTGAAATTCCTGATAGAATTGCTAGTTGTTGCAATGTGTATTCCATGCTTTATTTGTTTTGTATAATTGCATGTGGTAGGGTTTTGGGTCTGACTCTTATGAGAGCAGGTAGGTACTATTACTGAGGCAGTTTAACTGTCAGGATTGGGCGACTCAGTCGTCGGTTTGAGGCAACGTGAGTTGTCAGGACGGGCATGGCCCGAGGTACTATCGATACTTGGCTCTGTTGAGCGGGTAAGGAAGCCATGAGGCCGGGATGCCATGGGGCATGGGTTGTGGTGAGGGGGAGTAAGGGTAGTTTTTATGTAATTCCTTTTACTGCTTTCCTTATCTGCGTAGAATATATTGATATATATGTATGGGTTGTCTGACCATTTATGGTATTCAGCGGGTTACTCCTTCACGGCTCGATGGAGCCTCAAGAAGGAGATGGTACAGTACCGCATGATCGGGGTCAGAATTTGGTACAGGTAGAGCACGAGCCGCAGGTACAGGCTCAAGGATAGGATCAGGTTCAGGATCCAGTGCAGGCAGGACAACAGCCGGGTTTGGCATCGTTCGGGCCGTGGATCGACGAGTAGCTCCGGGCGAGCCTGGTACGCGTCTTACAGGGGATTGACAGTGGCATTCAGGGTGCAGAGCCTTGTATGGTGTATCTGACATGGGAGTTCCAGTCGCAGAACCCGCCACTTTTTTAGGGTGAGGGTGGTCTTCAGGCGGCTGAGAACTGGATAGAGAGTATGAAGATGATATTCGAGCAGCTCGAGATGCCTCCAGGGCGGAGGGTCAATCTAGCGACGTACATGTTGAGAGGACCGGCGAAGCGTTGGTGGGACGTACAGGTTCAGGCTCGTAGACACGAGGGACTAGCATGACAGGACTTCAAGGGAACGTTATTTGAGCACTTCTACCCAGAGACACTGAGGGTAGAGAGAGATCAGGAGTTATTGAGTCTTCAACAGGGGGACATGTCCGTCATGGACTACACAAATACTTTCACAGATTTGTCTCTCTTTGCACCTGGTATGGTGAGCGATGATGCAGCTAGAGTGAGACGCTGCGAGGATGGCTTATGACACACCATTCGGGTCCAGGTGAACATTTCCAGGCTGTGTTCTTTCTCCGAGGCGGTGAATCAGGCGCTTATAGCTGAGGGAAATGAGAGGGAGAAATCTCGCTTGGGTAGGATGACAGCTTCAGCTGATGGTTCGGACAGTTGGAAGCGAGGACGAGATGAGTTCCATCAGGGCAGTCAGGCCAGGGATTCAGCTAGACCACCTCATGGGAGTTCTTCGGTGATTTTCTTCTAGTGCGGACAACCGGGACATGTTCAGGCGCAGTGCGACAGGCCTCCGAAGGAGTTCCGGGCATGTGGATAGGACGGGCATCTGGAGAGGTTTTGCATGCAACCTTCTCAGATAGCTGGCAGGCAGGGACTAGGATAGACTGCATCGTCTGGAGTTGGTTCAGGTTTGGTACCCGGAGAGGGTAGTCGAGGTTCAGCTGTGCGCGGAGGCCATGACAGAGACAGTGGGACCCAGCTCAGGGGTTAGTGGCCGGTGACTAGAGCAGCATCGCAGGGAGGTCAGGCGTCAGGTAGCCGTGTTTCAGGCCAGGTGCACGCCGTGGAGCTGCCAGAGGCTGAGCAGGCCGGTGAGCCGATGACAGTTAGAGGTACACCGTAGTGTGACCGTGATCTCCATGTTTCCTTTTTGGCATGACCTGTAGAGGTATGTCTGTTTTGAGTGCACGAGTTGTACAAGATATTTTTGGAATGACTAGATACTAGTCAGCGGGTTAGCACCATATCGAGTGCGTGATATATATATATATATATATATATATATATATATATATATATATATATATGTATGAGGTGTCATGGGCATCAGGGCATCGTGGATGCGGGTTACTTGAGGTGCCGTGGGTATCGGGGCATCGTCGATGCGGGTTACTTGAGGTTCCGTGGGCATCGGGGCATCGTGGATGCGGGTTACTTGAGGTGCTAGGCACCAGGACCTCATGGAGGCGGACACCGATGCGATGCGGGATACTTTGTGTGTCGGAAGCGACACAGGAGCACCAATGAGGTGCAGGGGTGACGATGCGTCACAGGAGGACTATGCGTCTGGAAAACAGGTTAGTAAACCCGGTTTGCTTTAAGTTTTGTTGGGTTGAGACCGGGTAAGACAATTCCTATGGTGGGGAGCCCCCTTGAGGAATTTAGCCGGAACCTTTGAGACCGGGGTAGTTCGGGTTGTTTAACTGGGGTGGGCATGTTCGGTGTCATCTCCTGGTTTCATTTGGTAGCTCGGGGATGAGCTACGTTAAGGTGGGGAGTTTGTAAGAACCCAGGTTTTCAGAACGGGTCAAAATACTGACCCTGTTTGAATTTTTGACTGGTTTCTGAGGAAACGGGAGAAAATGCAGAGTTTCTGAAAATTTCCAGACTACATACCGTGTACTTTGAGTACACTCCGTGTATGTGGAGGTGAGCGGCCGACCGTGTACTCGCCGATTACATGCCATGCGGGTGACCGTGTAGAGTTTTCTTACTACACGGCATGTAGTTTTGAACACACCGTGTAGACCCCCGACCGTGTGAGGCCATACATGGCGTGTAGACCGTTGGCCGGGTAAGAACCAGGGGCACGCCATGTTCCCTTTGGACCCGCCATGTAGTCTAGCCGTGTATGAGGGATATACATGGTGTGTGGGTATGTCGGTGAGGAAGAGAAGAGGAACCCAGTACACGCCGTGTACCCAGAGGTACACACCGTGTACTAATGTCGGCAGGTTCAGAAAGTAAGTTGGTGAAACCTTTCCATCTTTTGAACAGTTAAATGAAATATACACGACGTGTAGTCCTAAAGTACATGCCTTGTACTTTCTTTTTTTCGCTTAAAACAGGCAGTAGCCTCGTTTTTGAGGCAGAACACCCCTCCTCCGCCCGGATACGTGAACCAGGCCGGCCGAACCCCATTTCTCCTCCCTATCGTCCGTCCGAGACCCGTTTCGATCGCTGATTAGTGCGTTGGAACCCCCTCGGTAAGGCCTCGATTCCACTTTGTCCGTTTTGTCTGATTTTTGTTCTAGAATGAGTTATATCCCTTTGAGTGGTTTTGAATCTTTTGTATATTTACCGCATTTTATACTGAATTGGTGGGTGTTACCGGAGGAGTAACATCGTGCGATTCTCAGGTAGGTGGTGCATACCTCATTTTGTGTTTTCGTGGTTGTTTGGGTTATGCGGCTTCGGCGCGTTTTCGGGTATTTTTGAGCGGGACCCATTTTATCTGCTTTTTCATACTGTATTGTTTATGGGACCTCTGGGATGCCTTTGGGTATGCCCGATTACTGATTTGCGTGAGCGGGGCCGGGTGAAGGGCCGTGGCTCATCGGTGCATTTTGGCCGGGGAATGCCAAAATGGTTTTAATCGCAATATTATAATGTTAAACTGTTAGTTTAAATTATTTAAGCCTATTATAATTTTTGGAGGTATTCAAGACCTCTATGCTGGTATGGGACAACACCTGGTATAGTGCAATTCGACTGTTTAGTTGGTTTTTCCTGGTTATGTTTTTTGGTTAAATATGTTATAGATGAAATGCTGAATTGCATCTACTGGACCCTTTTTGGGTTGTGTTGGGCTTTGCCCGGTTACGTCTGAGTGATGCTGATCACAGGTTGGGGCTTTGCCCGGGTTACTTTGGGTGGTTTTGACCACGGGATTGGGTGTCATGGATGTCGGTTTAAGGCAGTACGACTGTCAGGTTGGGCATAGGCCGGGTTACATGAATGGCGAGACCATCGGACTTGAGCGACATGGTCGCAGGGACACGAGGTGTCTGATGTTTTGGTGGCTTAGGACTATTTTGATGATTACTGCTCACCGGGACTTGAGTATTGTGCACACAGAGATACTCTGTGATGAGGTGTTTTTGACCACTCGTGTGGGTAGAGGCCCCCGTAGTTGCAGTTAGGTATTTTTGGTTGGGGGTTCTTGCTGTAGAAATCCATGTGGGAGGTGAGGAGCCTTCAGGAAATGGGCGTGCCTTCGGGACGTCGGTACTTGAGACACGAGGTTTCAGGAGGCACATGGTGCCAGGTTACTATTTGTGGGCGTGCCTTCGGGACGTCGGTACTTGAGACACAAGGTGTCAGGAGGCACTAGGTGTCGGGTTACTATTTAGGGCGTTCCTTCGGGATGTCGGTACTTGAGACACGAGGTTTCAAGAGGCACATGGTGCCAGGTTACTATTTGTGGGCGTGCCTTCGGGACGTCGGTACTTGAGACACGAGGTGTCAGGTGGCACACGATGCTGGGTTACATGACAGAGATTCCGACGTTGGCCGAAGAAGGTGAAACTCCATGGTGGCTGTTGAGAACCAGTGGAGTTTGTATTTATTTTTGCATTGTACTGATTACTGCTTTCTTGGTAAATGCACGACTGCTTAAACACATATATTTGGTACGCACCGCTGGGTGGTATCCTACTGAGATTTGTCTCACACCCTGCACGGGACCTCAGGACGCGTGCAGACTTCATGGATTTACGTGCAGGAAAGGGGCCAGCTTCAGGAGCTGGGTTATGTTAGTTGTGTGCATGGAGATGGTTTAGACCTTGAGGTCATTCCTAGCTGGGGTTTACTTGTGGTGTATACTTTTCTGTATCAGCATGCTTACTTGTTGTAGCTACTGTTGGTTAGCCATTGGCGCCCTTTTTTATGTTGACCTTCTTTGGATGCATGTTAAACTGTTCAGTAGTAGTTACATGTTATCAACATGCTGTTGTGTTTATTTCCGCTGTTGTTGTTATAATTATTGCTTCCGTTGTTTGTTGATATTGGATATGCTTCCTCTCTGCGGGTCTGGTTCGAGTCTGCTGAGTCTTTCTTTCCTATGCATATTTACTGTTATACTCGGACTAGTACCCTTGCTATGATCCTCCAAGAGGGTATAGCCTCCCCACTATACCTATTCAGACCCTCGCTACTAGTCGGAAGCCTTTGGCGTTCGGGGATGTGCGCCTAAGGTAGTGACACCCGACCCGCTCGGCACTGTTCGGGTGGCTGGCCGGGTCCGGGACGTTACATAGATAATAATGATTCAAAGTTGGATTACTACAATGAAAATAAGTGTTGAATATGAGGATGGTGTTTATTCTTTTTTGGAATTTTATAAATGAAATGTTCCAAACATTGACATGTTTTTATATCCATGCTTAAAATGTTTAAAGATGAAAATGTTAAAAAACTGAGATATTAAAGATCATTTAATTTGTCATGGTTTTAATCTGAGTTACTTTCCTTGGATTTGTTATGGTGAAATTGGGAAGGATTCATGATCTATTGATGATGATGATTTTTAAGATGATACATCTGGTCAAATTGAAGAAATGATTTTTCATATTAAAGTAGATGCAAATGGGAAAACACTGATAATTGAGTGTCTATATAGTGATTTTGAAAAACCATTGTATCTAGGTTATATGAAATTTCTCTATTTATCAATGGTGCTAATATTGATTGACTTAAAGTAGAAAAATGGATGAAGTGATGATCTCTTTACAAATTTTCTATAGCTATTGAAATACATACTTCTTAAAGGCAACCATATTCTAGAATCACATTATAATGAAAATAAAATATTTTTTCTGATTGATTTGGGGTATAAGAAGATACATAACAAATAAAATAAATGTGTGAAATATAGTAAGGAATAAAATGGTCTATCATAGTATCCTAAATATGGTACATCATGGTATAAGTTGAAAGAAAAATCACGGGCTGATTTAGCAGTTACAAAGAATCTTGTCGAGAAAATTTGATATCTTCCAATAATTCCACATTTAAAATGTTTATTTGTAAAATTTAATGATTAAAGAGGTTAAAATGACATGAAGATGAGTAGATATCTGATGAAAAATTACACCATCTAGATGATTGTCCACAATAGAAGAAAAATGACCAATAGTTTCCTATATTCATAAATAAAGTTCCAAATATCATACAAGGACTGTCCACAAATGGAATGAATCCAAATCAATTACTTAGTAGAAAACATAGTTCATGAATTTTTATTGGTAATTTACAAATTATCTCTTGAATTTTATATAAAATGAAGACATATCATGTTGATTTTAATGATTTCTAGACCAAGACATCCGGGAAATGATATTGATGTTTTCTTATCACAATTAGTTTATTATTTGAATCTTTTATAAGAGGAAGGTATCATAATATATTATTCCTATAAAATAGAACATTTTCAACTACATTAAATTCTTATGTTTAGTTTATATGACTTCCTATTATAAGGAAATTTTTCTGAATGTAGTGTTAAAGGGTATAAATCTTGTCCAATTTGTAAAGAATATTCTACATATTATCAAATACAACATGGGAGAAAAATAGTATACATGGGTCATAAATGGTTTTTATCTACAGATCACTCTTATTGAAGATTAAATAAGGCATTAAAAAACACACAAGAATTTGATATTACTCTAAAACCTTTGTACAATGATTAATGAAAAACAATGATGTCACATTTGGAAAGATACAAAAAATATGATAATACTAAAAACATTTGGAAGAAATGATCAATATTTTTTGAGCTTCCATATTGGAGATATTATGAGTTCAAACATAACATTGATTTCATGCATGTGGAAAAGAATATATGTGATTGTTTGATTAGAAAATTTATTGATATTAATGGAAATTATAAAGATATTTTTTTATGAAATATTGGACTTAATTTCAATGGGAATATATTTGGAGTTAAGTACCACTCCTAATGGAAGATGGAAATATTTTTCTCTAGCTTGTCATATATTATCCAATAGGTAGAAAATTAGTTTTTTTTCAGTGTATACAGTGTATCAAAGTGCTATAGGGATATTCTTAAAATTTAAAAACTTTTATGTCACTAAAAGATTTGATGTTGATAGGCATGAAATATCATGATTTCCGTATCATAATGTAATATTCACTTCAACAAAATAGGGGGAAAACATCGGTTTTTTTTTATTTTGAGGCATTTAAACTACTGAAAAATGTTTCCATGATGGGTTTTAAAAACTTCCTCTAAATATGGAATCAAGATAGAAATTGTGATGGTTTCTTCCATTTACCGTTTGTTTCTGGGAAGTGTCATGAAATGATTTTTTAGCAGTGGTTATTTCATTTTTAGAGGCAGTTTTTTCTATCAAAACTACAGAAGAGATAGTGGAAATTTAAACTACCACTAAACATAATAATATAGAGTAGTGGTTTAAACCACCCAGAAATAATTTTTTCCATATATAGAAGTGGTTTAAACCGTCGCTATATAGCGCTGTAAAAAAATATAAATAGAAACGACATCCCCAAAAAATCCAAAACAAATAGTATTAAATTATAAAAACAATAAAAATATTCTTCCAATTATAAAATCATAATCAGAACATCACAATTTCTAGTTATACAAAACCAAAATACAAAAAATCCTTAATATAACAATAATAATAACCAATAATTAACATTTAAAAAAAAATAACAACAGTGAAAACCGATCAAAACATAAATGAAAACAACTTTTATATCAGTAAAAAAACCAAGCAAGGTTCTCATTAATTCAAGAAACAAAATTAAATAACTAATAAGGTCAAATAAATTAGAAAGTATAAAGAAATAAAAAGATAAATATTTATATACTTTGGGGAATTGGTCTATATGATTGGGGCATGATCATCATGGGCTTACACTATACAATAGGAAAAGGAGTATAAGAAGCAACAATATTGGAATAAACCTAAAAAAACACATATATACATGAAGAAAATGATAAAAAACAAGTAGCACACAATAGAGTTCAAATAAATTGACAAATAAAAGGGTAGATAAATATCAAGAGACATTCATAAAGGGTAGATAAATAAGTGAAACTAAAGGGAAGAATAAATTTATTTCAACACTCCAAATATCACTATCTAAACATGAATACATCAACCATTAAGAATGCTAAAATTATAATAATAAGAACATTATTTAGTGAATTAAAGCTCAAAATAATATTAAGTTTAATAGATAGTTGAATGTAAATCACCCCTTTGTAGCAAGAAGTATGTACCATCATGTAAGAAGAATGAAAAAAATTAGAATTAAACACATCATTTTATAAATCCAAAACTTTGAAGACTTAGTAATAAAAACATGTTGATCATCTAGCAATTCAAAAATTAAAGCAGCAAACCAAATCTTTATGATAATGTGAAGACTAATTAAATAAACACAATATTAATTAAATTATATAATCTCTGTAGAACAAAAATTAGTAAGGTAAAAAGTTTTTATGGAAAATTGAAGGTTTAAGATCCCCTAAATAAAAAATGTTGAGGTTCTAATGAAAGTAAATTGTTATGGAATCCCTTCATAAATATGATTTGTCATTCAACTAGTTTTCATTTTATTTATAAAAATTAAAGAAGAAAAAAATTACAATCCCTCCTGATACTCAACAACCTATATTTGAACTTAATAACCATAATGAATTAAAATTAATCAATTAGAATTTGTAAAATATATAATGTAAAATGATAACACAACATACATGGAATTAAATCATAAGAGAAAATCATGGATAATAAATATTAAATGATTCAATAAAAAGGGTTTTCAAGAAGAACCAACATAAAAATATAACCCTCATAACCATAAGACAAAATAAAAATAAGAGTTTAATTCCACGGTGGAATGTTGCATCAGTCACCCAAGTTCAAAACAATTTTTCAAATTTAGTAGCATAGAGAATTCATAAGAGTATCATTCAAATTCAAGGACTTCCACAAAATTCAATCATTTATCAAGCTCTAAACATCCAAAAGAATATTATACAGAGTACATGATTTTTTATCCATCGATAAATCATAAAATTTTTCAAAAAAAAAACATAATTCATCATGTATGAAAGTTAAAATAAGAAACCAATACATGTTTCAACAACAATAAACAGACCATATTCATCCTTGTTTTGAGCATTGGATTAAATAATTAATTTAACTAGAAAAAATAGTACTCTTTTATAAAGAGATGGTGTTTTCCTCTAGAAAATGAGGATCCATCCAACCTTATCTTTATAAAAATCACTCAATAATAAGGAAGACATGTCAAATTTCATACATCATGGGCAATACCATAGAATCTAGTGAGACAATCCTAGAAAAAATTAGTGTTATTTAATCATGAGTTTAGTTAAAAAACACCATCACTAAATCCAAAGTCAACCCTAATTACTACCTGATAAACTAAGATCGACACCATCTTTCTCAGCATCTCCACTCCCAACTACTAAAACCTGTATGTAAATTTACTTAAAAATTAAATAGTGATGTACATTTAAATTTAAACTTAAAATCAAATTTTTTTTGTACTAAATGATTACGAAGTGTGTGTGATTTACATACTCACTCAAACCAACCATCGATGAAATATCACCAGGAAAACATCCAGTCATATTCTAATATAATTAAACCAATGATTTATACATAGTAGTGAACTTTTCATCATACATATTTATATGAGACCCATATTCTTAGATTTTTCTCCCATATTTTTGAATGTTTTTTTTGCATTGCAACAATCTCCATTTGTGCATGTCTAGGTAGGGAGTAACTAAAACCAAGAGTAGATGCTTCTGCAATCCCCAATGACCTTCCAAAAACCTTATATGAAAAAATTCCAACCAATCTCGTGCATTTAACTTATATTCTCCTTCCTAAGGACTTGACCAAATTGACCATCCTAAGAGACCGAGAAGGACAAAATAGGATTGATATCCCATTATTCTTTTATTTTTACCTAAAAATCAAATATTATTCATATTTAAAGAAATACATATTAACAAAGTGACAACAGAAAAAAATTTATTTAATGAAAAATGAATTCATACCCCAAATTCTTTGGAAGGATCATTTACATAACTACCATTATATTTTAAATGAACATCCAACCAAAGTTTTATTTGGTATACTTTGTTCCCTAAATCATTTTAATGTATTAAAAAAATATAAATAAAAAATTTAATACATGAAACGCATAATCTTATCTTATAAATAATTAAACTAATGAAAATATTACCATAGTAGATCTATTTCTGAACAAACTCTTAGAACTGACAGCGTGGGGGATGATTTGTTTATCTCAACTAGATGAATTTTTCCTTGAAAAATATTGAAATAAATTTCATGTAATTTAATACTATAGTATGAAATGTCATATCATTTTCATATTGATGTTTATATGTAAAATGAGAGTAATATAATAATATATTTTTCAATACCACATGCTTCTCATGGAGATGAATATCAAAAAACACCTTCCAATCCTCTCTAGGTACCCCTTCAAACACCATATCATACCACTGTTGAGTAGTCAACAATATATCATTGAATTCATTCTATAATCTCTGTTTAAAATCTTTCCATTTCTTACCCAAAATTTTCAACATGCACTTTTATGCGATAATATTAGCAACGATAAATTGGAATAACATATGTACAAAGAGATTAATTTTTAAAATATCAGAACTTAATTATATAATGACATTCAATTACAACATAATGTATTAAAATTAACTTTATTTGGGAATCAAATACTTCATTATTCCAATATTGAGTCATATGGACCCAATTAGAATAGGTAATCTGAAGGGTAACTGGCTTCGCCACCAACTGGACTAGAATCTGGCCAAATAATCCCACAAAATCATCTGTGGGGACCCCATAATAGTCAAATTGGATAACTATATTCTATCCATTCAGATTCCAGACATATAAACTGTTCATATTTTTCTTGATAGTAACATTGTTTTCATCTTTTATAAAAAAATATTTAGAGTTATAAAAAAAGTGCAATAATTTTATTCACATTAAAATTTTTACCTATTACCATGATTCTCTAATATCCTTGTGATGAAATAGGAGTTAAACCCTATTCCCCTACTTCTGAATCTTGTGAATGGGGAGGTAATGTTCTATAAGCTTCTTGGATAGAGATGGAGGGTATTCCAGACACCAAAAAAAGGGAAAGGTGGGTGTTTTAGATATTGATGGGGGGGGGGTAGATGGAGGGTGTCCCAAATACTATTTAGAGGGAGCCTAGTGGATCATCAAGTGTCTGTGTGGGTGAGTGAATGTCCACTGAGAGTTGAGTGAAATCAATGAAATGATTGTTCCTTGGAATTATTATCATTTAAACAAGTAAAATTATCTTTATAACATATATTTTAAAAAATTTATGAATAAAAAAATTATAAGGGATAACAGTTTCACAATACTGATAAACACTTAACTATGATAATTAATAACTGCACATATAACATAAGTGGTTGACATGTTAATGGATGAATATTGATAAAATCATTTTTTCCTTCAATCATTTTGTTATCCTGCTCCATTATCACTTCATCTACTTTATCCACCCTTGAAATTATATATTTTAAATATCATGATTGACAAATAAGTCTATTTATTTCTATTGATGGGATTAATTTTTAGAGGTTTAATCTTCCATTTCATCACCAATATCATACAAGTATCTTTATTTTATGTGAAGAAGTACACTCCACCCTTCATCCATGACATCATCCACATAATATAAAATTTTATCTTATGATGATAAGAAATACGAACCATGTAATTCATAGTCACTGACATCCATCAAGAGATAGAAGTTCACGGAAGTAAAGTGCAAGGAATCTCTTATAATACCCTGGTAATATCAACCCACTTTCATTTGAATAAAACAATTGAAAAATTCTCTTGGTGGTTTAATTTTATAATATCAATCAACTTTCCATTACATCCCAATTAAGAAACTATAAATATGCCACTATTCTGTGATTTTAATCCCTCTTCCGGATCAACTTTTCGAAATTTAAATCCATTCACATTGTAAGAGTCAAGTTTTCTAGCCTATTTTAGAGGACCATGAGCTAGAAACTTCAAATATTATGAAAAATCAACCCAAGTATCTAGATTCATGATCTAAAAAAATTAATATACATTATTATATTTACAAAATATATGAGTCATACTAATATCCATATTGATTTCAATATTTATAAACTTACACGATGTGAAACCCATTTTAAAATATCTTTATTAACATATTTTGTTATTTATTTCTCATTTAATGTTTGAATTATAATTCATATATTTATTTTTATCCCAATATCTTTAGTAAATAGATCAAAAATTTCACAATTTAGCAACACATATCTATGTTTCTGTAATAATTCCATTTTTTTCAGTGTAATGTTTGAGATCCACATAACTAATTAGCCAATAGTTGGAAATATTTTTGCCTTACCATGTATTTGATATTGATTCAATGTGTCTTAAACACATAAAACTTGATTGAATCATGTATCAATATCATCCAAGTATCTAGAATAGAAGGCAAGACACTCCTCTTCTAAATATCTTTCAGAAATAGTGCCTTTATATTGAGATTTATTTTTCATGTGTGATTTCAAATGACCAAGATATATATGAAATAAAATAAATGAAACATAATTTTGTATTTAATAAAGTGAAAATAATTGTTTACTTAATATGAAAAACATATAAATAAATTACCTCTCTATTGGATACATCCATCAATAATGTACGAGGCCTCCTAATTTATTTTCCTCGAACAAATGCATAGTTAAATGCATCATGAAAGTAAAAAAGAACGGAGGAAATATCATCTATATTGCACAAAGTGTCAGAAAAATCTATCCTGAAGGTTTTCAAGCTCAGCTAGTTATAGAGTATTCTCACATAGTTTTCTAAAGAATGTGAAAAATTGGAGTACAACTATATTAACCTTTTTAAGTAACAATGTACGCAATGACAATGACAGTAACTGTTGTAACAAAATATGTGAATCATAAATTTTAAATCCATGTATCTTATGTTGCTTTATGTTAATACAACTTGATATGTTACTAGAATACCCATATCATACCTTCACATGTTTTAGAATTATAAGGAATGTATCTTTATCCCTATTTTTATTGTAAAAATTTCCAAAGCATACTTTCCATTCTCATCTAGCCATAGATCCTACTTTATATTCATTATTTTTAAGTCCTTATGATCATTGAGATGGTCCTTTGATTTTCCATGATCATTAAGAAATTTGAAGATCAAATTTTCACAAAAATTATTATCTATACACATAACACCAAGACTATGATGCAATAAATTAAATTCCCAATACAAAAGTTTGAATAATATACTTTTTTTCTTTCATTGTTGTGTTCTGATTTCAATTGATGAACACTTAAAACTTTTTTCCCATTATGATTCAAATGAAGCACCTTTCCAAGTATTTTTTCAACATTTACAAGTTTTTCCAATATTTAATAATCTATATAAAACTTTGGAGGTGGTCTACGATCAATAGAACCCTTGAATTTTGACTTATTAACAGAAATCTATGAGATTCATCGAGAAATATGTGATGACACAAGAAGAACCATTTTTTACTATATGGAAGTCATTCAGGCTCAAAATCAAAGTTACAAACAAGAAAATCCAAACCCATGTAAGTGTTACAACTAGATAATTTCCCAAGTCCAGGGAAGTCACTAATGATTCATAATAGAGAAACATGCATTTTGAACATTATTCTATAAGATGCATCATATTTATCAAACATTGTTTCTCCATAAATCATGTAATTCTTCAATAATAGGCTGAAATTATACATCAATATCATTTCAAGGAGTTTTTTTCTAGTAATAATCATCAAAATGATAAAATACATTTGTTACATACACATCAATGGAGGTAGATTTTAAGGGATCAAAACAACTAGCCAAATGCTAGAACTAGTAATCAAAGTAAAAAATGGGATGAATCCATTAGAAACCAATCCCAATGACACATTCTTACAATTATATGAGAAATAAGTATGTATCGAATCAAATTTCTTCCACGATTTTGAATCTCTGGGATGCCACATTAACCCATCATTTTTATTATATATAGAAATCCACTTAATGTTCTTAGCAATTTTTGATGTCATGAATAATCTTTTCATTTGACGTTTTAAAGGAAATTAACGCAAAACCTTTTTAGGTGTGTTATTTTTCATCTTATTCATAGTGGGATGTTGATTCTAACTTCCAAAATCATCCATTGAATTCCATCTAGAAGACAATCTTTTTTATAATACTGTCTACTTGAATACTCTCCCAAATAAAGCATAAAATCCTTAGAAGAGACATATATTTGTGTAAAATTCAGACCAATCTTCGAAACAAATTTTTCATATCATAAAAATACTCAGGGATCTTAGTTTTATTAAAGTAATCCTGAAAAAATTATAATATCATAGACATCACCTTATTTTTAATTCCATATAGGCATTTGATATGGTAAAACTTCAGCAGAAAATAAATTTTTGAATATTTTAGACATCCACCATGTACCTCTTGATTTACATCATCAACTAAATCATGAACCACATTTCTCTACTCATAGAATTTATCTCTTAGATTAGTCTCTACATAATCAAGAGGAAGATCCAATGATATGTTAGAATATTGATCTAGTTGTCCTATAGTCCCAAAAACATCACTTATCAAGTTACTATTTTTATCACCCTCAACTGGTTGTTCTGATATGTTTTGATGTTGATGTTGTTGTCTTGAAATTATTAAAGAATCATTTATAAGGGTTTTCATTTCATTTTCCATTGTCAATGATGTTGGGATCTCGTTCTGTTGATTGACATTAGTCCTGAAACTTTATGAAATATTCAATTCTCTATTCCAAATCCAACACAAATATTAAGCATATAATTTCTTTAATATCAAGTGTTCATAAACTTTACATCTCTTAAACCATCTTCTAAATTTATATTTAGGGCACATACATCTTATTTCCCCATCAATGTATCTATTGGAAATTTAAAAATCTAAAAACCCATTCAAACCCTGAGCATACTATGGTATGTTTCACAATAATGTGATCCAAATTTTATCCATATACATCACAATTTTTCTACATTTTTTTAAAGAAAAATAAAACACATAAGTATTACTTCAAAGGAAAATAGATAAATAAAAGTAAAAAAACACAACCCAAGTAGTTATAAGAATATTCATATAAGTACTAAAAAGGTGAAAGTAAAAAAATGAAATCAATCATGGATAGAATAATGTAAAATAAAAGAAATATAGAAACCATACAATCATTAATTTAAAACATGTGTCATGGGAGAAACACCCTAGGGTCACTATGTATAGGTGAACCTAGTAATTCTATGTTACCCTAGATGTGGATTTAGAGTTCCAACACATATCTAGTAAGAGGGAGTGCCACATAATAATTCAATAACATTTCTAGTGTTGGAGGACCTATTCTTTTCTAGGTTATCCTACTCAAGAACCCTAGGTTTCTCATAAGGTTTAAAAAATAAGAACAAATGATAACAAAAAGTATTTCATTAATCATTAAATGAATAAGTCCCTTTCCACTCCTTGATAAAATAATTGGTATCATATTTATCTATTCAAGGATATTACATTTTAATCTATAATAATTTATAGAGTAATTATTCTATTGGTAACCTCAAGTATCCCTCTTTGATACCCAACAATCAATATTAGAGAAAACGTTTTTATTTTACTTTTTAAAATCTTTATAAAATGAATTATTATCCTCCCACTATTTTTAATGGAATAGATTATATATATTGTAAATATAAAATGGTATCATTTTTTATACCTCAAAAATTACCTTGTTTCCTAACTATTGTTATAACTTATTTAATTCTTATGATGAATATAAAATCATTTACTACTAATGAAATTTGTAGTTTTAATTTAAAAATTTATGTTTATAACATTCTAGATACCAACATAACCAGTGATGTATAATTTTTTTTGCATCACTTTATACCACTCATTATATTTATAAATTCTTTAATATTTAATTTTTAGGGAAAATACGCAAAAAAAATTGTATTTGATACTGAAAAATCTACAAAATAGGTAGCTATATATTTACATGATTAAAAAATAATCACCACAACTTTTGAATATTCAACACTAGAAGATAAATACCTGATAGACTCTAAGTAAATTATCATGACAGTTCTCTAATTAATGAATGATGTGAACTATAAATTTATGCTTCAATATTTTTCATCAACACCTCTATTCAAATAAAAAATGAAAAGGATATGATGTATCAATCAATCCATAAGGATTATTAAATAGGTAATCCTCTCATAAATACCGGGATATAATAGAGTCAGAAAATGTGTCTAAAATTAGCTACCTTTGAAAATGGCAGCACTATCCCACCTAAAAAAGGTCCAAGACACCCTAGAGAACAAAGTGGGAACTAAAAATTAAGAAAACCCTAATTAAAATAGATCCAAAATGGAAGAACTAACCAAAAAAGAACCTAGAATCAATGACATCATGGAAAGGGGAATGGGGCATAGTAGTGGGTGAGGGTTCAGGGGAGAGTGGGGAGAAGCGGTGGTGTAGAAATGGTTTGGGGGAAGGGGAGAAACATAAAAGGGATCGGAGAAAAAGTGAGCATCAAGTGAAGGTTCGGTGGTGCGTCGAGGATTCAGGGGAATGAGGGGAGTAGCGGTTAAGGGTTCGGGGAATGGGGGGAGAAATGTCGAAACAACTAAGGGAAATGGGAGGCGATGAGGGTTTTAGTGAGAGAGGGGTTAACATATTAAGCTCTGTTTAGGGGGATTGGGGGAGAAGGGGGCACCTACAATGAGGGATGAGGTTAAGGGGATTAGGGGGAGAAGGGCGGCTGGTGGTGATTTCTTTGGGATGAAGGGAGAGGCTAACAATGTGGTATCGGGGGAGGGGGATTGGGGAGTTGTGGGAGGGGGTGGGAGGTGGGGTTCATGGGAATAGTTGATGAAGTTCATTTTAAAAAAATATTTAGTGGTGGTTTTCCAAAACCATCGCTAAACATTTTTGATTTTTTAGCATCAATTTATGAAAGGGCCGCTAAATAATGAATTTGGTGTATTGAAATCCTACTACTTTCATTGCATAAAATTTTTCATTCATGTTAGAATGACTATCGAGAAGGTGTATTATTATTTCAATTCAATTTTTAATAAAGTGATCGACTTAAATTTGTTTAATAATTTTGAGAAAGGTGTAATTTCAATACTTTTTCAAAAAGAAATATACTTTAATCCATATTTTTTGATGTCATAGAGAATTTAATGTTTCATTTGGTGTGAGAAATAAAGCTTTGGAGACCTGTATATATATTTTGGATATGTCTATTTGAAAATAATATGAAGATATGAAAGAGATATGTTAATAATACATATCAACCTAAATCCTCCATTTTGGAGAAATAAATTCCTGAGGATGTCATAGATTTTTTTACAAACTACCGGTCTATAGTGAAGCATATCAGTCTCCCTATATCTCTCCATGAACTAGTCAGTTTTAGGAGGAATACTATATGTGATTTAAAAGTAAAACCATTGATAGGTGAGAAAATAAAGTAGGTATATTTACATATCCTGAATAACATAAATGATGCTCAACCATATATAACATTTCATATTAATGTGTTATAATAATGTTATAAAAAGAAGAAAGATATGTGGATATTGAATGAGCATAACCAAACGTTTTCTATGGTTTAAAGGGACAATGAATAGTGGATTAAATCCATAAGAAACATTGAGATTCTTAGAATTTGACCCAAGTTTAAATTTTATAACATGGTCTAGGTATGACATTGAAGGCTATACATTTTGTACCAAATATTAAGAGAACATAAGTGTAGTTTAGAATAATAGTTGATTGGTGTCCGCGAAAGAAATTATTTTTTAATGTTCTAGAGACAAAAACCTCATCTACATGTCAAGTGTATATTACAGAATTATTGAAGAAATACGGGAGATTGATTACATTAAATTTCAATTCACAGTGTTAAATCTAAATGGGTTATTAGAAAAAATAGTTTCATACATGATGGATTCAATATGAAACTAGTTAATTTAAATAGATTTAAATATACAATTGATCTTTTTTTCATTGAAACACATGGAAAACAACTTTTATATGTTCTTAATCCATCAAATGTTTAGTGTTCTATCATATTACAAGGAAAAAGATAGTATTTTAGTGGTGAAAAACTTGATGATGATTCTAATTTATATTACATCCATACTTCTATGGAAATATTATCATATAATATTGATAACCATGTCCTAGACATGGTTTTTTCTATAAATAATGATTATGAGGAAGGAATATGGGAAAATAATACTGTAGTAATTTCCTAATATTACAGGAAACATTTATTTACTTCTTATTTAACTTATTAAATTTCATAAAATATTAGATATGTTAGTTTTAATTTTTTTAACAAATATGATAAATTATTTGTTTTGATTAGTTTAGTTTTTTATATCACTTTTCAATTATTCAACTTTATATATAACTATTGTATTTGTATACATTTTTACTCAAAATTTGTTATATTTTTTCTGTTTCATTTTATGCTTCATAAATATTGTTAGTAATCTTTTAACATTTTTTACTACTCATGAATAAGATAAAGAATATTGTTATCAATCTTTTTTTATTATTTTTAACTACTCTAACAAATATGATAAAGATTGTTTTTTTGTTTTTTTTGTATCATTTTAAAGTATTTATTAAAATTTTTATATAACAATTGGATTTTCATAATCTTTTACTTAATTTGTGTATTTATTTTTTATAAAATTTTATTTTTCATTATTTTTTTAGCATTTTAGGTAAATACATTTAAAAATATGAATAAAAATGTGTTTATTTTAGTTTACTTTTGGTTGGATAATTTTTCAATTTTTATTTAATTTTATGTGTAACAGTTGAATTTATATATTTTTGTAATATTTTTTTTATTTTTATTTTTAAGATAATGTCAAATGAAACAGATTAGTCACCTTGAGATTCTTAATAGGACCATAAATTTAATTCTATAGAGGCACAACCTCATCCTTCTGTACAAGATCCATTTACTTCCATAGGGGCAGAGAAGTATTCTAGGGTTGGTAAAGATGGTATCACATGTTTCCTAAAATTATTAGTTGATAGTAGTTAGTACTAGAGGATATATGATGAGTTTAAATATAATGATAATTCTAGGGGTCCAAATTCAAAACAATTTAAGAATTTTATTGCCATGAAACCTCAAACCAAAGTTACAATTTTATTCTATGATTGAAAAAGTGTCGACAAAGTGACATTGACTATGTTATGGGAGAAAATTTTGGTCAGATAATTTATTATTATTTTACTTATCATTAAATGTTTTTACTAATATAGGTTTTCCCCCTTCTTATCAAATGACATTTGATATACCTGACTATATAAAAGTTATGAAGAAAGGATTATATTTGGCAGCTAGGAGAATGAGGGATTTTAAATCAACCCACACATCAGTTTTAATTTTTGAGGAAAGAAAAAATAAGAATCTATGTGATATATATCCTTTTCTAGATGAAGATACATGGAATCAGTTTGTTGACGGTAGGGGAACATGATTAGTTTTGGTAAGTGAAATGTTATCTTATTGAAATTATTATTATTATTATTAATGATCATATTAATGATTTTTTCATCCTTGTTTATAAAAAGTGAGAATATATCATCAGGAATTACAATATAAAAAAAAATACCCTCATGGTTTATCTTGGGGAGGATATAAGTTATTGGAAGAAAAAATGATGGTTAAAAAGTTTTAGAAACTGACAGCCAAGTCTTCAGGATCCTTAGAGGTTGACCCCCCCCCAACTGGACATAAAAAATTGAAGAGTGCCAACCTATGAAAAAAGGGAAGATATATTATAGAAGAGTAAAGAGATTTAGCTGTGAGGATTATAATGGTTTATTTAAGTTATTTTAATTCTTCATATATTGTGATTCACTAATGAATTTTTCAAATATTTTATGTAGGAATCCCTTGAGGAGCAGAGCACATTGAAGAACTTCATACCTCAAGGTAAGATGGATATTTGAACAACTATATCAGGATATCCCAAACACCCAGGTCATATATGAGGTTATGGGGTGGGTGCATTGATCAAAAAAGTGTTTAGTCATTCTGGAGCTTCTTTAAAAGAGTATGTATATAAAGAAAAAATTGAAGTTTTAGAAGCTAAAGTCCAGGATATTGGTGAGACGATATAGGATAGGATTATAGCTTCAACACCATCGAATTTTTTTTTTTCAGAAACAAAAAGATATTTTTTGGCTGAAAATATAACTCCTCCACCTTGAACTGTATATCTGAATCCTCCAACATTTCCTACATATCCAACTCCTACACCTCATCCTCTAATAATTCCCATATATTGTGATTTATATGATAGTGATCCCCAACATCATATTTTTTCATATGTGAAACTATATTATATTAGGGATATTGTTCATCAACAACATATAAAGATGGATTAGCTTAGGGTCACAGTGCAAGATATTATATAGAGATCAAAAAGAGTAGAATTTCTTATAGTTGAGGTCACTATAATTTAAAAAAATATCATCCTTTTTTAGATTGGCTATCTAAGATTGTCTGAAAAATTACCACCGATGTATGTAAAGATTATATCCTTTATTTAATATTAGTATTAAATATATTTTTACATCTTATAATTTATATATTTATATATATATTTTTACAGGAATACTTTAAAGGTAAATACATACTGTATATAAAAAACAAGTAAAGACTAATATGAATTCAGATAATACTTCTTCTAGACTTGATATATTATCAACATATTCATTTTTTTTGTTGGAATTTTATGAGAATGCAATTGATGCAAAACAATTTTGGGCATGAAATGACTACGATGATTTTAAAGAGAGATATCATGCATCTTGTAACTGGTGATTAATTGAGAATCAATACAATGAAAGTTTTCTCCATGTAAGTAGATTATCATATTTATTTTAGTTATTTAAATTTAATGAAACTTAATACTTATATTTGTTTTGTGTTAGGTGTCTTTATAAACTCTGTATTCAGTATGATAAGAAATCAATATATGGATTTTTTGAGCCATAATTTATTTAACTAATAAAAATAATAATGAAATATACATAAAGAATAATATATATTTATAAAATATTTAAAAATACCATAATTCAGTGTTAGATTCTTCCTTATCTCTAAGGGTATGAAACATATATTTATCAAAGTGTTATTTATCTTAACAGAATAACCATTCACATTATATATATTTTTTATATTAGTCATAATTGGATATTGTGTGTTTTTTCTCCAATAGAGAAGGCAACTTACTGGTCATGCTCTATACATGATTAAGTGAAATAAAATTTCCACAATCTATTAAACAAATACATATGATTATTTGGATACTTGTATATTATAATGAATTTTAATTTTATTTCATTCATATCATTTCCAAATACGTCATGAAATTACTTTATATATACAATATTAAAGAGGAAAAAAATTATCAAATATGGGCACACAAAGGTGACTTCTCATTTTAAATTACTACATTTTGGCTGCAAGTACTTATAATTTTATTTTGAATTAAAAAATTATTTTTAAATGGAAATGTTATCGTTAAGGAGTGAAGGAATTTGGATATTATGTAATAAGATTTATATTCTAAATAATTTCAACTAGTATAATTGTAAAATTAAACAAGGTTAAATTTTATCTTACAATTTCCTTTAATTTATCTTATAGTTATATTGAGTATACATGTTAAATGATTTACATTTAATTTGAATATTCTTGATAACCCTCACCCTTATTATGAAAATGAGATAAATCACTTACAAAGAGAATAGATAAATTATTTATTAGATTTTATTGGGTATTATTTCATTTTTCATAAATATTTTAATGTTTAAATTTAAAACTATAAAGTTGAAATTATTTGGATTTTTTCAGCTATTTTTGGTTTGGATTGTGCTGATGTTTTCTGGTTTTGAATTTGTTATTGTTCTGCTAGTAAATTTTATTTGAATTCAACTTTTTTAATTAATTTTTCATATAGATTATTTTATAACCAATTTTAAATATTAAAATAAATATATTTATCTTATCTATTATAAAATAACTGATGTTAAGGCATCATAATTTGCATACGGTTCGGCCAACCGTGCAGCTAAACTATGTGATCCCATTTTGGTGACTGATTTTTATGTTTTACCCTAATTAATTTTAAAAAACCTCACTATTATCTCCCTTATCATTTCCAGTAATAGTATTCTACTCCCTTTTCCCATGATCACTCCTAGGGAATAACTTAGGGATTTTGATAGTACCTCCATCTAGACTTCGAATCGAATTCTGTCAGATGCATTGGATCCAAATTGGTAAGATATCTAATCCTATTTCTTCTTTTCTATGTTTATATTTATATCTCTTGTACTATTTTGGTCCTAGATCATTCAAACTATTTTCAAAGAGTTGGAAAATTCTTCCATTTTATTCGGATATAGTTCAAACATGAATCTGATATTGCATGAGGAGTCATCCATAGCCCTAATGTAGGTAGTCTAGTTATTTACCCTAAAAGTTGTTAAGTTTTCATATCACCACCATTGTGTTGTATGCCAACCATTTTCACATAGTTACCTTAAATGTGTTTTTTATTTGTAAATAAATTAAAGCATGTTATTATAATCTCATGGACCCTTGCTAAGAGATTAAAGGTTGTCGACCTCATTCATTTCCAACACTTTGGGCGTTCTATGTTAATTTCCTTATATTGTGTAATTGTTTAATGGACCAAACACCATCTATGTGTTCAGATTGACTTGTAAATGGAGTTACCCACTTTTATGTAATTTTCAAGTTTACCAAATAACCTTACAAGTGTTGTGATTTTCTATAGAATTGAATTACCTTCCCTTGATAAATTAAATTGATTGACTTAAATGAATATAATTTTTTGGAAAGGACACACCTCATGTTTTATCATTATGAACTTGAATTCTGTAAAATTTTTACCTTTGGATTTTTATGCCATATGGATGTAAATGGATTATAAGTGATCCCTAATTATAGTTATTATTATTATTAGACCATGGAGATTCTTCATTGGATGATGAATAAGAGGCTTGCTGAGCATGATGTTTCACTCTCCCTTATACCGAGTGTTGATAATGATGACTCTCACCATTATACTTATATCTAGATGATGGGCATGATGTTACAAGTTCCCTTGATTTGGGTGTTGTACATGACATCTCTCCCCACATATATCAAGTGATTAGCATGATGTCTCAAATTAATCATGAGATTCATGATTTTAACCCTTTCTCAAGCATATAGCTCCCTAGGCTAGTTATGGATGCCTGAGTTACGTCCTAGGTCTAGCTAGCACCTAGTATACATGTATATGACTACTTATGTCCTCACGTACTTAGTGAATATACATGTACATAGTATATGACTATTTATAGATTATTTATATATAAATTGTATTCGAATCATACATATTCCGGCCTATTACAAAGCATGTAGAGTCTTCTAGGTTTCCTAATGGAACCTAAGCCGACTGGTATTTATTTATTCATCTTGGATTACAATTCATTATATCTAAACACTTTTAGGATATGTACACTAGATGAATTATATCTAGAAACTTTTGGTGGTGGCCTACTATGTTTATCTCACACCATACCCAGACTGCCTTTGGTACCTGAGTAGACCTCATGTCTACAAGTATGGATAAGGGAAATTTACCTGCTATAAATGTTTGATCTTCATTACTTATAGCTTAGAGAATTGGATTAGGGGACCAAGCATATGATCATGATTCTAGTGGAGTATTCTTTTGGTCTTTTTTCTTTTTATATATCATGATGTATATTCCTATCATCTATTTCCCCTTTTCATATATCATCATTCCATGTAATCATTGCATATGACTTAGCCTTTGGAATTTTGATTATTATCACAATTTCTTGGATATTTATGCTTCTGAATATGTTTATTATATTTGTATCTATTTTTCCATCTATTATATAATGATTTATTTTTTTCCTATTTATTTATATTATCTGTTATGATACTCTGATATGAGGTTATAGTCTCTACATTGTACCACCTTACACCCTCGATACTAGTTGAAAACCTCTAGCATGTGGGGAGGCGTACTTAAAGCCATTTCAACCACCATCATGGGACACTAGTTTAGTGGATCCCAAGTCGGGATGTTAATAAGTGGTATTAGAGATTTATTTTCCTTTTTTTTCTTATAGTTTTGGTTTTATACATGATACTAGGATGTAATGAAATTTGTTAATTCCTAGATGTAGTTAACCCATGTATAGGGGAAACCCAAATTACCTAGGATGGGTTATTTTTGTTGTTGGATTACATCTGTTATAGTTGATATGAGTTCACCATTGGGTGATGCACATGTCATATGATGTTATTATTATTGGGGTTACTGTAATGATATTTCTTTTAACTTGGACTGATTAAATAAGGGTATTCCATTTCATTCATCATATAGGCACTTTAGGAAAAATATTCCACGCATTTTTCCATGCCACGTCTACTTTCTACATTTATTTTCCTATTGCAAATAGTCAATGCCTGATTATTATATATTGAAATGTGCTGACATTTCTTATAGGGAAAATATGATTGGATTAATTAAAATACCTACATAAATCTAAATAGTGTTTTCCTTCATATAATAGTGATGAAACCTTAATTATCAAGTTATAACATGTTGTGGGTTTTAGACCTACTGGCCATGGACCATGATATGTATATTATATATATACAATATTATAAACTATGATAAAATTAAATCTTTAAAGATGAAATGATTACCGCTAAATGAGATGAAAATTTTAAAGTAAAGGGTATTTTCCTCTATTCCATGCAATTTTCACTCCATATACTGGATCCTATTTTGTTTTATGTGAGACCTAAACTCGCACCTAGCCTTCTTAGTGGGTAGTTAGGGGTGTCACTTATGTTCTTTTGGCATGTTATAGCCATCCCTTAATCATCTAGACCTATTTTATGAAGTAGGTAGAGAGGTGTGAAGTTTTATATTGGAAGGTTTCATACATTTAATTTTATTTATCTTTAATTATTTCTCCAATACATTTTTTGAGGCATTTATTTGGAATTATAGAATCATGCCACAATGAAAACTTTGAGTTTTATGCCCTGAAGGCAACGATGACCATGCACTAGTGGTGGTGGGCTCTGATCTGGTAGTTATCCCTCTCATAGTTCTACTTATGGAACCACCTTCTTTTCCTGATAAGGTTACCAATTACTAGTTTTTAGATGGAATTTTCCATATGATGCAGTCTATGAAAGGTGTTGCTTGACCAACCCCGACTAAGGAAGAGTTGACTCAGCAGTTCCAATAGCAGTATCCTGGAACCTTTTTAGGGGGATAAAGGACCACATGATGATTAGGTTGGAGGCAATGTTTTATATATTCAATCATTTGGAAATTCTTCTAGAGTGTAGGGTTAATCTCACTGCTTATATGCTATACAGTTATTCTAAGTGATGATGGGATGTCATTACCAAGGCACGACATCAAGATATGATCTGGGAAAACTTCCAGAAAATCATCTATGATTATTTATTTCCACAAAATCAAAGGTACAACTAGGATAGAGAGTTTATTAAATTGTAGTAAGGATCCATGTTTTTAATGGATTATTTTTCTCACTTTACTATGTTTCAAAGATTCACACCAACTCTTGCGGGTGATGATCTTTTGACTGCCCGACGATTTGAGGATGGGATGGTATACGCCATCCAATCAGAGGTCAATGTTATTCAGCCAATGATTATTTATGATATATTCAACCAAAATCTAATTATTGAGAGGAATTTTAGGGAAGATGATGGTGAAAACCAGGGTGGTCCATCACCTAGATCTCATAATGTTTGTTTTAGTGGGAAAAAATGACATTTCAAGGTTTCTTGCGGGTGTAGCAGCAGTCATAATGCTCGTACTAAAAACTTCCTCATATGTCATTAGTATGGGAAACCAGGAAATATAAACCCCAGATTATGTGGGATCTAGTGGAATGTGGAGGTTGTGGCAGTATGGGGCACATCCAGCACATCTGCAGGACCTTTCCATCACTGCCTAGAGAGTGTGGATCTACACCATCCCTATGTTCTAGAGCAAGGCCAGTAGTATATCACTAGGAAGGAAAATAGAATACCACTGACCGCTCAGGATAAGGTTGGGGTGGAGGAATAGGTAGTCAGACTCAGTATTTTTAGTTCCAGTAGAACGGGCCTACATAGGGTAGTTAGGCTATGACTTAGGGTCATGGTACATGCCAATTACATGCAGTGAAACCTATGCCAAAGGAGTAGAGCGTCGAACATTCTAATATTGAAGGTATTATTATAATATCCTCTACTTTAGTGTATTCTTTATCTGAAACATACATGTCACAATATTTTATATCTAAGGAAATTATGGAGAGTGTTGGCCTCGAGATATAATAATTCTATGGCATTATGACACTCGATTCCCCATTGGGTATCCAGTGAGAGAGCATTTTTTATTGTAAGGACTTTCCCCTTATGATAGGAAGATATCTATTTGTATAAAAGTTTTTCATACTTGACATGATAGGGTTTGATGTATTCATCAGGATAGACTGGTTAGAAACCTATATATCCCACATTGACTGCTATCATCAGAGGGTGGAATTTACATCACTAGATGGAAGTAGACATGTACACAAGGGAGAATGGGATGCCCATGTGTCTAGAGATGAACCTGAGCATCAACAATTGGGTACAGTGATAGTCCAAGTTTCCAGCCTTTTCCTATATGATTAGGGGATACAAATAATTATTTTCCCTCCTATAGTAGATTGTTTCAGGGATGTATTCCCTAAATAATTTTCTATGATTTATCTAGTGAGAGTGGTATAATTTACTATTGGGATAGTTCTAGGAGCAACACCAGTGTCCATTAATTCTTACATGATGGAACCTACAGAGCTTTTAGATCTTAAGAAATTGTTGGAGGACCTAGGGGATAATGGTTTTATATACACCAACATTTCTCCATGGGGATCATCGGTCTTTTTTTCAAGAAGGCGGAAAATACCCTTAGGATTTGTGCGGATTTCCATAAATTGAACCAAATTATAGTTAAGAAATGTTATCCACTACCTTGAATAGAAAACCTCTTTGATCAGTTTTGATGAGCAAGAGGTTTTTCAAATATTGATTTGAGGTTGGTCTATCATCAAATATGTTTAATATCCTTAGATATACCTCAAACAACATTCTAGAGTATGTATTGTATTTACAAGTACCCTATAATTCTGTTTGATCTCATAAAACATGCCAACTGTTATCACGGCTTTGTGGAATATAGGTTTCTACCTATACTTAGATTCATTCATGGTAGTCTTTTTGGATGACATCTTAGTGTATTATCATTCTTGATACAACCATGTTCAATATATTGAGATATTTCTTAGTACACTGAGAGACATCCAAATTTATGCTAAGATTAGAAAATTCCACTTCCGGATTGATGAAGTGAACTTCCAAGCTCATATCTTATCAGATTAAATAGTATCTGTAGACCAAGAGGAAGTGAGAGCAGTAGTTTCATGGGAGAATCCCAAGAACGTCTTTGATATACAGAGTTTCTTGGGGTAACCATGTATTACAGACACTTTATACAGGATTTATCATGCCAACCAGCACCTCTTACGAGCTTGAATAAAAAGGGTGTGAAATTATTATGGTTATAATCTTGTGATGAATCCTTTCAAGAGTTAAAGGGAAGATTGACTTTGACATCGATCCTGATTCTACCGAAGACATGCATGAACTATACTATTTATTGTGATGCATCAGGTATTAGGTTGAGAGCTATTCAGATGAGGTAGTGGTGAGTTATAGCATACGAGTCTCATTTTTTGATTCCTCACAAGCATAATTACCCACCACATGGCCTCGAGCCTAGAGACGTCGTTCATGCTTTATGCTGTTGGAGGCACTATTTACTTGGGGAGCATTTTTTGGTATTCACAGATCACAAAATACTCAAGTATATATGTGATCTGAATCTTAGGTAGTTTATATGGGTTGAATACCTTCAATCCTTTAATTTCAATCTTTCCTACATGCCTTGAAAGGGAAATGTTGTAGCCAATGCTCTGAGCTAGAAGACTCAAGAACATGTAGTTCAGGAGGCTAGCAGTGAGTGGCATCTCATAGACTTGTTTTTAGAGATACACATTGAGGTTCAGAAGGATCATTGGAAGACTATCCTCATGTCCTTAACGGTGACCTCTAACCTTCTTGAAAGGGTGATAATGAGACAACTTTTAGATCGTGAGGATTTAGTCCTAAGGGAAAGTATCTTAGATGACGATTCATCTTTTAGTTGGACCATGTATGAGGATGATAAATTAAAATTTTATGGGTTTTTCTAGGTCCCAAAATACATCAAAGATGAGACGATACTGGAATTTCATGCCTTAGTCTGGGTAGTTCTTCTCGGTATCACCAAGATGCATTAAGACTTACATCGCCTGTATTGGTGGCCTACTATGAAAAGAGAGATAACTGGATTTATCACTCAGTGTTCCACCTGTCAATAGGAGAAGGTGGAACATCAAGGATTGGTGGTACTTTTACAACTATTTTCCATTCCCGAGTGTAAATAGGATGATGTATCTATGAAATTCATGACTGGTTTTCCCTAATCACCTCATGGAAATGATATAGTTTGGGTAGTTTTTGATCATTTGACTAAGGTCACACATTTCTTACCTATTTGAGGGATCTTAAAAATAGATTATATAGGGAGGCTATATGCCAGGGAGGTCATACATTTTTATAGAGCTCCATGATCTATCATATCTAATCGGGATGATTTCTTTATGTATTGGTTCTGGAAGGGGTTGCAGAAGGACTTGGGTATATAGGTGATTCTGAACACAGACTATCACCCTTAGACCTATGGACATATAGAGTGCATGATTCAAGTGTTAGAGTACATTCTCCATGCATGTTTCCTTGAATTAATGGGTTCTTAGGAGAAAAACACACCCCTTGTTGATATCTATTATAAGAATTGTTTTTAGGCTACCATTCAAATGGATCCCTATGAAGTTGTATATTGTAGGACTTGATGATCACTAATGTACTAGTTAAAGACAGGGTAAGAATCTTTTCATGGACCATGTATTGTCCAGGAGACTTCAAAGCAGGTCCAGTTGATCCGAAAACACACCTTGACAGCTCAGTCTAGACACCTGTCATATGAAAATCACCATCAATGACTTCCTGAGTTTGAGACTGGGGATCATGGTTTCCTACATGTTTCACCCCGGTTGAACCATTATAAAATTATGAGGTAGGGTAAGATTTTTCCTCGATTCATTTGACCCTTTGAGGTTTTGAAATGGATTAGACCAGTAGCTTACCAGATAACACTTACCTAGTGATACTGGTCTATACATGATGTCTTTCATGCATCTCATCTCCAACGACATTATCTAGAACCATCACATTTTTTCCAACCTAATGAGGTCGAGTTTGACATGGATGATTTATTTAAGGAGTATCCACTATGTATAGTGGATTGGAGGTTAAAATCACTCTAAGGTAAGTAAGTTCTTTATTATGGGTTCTACGGTAGCATGACTGAGTACAGGAAGAGTCATGGAAGTGAGAAGTTGATGTTTGAGCCAAGTTGTAGGAAATTTTCTCAAATGAACCCTCATTACCCTCCGAAGGACAACTGGGGGATAAGTTTCTTTTAATATGGGAGTTTGTAATGAACTATCTCTTCATAAAGGTATGGATCATTTTTTTCCAGATTTAATTCCTTAAATTTCCCCTTGTAATGTTACCTAATGGAGAAACAGAGGTCTTGAGGGTGTTTGAGGATTGTTCAGAGTCTAGGGCACTAGAATTTTGAGAAATAGACAAGGATGAATGGTTAATAGAAACCATGCAGCCCAGCCTACATGATTACTCCTAACCATGTGGGGGTGTTTCAGAAAGGTGCATGAGTGCGCAGGGTTTTAAAAGAACTATGCGAGTTGAGGCACACACATGCACGAGATTTTAGAGGTTTGGGACAGAGACTTTCCACATGGCTTACGCATGATTTTCCAAACCATGTGGGGTCCCTCATTAGATAGTGGAGGAAGCACAGTTTGTGCCCAATTTTTTCAACCATGTGGTCAAACCATGCGACCCCATTTCAATTGGTGATTTTACCATTTTCACCTAATTAATTTAAAAACACCTCACCCTTTTCTCTCTTTTCATTTCTAGTAATAGAATCATCCTCCATTCTCTCATGAGACCTCACATGGAATAACCTAGGGATTTTGATAGTGTATCCATCTAGAATTTGAATCAAAATCTGTCAGAAGAATTGGATCTACATCAGTAAGATCTCTAATCCTCTTTCTTCCTTTCTAATTTTATCTTCCTACCTCTTGCGCTATTTTGGTGTGTGTCATTAACCCTATTTTCATGGTGTTGAACCATTATTCTGTTTTCTTATGATCTAATTCAAACCTAAAGGTGATAATGGATAAGAAGTCATCCACGACCCAAAGGTAGGTGGTCATGTTTTCCCCCTAAAATTCGTGATGTTTTCATAGATCTACCATTGTGATACATGCCGACCATTGTTGCATGTTTCCCTTAATTGTGTTCTTTATTTGAAAATAAATTCAAACTTATTTTTATACTACCGTGGACCATTTCTAAGATATTGAAGGTTGTTGACCTCATTCATTACCACCCCTTTGGGCATGATAAGTTAATTTCCCTCTCTTGTGTAAATGATTAATGGACCAAACACCTTCTAAGTGTCTATATTGACTTTCAAATGGAATTTCCCTCTTTTATGTAGTTTTCTAGTTGACCAAATCACCTTCTAAGTGTTGGTACTGTCTATAGAATATAATTTCCTTAACTTGGTAAATTAAATGTGTAACACCCCATGGTTTTCTAAAAATAAATTTAAATGCTTGAAATTTTGTTTAAGATAGATATTTATAAGTATCCTTTAAACATAATTTTATTTCTTCTATGTTTTGAATTTGAAGAAACTATCATCTACAATTGTGTTCAGTATGTTATTTAGAGTCTGATGAAACCAACTTGTTTTTTTGGTGAATAGTAACATACCCTTATGAATAGTAAAATGAATAGTAATATGGCCCTAATTAATAGTAAATTTTATTATTATTTTATTTTCTTAAGGCTATACTATAACAACATCTTGGTTAATTTTTCTTTGTGACAAAGAAGTAGTTGTAGAATTAGAACTGTTAATTTTTGAATTAAGTATGATTTTATTTAAAAATTAAATTTCTAATATTTAGAAAATTATTTTTCAAAAATGGACTTCATTTTTGAATTCTACACATCAAAAAATGGTAAGGGTGAATTTTTTGGAATTTTTTGAAATTCAAGAATTTTCGATGAATAGTAAAATACGATAAAATACGATAAATGCTAAATACTTGATTTACTGCATCATAAGTGATGAAAGGACGATGTAAGCCAACATAGATCGAACTAAGATTCCATTATTACTATTTAGGGTCACTTTCATTGATATTATTCGTAGTCTTGATAAAAATATTATAATAATGATTAAAATAATCTAAAATACCTCTCCACGTCCACTATAAATACCACCCTCACTCCCCTCTTCCTCCCACACCTCTCAAGCCTTGATAATTGTCTAATTTCTGACAAATTCCCTCCCCAATATTCTTCCCCACGTCCTATAGCTTCTGGTCTCACCAAAAGACCAAAATCAAAGCCCTTAAGAAGGATTTCAAGGAGAAGGGATCAAGAGGTAAACAACCTCTTTTATTTTCTTTCTTTTCCTTCATTTTATGTTATTATCTTCCATCCCATTTGGCTTTTGTTGGGATATTTCATTAAATATTTCCCCTTAATGTAAATATCATGTATTAATGATGAGATATTCCATTCCTCTCATCAATATTTTTTTTATGAAATTTTAAGAGATGCCGTTAGGCTGCCAAATTTTGGTAAGAAATTTCTCATGTTTTTCTTTAATTTCATGATTCCTTTTTCTTCTTTCCTAATGCACTCTTATCCAAGAGGAATGAAATATCCAGAATCATGTATATTCTGGATTTTCTCATGTTTATAGAAAATTCATCATCATTATTCTTCTCCTCTCCCGCTTATTTATGGAATAAAAACATTGTCCGTGATGTGTCGAATTACCGACATCATGAACGATGTAATTTCAATTTCCATTAATTATTATAAGTCTGGTCATGAAACCATTTATATGGTTGAACCATTTTATAATATATGTTTTATGACTCATCCATGGTTCTATAATTCTTTTTTACTCATGCTTGTAATTTATAAGACTAAATGAGGTTGTTATTATCAAAGAACCACTTAAATGATCTAAACGAACATCATTAATGTTTTAACTTATGAATCATCCTCATATAAAGCATCAAAGTGATAAATGGTATAATTTATGGTACTTGAAATTTTTAAATAATACTCTATTCCAATTCTGGAGTTTCACTTCCAATCTACAAGAACAACCACCATAAACCAGTCATGGAAATCATGTGAAGAACTCACCCAAAAGCGGTGAAAGGAACAGAATACTAACAATTAATGGGTAAAACGATGTAATTAAATGACCATATAAGATGTTATAAACATGAACATGTTTCTTTAACATACTAATAACACTCTTTTAACCATTATACATGAGGTTTAAACAAGTTTGAAGTAAGACAAACCTAAGGTAAGGAAATTCTTAACACGATTTCCATTCTTTGGGTCAACATTCTACTTCGTTATTTATGTGGTATTTAAATTGTTTGTGTGATGAATTATGATTATAATATGTTTAATAATGTGTATCTATAGAGTATATACATATTACATCCACTCTATTAAGCCTCACTTCAAGTATATGATGTTTATAAGGGACTTTTCTTCTAAAATCCTCTTTTAACATTCTGTTTTACAAGATTCAAAAGCAATGTTTTTATGCTATTATTTATGTTGTAGGATTATGTTTTGGTTATTGGGAATTGTTTATGATGAAGAGTGGGACCTATATTTCCCTCCAATTCATTCAGGATAACCAATAGAGGTACCACAACACACCATGATAGTAGTGGAACATTTTATGAGAAAACATCCTCCTGCATTCAATGGATCTTCTGACCCAGTAGCAGCTGAAGGATGGATCAAATCCCTTGAAAATATATTCGATGTTATATGATGTTCAGAAAATAAAAATTTAAGTCTTTCCATTTATCGTTTTGAAGGGGAAGATGATCAGTGGTGGTCAATGGTAAGGAATATCAGGGGTAGAGAGGATTTTGATGCCTTAGAGTGGGATGAATTTAAAAGTCTTTTCCTTGAAAAATATTTTCCTAAGGTGGTGAGACTTAGAATGGAGAAGAAATTCCTTGAATTGAAACAGAAGGAGGAAGATTCAGTGGCTGTGTATGAAGAAAACTTCACCTGACTGGCGAGGTATGCTCAAAATCTTATACTAGATATCGATATAAAAATCAACCATTCTTACTCAGGATTGAAGCCAAGGTATCGAAGGGCGTTGGCCTCCCGTGAATTCAAAAGCTATGAGAAACTTGTCCGATATGCTGAGAGGGTAGATATGGAGTTTTCTGATGATCAAATTCATTTTGGAAACAAAGAGAATAAGAGGTCCAGTTGGAAAGCAATGGGTAAGAATCAACCAAAGAAATCTGATGGTAAGAAAATCCAGTTTCCAGTTTGTGAAAAGTGTGGCAAGAAACACCATGGGTAATGTCTTGGAAAAACTGGGAAGTGTTTTAAATGTGGTAAGTTTGGACATATGGCCTGAGATTGCAATGAAAATGATCCAAAGACTAATCCTGATAAGAAAATTGTAAAGTGTTTTAAATGTGGTGATATGGGTCATTATGCAAACGCCTTCCCAAAGAGAGATCCGAATGATGTAAAAAAGCTAGAATACAAGCAGAAAGGTGTAGTGAGATCCTTTGCGACCACGTCAGCAGATGTCGGGCCATCCAATGAAGTTGTATCAGGTACTTTGTTTGTTCACTCAAATTTTTCTAATGTTTTGTTTGATACGGGGTCTACACATTCCTTTATCTCTGACAAATTTTCTGGTAATTTGGAATTATCCCCTCAACAAATGAGACCTGAACTTGTTGTTAAAACACCAGCAGTAAATTTTATAGTAAAGAGGAATTATAATAATCTTTCTATTGTGGTCTGTGGAAATAATTTACCTGAAAACATTTTTGTTTTACCCTTAGTAGAGTTTGATGTTATTCTGGTGATGGACTGGGTTTCTTATTATCATGCTAAGATTGACTGTAGAGAAAAAGAAGTTTTTTTTCAAAAAGAGTTTCAATTTGTATACAAGAATGAACCCATACAATTGATAACATATCATGAAGCTGAGAAATTATTAAAAGATGGAAATGGAAGTTATCTTTCTCATATTGTTTAAAACAAGGGAACTATTCAAATTAATGATGTGCCAGTGGTAAATGAATACCTTGATGTTTTTCATGATGAGTTACCCGGTGTCATACTGGATCGAGAAGTCGAATTCACAATCGACTTAGTTCCTGATGCTAAGCCAATTTCAAAACCTCCTTATCGTATGGCTCCAATTTAATTACTTGAATTGAAAAATCAGTTGCAGGATTTGCTTGAAAAATGATTCATTCATCCTATCACTTCTCCTTGGGGAGCTCTTGTTTTGTTTGTTAAAAAGAAAGATGGTTCCATGAGATTTTGCATTGATTATAGAGCTTTGAATAAAATCACTATTAAAAACAAGTATCCTTTGCCTCATATCGATGAATTTTTTGATCAGCTCCAGGGAGCTCAGTACTTTTACAAGATTGACTTGAGATCCAGATACCATCAGCTAAAGTTAAAGAGGGTGACATCCCAAAAATAGCCTTTCATACTAGATATGGGCATTATGAATTTGTTGTTATTCCATTTGGATTAACTAATGCACCTACTGTATTTATGAATCTTATGAATAGAGTATTTCATGAGTTCTTGGATAAGTTTGTGGTTGTATTTATTGATGAAATTCTAGTTTTTTCTAAGAATAAAGAGGAGCATGAAAAACATCTAAGGGTTTTTTTACAAACTTTAAAAGAAAAGAAACTGTATGGAAAATTCAGCAAGTGTGATTTTTGGTTGCAACATATTTATTTTCTCAGGCACATTGTAAATAAGGATAGAATAATAGTTGATCCTGCCAAAATCAAAGTAGTTGATGAATGGACAAGACCCACAAATTTTACAGATATTCATAGTTTTATGTGCATAGCAAGTTATTACCGATGGTTTGTTAAGAACTTTACTAGGTTATCTAGCCCGATTACTAAGTTTACACAGAAAGGGGTTAAACTTGTTTGGATAGAAGAATGTGATGTTTGTTTTCAGAAACTGAAGAAGAGATTGGTGACTGCTCCAGTTTTGGCCTTACCTTCCCAAAATGGTGATTTTTTCATCTATAGTGATGCTTCTTTGAAGGGACTTGGTTGTGTTTTGATGCAGAATGATCAGGTAATTTCCTATTCTTTGAGGAAACTTAAACCCCATGAGATAAATTATCCCACACATGATTTGGAATTGGCAGCTATGGTTTTTTCTTTGAAAATTTGGAGGCATCATTTATACGGAGCCAAATGCAAAATATAAACTGACCATAAAAGTCTGAAGTATATATTCACTCAGAAGGAATTAAACATCAGGCAGAGAAGATGGATTGAATTGATAAAGGATTATGACTGCACGATTAATTACCATCCTGGAAAAGAAAACAAAGTGGAGGATGCCTTAAGTCGAAAACATCATGCATCATTAACTATGTTACGTTTGGAACATGATCCCTTGATTAATGATTTGATGAATTTTGGATTAGAAGTTGTTGGTGCAAGGAATACATATGTTTTGTTTCAGGTTTCAGTGCAGTCTTCGTTGTCAGACAGAATTAAGTGAGCACAGAAGGAAGATCGTGAGCTACAGAAAAAGGTAGAATTGGTTAAAGTGGGTATGTTTCCATAATTTAACCTTGATAAATATTTTGTTTTAAGATTTGGTAAAATTTTGTGTGCGACTTGTGATTCCCAGTTGAAGAAAGATTTTGTGTGTGAATCCCATAGTTCTCCATTTTTTGTTCATCTTGGTAGTACTAATATGTACAGAGACCTTCGGGAGTATTATTGGTGGGATGGAATGAAAAGAAATATTGCTGATTTTACCATGAAATGTTTGACATGTCAGCAGGTTAAAGCAGAGTGGAAATTACCGAAGGAGATGCTTCAGCCTTTTCTAGTGCCAGAGTGGAAATGGGAGAATGTATCCATGGACTTTGTGGTGGGACTACCAAAGACTTCTTGAGATAATAATGTGATTTGGGTTATTGTTGATCAGCTAACAAAGTCTGCAAATTTTCTTTCTATTCGAGATAAAATGACTTTGGATTAGCTTTCTTGATTGTACCTTAAGGAGATTTTTAGGTTACATGGAGTTCCTCTTTCCATTGTATCTGACTGAGATCCAAGGTTCACTTTTAACTTTTGGAAGGGACTTCAGAAGTCATTGGGAACAAAGTTAAATTTCAATACAACTTTTCATCCTCAATCAGATGGGAAATCAGAATGAACGATTCAGACTTTAGAGGATATGCTTCGAGCTTGTTCAATGGACTACCAGGAAAGTTGGGATCAATATCTTTCTTTAGTTGAGTTTTCTTATAATAACAATTTTCATTCCAGTATTCATATGGCACCTTTTGAGGCCTTGTATGGGAAGCGGTGTCAGAATCCTGCGTTTTGGGAGGAAGTAGGTGAAAGAAAGTTGATGGGGATAGAATTAGTTGAAGAAGTGGCTGAGAAAGTGAGGATGATCCAGCAGCACAGGAGGACAACTCAGAGCAGGCAGAAAAGTTATGCAGATAACAGAAGGTAAGACTTCTCTTTTGAGGTAGGTGACCATGTTTTCCTAAAAATCTCTCCTTGGAAAAGTGTGATGCGTTTTGGTAAGAAAGGGAAGTTAAGTCCATGGTTCATCGGTCCTTTTTAAATCTTGGATAAAGTTGGAATAGTTGCATACCGAGTAGCTTTGCCTCCGAGTTTGTTTCAGGTACACCATGTTTTTCATGTTTCTATGTTGAGAAAGTATGTGCCAGATTCATCACATGTCTTGAGCCCAGAAGTAGTTCAGCTGGAATAGAACCTTTCTTATGAAGAGAAACTAGTTCAGATTCTAGATCGAAGGGAACAGGTATTGCGGAATAAGTAAATCCACCAGGTAAAGGTTTTGTGGAGAAACCACATGGTTGAAGAAGCAACATGGGAGTTTGAAAATTCTATGAGGGAAAGGTACCCTCACTTTTTTAATAAGTAAATAAAATTGTGAGGATGCAATTTACAGAATTTGGGGATAATGTAACACCCCATGGTTTTCTAAAAATAAATTGAAATTCTTGAAATTTTTTTTTAAGATAGATATTTATAAGTATCCTTTAAACATAATTTTATTTCTTCTATGTTTTGAATTTGAAGAAATGGTTATCTACAATTGTGTTCAGTATGTTATTTAGAGTCTCATGAAACCAACTTGTTTTTTTGGTAAATAGTAACATACCTTTATGAATAGTAATATGAATAGTAATATGACCCTAATGAATAGTAAATTTTATTATTATTTTTTCATAAGGCTAGAAGATAATAACATCTTGGTTAATTTTTCTTTGTGATAAAGAAGTAGTTGTAGAATTAGAACTGTTAATTTTTGAATTAAGTATGATTTTATTTAAAAATTAAATTTATAATATTTAGAAAATTATTTTTCAAAAATAGACTTCATTTTTGAATTTTACACGTCGAAAAATGATAAGGGTTAATTTTTGGGAATTTTCTGAAATTCAAGAATTTTTTATGAATAGTAGAATACGATAAAATACGATAAATGCTAAATACTTGATTTACTGCATCATAGGTGATGCAAGGATTATGTATCCCACTTGGATCTAACTCACATGCCATTATTACTATTTAGGGTCACTTTCATTGAGATTAATAATAGTCTTGATAAAAATATTATAATAATGATTAAAATAATCTAAAATACCTCCCCTCCTCCACTATAAATACCACCCTCACTCCCCTTTTCCTCCCACACCTCTCAAGCATTGAGAATTGTATAATTTCTACCAAATTACCTCCCCAATATTCTTCCCCACTTCCTAGAGCTGTTGGTATCACCAAAAGACCAAAATCAAATCCCTTAAGTAGGATTTCGAGGAGAAGGGATCAAGAGGTAAACAACCTCTTTTATTTTCTTCCCTTTCTTTCATTTTATGTTATTCTCTTCCATTCACTTTGTCTTGTGTTGGGATATTTCATTAAATATTTCCACTTAATGTAAATATTATGTATGAATGATGATATATTTCATTCCTCTCATCAATCTTGTTTTTAGGAAATTTTAAGAGACGCCGTTAGGCTGCCAAATTTTCGTAAGAAATTCCTCAAGTTTTTCTTTTATTTCATGATTCCTTTTTCTTATTTCCTCACCCCATCTTGTCCAAGAGGAATGAAATCTACATAATAATGTATATTCTGGATTTTCTAATGTTTATGGAAAATTCATCATCATTATTCTTCTCCTCTCCAACTTATTTAAGGAATAAAAACATTGTCCGTGATGTGTCTAATTACCGACATCGTGGATGATGTAATTTCAATTTCCATTAATTATTATAAGTCTGGTCATGAAACCATTTATATGGTTGAAACAAGCTATAATATATGTTTTATGACTCATCCATGGTTCTGGAATTATTTTTTACTCATGGTTCTAATTTATAAGACTATATGAGGTTTTTATTATCAAAGAACCACTTAAATGATCTAAACGAACATCATTAATGTTTTAACTTATGAATCATACTCATATAAAGAATCAAAGTGATAAATGGTATAATTTATGGTACTGGAAATATTTAAATACTACTCCATTATAATTCTGGAGTTTCACTTCCAATCGACAAGAACAACCATCATAAACCAATCATGGAAATCATGTGAATAACTCACCCAAAAGCGGTGCAAGGAACAAAATACTAACTATTAATGGGTGAAATGATGAAATTAAATGAACATATAAGATGTTATAAACATGAAAATGTTTCTTTAACATACTAATAACACACTTTTAACCATTATACAGGAGGTTTAAACAAGTTTGAAGTAAGACAATTCTAAGGTAAGGGAATTCTTAACCCGATTTCCATTCTTTGGGTTAACATTCTACTTCGTTATTTATGTGGTATTTAAATTGTTTGTGTGATTAATTATGATTATAATATGATTAATAATTTGTATTTTTATATTATATACATATTCCATCCACTCTATTAAGTCTCACTTCAAGTATATGATGTTTATAAGGGACTTTTCTTCTAAAATCCTCTTTTAAAATTCTGTTTTACAAGATTCAAAAACAATGTTTTTATGCTATTATTTATGTTGTAAGATTATGTTTTGGTTATTGGGAATTGTTTATGATGAAGGGTGGGACCTATATTTCCCTCCAATGCATTGGGTACATGTATGTTGGAGGTCGGCGTATGGTTACTCCAAGTGTAACTGCGATGGTTACACAAAATATAAGGTAGCCGTGAGGGTTACAAATTATAAGGTAGCTGTGATGGTTACAAGATTATGTAAGTAATTCCCCAAGATACCTTTATTATTCTACTTCTGTTATTATGTATTTGTGTAAATATCATTTTTCAGAAGGTAAGTATTTATATATATATATATAGTTGATAAGTAATTCTTTTGAAAATGATTTCGTACGTTACAAGTTTTCATTGACTAATGTGTTCTTTCCTTCTTTTTCATACCTTAATGAGCTTTTGTGCTCATCCCAAGTTTTTAAATTATTTTCACATGTTAATGGATGATTAAGAAAATGAAGGAATCCATTTTAAATGTTTAATAATTTTCAAGGAGTCTTGTTTAAGTTTTAATGTTTTATATTTTGGAAAGAATGGAAACTATTTTTATGGTATCCACTCTGTAACAATGTGTAATGTTATGAATGTAATGTCCTAATTCTCTAAATATCTAAACTTGAAAATATCCTCAATGTAAAATTAAGTGTTTTCTTGAATAAATTATAGATTATGTATGTAATAAGGCTGAGTCCTTATAAAATGGATTGAATCAAATGAATGGAAATCGGTGTCAAGGCCATGAATTATGTTTTATCATTATGAAATTGAATTCTGTAAATTGTGAACCTTTGAATATTTGTGATATATGGATGTAAATTCATTATTGGAGATCCCTATTTATTATTATTATTATTATTATTATTATTATTACACCATGGATATTGGTCACCGGACGATGTATAAGGGACTTAATGAACATGATGTTTCACTCTCCCTTACATCGGGTGTTGAGCATGACGAATATCACTATTATACTTATGTCTGGATAGTGGGAATGATGTTCCATGTACCCTTACATTAGGTGTTGGGTATGACATATCACCCCAACTATCTCAAGTGATGATCATAAAATCTTGAGTTCATCTTGAGATTCAGGTCTTGTACCCTTTCTTGAGTCTATAACTCGCTAGACTAGTTATGGATGCCTAAGTTAGGCCCCGTGTCCAGCTATCACCTAATATCCATGTAAATTCATAATTATTTCCCCACGCACTTATTTCATATACTTTTATATAGTATATACCTATATATATATATATATATTTGGCATTCAGATCAGATATATTTTGGCCTATGGTGAACCAGGTAGAGTCTTCCAAGTGTTTTAATGGAACCTGAACTGAATGGTATTTATTTATTCAGATTTGTTTATTATTCATTATATTTTCACACTTCTAGGCCGTGTACACTGGATGTATAGCTTCTAGGAACCATTGGTGGTGTCCTACTAATTTTATCTCCCACCCTACTCGATCCACCTTTGGTACCCAAGCAAACCACATGTCTGCAAGTATGGATTAAGGAAAGTTACCTTATAAAGATTTTTGATCCAGTTAACTAATTTATTAGAGCATGGGAGTAGAGGAATGAACATATGCACATGATTCTAGTGGATCAATATTTTGGACTTTTTGTCTTTCTATATATCATGGTTTATATGCCTGTCCTATGTTTCTCCTTTTTGTATATCAGTATACCGTGACATCATTTTATATGACTCAAACTTTGGGATATTTATTATTATCACATTTGGTTGGTTATTTACATTTCCATAGTTTTTTATTGTATATTTTTCTTTCATTCAATCTGTTATATAATGCTCCCTTTATTATCTATTTATTTATCATCTCATTTATGCTACTCTGATATGAGGGTGTAGGATCCCCACTGTACCACCTTACACCCTCACTGCTAGTTAGCATCCTTTGACATACAAGGAGGCGCACTTGAGGTCATGTTACCCACCAGCTCAGGGTACAAGTTATGTAGATCCTAAGATGTGATGTTTCACAAAAATATTGGAACAAATGAACCACAATATAACTTCAAGATTTTCAATCTCTCCACCCTAAATTGCCTTTATTCTCCAGTCTATCTTTTGATTAGTCGAAAATTAGGTTAAATCCTACAATCTATAAATGAAAATGTTTTGAGTTTGTTTATTTGATTAAAACCCTATAAATCGATCCCAATTTGATTATATTTTACGATTATCTTGTTTCTATCTCAAATCACACATTCCCAACCTCACATGAAAAGTGTGAATCATTCTATTAATTTAGAATTTACAAAATCATTTCATTAACCATGATTTTATATGACCAAACTCACGTGAAAATTATGAATAAATTGAGTGATTTAAAATTTACCAATTCATTTCTTTAACCATAATTTTATGATTTATAATGAGTATATTTATTCAAAATAAATAGTGTAGGAGGTAAGAATTAGATTGGCCATAAAATAACTACTCCTCCATGGATGGTTTTCTCACTTTGGAGATGAATATAATAATAAAATGATTTAAAGGGTAAAACTAAATCTCATATACACTCTTAAAATTCATGCTATAGAGGAAAAATATTTTTTTGGATGAATAATAATGAAATTTTATTAAAGATTAAGTGAGTTACAAGAACAAAATAAAATCAATAAGAATTAAAAGAAGAGGATGAGATCCTTCTTATAAGAGATTCTTAACACAAGCCTTCCTTATTCCAAATGGTTGAAGGGGTGGAAAGTAACTATTATCTACAGAATACCGTCCAAAATTCATTTCCAAACCTCCCTATGTGAGAAAAACTCAAATAAATAGATTACACGAGGGCCATGGTTTGCAATGATAACAAGGGTACATGAAGAATACTTCCCCTAAAATTTAATCTGAATTGATCTACCTATTCAATCAAATTCCCATGAAAACTAAATGTCCATATAGTTTAATTAAATAAATTTAAATTTAGTACTTTAATATCCATAAAAATTTCAACCCATTCCAATAATAGATGAAAATGTGATAGCTTAAACGATGGGGTGGATTACATTACATAGATCCTTGTACAACATAGAATTCATGGAAAATTTTCACCCTTTAAACACGGGATCAATCTGGCATGGTAGAAATAAAAAATTTATACCAGTTAGTTTATTATTCTTATATAAAATTTCAAGTAAAAATTTTCACTATATAAAATGTTATGTCAAATATTCTAAAGTAAACTTAAAAGGGAGATACATAATTTTCTTTTAATTTAAAAATTCAAGATCTAAATATAAATTTCTATTAAATCTTCAAATAGAGATCAATGTGTAAAATTATATCAATCATTATAAAATAAATATTAAAAAAAAAATAGTTTATCAACTCCCACACACTTACCCTTTCACACTCCTAGGAAAAATCCCATGTTATGTAATCCAAAAAATGATACATTTTGACATTTTTTAATCCATGATAATAATATAAGAAAAATAATAATCACATTATGAAGTAAATATCAATAAATTTGGAAGTAATCATATCATAAATTATATAAAAAAAAATCCAATGATATTAATGATGTTGATTATCTTGAAAAACGTTTTGAGTCCACCTTGCCAAAAAATTCCCCACTTGGGTGTGTTCCAATCATTCCAATATTTTCTCTCCCCCATTTATTAAATATATTGAGGTCATGTAAAATTTTGATTTTTACCTAATTTTTTTCCACCAAGCCTATTCTACATCCTTTTACACCAAATTTCAAAACTCACTCATTTAAGAATTCCCATAAGTAAAACCTTAATCTCCCAATTTAGATATCCCTATATGTTTTATGTTTAATCACTCCCATATTTAGTTATTTTTTGTTATGTTTTTTAGAGTGTAAAATTGTCAGATATCAGGTACACATGCACAAGTCAATTTAGTATAGTAATGAAATTTATTATAAGTGAAATAAACATATGGGAAAATATTTCTTTTAAGATGAAAAAATTAATTAACTTGATTATAAATCCAATTGGGAAAAAATTCAATGTCATGATTGTGTGTAAAGTTTTATGAAAAAATTAAATGACACAATTTTCCCATAAAAGTCCAACAATGAATGATGTCAAAATTTAAAAGTATTTATAAGGACACAATCAAATATATCATTGTACAAATTCCATTTTCATTAAAATAAACCACCAATGATGAAAAATTTCCCTTTTTTAACATAAAACCAATGAGTTGGGAAAAATAAAACTTGAATTTTCAATAAGTTATAAGGAAGTAAAGAGAAATTGATATTTCTTTTTCTTTTTTTGAAAAAAATAAAAATTAGGAAAAAAACACACATAAAAAAGTAAAAAACCTAAAGAAGATACGCAAAATTAATTCCCCTTCCCCATACATAAAATGTTACATTTTCCTCAATGTGATCCTATGAAATGATATATGCACATGAAATAAAAAAAATTAATTATAAAAAATAACAATAAATTTAGAGGGTAAGGGACATATGATGTTCTCAAGTGACGATGAGTCAGGTAGTGTGACAATATTAACAAAAAGTGTGAGGAATACCTAAAATTTCTACTTTAACCACTACCAATTGACTATAAAGCTCCTTATTGTGGCCACTTGCATGACATTAAATAAACTATAATGAAAACATGAGATACAACATAAGGATCTGGCCATTTAGAATAGAACTTATTAGGCATCAACTTCAACCATGAACTATAAAGAAGAAATTTGTCTCCCACATGAAACTAACTTTATTGGATCATTCTATCATGATATTTTTTTTATATTTATCTATAGATCCTTGAGTTATCATATAATGAAAATAAAATCTCCTCAATATATTGAATTTTTATCTTCCTTTGCCCTATATCTTGGGAAAAATCCACGCTGCATTTCTATATAGCTCAATATTCCCAATTCTCGACAACCATGGGAAAATGATAGAAATTCCCAAAAACAATTCGATATTGGGACATGTTGATGAGAGTTTTAAAATTCATCCTATAATCCCATATTTCATCATCCAAGTGTGTGATTTAATCCTTCCTATTTGGATTTATAGTTTTCTCCAATATCTTATTTAACTCCCAATTTAAAACTTTTTCTTGAACCTTTATTTGGGGTTGGTATGGTGTTGGAGTTTTATGCATCACCCCATACTTCTGAAGGAGGAAATTAAAATTTTGGTTAGAAAATTGTGATCCTTGGTCTGTAAAAAATATGATCCTTGAAAAAATACACTACAACATGAGAATCATTAGTCCTAGTTCCCTTGACCTCCACCCATTTTATAATATAATCAATAAGAAATAGAATGTACAAGAAACAAAATGAATTGGAAAAAGAACCATAAAATCATGACCCTATACATAAAAAATATTAGAAAATAATATTTGTAGTTGAGGCATCTTGTGTCTACTAACAACGATTATATTATGTTTGAAATGTGAGAATGACTTAAAAAACACAAAGGAATCAGGGAATAATCTTAGAAAATATAATCCAGAGACTAAGACATTACTATATGTACTATGGGGTCCAAAGAGTCCACCATAAGAAAGTGTATGGAAAAAATGAAAACAATATCAAAATCCTGATGGAGAAAACATCTATTTCAGATTTGGTCACTATAAATGCACCACATGTAAGGATCATCACCCAGATAAAAACTAGACTCATTATTCAATTTTTCAGATTGGTGCTTCTTTATGTTTGTATAAATTTCAAATTCAACCATGTAATTCACTAAATCAGTACACTAAGGATGTTTACTTGAGATAACATAGAGATACTCATCGAGAAAAGTATCCCAAAGTGATATGTGTTCTAAGGTATCATGCCCCAACATGTGAGTGGTCTTACTCATGTGGTCATCTTCCAAGTTATCTATCCCCTTCTTATCATTTATCTCAATTTCAAACTCTTGAAGAAGGATCATATAATGAATAAGTCTTAGAATCAAAAATGGATTCTTCAATAGGTGCCTTAATGTTTCATGGTCAAAAAAGATAACTACTTTAGATCCTAAAAAATAATAATAGAATTTATTTAGAGAAAATATGATATAAATAAAATCATTTTCTATTATTGTGTAGTTATATTGGGTTGAATACTATATCCTAAAAGCACAAGAAATCACATGGGAACTCCCTTCCTCCCTCTGAGATAAAAGTACTCCAACTATAAAGTTTAAAGCTTCACACATAAGCTTCAATGGGTGCTCCCACCATTGGTTATATATTATTATTAGTGCGGTGATTATATCGTTATCCCTGAATGTAAACCCTACAAGAATTATCAAACACAAATATCAGAATCCTTTTTAAGCTTTCTCGATAAGGGAAGAACAATATTATTGGAATCATTGATGAAGTATCGATAAAAACCTATATGTACTAGGAAATATACAACATCACAGACACTTATAGGATATATAAATGATGAAATATTATCTACTTTAGATCTTTAAAAATCTATTCCATGTTTTGAAACTATATTTCCTAGAAGAATTCCATTATCTACAATGAAATAACATTTTTAAAGGTTCAAAAACATATTTTTCTAAACAAAATGATTTAACACATTACCAAAAATCAAGAAAAATGATTAAATGAGGAACTATAAAAATTAAAATAATCCATAAATACCTCCATTAAATTATCATTAAAATCATAAAAAATACTCACCATTTATCTTTGGAAGGTACTTGGGGTGTTATAGAGTCCAAATGGAATCCTTCAGTAAGAAAATGTACTGAATGAGAATTTGAATTTATTCTTATTATGATCATCTAGAGTAATAGGAGCCTAAAAATAACTAGATAATCTATCTAGGAAACAAATGTGTTTATTAACCAAAAGTATACCGACCATTTGATCAATGAATAAGAGGAGAAATGGTCTTTTTAGTGGATTTATTTAGTTTCCTACAATTAATACACACCCACAAAATATGTTTCACCCTCATCGGAAATAAATCCTCCCTCATATTTCTAAAAATAGTGACTATTTTTTTAGGAACAACCTAAGTGGGACTAACCCACTGAGAATCGAAAATAGGGTAAATTATACCCACCTCAAGAAATTATTCAACATATTTTTTTAACAATATCCAAAAGTGTGGGACTAAGTTACCTTTGTGGATTCCCTACCAGTATATCCCTTTCCTACAAAATAATACTATGCATGAAAATAGAGGGGTTAATACATTATATGTCATCCAAGGTCCACCCAGTTACTCTAATGTTCTATGTTAAAATGTTTACAAGGTTTTCATTATGTTTAAGAGGGAGATTTTTATACATGAAAATGGGTAACTGTTGGCCACTCAATAATTATAAGTACTTGAGAATTTGTAGTAATGGATTGAGTTATAATTTTTATGGGTGATATACAGATGAATACATATAAGGAATTAAATATGTGTATAATGAACCTAAATATCAGAATATATGCCATCAAAATTAGAGAATAATGCATCAAATCTATTAGAATACTCAACAACCATGTCATAACCAAAAAGAACATGCTCTAAATGAGAATATGAATCCACATAAAAAATAAAACCAAGAGAGGCATGATTATGAAAAATAGTTTTGTAAATACTCTTAGACATAAAACTAGATCCAATTCTCACAATCTCATTAAGCATAACACAATAAAAATCCAAGGGGTTGTTATAATATGGTTCAAAATGGGATACAAAAAAGTAGAATGATCCTCTAAGGGGTACTTAATGGAGTCCATTATGTTAAATATCAGAAATTCATCCCTGAATTCCATTGAAATCATAACATCATGGATATTTATGATCATTTTTATAGTATTGAGGAAGGGCCAACCTAAGATAATGGGAGTATGAGAATGTACCTAATCATCCTCCATGTTAAGGACATATATATCCATGGGAATTATCATGTCTCTTACCTAAACAAGTATATCATCAAAGAGTATAGATGGAACTTTCATAGCTCTATTTGATAATTTCACTAACACTATTGTTAGATTCAACTCACTAATATGAAAATAAGAGAATTTGGAGTGAGTAATTATATTTATGGAAGCATCCAAATCATATAATGTATTAAAAAAGTGGAAGACCTCTACGATGTATAGTATGGTGAATGTCATAGTGTCCTGGAACTTCATAGGCACTACTTGAGTGGGTGTAATTAGTGCAAAAAAATTCCTTACAAGATTGATCTTCCCATTTCCCTTGATCCATCTTTTATTAGTATAAAGTTCTTTCATGAAGCTAGCTTGTTTTGGGAACTGTTTAATGACATTAAGAAGCGGGATATTGATCCCAACACTTCTTTTTAAATTTCAACCTTTTCTATCTTCTTGGTTTATACCACTCTACTAGGAAATGAATGTGGTCTATAAGATATATTATTGAGATTTTGTTTTCCATTATATTTATCCTTTTGTTTCTTATTTATTTGAGGTGATAGTGGAATATCATCAGGTGGGGTGAATCCTAGTGGATTTCTTGAAGAAAATTTCCCACCCGTTTTTCCTACTCCTCAACATGATGGAACTAACATTCCCTTTGGAATTTGGAGTGGTTTAAAAGGAAATATTTCCAAAGTTCTTACTTACTAGTTGATTGAGGGTGGTTTCCATCCACTAATTTGTGTCTTTAGATCCCTCAGTTATGTACTTTGACTAAGCATAATTTTCTTCAAAAGATCATCATGGTTAAAATCTACATTTTCTTAGTAATTAACTTGTTGTTGTTTACTTATTGATTCATGGGAATTAAATATCTTTTAGGTTTGTTGAAAAACATATTAGGATAGTGGTGGACACTATAAGTTTTGTTAAAAAGGGGGCCTTCATTATTATTCCAATCCATACCTCAATTCTGGGTGATCCTTCCATACATATTTTTATATTAGTGAAAAGGAATAATAATTATCTTGAGGGGGTAGTTTTTGTTACTAATAAAATGTTCTACTATGGAATATGACTACACAATCATTTATCTCTTGTAACTATGGTAAATGATCAGTTTGGTGGTCAAATGTAGTGAACATTTCACAAAGATTTATTGTAGTGGATGGTGTTTTTTTCCAAGTATGTCTCTCACACCATAATGGTAAATTCTCCCAACTTGGAATCAATTAAATGATTTCCAATAGAATAAAGAATTACCTGATGTATTTCCCTTATAGCTAGTGTACCTTTATCACCAAATTATTGTGTGTTTGGTGAAAATTTTTAAATCAATGCTTGAGAAACCATGGAGGTTTTGTTGACCAATACTCCTCCCACTATAACATCTATTATAGTCCTCTCTATAGGAGTTAAAAATTTATACAAGTATTGCATGATGAGTTTCTAACTGATTAGGTGATGTGAGAAACTCATACATAACTTCTTGAACCACTCCCAATAATCATACATTTACTCTCCTTATGCTTGATTAATTCTTAAGATATCCTTTTGAATTATTGTGTTCCTTGATGATGGAAATAATCTCTGTAAGAAAATACATTTTAAATCATTCCAACATGTATCACCTTTAGGTAGTAGATAATACATATTGTCTTTTGTGGTTATATAAATTGAGAATGATAATGCTATTAATTTGATTTGGTCTTTAGAAACATTCCTTGGTTCCAAGATCGAGAAAACCACCACTACTACAAAATGATCAATATACAACGCTAGAATTTATCAATGCTTTATTTTTAGTCCTCATAAATTAATGATGACAAAGGCCTTGATCGCGCATTCTAGTCCCACATTTGAATTCTGTAGGTTAGGAAACTCCCTTATAAATGATTCTACCACATCACACGATCATAAACCTGATGCAGGAATGGGATCCCACATACACTTTCCACACACTTCTACATGGGCCTCTTCTTAGGTTGAGGCCAACTCCATGCTTCCCTCGGGCCATAGCCCACCCTCATACACATGGTCGAGTCCTACACAACCCAGCCCACCTACCCGATGGCCCTATACATGGCCCCCCTTGAGCGCTATTCCATTTTTTTAACAAATAAAAAAATACAAGTATTAAAAAAAATAAAATAATTAAACTAATAAAAGTTAAAAATGAATAAATTTTAAAAATATTAAAAATTTTATTATTTAAAAAATTATTAATAAATTTAATATATAGATATTATAATATTAATAGAGAGTTTATATTAAATATAGATATATAAAATGAATAAATTGAAATAATTAAATAAATAAATATTTAAAAGGATAGAATTAAAAAGTACTAATTTTTTTATTAATTAAGTATTTATTAATAAAATGAATAAATTTAGTATATATATATATTATAAATATTAATAAATAATATTTTTTAAATATAAATATATATAATTAATAAATTATAATAATTAAACAAAAAAAAATGAATAAATGAATAAATTGTATCAAACAAAAAAATTAAAAATGAACAAATTACAAAATTATTAAAAAGTTTATTAATGAAACAATTATTAATAAAAATGAATAAATTTAATATATATATACACACATTAATTATAAATTGTAATAAATAATATATATTAATTATAAAAATATAAAATGAATTAAATGAAATAATTAAAAACATATTCATTTCTTAATCATTTTTAATAGTTTTTATACATAATTATTCATTAATACATTTAATATAGAAATATATTCATATAAAATTATGTATATATATATATATTAATATATATAATATTTCCTAAAATATGATTTATATAATACAAAATATTTATGGTTATATTACATAAGTCATATATTTAGTAAAGAATAATTTATAATTAAAAATTAATATTAATTAAAAATATTAACTAATTGTATTGTGTAATGGACATTCATTGAATGTCGTTTGATTTTTCAATTTAACATATATCAAATATGTTTTACATTTTTTTTCACACATACACATATGTAATTAATTCATTTTTATATACAACGCACATACACAAATATTTACGTAATTAATGAAATCTTATATAGAAAAACATACACCTAACAATTATTTAATTTATTCAAATTTTAATATTCATTTTATAATTTCATTTAGTACCATGATACATTTAATATATTGTGTTTTTATATGTAAATTTTATTTATTTTCTCAATATTATTATAGTTAGGTATTATTTAATCATTTTTATATATTTTTTGGAAACTAATATTTTTATAATATTTATTTATATTTATTTATTTAATATGTTTTAATATTTTCAATATATATTCATCTTCATTTCAATATATATCCATATTGTTTTCATAATTTATACTTAATTAATAAAACTTATCCATTTTTTAATATTTTTAAATTGTACTCATTTTTAATTATTCAATTTCACTATTTTTTGACATGCCTACATTTAAAATTATATATTCATTAATAATGTTAAAAATATATTTGTAAATAAATATTTATAAATATATATATTTGTAAATGTATATTTACTATATTAATAAAATTATATATTTATAGTTATAAATAAATAAATAAAATTATTTTTAAGGTATTTATTTATTTAAAAATAAATAATTATATATTTAAATAATTATAATAATATAATTAATAAATTTAAATAATGAATATATTTATTGTATTTATATTTATATGTATATATATATATTTATATAATTATATATAACTATATAAATATATATTATTATATAAAAATATAAATATTTTTTTTAAAATATATTTTTTAAATAGTAAAAAATAAAAAATTATATATTTAAATAAATTCAAATTTATAATAAATATATTTAAATAATTAATATATTTACTATATTTACATTTATATATTATATATATAGTTATATAAATATATATAATGATATAAATATATTTATAATTAAAAATAAATAATTATAAATATATTTACTAATTTTATTATTTCTAATTATATTTATAAATGCATATTTACTATATTTATACAATTATATATTTATAATTATAAATTTATAAATATATATTTTTTAAAAGTATTTATGTAATTATTAATAAATAATTATATATTTAAATAATTATAAAATTATAATAAATATATTTAAATATTGAATATATTTAATAAACCTATTATATATATATAATTATATAAATATATGTAAATATATATATACATTAATAATCATATACAAATATTTATAAATATATTTATTTATAATTATAATTATAAATCTTTTATCAGTGCTTATTATTTTAGTGCTGATAAAAGATATCTTTACCATCATTTTTTGGAAGCGATGATAAAAACTGTCTCAATTTATTTAAAATAACCCTAACCAAACTGATTTCAGTCGTTCCTCTCAAGCTCTCATGAAAGTCCACTACTGTCATCGCTCCCCATGGACTTTCTCCCGAATGAATCAGGCCTCAAATCTAAGGTATGTTATTTTTTATGCTCCACTCTCAATGATTTCCTATTTAGTTTCCAGGGTGTGCATTAGTGTGGTGTTTTCTTGGTTCGATGCTATTGTGGGTCTCATGTTTAGGGTTCTACACCTTCTTGTTTGACTCTTATTTATTTCACAAGCATGGATGATCAAAAAATAACCCTTTGAGTTGAAGGAGCTCCTTGTAATTGGGTTGGGTTCCTTAGAAATTTTAGGCCTACAATTGGTTTCTTCCACTTCTTTTTTCTATCCCTTGGCAGTGAGTTGTGGCATGAGAGCTCCCTTATATATGGAAAATGTTCCTTGCTATATGGAACAAGTATCGTTCCTCTTAGTAGAATGTAAACTCTATTCATGTCTAAGGTTTTGTGGGTGTTTAAAAAAAGAACATTTTTATGAAAAATATATTATAATTACAATTTTAGTCATTTTAATTAGAGATGTTAAATGAATATTATAATTGTTATGTCAGTGATTGATGAGAAATCTAAATAAGAATTTTTTTAGTTTATTGAATCCATTGAATTTTGAAAATTCATAGGTGAATTTGATCTTTTCCCATGACAGTATATGATCTATATGTTGTTTTTTTCTTCTGATTTTATATAAATTATAACTTTATTTAAAATTGATGATGCTTTGGTTCTTGATAATTTTCAAATTCATTGATAAAAATAAAATTTTGAAGACTTTTTTAGAAATCATAATTTTTTTCTAGAAAATTTATTCTTCTAATGTTAAAAGTATATCAGAATTTCTAAAAATGTTATTTTTGAAAATCATGTCATGGTGTATTTTATTTTGATAAATCATTACCATTATAAAAGAACTATATTTAAATTTATTATAAAAAAAGGATTTAAATTTAAAATGATAAAAACTTTTGGATGATTTTATGAACCAAATGAATAATTGATATGTTGGTCATGAAATTATTTATTATAATGTTTATGGTTTTTGAAGACTGATTTCAAAATGATGTCTTGAGAAATAATCATAACTTGAGTCCCGTATATTACTTATTTATAATGATGGAAAAACGCCCCACTCAATGTTTGGGAGATTCTATGTTTATATGGAGGGTCTAAAACTCTAACTCTCCCTTGAGGCTGGTAGATTCTATTTTTATATTTAGGTCATAGAGTATATTTTCAATTTAGAGTATAATATCTTTTATACAAGAATTTTTTCATTTGAAAATTTTATCATTAGTAGAGTCTTACTTATATTTCCAATGTAAATTATTGTGAAAGATAGTTATAGAATGGAGGGATTCTCATGAGGAAGCCAACTCTCCCACATTCCTTTTCCATTATAGGATAATGACTCTGTTGCATGTCCAATGATTGGAAACTTGAACTCCATTATTCTTTAAAACCAATTGGCTGTTTATTAAATCAAAAAATAATTTACAAAAAATATAGCTTCAACCCATGATCACTTAACCGATCAATTTAATTTATTATGTTTAAAATTCCCAATATTTTAAAAAATAGTTCTTTGAAAAATCAACATATTTTTAATATTAAATAATTTCAACCACCTCCTATAAAATTTAATTATTCATCTTCAAATAATTTAATAAATTTTGTTTTCAATCATATTTATTAGAGATTATTATATTAATATGTTTGTAATTTATTTAGATAAGTAAGAAATCCATTTTATAAACACTGTTAATAAGATATTTTATAATGATACATGAAATAATGATTTGAAAGCCCTTGATTTATGATGTAAAGTGTATCAGAGCACGGTAAATGAGAAAAAATGAAAGAGGAAACAACTATGCATGAAGTGTATACCTATAATTGGTAAGATTTCATAATTAAAGAAATAATGGATCAAGGGTGGACTGAAACATGTAAGTGGTCAAATGTCCCATACGTTTTCAATTTCTCACTACCTTTTCTAAATCTTAAAATTAATCATACATGACATTTTCACACTGATAGGTGACGGTCACATGAACTTTCCCAGTTTTTTAAAGCTCCACTTATAAATTAAATGAATAACCGCTTAAACCTCCACATACCTTGTGAAGAAATTAATAAACATCAACTCCTCCCTCTTATTGGACTCCCACCTAGCAAGGTTACAAAAACCATCTTTTAATTACCACTATTTTTCATGGTAAGATAAGTGCTTTGAAAATCCAGTCCTAAAACAAATGGAATGTTTCATTTCATGTTGTAATAGAATGTTTTATTTGAATGATGAAACTAAAATGGCTATCTTAGAATGAGTGTGTGTAATACCATCTAGCTGAGACTTCTTGTGGCCACACCAATCAAGGAGCCAATGTTGAGATCAGTCTGCTACTGATGCTTTTTTCATCTTGAGGAAACAAAATAAGAAATGTGGTTCAGTGCTTCGCCAACTCCTATCCCATGAACATTTGGATTTAAGTATACAATTTTCATCCTCACCATAATCATTTCCCAAAAATTTATTATTGTATTTTATTGTTTGATACTCATCCCCAATCTCTTCTTAATGTGCACCTATATTTATTGAACTACTTTGAGTAGTATCTGTCCCATACCAGGTACCAGTGATCATTTTGGATGAATTCATAGGATAAAAATTACCATAGTGGAGTAATTATTTTTATAAATTCAATTACTCATTTCCTTCAAATCATACTAAAATTATTTGAAATAATAAAATGTTGGGTTCCCTCTATTAGAATTGTCTATAACTTTCAACTGTGATAATGAATATTTTACGTGTGTTTTTTTAATAAAATGAATCTTTTATAAACCTAATAGGATGGATATGAATCAGAAATGGATACACTCTAATTTTATGAAAAAAGTGTATGAATATAGAGTTAAAGATTTTATCAAGTTTTCAATAGTACATGCATACAACCCTCCTCAAATCCTTTTTTCATGTTTACATTGTTATTATTCAAATCCAATTAATCAAGAAGAGTGGGAAGACATTTGATTTTTCATATAATTTATCATACCTATTAATTTTGGACTTAACATGGGGAAAACTGAACATACACACCAATTGGGATGATACCATAGTTTATAGATCTTTTGATATGAATACCATTGTAAATGATGATGGAGATCCCATGTAATAAATGAAAATGAAAATTTATAATGGCCTTCATGGTTGTAAAAAGTTATTTAAGAAGATAAATAGCTATGATATGATATCATTGTATACTGGTTTTACTAAATACAAAAAAAATTATCTTTATTGAACTTATATAATTTGAAATATGTTAGAAAATGGTGAAACACCAGATTTACAAAACTACTTTGTCTCCTAAATGATAGGATACAAAAAGAAGATGAAATTACTTGTCAAACATATGATTCTAAACAAATTATATGTTCAATTTTTATGACCTCTAAAAAAATACATGCTCTTCCAAAATATTTCGTACTATTTCGTAAGGACCATGAATCACTCATAAAATTCCCTAAGTGTGGTGCAAATCAATACAAGAAAGATAAATCAGTTCATTGAATGATGTATGGAAATTTCCAATCATTACATCATTTAGAAGACTATATGGATTTCATGAAACCTAAATAAAATAGATATGGAATATAGAAACAATAATTAAAGATGAGATCCTATGTTATCCATAAGATTCTCCATAGTAGAATAAAATTGATTACGAGTATCCAGAATTTGGAAATGAGATAAGAAACTTCTATATTTCATTATCTATATATCGAATAGATCTTTTTTGTGTACATAGTAGTACTCACAGTACATATCCCATCATTTTGGTAAATTATAAATTTCCACTATGTTTATGCATGAATCAAAAATACATTATGCTGTCTCTTATTATATATAGAAAATAGAAACCCGGTAATGATATTGATGTATATTTGGATCAATTTATAGAAGATATGAAATTGATATGGGATATAGGTGTTACAATGTATGATTCTCATAGAATTGAATAATTGACATTGATGTCCATATTTTATAGGAAGATAACTGACTTTAATACTTATAGAAAATTTCTTGGCTATAACATTAAAATAATTTTAGGGTGTCCCATTTGTGAAGAATGATAAATATAATCAGTTAGGTTGAAACATTCCTTGAAGACCGTGTTTTTAAGATATCAGAAATTTTTACCTTGATTACATAAATACCTATCTTGGATGAAAACATTTGGTGGGAATACTGAACAAGTTACAACACCATCTCCACTAATGGGTGATCAATTTTTCAATAAAGTAAAAGATATTGACACTTTTTTTGGTAATCCATTTTTGAAAAAACATTGAAATCAGGTTGGAAAAGAGGTCAATTTTATTTGAATTTCAATATTGGATTTTTTTATACATCAGATATTTTATTGATGTTAATTTATTTTATAGGGTTATTAGCACGTTATTAAATGTTCTTGAAAAAAAACATGGCATCAAGTCTAGGTTGAATTTGATTGAAATGGTGATAAGTGAAGATTTGGCACCAGTGGTGGGTAAAGGGTGGAATTTTCTTCCTCCTGTAGCATACACTCTATCCAAATAGGAAAAATTATAATTTTTCATTTTTCTTAATGGTGTAAAAGTTCCACAAGGGTATTCATAAAATATACAGAATGTCACTTGATTGAGTAATTTGAAGTTACGGGGACTAAAATCACATGAATTTCATTTTTTGATGTAAGATTAGATATTAGTTTCTTTATGTTGAATTCTGCCTAAAAAATGTATGACATACATTAACCAGTCTCTTCTTCATTTTCAAAGCTATATAAAGTAAATTTATAGACCCTGTGAAGTTTCAAGTCATTAATAAAGAGGTTTCAATCATATTATATGAATTAGATATGTTCTTCCCACAATGATTCTTTTATATAATGGCCTAACTGATGATTCAGTTGGTTAAAGAGGTTCAACTATGTGATACTATCCATTACATATTGATGCACCCATTAAATGATATATGATGATTTTGAAAGGGTATATCAAGAATATAAGTTGTATAGAAGGTTTTACTATAAAAAAATATATTGTTGAAGAATTTAAAGACCAGTAAATTTCAAGGAATTTTTTCTTAATTTCTTTGGAATATTAAGAGTCTGTACCTTATGACGACAATTGATTTTGAGGCCTGGTGTGCCTGGAATAAAGTTCTGAAGTTTAGCTCGGGTATGTTCAATGAATGAACGAGCGGGTTTTTCTATCTTTTCAACCGATACTAGGAATTGAAATCCGAGGGCATCGATGAAATCGTAGTGCCGATAATTTCCTAAGGGGACCTTTACCGCAGTTGCATTTTAAGCAGGTTGAGAATTATTATTTGGGGAGTTAGTTTAAAATAAATATAATTGTTGATCAATTTTATTTTGTAACCTTGGAAGTTAAACCCTCCCATGGGAAGTTGTTGGTGGGGCCCACAACCAACCAACATCCCATGTGTGGTTTTATGAGAGGTGGGGCCCACATGAGCCCCAACCTTCTATCTTCCCCAAACCCCCTTCATTTAATATGTTAATTACTCTTTAATTGTGTAACTCTTATTTTCCTCTCTATCCCTCTTGATTAATTTAGCCAACACACTTTAATTAATGAATTGAATCACCTCAATTAATTAATTAAAGAAGTGTGATGAATTTTAAATTTAAAATGGCTTGTGTGAATAAAATAATAGCTTAGCTCTTATTTTATTTTGGATTTGGGTTGTGTTGGAACTTTGGGGAGCTCTTGAGAATTAGAGAAGGGTGTTCTTATCTCAAAGAAAGAACACCATTCTACCAATGAACAACCACCGAGGAACGTCAAATTCACCTTCGATCTTCGGCCTAGCCAAAGGAGTAGAAGCCACCCACAAGGAACGCCAACGACGATGTGCCTTCCTTCATCATCTCTGCAACAAGTAAGGAGACGCTTTTTCCTCCTCAAATGCACCCCGATGTCCATGAAATCGATGTTTGATCTCCAAGGCGTCGTTCTCCGCGACGCCTGACGTGCGACGTCAATTATCGAGGTAGGGGTTTATTTTGAGTATGTTTATATTCCCATGATTCTTCCCTTCTAAAACAAAGAATGTGGGTCAACTCATTATCAATTTGATCCGCGAATGATTTCTTTTTCAGGTTGGGAATAGTTTTTTGTGGGAAAAATTTTGGATGGATTGTTTCAATGTTATTCGGATAAAATTGTTCTTCATACAATGTGAAACCTTGTTTATCTTTGGAAAATTGTTATCGTCTAACGCGGATGGTGCGGGCCAAACAAACACGGCCCGAGGACCCTCCGCAGATTGTTTTTTGGTGCACGGATTGACAGGAGAAGATGAAACAGGACTGCAACAGCGTTTGGAAGCCGTCCCAGTGAAGAACGGGTCCCAGGAGAGCCACAGGCACAAGCAGTGGGTGAATCGGACCACCGGAGCGCGTCCGGTGGTCCGCGGAAGACGCTGCCGGTGCGCCACACCGGCACGGTGGTGCTGGCATCCGATGGTGGTGGCGCACTGCCAGGGGAAACCCGCCACGGAAACAGCCGCAGCGGCGGTGCGACGGACCCCGCAACCACGTGGGATCTGGGAGGCAGGGCGGCGTCAGCGGGCACTGCCAGTTTCAATCAAGGGGGGGGGGGCTCGGTGCAACGCGCTCGGCCACTAGCTGAGCCAGCTCCCCAGGCCAGGCCGGGGTGGGCCACGCGGGCCGGGCCGCACCCTACTGGGTCAGACCCAGACCCGAGTCGGGTCGACCCGGTTTGGGCCGACCCAGGGTGGGTTGGGCCGGGTCGGACCGGGCCGAGACCCCCCATTTTCGGACCATTTTCGGTTAAATGGACATATCATGAGCTACAGACCTCCGATCGATGCACCCTCAGTTGAGTAGGATTTCTTGGATCGAGATGGTCATTTAGGTATATCACACTCAAGGTTTCGGTGAAGTTTATGTACGACTGGGTTGGTTCGAACCCGAAACCAACCGGGCCCTCAGAGCAGAAACGCTTATAACTTAATTACCGGACGTCCGATTGACGTGTCGTCGACAATGTTGGATTCCTATTGATGATACGGTTATTTTGGAATACTTTACCTGAGGTTTGGACGTATTTGGAGAATGGTTAGGTTGGATTGTACCCGAAATCCAACCGGGCCCCTGGAACGGAAATACTAATAACTCACAGACCGGGCGTCCGATTGACGCGCCGTCTATTGTGTTGAGACCCCTATGACGAGGCGGTACTTTGAGATACTTCCACATGAGATTGTGTGACACTTGGAAGTATTGACCAGTATCTCGTGGAGTGGACCCTCCTCGATACGAGCGTACGGAGTACGGAGAACTTGTAGCCGACTGAGACCTGATGACTGCTTATCTGATTCGATTCAAAGTGACTTGACTAGCCCAGCGGGGAACACAACTGTGTTGGGGTGGTAGACCCATGACAGGGAGTACTACTGTGTTGGGGTGGCAGACTCGCGGTACTTGACAGAAGGAGTACCTCTGTAGGCTATTTGGGGGAGCGCTACTGTGTTGGGGCGACAGACCCATGGTGGGGAGCACTACTCTGTTGGGGTGGAAGACCCGCGGTACTCGATAAGTGGAGTACCTCAGCAGTCTAAATTTAGTAAGAAGCACCTCGGAATCGTGACATGATCACTGTACTCGACAGAGGAGGATCTCTTCAGCAGTTGTGGTTTCGACAATAAAAATCCTGGTTTGATCTGTGTCGATGAACTTTGTATTTTCCTCATGATTGAGATGAGTTACTTGATAAATTAGGTATATGTATGGGCATATACCTAAGTAAACGTTATATGTTGAGATCTTTCTTTGTGATTTATCCTTGTTGGATTTTAGTGAGACCTTGAGGGTCTCGGGGTCCCTACTGAGTATCGTTATACTCACCCCTGCACGGGCTATGCCCGCACCTCGTTGTGTTGGTTGCAGACGATGGACAACACTGATCGTGGTGGAGGCTTGTAGAGCTGGACGATACCCAGATGTGGATCTCACGATGAGTCGGTACCTGTAGGTAGTAGAAAGATGATGAAAGGGAACAAGAGGACCAGACCTACAAGTGTTAGACCGCACGACTCAGGATCGGTAGTTCGGGGCACCCAGGGTGGAGTCGGAGCCAGGTGTACCAGGAAAGCACATTGTTTCTCCTACGATGGGCTTGGTCACAAGGCACGTGACTGTCCGACTCCCCGCACAGTTGATTCGCAGGCGTTGGAGGAGCCACCGAGACATAATCAGCGGTGGGTGCTTGAGCAACAGCCGAGCGGTGGACAAGGCAGTGGAGCTCCGGAAGCAGGTGGATAGGAGCGGAACTAGTTCCAAGCACGGATGCCTTCTGTTCTTGGTGCTTCTAGTTACCATGTTGTTGTTGATTTGTGTCTTTGTACTTCTAGATGTAGTAATAAAAGAGACATATCTTTGTGACATTTACTTTCCTATCCTTTTTGTATGGTTGATACTGAGAGGTTCCGGTTAAAACTATTGACTTGACCCTCACTTTCGAGATTTCTAATGGAGGATACCCAGTGACCACACACTGATGCCGACAGTGTGACTTGACCCTTGGAGGCAAGAGTGACAGTTGGATCTCTTGGTAGTAACGTTGAGGCCTTACAACGTCATCCATGGCATGAATGCATCATTCATGTCAGGATTGACAGTATTAGGCAATGGAAGTGGTTCATCCAGGGGATGAGACAGAGTTTCTATTTTCGAGAAAGGAGAAATCTTAGCAGCTCTTACAGATCGTAGGCGAAGAAGGGTGATTGTTGATCGACTTACCAAGTCGGCCAACTTCCTACCGACCAGAGATGGTACAAGCTACGACGGAGAAGGTGTAGATCTTCCAGGAGAAGATGAAGACTGCACAGAGCAGGCAGAAATCCTATTTTGATAGGAGATAGGGACTTGGGCATGTAAAATGTTTCAAGAAGAAGAAGCATCAAAGACAGATGAATATGCAGAGCAGCAGACGTGGGAAGTAGAGCTAGGAGAGCAGCGTGAGGTGGCGTACATTTCGACATGTTACAACCACCCGACTTTGTTGTCCCTGCTAGGATCAGGGAGCTGGAGGGTAGGGGAAGAGAGTAGCTACATGCGGTCAAGGAGTGTGACCCAAGGGTTCTAAGAATTATTCGAGGTACAGTCTATGTCCACTACTAGATGCTGTAACAACAGACATTGATATGAATCATTCTTTCCTTCCACGAATCTTGTCCCAGACCAAGATTTTCTGGTTAAGCTGTTGACTTGACCCTCACGTATGGAGATAACTTTGGGAGTAGACTCGATAATCACACTTACGCCGATGGTGTGATCAGACCCTTGAGGTGAGAGTTTTGGTTGGAACCTCTTGGTGGCAGCATCGAGGCCTTACGACGTTGTTCTGGGTATGGATTGGATTCATAGTTCATACTCAGATTGACTGTATTAGGAAAAAATGTTGTGTTTTATCTACAACATTGGGATAAGGTTTTCCCTTGGTCAGCGAAAAGGGAAACCCAGGTAGCACAGGATAAAGTCATGCATAGGAGGGTGTGGCCGATCACTCTTGAGTCAGCCAACCATACCCTCGTGACAGCAGCAGTTTTGAGTTTTCAGGTCCAAAAAGGGAACGGAGGCCTCAAGAGTTCGAGGATGGAGACTACGTCTTTATACAAGTCTCACATTTACGTGGTCTATGGAGATGCGGCCGAAGCAACAAGTTATCTACGAGGTTCATCGGACCCTTCTAGGTCCTCAGCAAGGTTGCCGAGGTGGTTTACCACTTGACCTTTCCACCACAGTTACACCAGGTGCACGACGTCTTCCACATATCTTAGATGAGGAGATACGTGCACAACTCTTCACACATCATCGACCATAGAGAGCTGTACATCGCTGACAGGGAAACTTTCATAGGGTTCTAGTAGAGGTTGAGGATCGACAGGAACGGGTCCTATGGGGACGGTCGATTCCTATTATGCGCTTTCTCTGGCAGCACGAGAACCTCAAGGAGAGCACCCAGGAGCGGGAGGATCAATTTCATGCTCGGTACCTCTTTTAGTTTCACTAGTTTGTGTTATAGCTTTACGGGGATGTAAATCCCTAAGGTGGGAGTAATGTAAAGACCCGGAAATTTCAAGGAAATTTTTTTCTTAAATTTTTTGGAATTTTATGAGTCTGTAGCTTCTGACAATCCTTGATTCTGAGGCCCGGTGTGCGCGGAATCAATTTCCGGAGTTTAGCTAAGGTACATTCAGTGAACGAATGAGCGGGTTTTTCAATCTTTTGAACCAGTGCTCGGAATTGAAATCTGAGGGCACCGATGAACTTGCAGCACCAGTAATTGCTTAAGGGGACCTTTACCGCATTTGCATTTTAAGCGGGTTGAGAATTATTATTTAGGGAATTAGTTTAAAATAAATAAAATTATTGATCAATTTTATTTTGTAACCTTGGAAGCTAAACCCTCCCATGGGAATTTTTTGGTGGGGCCCACAACCACCCAACTTCCCATGTGTGGTTTTATGGGAGGTGGGGCCCACATGAACCCCAACCTTCCATATTCCCCAAACCCCCTTCATTTAATATGTTAAATCCTCTTTAATTTTGTAACTCTTCTTTTCCTCTCTTTCCCTCTTGATTAATTTATCCAACACACATTAATTAATGAATAGAATCACCTTAATTAATTAATTAAATAAGTGTTATGAATTTTAAATTTCAAATGGCTTGTGTGAATAAAATTGTAAGAACCCGGTTCTTATTTTTGAGGTACAAGTTTCTTTTTTTCTCTTTTCCTTAAGTGTTTTTGAGAAAACAAGGAAAATGGGGAAAATCTTAAAATTTGGAACTACATGCCATGTACTATTCCACACGTCGTGTAATTTTTGGCCGTGTGGGATGAGTACACAGAGTGTGTAGCCATGTCGGTGATGAAGGGTGTAAAAACTGACTACACGCCGTGTAGTGGTATTTACACGCCGTGTAGTCAGTCGGTAGGAAAATAGTAAGGCGGTGGAAGTAGCTGCCAGCTGCACAACAGTACACGTGGTGTAATTAGGAATACACGCTGTGTACTCATGTCGATGGAAGAATAGTTTGGCGGTGCCTCCAGAGGAACAATTAAATGATTAAAGTACACACTGTGTAGTCCATAGTACACGGTGTGTAATTTGTTTTTTTTTCTTAAAATGGGCAGTAGCCTCCTCATTTTGCAGGAGAGGCTTCAGACGCGTTTTGGAGCCGGGAGAGGAGGCCGAAGCTTTGAAGAACTCCCGATCGCATGTCGGGAATCAGATTCTTCTGCTGTCGATCTCGTTGGAACCACACGGGTAAGAGCTTCCTTCTCCTTGTGCGTTTCTTGCCAATTCTTCCTCTAAGGGAAGTTATTTTAGGATGAATGAGAATTATTTTACCTCATATCTACGACGTTCTTGGATGTTATAGAAGGTGTCGTTCGGGTATACCGTTCTTGGGTGTTTAAGGTAGGTGGCTTAGTGTTTAAATTTCCAACTGTCGTGTGTTTTATGTACCATTGAGCTACGAGCCCATGTTGGGGTGTTGTGTGGCTGAGGCCATGGCTATTTTAACTACCTAAAAATGTATAGGTGATTAAATGTGATAATAAACCGCTGTTTGGGATCGTTTCTTGGATCCAGGACCACCCCAGAGGTGCATTCCTCTGTTTAGCTGTTTGGCCAGGATACCCGAGGGTATGCCATTGTAATAATGTTTGTTAAATTTCCTTGAGAGGAATTGTATGTGAATTTCTTATTTACATGTTGGGCTTGGCCTGGTAACTTGTGCCTGAGGGTGGTGTTTTACTATAGCCTGAGGGCATGACTGGATTAGCCCGAGGGCAACATTCTTTTTCAGCTGAGGGAAACCTTTCGTATGCCTGAGGGCAGTGACTTCTGTGCCTGAGGGTGAAACTTTGTACACCTGAGGGAAATATCTGTTACACCTGAGGGCAAGTACCTACGGGTTGGATTCTAATTACCTGAGGGTAAGGGTTTGTGTGTCTGAGGACACTGACTGTTTACTTAGAAATTCACTGTGATGATTTCTTTTATTAAATGGATAAATTGAATAATAAAATGGAAATATAACTGGTAAGTTAGTTACTTTTTGAGTATTGATTAGTTATTGCTTTTACTTTTGCACATTGTTGTTTCCTGTTTACACATAGTTGGGCATGAGCCTTTGGTGGGTGCCTACTGAGATTATTTATCACACCCTGTTTGGGTCATGCTTTTTGGCCCAAACAGATTACATTTCTGCAGGTGTGGATAAGGGAAAGGGTCCCTATACAAGTACTTGATTGCTGCTGAGCAGTAGGGGAGCATGGGACCGAGCTTAGTCTCGCGATGCTACTGGCTGTTTTGTTTTTCCTTGTTGTACTTTGTATTGTTGTACTGCTATATAACATGATCTGGTTGTTTTCTTAGAACTTGAGACATGTTGCATCATATCTATATAACTAATCGGTTATCTTTTACTGTAGTTGTTATATTAAATGTTTATGGATTATTTCTTCCACTATTTTTGTATGGTTTTATTTATTTCTGCTGCGCTACACTTTGAAAAATGAGGGCATAGTTTCCCCACTATCAGACCTGGGCCCTCCCTGCTAGTCGGTAACCTCTAGCATTTGGGGAAATGTGCTTGCGATCACGTGGCGAACCGGGTTCGGGGAACCAGTTGAGTGGCACCCGGATCCGGGACATTACGAAGTGGTATCAAAGGTGTTTCTTTTCTTTGACTTACTATTTAGATCCTTAGTCAGGGATATGATGAAAACGATAGTTGGTAATGAGCTGTGCCCGGGCATAGCTAACCCATGTACAAGGAAAAGCCAGTCTACCCCGTGTTTTGAAATTCTTATGATTCTGAAAATTTTTATAGTTGATTTGATTTCACCATTGGGTGACGCACTTGTGATTGTGATGTTTATATTTTATACATGGGTTCTATTTAGTTGCAACTCGATGAGATGAGGGTATGCCATCTCATGCATCATTTAGGCACATGCTAGGAATCACATGCCATGCATAGTTTCCATGCCATATAGGTTCATTAGAAATTGCATGCTGTTGTGATAGTTTTTGTGCTAGAAAATCATGATGTTGTGATAGATGCTTTGATAAATACCTGCAACGTGATAGGGTATTTTTTTGTGATCCGGTTTATAGAATGAACACCAAACTTTGGTTTTTGGGGAGTATGGGCCCCCATTTACCGGAATTTGATGGATCATTGACTGTTTATTTTATTATAACACAGATAAGATTCCAAACTTTGATTCGCGGGGAGTATGGGCCATCACGGATCAGAATTTGGCACTTAGGTATTGTTTTCGGTGTTTTAGGGGTTCTAGAGAAGTTTATGAGGAATACTGTCTGGAAAACCTATTATACATGCCGTGTAGTTCTTTGAACACGCTGTGTACGTTATTCTCTTCGAGAAGAAAGTAAAATTTTTTAAGTACACGCCGTGTACCCTAAGTACACGCCATTTAGTCTCTTCCCATGTCATGGACCATGCGGGCAGGGACACGGGGTAGGGAAAGTCTTGGGTAAAACACGCCATGTACCTGACATACACGCCATGTAGGGTTGACCCAGAGACCCGACCGTGTAACTAACAAACATGGTCCGATGTAATCTTTTCTTTAACACACCGTGTCAATGAAGAACACGCCGTGTAGTGTGACCTGGGGACCCGACTGTGTAACTAACAACACGAGTTGGGGTAATCCTTTCGTGTACATTCCATGTGTATATGGAACACGCCGTGTAGTTTGAGCAGTGTATCTGGCCATGTAACTAATAACACGGGTCAGCGGAGCTCGTCTAGTACACACCGTGTACCTGTGGGACACGCCCTATAGTCTTGTCTGAGGATAGACCATGTGGGGTTAGCCATGTGGATAGGGAAATGGGGTGGTTTACACGTCGTGTACGGGTGTAACACACCGTGTAGTATCAAGCCAAGTAGTTGGCCGTGTCACAAATGACATGGGAAGTTGTAAATTTGCACCATAAATGCCGTCTAGATTATATACACGCCATGTAGTTTTGTTCAACGGGAGCCGTGTGGGTAAGCCATGTAGAAGGACCCACGTAGGGGGAGAGAAGTCAGGTACATTCCGTGTAGTTAGTATACATGCCATGTAGTCTTGTTTTGAAATTATTGAAATGACTTCTTCCTCCTGTTCCCTTTTTGGTCCCTTCATTTTCAGTCTTTGATAATGTGGATCTAAGGTTTGCGTTTGACCTTGTAGAGTCATGCCACCAAGACAACCACACGTTGTTCTCCAGGAGAGTGGAAACGACTATACTCCAGAGATGGTGGGGCATGGGCTACCAGTGGATCCTCCAATAGATCCAGATGCGGCGCCAGCCATTATACCGGACACAGGCATGGAGGCACAATTCCATGAAGGCTTTATGCGGTTCATGCAGACCATTCAGGGAGCACCGCCGGCTGCCACATCTGTGGCTGAGCTGACTCATATCTTCCAACAGCAGAATCCACCTACGTTCTGTGGGGATGGCGGACCATAGGCTGTGGAGTCTTGGCTGGGGTCTATGCAGACTATTTTCAAGAATCTTGAGATGCCACTAGGGCAGAGTGTCAAGCTCGCGACTTATATGCTATGTTATTCCTCCAAGAGGTGGTGGGATGTTACCACCCAGTCAGAGCATCATAGGGACATGGCGTGAGAAGATTTTCAGGCAGTCTTCTCTGACTTCTTCTATCCATAGATGCTGAGAGCAGATAGAGCTCGAGAGTTCATGAATTTGAAGTAGGGCTCTATGTCGTTGATGGATTATTCTGCTCGTTTCACTGAGCTTCAGCGTTTTTCACCCGTTCTGGTGGGTGATGAGACGTTGAGAGACAAACACTTTGAGGATGGTCTTCGATATGACATCTGAGCACTGGTGAATGTTTTCAGGTTGCATTCAGTACATGATATTGTGAACCAGGTTCTGATTATAGAAAGGAACCTACAGGAATCTAGTGGTGTGGGCCAGGGCGGTTCAGCACCGGTTTCTGGTACTATTTCTACCGGGAAGAGGAAGTGACAGATGAGTTTCTCTCACGGTGGCAGTACTAGCTAGGCAGTTTCTTCAGGTGGCCCGGTCTTTTTCTACCAGTGTGGTAAAGAGGGGCACAAGAGACTATAGTGTCCATGTGATCCAGTGGAGTGTCGAACTTACGACAATATGGGTCATCTGTAGCACTTTTTCAGGGCGTTTCCACCAGTGGCTAGTGAGAGGGGTTCTGTGCAGACTCCACGTACGGGAGCAGGAACAGTGGCTTCTTACCATTCAGGAAAATGGAATACATCAGGGCGTGAAAGCAGAGAGGGTGGTCATGGCTATGGTAGCCAGAGACCAGGATTTCAGAGGCAGTAGGGCAGGACAGCTCAGGGTAGTCAGGCTGTGTCGCAGGGCCGTGACACTGGGCATGCATATGCAGTGCAACAGACCCAGCAGGAGAAGGATCCCAGACCTTCTACAATCAGAGGTACTATTCTAATATCTTCTGTCTTATCTTCAGTACTTTTTGATATGGGTGCTACACATAGTTTCATATCTGTACCCATTGTGGAGAGCCTCGGGCTCTCTGTTTCTTGTTCTTATGATGTTATGACGCTAGAGACTTCGTTGGGAATAAGAACAACATGTGTGCGTCAGTGCAAGGAGTTCCCCCTTGAGGGTGGAGGGTGTCACTTTATATGGGATCTCTATGTCTTGGAGATGATGAGCTATGATGTCATTCTCGGGATGGACTGGTTGGTTCCCTTTTGAGCCTTTGTAGACTGCTATCGTCGCAGGGTGCGTTTCAGGACACCAGAGTGTAGAGAGTTTCTATACAAGGGTGAATGAGATGTTCAGGAAAGTCGAGCTGGACCAGAGCATCATGGGCGAGGTGGAGTCACAAACCAGATTGTGAGTTTATAATTGGATGATCAGGGGACTTGTCAGACGGATTTCCCTCCAGTGGTTGATCATTTCAGGGATGTCTTCCTGGATGACTTTTCATGTCTACCTCTGGAACGAGAGGTGGATTTATCTATTGATCTTGTTTTAAGAGAAGCACCAGTGTCCATTCCTCCTTACAAGATGGCTACACCAGAGTTGCATGAGCTCAAGAGGCAGTTAGAGGAGTTACAGGAAAAAGGTTTCATCCGACCCAGTACTTGTCTTTGGGGTTCACCGGTTCTCTTTGCGAATAAGGTGGACGGTACCCTCAGACTCTGTGTAGATTATCGGAAGATGAACCAGTTGACGGTTAAGAACTGATATCCCTTACCAAGGATTGCTGATCTTTTTGATCAAATTCGTGGAGCACGAGTGTTCTCATAGATTTAATTGAGATCCCGATATCATCAGCTATGCGTGAGGCCATGAGATATATCGCTTACAGCTTTTCAGATCAGATATGGTCTGTACGAGTACTTGGTTATGCCGTTTGGACTCACGAACGCGCCAACAGTTTTCATGGCTCTGATGAATCGCGTGTTCCATCCTTATCTAGATTCTTTCATGGTAGTATTTGTGGAAGATATCTTGGTGTACTCTTACACTCGACACGACCATGCCACCCATCTTGAGATCATATTGAGTACACTGAGAGAGCATCGACTATATGCTAAGCTCTCAAAGTGCCACTTTTGGATGGACCAGATTCACTTTCTGGGTCATATCATCTCAGAGTCAGGAGTTGTAGTATAACTAGAGAATGTGAGAGCAGTAGTTTCTTGGGAGAAGCCTAAGAACGTGTTTGAGATACAGAGTTTCTTGGGGCTGGCTGGTTACTACAGACGCTTCATACATGACTTCTCCTGCTTAGCAGCACCATTGAAGAGTTTGACTAAGAATGTTGTGATGTTTTTTTGGTCAGAAGCTTACGAGGCAGCCTTTCTGGACTTGAAAGGAAGGTTGACATCAACACCAGTCCTGATACTTCCAGAGAAAGGGAATATCTATACAGTTTTCTATGACGAATCAGGTATTGGTCTAGGAGAAGTGTTGATGCAGGGCGAACGAGTCATTGCGTATGGTTCTCAGCAGTTGAGTCCACATGAGAGGAATTACCCGACGCATGACCTCGAGTTAGCTGCAGTTGTTCATGTGTTGCGCTGCTAGAGACACTATCTCTTGGGAGAGCATTTTGTGGTTTTTACCGACCAAAAAAAGTCTCAAGTATATCTTTACTCAGCATGACTTGAACCTGAGATAGCGAAGGTGGGTCGAATACCTTCATTTCTTCGATTTTGAGATTGCCTATAAACCTGGTAAAGGTAATGCCGTAGCTGATGCAATGAGCAGGAGGGCTCAGATACAGGCGGTACAGGAGGCCAGTGGTGAGTGGTAGCTCATGGCTTTGTTCTATGGGATGCATTTGGAGGTTTATGACAGTCAGGGACAGACTTATCTTTTATCTTTAGGTGTGACTTCTACCCTCCTGGATAGAGTGAGTATGAGACAACAATCTTATTCTGAAGGCCTAGTTTTATGGGAGTCAGTGACAAGTGAGGACCCTCCTATTGGTTGGACAATAGGTGATGATGATGTACCGCGTTTCCATGGACGAGTATGGGTTCTAGGGGATTTACGCGAGGATATGATGCGGGAGTTTCATGCTTCATCTTGGGCAGTTCATCCCGGAGTTACCAAGATGTACCATGATTTGAGACGTCAGTACTGGTGGCCAGGTATGAAGAGAGAGATAGCAGGTTTTGTTATGAGGTGTTCCACCTATCAGTAGGTGAAGGTGGAGCATCAGAGACTAGCTGGACTATTACAGCAGTTACCCATTCCAGAGTGGAAATGGGATGATTTCGCAATGGATTTCGTGACGGGGTTGCCAAGGTTACCTCGAGGCAATGATGCCGTGTGGGTTGTTTTGGACAGACTCACGAAGGTAGCTCACTTTTTGCTGATCAAGGAGACCTTCGGAGTTGACGAGCTCAGGAAGTTTTATATTCGAGAGATCGTGCATCTTCATGGGGTCCCTCGTTCTATCGTTTCAGATAGGGACGCCCATTTTACGTCTCATTTCTGGCAGAGTTTTCAGAGGGCACTGGGTATACAGGTGCTTCTGAGCACAGCATACCACCCTCATACTGATGGCCAGTCAGAGCATACGATACAGGTTCTTGAGGACATGCTACATGCATGCATCCTTGACTTTGGGGGTTCTTTGGAGAAGCACATACCCCTAGTTGAGTTTTCCTACAATAACAGTTTTCAAGAAACTATCGAGATGGCACCTTACGAGGCTTTATATGGTAGGCCATGCCGATCACCTTTGTGCTGGTTAGAGACAGGTGAGACAGCTTTACTAGGACCACGTCTCGTGCAGGAGACTTCTGAGCAGGTCCAGTTGATTCGGAAGCGGATGGCTACCACACAGTGTCATCAGAAATCTTATGCTAATCGCCACAGATGACATTTGGAGTTCGTGGTCGGGGACCATCTTTTCTTACGTGTTTTGTCAAGGCTAGGACACAGATGGATCAGGAGATAGGTTAAACATTCACCGAGGTATGTGGGGCCATTTGAGATTCTGGAGAGAGTCGGACCGGTTGCCTATCGGTTGCAGTTACCACAGAGGTACCGTGCCATGCATGACGTCTTCCATGTATCTCAGTTGCGTCGCTATCATTCAAACCCGTCTCATGTCTTTCAACTCGAGGAGGTTGAGATATAGGTAGATGTGTCCTTTGAGGAGCATCCGATTCATATTTTTGATAGGAGCACGAAGGTTCTATGAGGCCGGTCAGTTCCTCTCGTATGGGTGCTATGGCAGCATGACCGAGTGTAAGACAAAACCTGGGAGCAGGAGACCGACGTACGTGCTCAGTGGCCAGAGATGTTCTGAGATTTATCTTTTCCACCCTTGGAAGGGAAATTCAGGGATGAATTTCCCTAAGGGGGGAAGTTTGTAAGAACCCAGTTCTTATTTTTTAGGTACTTGTTTCTTCTTTTCTCTTTTCCTTAAGTGTTTTTGAGAAAATAAGGAAAATGGGGAAAATCCTAAAATTTGGAACTACATGCCGTGTACTATTCCACAGGTCGTGTACTTTTTGGCAGTGTGGGATGAGTACACAGGGTGTGTAGCCATGTCAGCGACGAAGGGTGTAAAAACCGACTACACACCGTGTAGTGGTATTTACACACTGTGTAGTCAGTCGGCAGGAAAATAGTAAGGTGGTGGAAGTAGCCGCCAGCTGCGCGACAGTACACGCCGTGTAATTAAGAATACACGCCGTGTACTCTTGTCGACGGAGGAATAGTTTGGCGGTGCTTCTAGAGGAACAGTTAAATGAGAAAAGTAAATGCCATGTAGTCCATAGTACATGCTGTGTTGTTTGTTTTTTTGCTTCAAATGGGCAGTAGCCTCATCATTTGGAAGGGGAGGCTTTGGACGCATTTTGGAGCCAGGAGAGGAGGTCGAAGCTTTGAAGAGCTCCCGATCGCACGTCGGGAATCAGATTCTTCAGTCGTCGATCTCATTGGAACCACACGGGTAAGAGCTTCCTTATCCTTGTTTGTTTCTTTCCAATTCTTACTCTAAGGGAAGTTATTTGAGGAAGAATGAGAATTGTTTTACCTCATATCTACGATGTTCTTGGATGTTTCAGAAGGCGTTGTTTGGGTATACCGTTCTTGGGTGTTTAAGGTAGGTGGCTTAGTGTTTAAATTTCCAACTGTCATGTGTTTTGTGTACCGTTGAGCTAAGATCCCATGTTGGTGTGTTGTGTTGCTAAGTCCGTGGCTATTTTAACTTCCCTGAAATGTATAGGTGATTAAATGTGATAATAAACTGCTGTTTGGGATCGTTGCATGGATCCAGGACCACCCTGGGGGTACGTTCCTCTGTTTAGCCTTTTGGTCAGGATACCCGAGGGTATGACATTGTAATAATATTTGTTAAATTTCCTTGAGAGGAATTGTAAGTGAATTTCTTATTTACATGTTGGGCTTGACCCAGTTACTTGTTCCTGAGGGCGGTGTTTTACTATATCCTGAGGGCATGACTGGATTAGCCTGAGGGCAACGTTCTTTTTTCCCTGAGGGAAACCTTTCGTATGCCTGAGGGCAGTGACTTCTGTGCATGAGGGTGACACTTCATACGCCTAAGGGCAATATCTATTATTCCTGAGGGCAAGTACCTGCAGGTTGGATTCTGATTACCTGAGGGTAAGGGTTTGCGTGTCTGAGGACACTGACTGTTTACTTAGAAATTCACTATGGTGATTTCTTATATTAAATGGATAAATTGAATAATAAAATGGCAATATAACTGGTAAGTTATTTACTTTTTTGAGAACTTATTAGTTATTGCTTTTACTTTTTCACATTTTTGTTGCCTATTTACACACAGTTGGGCATGGGCCTTTGGTGGGTGCCTACTGAGATTATTTCTCACACCCTATTTTGGTCATGCTTTTCAGCCCAAACAGATTACATTTATGAAAGTGTTGATAAGGGAAAGGGTCCCTATACAGGTACTTGATTGCTATTGAGTAGTACGAGAGCATGGGACCGGGATTAGGCTCGCGATGCTACTGGCTGTTTTTGTTTTGCCTTGTTGTACACTGCATTGTTGTACAGCTATGTAACATGATCTGGTTGTTTTCTTAGAACTTGAGGCATGTTTCATCATATCTATATAACTAATCAGTTATCTTTTACTGCAGTTGTTATATTAAATGTGTATGGATTATTTCTTCCGCTATTGTTGTATGGTTTTATTTATTTCCACTACACTACACTTTGACAAATGAGGGAATAGTTTACCCACTATTAGAACTGGGCCCTCGCTGCTAGTCAGCAGCCTCTGGCGTTTGGGGAAACGTGCTTGAGGTCACGTGGAGAACTGGGTTCGGGGAACCCATTGAGTGGCACCTGGATCTGGGACGTTACAAAAATAATAGCTTAGCTATTATTTTATTTTGGCTTTGGGTTGTGTTGAAACTTTGGGGAGCTCTTGAGAATTATAGAAGGGTGTTATTCTCTCAAAGAAATAACACCATTATACCAACGAAAAGCCACCGAGGAACGTCAAATTCACCTTTGATATTTGGCCTAGCCAAAGGAGTAGAAGCCACCCACAAGGAACACCAACGACGATTTTCCTTCCTTCATCATCTCCACAACAAGTAAGGAGACACCGTTTCCGCCTCGGACGCACCCCGACGTCCACGGAATCGATGTCCGATCTCCGCGAAGCCGTTCTCCACGACGCCCGACGTGCGACGTCAATTATCGAGGTAGGGGTTTATTTTGAGTATGTTTATATTCCCATGATTCTACCCTTCCAAAACAAAGAATGCGGGTCAAATCATTATCAAATTGATCTGCAAATGATTTCTTTTTCGGGTTGGGAATATTTGTTTGTGGGAAAAATGTTGGATGGATTGTTTCAATGTGATTCGGATAAAATTGTTCTTCGTACAATGTGAAACCTTGTTTATCTTTGGCAAATTGTTATCGTCTAACACGGAGGGCGCGATCCGAACAAACACGGCCCGACGACCCTCCACTGATTGTTTGTTGGTGCGCAGATTGATGGGAGGCGATGAAATGGGACCGCAACAGTTTTTGGAAGCCATCGCAGTGAAGAACGGGTCCCAGGAGAGCCACAAGCGCAAGCGGTGGGCGAATCAGACCACCAGAGCGCATCCGGTGGTCAATGGAAGACGCTGTCGGCGCACCGTCGGAGGAAACCCACCGCGGCGGTGATGCGACGGATCTCGTGAGACCTGGGAGATGGGGAGATGCTAGCGGGCGCTGCTAGTTTCAATCAACAGGGGGGGGGGGGTTCCCCCACTGGGCGCAACGCGCTCGGCCGCTGGCTGAGCCAGCTCCCCCAGCCGGGCCGGGGCGGGCCACGCTTGTTGGGCCGTGCAGGTCGGGCTGGACCGCGCCGCGCCAGCCGGGCCATGCCTGCCAAGCCACGCCATTCCCAACCGGGCCAGACCTAGACCCGAGTCGGATCGACCCGGTTCGGGCCGACCCAGGGTGGGTTGAGCCGGGTCGGACCGGGCCCAGAACCCCATTTTCAGACCGTTTTCGGTTAAACGGACATATCTTGAGCTACGAACCTCCGATCGATGCACCATCAGTTGCGTAGGATTCCTTGGATCAAGGTAGTCGTTTTGGTATATTTCACTTAAGTTTTTGGCCATGTTTGAGTATGATTGGGTTGGTTCGAACCTGAAACCAATCAGGCCCTCGGAGCGGAAAGGCTTATAACTTAAGGACCGAACGTCCGATTGACGTGTCGTCGACTATGTTGGATTCATCTTGATGATGCTGTTATTTTTTCATACTTTACCAGAGGTTTGGACGCAATTGGATTATGGCCGGGTTGGATTGTATCCGAAATCCAACTGGGCCCCTGGCATGGAAATGCTAAAAACTCACATACCGGGTGTCCGATTGACGCACTGTCTGTTGCGTTGAGACCCATATGATGAGGTGGTCCTTTGAGATACTTCCACGTGAGATTACGTGAAACTTATAAGTATCGGCCAGTAGCTCATGGAGCGGACGCTCCCAGAGACGAGCATACGGAGTACAGAGACCTTGTAGTTGGCTGAGACCTGATGAATGTTTGTTCGATTCGATTCGGAGTGACTTGAATAGCCTAGTGGGGAGCACTACTGTGTGGGGGTGGAAGACCCATGGTGGGGAGCACTACTGTGTTTGGGTGTCAGACCCACGGTACTCGACAGAAGGAGTACCTCTGTAGGCAATTAGGGGGAGCACTACTATGTTGGGGCGGCAGAACCATGGCGGGGAGCACTACTGTGTTGGGGTGGTAGACCCGCGATACTCAACAGGAGGAGTACCTCAACAGACTAAGGTTAGTGAGAAAAACCTCGGAGTCGCGACAGGATCACTGTACTTGACAGAGGAGGAGCTCTTCAGAAATTTTGGTTTCGATAATAAAAATCCTGGTTTGATCTGAGTCAATGACCTTTGTGTTTTCCTCATGATTGAGATGTGTGACTTGATAACTTAGGTATATGTATGGGAGTATGCCTAAGTAAAGGTTATCTATTGAGATCTTTATTTTTTATTTATCCTTGTTGGATTTTAGTGAGACCTTGAGGGTCTCGGGGTCCCTACTGAGTATCATTATACTCACCCCTGCACGGGTTATGCCCGCACCTCATTGTGTTGGTTGCAGATGATGGACAACACTGATCGTGGTGGAGGCTTGTAGAGCTGGACGGTACCCGGAGGTGGATCTCACGATGAGTCGGTACCCAGAGGAGACACATGGACGTGGAGTGCTGAGGAGGACATCTGTACCTACCCTTCAGGTAGGAACTCAGAGGACGATCTAGGAGCCATTTCACCATGCAGTTGTTTGTCTTTTCAGTTATACTTTCTTTTAGTTGTAGTTGTACCTTTCCGTTGGGCTTGTATTTCCGGCCCCTTTGTACTTTCAGCACACTTGTTACTGCTTTACTTAGTGTATTATTCCACTTGTACTCTGGTTGTGTTTTTGTTTACGTTTTATAAAGGCAACGCCTTACCAGTTATAGGGATTTATGCCTTTGGTTCTAGTCTCCATCCCCTGGCCTATGGAAGGCGGGCTTGGGGTAGTTACGAAACGGGCCCCGTGGGATGAGTAATGACAAAGAAGCTATTGAATTCTGTACTAATTTTCTATCAGATGTTGATAGAATATGTCTCCTAAAGTCTCAACACAATAGAAACCTTATGGGCGAAGTTATTTCTAGAATAGGTGTTTTTAGAATTACCATCATAGAGTAGGAGCAAGGAAACCTTTACATTTTACATAATAGTGAAGATATTGATCCATATGTTGAGGCCCACAAAGCAATTCATAGAGTTTTGAATCCATCGAAGGATGAAGTATGGATATCAAATACACATAATAAATTGTTTATAGGATGGTTCCAAGATCATATATATAAGTAGTTATCTAAAAATATGAATTTAATTACCAAATGAATTTTATGGATTTATATAGAAATAAATTAAAATTTTATATCTTACACTTGTTTTGTATTTAATTTCCAATCATTATATATAACAGAACATGATTCTTGCAGTACGATGAAAAATAATGGAGTTATTCTTGTGGAAAAAGTGATGAATGTTCCAAGGATAGAAATACAATTTATGAGAATATGTAAATTTTTTGCATTATTAAAAAGATATATGAGTGGGATTATACAACATTTCAATCACCAATTTTTGATTGAAATTGGTTTACAATAGGAGTACAATGAAAGTTGATGAAATGGGATTTGTGAAGGTGAATTTCAATGTGGAAGGGGAAAAGGATGAGCAATTCATTATGGAATCACAAGAAGTGTAAGTATTTTATGTCTTATATCTAGAAAAAAATAATTAATTGATTGTCCCATTTTAAATTAAAAGAACTATAGGGACAGACAAAAATTCAATCGAGGATGACCCTTTCATTGGGAGATCACAATCAGCCCATAGTGATCCCAAAATATATAATGTCTTGTTCATTAGAGGGTACCCGAAAGAGGGGGCTTGGAATATTGATAGAGGATTAAAATCCCTTTAACCTTTAAAAAAATAAGGAGAGTTTAATGAGAAGGTTAAAGTGTTTTTTAATATAATATGATTTTCCTCATAATATTATGTTTTCTCTACTGTATTAACATAATCCAAATTAAATGTTTTACTACTCATGTAGAAAATGTCTTTTACACATGATGATATTACGAATTCTAGTGAATAACATGATATTGATGTTGAAATTACATAATTAATAGAGTATCAACAAAATTTTGATGAAAAAAAATAATGATGCAACATCATAGTGTTGACTAAAATTATCTAGTCAAGAAGTAACGGTATAAAATTTGAGGTTGACTAGAATCAATGCGGGCAACATATTGACCACAATAAATCAATGATCATTAGTTATGTTGGGTTCACAATGAGTATGAATGTGCCGATTGATATTGATTTGTGCCTTCATGTCTAACCTATAATGAAGGAAACCATTTGGGACAATATAAAGGTAATGTTATGATAACCTTTTTTTATTTTACAAAAAAATTATCTAAATAAAACAATGATTTAATTTTCATTATTCCTTTGAGAGTTTGTTTATTTTAGAGGATTTCCATAAGAAATATGTATTACTAGCTGCTAAAAAATCCCATAGCAGCTTCTAGACTCTTCTTTTAAAATTTCATCTGAGGGATTCTAAGGGGAAAGAAAATCCCCACCCATAAGTTACTTATGCACATAATATAAAACGTGAAAAATTTAATGATTTCATCAGTCATAAGATTTATAAATCATTTTAGGTTCATTATAGTCAATAATATATTATTTTACATTATTTATTTTATCTAATTTGATTCAAAACTGTTAATTTATGAAAAAACAAAGGAGTGATTAAAATAAAGAATGTGCGTTAGAACAATGTACCCCTATCGCAAAGCAAGGATATGGTAAGATTCACTAGAAATGAAATTGGTATATATTTTAAATAAATAATAAAAGTTTTATGTGATATGAAACAACATGTGTTCCTTTTTTTATATGTAGATTGATGAATCAAAATCCAAATCCATTTCCATCCAACTTCATATGCTATGGTAAGAGGCTTGTGTAAATAAAGAGGGTAAACTAGTTGATGAAGACACAAAAGAAATGTGGGAAACATGTGTAAGTATGAAATAATATTAATTTGTTATTATTTATAATAGTATTACATAAAAATATCTATTTATGTTCATATATTTTTATATGGTTGAGAAACAAGAATTATAAATGATCGTACCTGAATAAAAACTACTTTCAGCAGCTTTGAAGTAGCCGGAACAATATGGTCACGTTAAAGGAGTAGGTTTGGGATTTTCTCCTTGAACATATTTCGATAAGATAAAACCACAAGAAGATACATATAAGATGATTAAAGTATTGAATATAGAAACCCAAATTTTTCTTACATGATGATTACATCATTTTAAAGTTAAACAACAAAATAGTGTTACAAATACACGATCAAGTATTTTTGTGTCTTGGGAGAATTACTCTTATACATAAATTTTACAATGTAAAACAAAAATATTATTTAATTATTTATTCCTTTCCTTCTTAGAATCCTTTTCATTCTCCTTAGTATAAGTAATCACTTGAGGATATACATCAAGGAATGAGTTGAGATAAAATCCCAGTAAGAGGAAAGATAAGAACATGAAACAAAATAAAATGGGTGAACAAAATAATTATCATAACTTAATAATCATGATAGGAAACATTAGATAAAGTCATAGAATGTGGCAATTCATAAAAATGAAACATCGTGTCTTAGTGGAAAAAAATAGCACACATAGTTTTGAACAAAGATAGCATCATGTTGACACATATTTCAATTTATATCATGACATACATCACATTACCCAATTCATTGGAGTGATATATAATTTTGGGTGTAACCTTCACATCATAAAATTTTCATTCACTTTATAATTCCCAAAACACCCATCACATCATAACATTTACATTATCATGCATCTCACGTAGAAAATATATCAATCTTGTAAATAAAATAATCCATGGAAAGAAATGGGTTTATTTTAAAAAATAAAAAATTAATGAATAAACATTGGTATTCCCAAAATATAGAGAAAATAACATAATTGGTATAAGAATCATCAATCTTGATTGATGAAGAAACAATCTCATGATAAGTAAAAGATGTATTTTTGAAAAGAAGAGTTATTTTGGAAAAATATTTGCATTATTCATAAAACCGGATTGAAAACATGTATATCCAAAAAAATGGTAGGATAAATAAATTATATTTAAGGAACATTAATGGATAATACATACTAAAAATTTAGTTAAATATGTAAAACCAAAAGGAAGAGAGTTGGGTTTGAGAATCCTCTTACCATATGCATGAATTATTTATTCACTTTAATATCCCGAATAATTAAATTAAACTCATTAGTTAAAAAATATAAAATATTTTATACATGAATTTGATTTATTATAGTTTTATTAAGTTCATTTATAGTCTTTTAGATGAGTTATATAGTTTAATTTCATCGTTCATGAGTGTTCATTTTCTTGGTTTTCATGATCAGCTTGCTTGTATAAGTATGAAAGTACATGTAAAGTGGGAATGACTATATAGAATTGAAATTGTATGTAATTAATGAAAATATATAATTTTATTTGGTATTATATTCCATTTGGTTATATTTTATGAGGATGAACCATTGAATAAATAGTTAATGAAAACAATTTAATTTATTTGGTGGATTTTACGACCATCACAAACTCATATCAGTTTATTTAATATCATGTTTATATATTAGATCTAGAACATTATATAACTTATAATATGTATAATGAAATAATATTTAACCCTAATTATGGTTTTATAACCATATTTGAGTTCATTTAAGGAAAATTAAAACACACCATCCATAGTGGTGGTAAATCGACACACCACAGACGATATTTTAAGTTTTAGAGTAAAAAGAAAAGGGAAGATACTTGAAGATGAATTGTTTCCTTAAAATAATAAAATTAAAGTATATAAAATAAAATTTACTAATAATTCATCTTGGATATGTGGTGGTGAGTATAGGATAAGAAAATAAATGAAATTGAAAAGAAATTAAAAGGAAAAGAAAGAGGGGTTTACCTCTTGAATCTCTACTCCTTGAGAACCTCCTTAGGGAAAAGGGTTTTGTCCTTTTATGAGACCAAGAGTTAATAGAAGTGGGGAGGGGATTGGTAATTGTATTGGAAAGAATTTGGAAAAGGGTAAAAACTTGTAATGTGTGAGGAGAAGTGGTTGTGAGGGGTGATATTTATATGGGAGGAGAGGGGTGTTTTCTTATTATTTTATTCATTAGATTATTATTTTGGTTCAAGAATACAAATACTTTGAGAATTATCAAAAACTATATTAAAAAATGAAGGCCATTTTTATATTTTAGTCTTAAATCATCCTTACATCATCTATGACTCAATAATTAATGTATTTAGATTTTATCATAAATTATAATATTTCACTATTCACTAAAAATTCATGTATTTTTTAAAAATAAAAAAAATTCACCCAAACCATTTTTTGATGTTTAAAATTCAATAATTAACTCCATTTTATGAAAATAATTTTATACATATGAGAAATTTAATTTTTAATTAAAATCATCATTTACTTGGAAAATACCGATTTTAAAATTATAATTGATATTATGATTCTTTGAAAATTTACATAAGGTCTCATAAAATTATCTTATAATCATAAGATAGTAAAATAATAATTTGTGAATAAAGATAATATTTTTTTTTATTTTAAATAATTCTATTAATTATAAAATTATAAATAAACATTGATTTTATATAAAAATACCAACATTTAATCAATAAATTTTAAACTATTTATTTACTTATACTATGATATAATTATATCATATCGAAATTTATATGATGCCAAAATTTTGTTTATAATTTCATAGATGAGGTTACTATTCAATTTTTTGACATACTATTCCTAATGGCCACATTACTATTTCAAAAGTCAAGTTATTATTCCATTGGTATATGTTACTTAACTTCTAAAAATACCTCTTATTTCATTAAATATTCATTTTTAAAGTTTGTATTGTGTTATATTTGTGATTTTATGTGACATATACCATATAAAATAATTATAATAATGTAAATTTCATCGATAAAATTTTGGGTTGTTACATTCTTCCTCCCTTATTAAATTTTACCCTTGAAATTTTGTTTTACAAACTATGGTTAAAATAAGTGAGGGTACTTCTCCTTCATCGCTTCCTATGGTTCCCATGTTTCCTCTTCATACTTATGATTCTACCATAGAACTTTGACCGGGTGAGTAGTCTTTTTGTATAAGACTTTATATCTAAAGTCCAAGGTTGTCACTGGCTGATCCTCATAAGGGAGATCATTTTCCAACTGCACCAACTATAGATTTAGTATAATTGAGGGATCTGATATGAACTTACTCAAGAGGGATACATATAATGCATCATGTAATTGAGACATGGTTGATATAAGTGATATTCGATAGGCCACAACTCTAACTCAATCAAGAATCTCAAAGGGGTCGATGTACCTAGGACTCAACTTTCCTTTCTTCCAAAATCTCATGATCGTCTTAGATATAGATATACAGCGGAATACCATGTCTCTAAACTAAAACTCAAGGTATCATTGAAGATTATCTTCATATCTACACTATCGAATTTTGGCTACATTGATGTGTTGTTGAATGATTTTCACCTTTTCCACTATTTCTTCAACCATTTTAGGTCCTAACAGCTTACATTCACCAACTTAATCCCAATACGCTGGTGTTCTTTGAAATTTTAGTGTAAAATTCCATGGTGATTATTTCTTATTTATATTTAGGTATGGGTAATGGTTTCATAAACCCCTTATAATTTTTTCTTTTATCCTTCACTTGCTGATATACCAGGAACTTTTAGGTATATTTAGCTATCTCCTTCTTCATATTTCCCACCAATAATTCTCTTGAAGAACTGGATACATCTTGTGCTCTTTGGGTGAATAGAGAAGGTTGAGCTATGTGTTTCATTCAAAAGCTCCTTCTTTATCTTTTCATTGGATGGTACGAACAATCATGATCCCAATCTTACAATTCCTTCTTAATCAATTTTAAACTCTGAGGATTTCCCTTTTCTCATAGCTTCTACCTTTTTATGAATTTACACATCATTTATTTGATCATCCTTTATTTTATCCATAAGGTATGGTTGATAAAACATTTGAGAAACTATTAATGATGTTCCTTCCTTAATGATTCCCATGTCCATCCTCCTCAAATATAAGAATATTGGATCCTTCTCAATTCTCATCACTGATAAAGATACAATATCCTTTATACATATAGAATCCAATGCCTTATTTTCCTTACCAAGATGGTAGTGGATTGAGTAGTCATAATCATTTATGATATTTAACCATATTTAAAATTTCATATTAATATATTTCTATGTGTATATATATTTAAGGCTCCTATGATTGGTATATATTTCATACTTCTCCCCATAGAGATAATGCTGCCAGATTTTCAATACAAAGATCACATCTGCCAACTACAAATCATGCGTGGGATAGTTTTTCTCATGAATTTTCAACTTCCTTGAGGCGTAGGCTATAACTTTATCATTTTTCATAAGTACATACCCTAATATCTTCTTTAAATCATCACTGTATACTACCCACTTGTTGGAAGTGTGAGTAATGGAGTTGTGATAAGCCTCTTTTTTTAACTCTATAAAGCAGTCTTCACATTCACCGGTCTGGAAAAACTTTTCTACTATCTAAGTCATCTTGGTTAGTGCATTTGAAAATCATGATAATTTCTTCACAAATAACCAGTAATGCCCAACTAGACCAAGGAAACTATATATCTCCATTACAAAAGTTGGTTTGGGCCACCCTTTGATTGCCTTTGTCTTAGAAGGGTCCTCATATATTCCCTTATTTGTGATAACATGACCCAGGAATGATACTTCCACCATCCAAAACATACATTTATTGTACTTTGTAGAAATTTTATCCCTTAGAAATGACTTTAGTACTGTATTCAAATACTCCTCATGTCCCACCTTTCTCTTGTAGTATATAAGAATATCATCAATAAATACTACCACAAATTTGTCGAGGTAATATTTAAAGGCCATTCATTAAGTCCATGAATATTCATGGAGAATTAATGAGTCTTAAGGGCATAAATATGAACTCATAATGTCTATACCTCATTCAAAAGGCAGTCTTGGGAATATATTTCTTCCTCACCTTTAATTGGTGATATCCCAACTGAAGGTCCATCTTAAGGAAATAATTGGCCCTATAGAGTTGATCAAACAAGTCATCTATACATTGAAGGTGATACTTTTTCATTATCATGATTTTGTTGAGTTCATGATAATCAATTCATAGGATCATTTATCTATCCTTCTTTCTGATAAATAGGACTGGTGCACCCCTAGTAAAGTACTCGGGCATACAAAACCCTTGTCTAGATTCTCTTGTAATTGCTTCCTCAGTTCCTCCAACTCAATGGTTTTAATTCTATAAGGTGTATTTAATATGGGTAAAGATCTAGGAATAAGTTCAATTGAGATATCAACCTCTCGGTCAGGAGAAAGACCAGGTAATTATTCAGGGAACACATTAGTGTAGTCCCTCATAATAGGCAAGTATTCAAGCATTATTCTCTCCTTTATCTCAATCATTTGAGCTAGAGATGCTTGCTCAAAAAGAAATAACATCCAAAATTGAGATTAATAATCTAAAAAAGATTCATCCTTGTCCACAAAATTGTACATAATTGTAGGATTCCTTAGGATGTGAAGAGTGATCTCCCTTTCCTGATAGTTGATGTTGGATTTGTATAAAGATAGCCAATCCATGCTCAAAATAGCATCAAACTCCACTAAAGGAAGTAAGATAAGATTTTATAGGAAGTTCAGTCCACAAACATTAACTGGGGATGAGTTTTATACTATGTATGGAATAATTTACCTATTTTACATTCTCACAGATAACTCAACCTTCATATTTTTAGGTGGTATTTGAATACCTACTAAACCTAAAATATATGAAAAAATACATAGAACTAGAATAAAATAGTATGTTTTATATTATTTGACGAATAACTAGAATAACTTTGACCACATAATTATTGGGATCTACCTCAGTAATAGTTATTTGATAATATTTCCCTTGATCTTTTGGCTTTGGTGGCTACTAACGCTGATTTCCCACAAGGAGTTGATGTTTAGTGCACTGTCTTGCATAGATCCCTTGTCCCTACAGTTGAAGCATTGAACCGTGGGCAATTCTTTCCTTTATTCCACCACATTTTCCACCTTCCTCATATCTCTTCTACATTCATGATCTTGGTATCCTTCTCTCTTACACTTATTGCATCTCCATATCCCTTTGAGGTAGTTCCCATCACAATTATTCCCACATTTTTGACCTGTTACTGGTTGATATTTGTTTCCACATTTCTCATTATATCCCCCAATTTGAAACTCCATTTTTTGTTTCTTATCACTATAGCCATGGGACCATTATCAAAACTCTATATCCACTTTGAGAGCACATAAAAAAACTTCTTCATAACTCCCAAAGTCTCAAATTTCTAGAGCCTTTCGAAGGTGTGGGTTTAAACTGCTAAATAATCTATCAATTTTACTATCATTGATAATATCAAAACCCGAAGCCTACCTTGAAGGAATTGTGAAATTTTCTTCATAGGACTTGATGGATTCCACTTCATTTTGTTTCTGCTCTATGCATTATCTCTCCATATTTGTATTAAGTGTTTAAGGGAAATAATTATAAAAGAAACACTATCTTAAAGTCTTCCCTCTTAATCTCTTAAATTTCATCCTTTGGATTGGTGTTTTTAATCAATGACCACCAATTATAAGAATCTCTATTTATATGATAAACAACCATATTCAACTTCTAATTCTTATAATAATGAATCATAGAAAACATATTCTCCTTTGAGTTTACCCACTATTCTGCAACAAGTGGATCAGAATATCCACTAATGGTAAGTGGCCGTTTCCATATAAATGACTTGATATGAAGTTTCTCCCTCATAGGTTAAGGAGTAATTTCCACATTATTTAATATATTTTTCCTAGATTGAGAAAGCTAAGTAAGTATCACCATGAAATTTTTAACTCCACCTCCCAAGGAATTGGGGATGTTGTTTGGGAAATCACTACATTATCCCTCGCATGGGTTATTGTCTTTGTTTATCTTAGTTCCCACCATTTTCCAAAATAGAAAAGGTTAGAACAAAACATAAGTCAACAAGTCATGAATAAATAATTTCTTCCTTTGTGAAATTAAGTCTAATGGAATATCTTATAGGATTCATAGTTTTATAAATTTCTAAAATAAAGTTTCTTGGGTGCCTACATATACATAGTCTCATAATATGGGTTTTAAATGAGGTTCTCTAATCTAAATTCACAAATTAACTAAATTATGATATGATAACAACTATAACGACCCTATTTTTTCTTACATGACTATTACATCATTTTGAAGATAAACAACATAATAATGTTATAAATCCAAGATCAAGAATTTTAGTGTCTTAGGAAAATTATTCTTATAAATAAATTTTACACAATAAAACATAAACCTAATTTATTTTCTTCTTATCTAGAGTATTATTGGCCTTCACATTCTCCATAGTAAAAATAATCACCTGAGGATATACATCAAAGAACAGTGTGAAGTAAAATCCCAGTAAGATGACAGATAAAAAAATGAAACAATATAACCTAGGTGAGCATAATCATCATAATAACTTCCTAATCATGAGAGGAAACATTAGATAAAGGCATGTAATGTGGAATGCATAAAAATGAAACATAATGTATTAGTGGTAAAAATACCACAGATAGTTTTGAAAAAAACTAGCAGCATGTTCACACATGATTCAATTTATCTCATGAGATACATCATATTACCTAATTCATTGGAGTGATATAAAATTTTTCACACTTTTCACATAATAAAATTTTTACGTGCTATATAATTCTAGGCTCACCCATTACATTATAACATTTACATTATCATGCATGTTACATAGAAATCATATCAATATTGGACATAAAATAACCCATGGAATGAAAAAGGTTTCATTTCACAAAGAATATATTCATGAATAAAATTTTTAGTTCCCAAAATAAAGAGGGATTAACATACTTGGTATAAGAATCATCAATCTTGAGTGATGAAGAAGCAATCTCATGAGAAGTTAAATATTTATTTTCGGAAAGAATAGTTATTTTGGAAAAATCATTGAATTTTTCATAAAATAAAATTAGAAAAATGTATATCCAGAATAAAAGGATGGATACAGAAATTATATTTAAGGAGAATTAATGTAACATCCATACTAAAAATGGATTGAAAGAGGGAAAACCCAAAGGAAGAGAGTCGGGTTCGAGAATCCTCTTACCTTATGTCTGAATGGTTTCTTCACTTTAATATCCTAGATAATTAAATTAAATTAATTAATTAATAATTAAAAAATATTTTATATATTAATTTGATTCATTATAGTTTTATTAGGTTCATTTATATGTTTTTTTGAGTTATATAGTTTACTTTCATCGTTTAGGAGTGTTTTCTTCTTGGTTTTCATGATTGGTTCACTTGTATGTGAGAATGGAAGTTCACATAAAATGGGAATGATCTTAAAGAATTGAAATTATATGTTGTTAATGAACATAAATAAGTGTATATGGTTTTATATTTCATTTGTTTATATTTTATGAGGATGAATCATTATATAAATAGTTAATGAAAATGATTTAATTTATTTGGAGCATTTTACGACCATCATGAACTTATATCATTTTATTTAATATCATGTATATTTATTGGTCACAAAACATTATATAACTTTAAATATGTATAATAAAATTTTATTTAACACTAATTATGGTTTTATAAATATTCTTAATGGTGGTGAAGTTAAATGAAAATGCATCATCCATGGTGATGGTAAATCGACACACCATGGACGGTATTTTCATTTTTAGAGTAAAAAAAAGGAGGAGACATGAAGATGAATTATTACATTAAAATAATAAAATTAAATTATATAAAATATATTGGATTTATCATTCCTCTTGTATAGGTGTAGGTGAGGAGAGGATAATAAAATAAATTAAATTGAAAAGAAATTAAAAAGAAAAGAAAGAGGGTTACACCTCTTGAATTTCTCATCCTTGAGAACCTCCTTAGGGAAAAGTGAATGATATTTTGATTATAAAAATACATCATAGACATAGGTAAGGTTATTGGGAATAGTATTTTATATAATTTGGACAAGTCTCAAAGCTTGGATGGTGTGCGAAGAAGATGTGGCGAGGGGTGGTATTTATAGGGACAAAGAGGAGTATTTTCTTATTATTTGATTCATTAGTTTATTATTTTGGATCAAGAATATGAATAGTTTGATAATTATCACAACATATAGTAAAATAAATAAGGATAGTTTTATATTTTTGTCTTAAATCATTCTTAAATCATCTATGACTTAATAATTCATGCATTTAGTTTTTATTGTAAACTATCGTATTTTACCATTCACTAAAAATTCATGTATTTTATAAAAAACCCAAAAATTTACCCTAATTTTTTTTGATGTATAGAATTAAAAATTTAAATCCATTTTCTGAAAATAATTTTCTAAATATGATAAATTTAATTATTAATTAAAATCATCATTTACTTGGAAAATACTGATTTTAAAATTATAACTGAATTTTTGATACTTTGAAAAATTACATAAGGTATCTTAAAATTATCTTATAATCATATGGAAAAAATAATTTATGAATAAATTATATGAAAACAAATTTTATTTTAAATAATTATTTTAATTATAAAATTATAAATAAACATTGATGTTGTATAAAAATACCTACGCTTATTCAATAAATTTTAAAATATTTATTTACCTATAATATGATAAAGTTATGTCATATTTTCATTTATAAGATGCCTAAATTTTATTTATACATTCATAGATGAGGTTACTATTCTATTAGACGACTTACTATTTCTAATGGTCATATTACTTTTTCAAAGGTCATGTTACTATTCCCTTGGTATAGGTTACTTAACTTCTAAAAATTCCTCTTATTGAATTAATTATTCATTTATAATGTTTGTATTATGTCATTTTCATGATTTTATGTGACTTATACTATATAACATAATTATAAGAATATAAATTTCATTGATAAAATTTTGGGTAGTTATATTGAAAGTACTAATATATGATTTGTAAGATATTATTTTTTGGTTTGGTTTGGAATACTAATATACAAGAAAAGATAAAAGAGAACTAGTGGTGGAATAAATATCCACACATGAACAGAAAAATTACCCTACTATCTTTGAGGCTAGTCATTCCCCACAGTTACATACTTGAACTGAGTTAATAAATTTTTTCATTACTCTTTCTCCTAAATTTGAATCAAATAACTTCTGATAATGTTATGTTACTAAAATTCTATAGGGTAAAATTGTATGTGATTTCTATAAATAAATACCCATTAAATTCCCTTTTAAGAGGGGTGAAGTGTATAATATCCTAATAGATAAGCTACACAATTAATAACTCTAAAAATATCACATGAGAGTGGGGATTAAGGTAGCTCAAGAACTGACCATTGAGTTTCCTATTTCACTTGATGATATGAATATTATAATGGTCAGCGATACTATTGGAACTTTCATAGCATGCTCATATAATCTTATAAAGATACATAATATATGTATTTAACAAATTTTTTCATATGAAAAGATTTTAATAGTTGATGAAAAAAGGTTTTAAGTGAGGTATATTATTACAGATGGATAAAGCGATGGGGAAATGGAAAGTTGGACCATGACAATCTAATGAATCAACCAAGAAATCAACATGACCTTTTGGAAGTACCTTCTCCCCGCCAGTTCCACTACAACATTTATTATAATTAAAACTTCATGCAGAGACCAAATTTAAAGATGAAGATATTTATTACATTATCTATGAAGAATAAATATTTGTATCTTTCATTACATACATAGTTGGTCTCGATAGTATTAATGAGATTCTCATTTTTGAATGGATAGGAGTCTTAGTTGTGAATACATACATAAGGTAAATTTTCATAATATGTTTGTCCAAAAAATGATATAAAATGTTCATTAAAGTTGATAACTATTCATATTTAATAAATAATTTTATATTAATACAATATAAATGTACAACAATGTGAAACATGACTTGGATTCATTAATCCATGTATCATTTCTACATAAGAAACTTCTTTGGAGAAGAAAGACATTGATTAGATAAAAGATGCACTAAATGATGCACTTGAGAAAAAATAACAGACGATAGACTCTCTTTGATGCCTAAAATGCAGGGGTAAAACTGTATAATCTAATCACATAAAATATATTTTTATTTTTTTCATTACTTATTTTTTTTAGGAAGCACTGTACGCTGATCAAAATCATTCTGGATACTCCAAATATATATTTTTTGATTCCAAAATATGGATATCCAACAAAAATAACACATATTATGTATATTGTGAATTTGTAATTCACTAAAATAAAAATTTTAAATATAAAATTCAAATTATATGTTTCATGCCATGTTTTGACAATAATTTTGTTATGATAGGGAGATATTTAAATATAGGATAAATCATGGCATGAAACCAGGGACTAAATATAAGAATCCTATGGGTTACTTCAAATAGAAACTAATTATGGTATATATAGAAATATTTAACTATCTACACATATTTCAAACCAATTTACTTATTTTGGTCAATGTTTCTATCATGTCTAAAGAAAGATAATAAAAATGATTTTGGATATTATGTTTGACAATTTATGAGAGAGATCATAAACCATGAAAATACTATCATTATCCAAAAGGTATTTTTTTACGGTAATTAAAATTTCATTAAAAATATTTCTTAATCATTTGTTTGTCTATATTTTATTAGTACTACCAAGATCTTAAATAACCTTCATACTCAAAATAAGAAGTAAATTTGTTTAGAGATGAGTGCACAGTGTACATGGTGTCAGAATTTTTTCCAACATAAAATTTAAGTGATTAACTAATATGATAGAGATTTAGTACTAGATATGACCTTAGAAATATATTTTGGGTGTGAATAATTAGTATCAGAATGCATATATATATTTTTTTATTTTTTTCTCAAGGAGAAGGATAATAGAGGAAATTAATTTGTTTAGAAACTAATAGGCACAATACATGATGTCAGAATGTATATAAACATCATAAATAGGTGACTTTATACTACTTATTTAGTTAATTTTATCATCATTTCATATGTTTTAGTTAATTTATGTATCATTTTTAACTAATAATTATTTTGTTAAATTTACACATTAGTTCAAAATGCACGTCACATGCTCAAAACTGAGAAAACGAGCTCGAATTGTTTTCAAACTTTAGAGAAGGGATAGATATGTAATTTTTCATGTGTAGTAATTGAATTAATGTCAATATGACACCTAATGTGGTCTTCATGACTCTAAATATGGGTATTTAGTACAAAAGTGTCATTTTAGTTTAAAACATACATCAAATAGTCAAATAAGAAAAAAAATAATCTTGGATTATTTTCCAACATTAGGAATATAATACATTATTAAATTTTCACATGTAAAAATTGAGAACACATCAATATAACACCTAATGTGGTTGTTATGACTCAAATTATGTGTTTTCAATACAAAAGTGTCATTTTAGTTTAAAAAATACATCAGATAGTGAAAATAGAGAAAACAAGCTCGGATTGTTTTCAAACTTTAGGGAAATTATCCACAATTAATTTTTCACATGTAAGAATTTACTACACATCAATCTGATGCACAAAGTGATCGATATGACCCAAATTACCTATTCTCAATAGAAATTCACTATTTTATTTTAAAAGGTGTGTTAAAATCTCCAAAATTTAGAAAACGAGGTCACCTTGTTTTTAATCTTTAGGAAAAATATCCATAATTAATTTTTCATGTATAGGAATTGAATTCACATAAATTAGAAACAAAGTGTGATTAATATTACTTATATTTTTTAGTTTGAGTTTAAAATTTACATTTTAGTAAAAAATACAAGTGATGTACTCAATACAGATAAAACAAATTTAGGTTGTGTTAATATATTAGGAAAACGATCCCTCTGTTATTTGTGACAAGTAAGAATCAACTATACCTTAATCTGGTAAATAGTGTACCCAATATGACTCAAATTTCATGGTTTTAGTTTAAAATTGACATTTTATTAATTTATTGGTTTTTATTTATGTTTAATTTATTTCTTTATAGTATTAATAAAATAAGAAATATTTTCTTTATAAGTGGATTCTTTTGCCTGATTTGTGGTGGTTTGTTCAAAGTATCTCATGATCATGTGAGATTAGACTTTGAGGATACAACTAACATAATAGAAATAAGGAAATGGGTCAAGAATTCATATAAACATCAGGAAAATGTGAATTCCTACTACTTATTTAGTCAAATTATTCAATATTTTATCTAATATTTTTAAGTTAATTTCCTTATAATTTTTATCTAATAATTAATTTGTTTTTTCATAGACCTTTTGGAAAGTCGTATTTTTCTTTCATCTTTCTGTAATCATCCAGAAAAGAGAGAACATGTTACTTTTGGATGGAACGTTTCAGGAAGCACGAGGTTTCCTCTTCCATCCAAATGAAACATGTTCTCTCCTTTCTATATTTTTACAAATAGATAAAAGAAAAACACACATTACATACTCAATCATCCACACCTTAATCCAATACACAATGTTATCAGTATGACTTGAACTACATGTTTTTAGTTTATAATTTACATTTTAGTTCAAAACGCACATCACATACTCAAAACTGAGAAAACACATTTAGATTATTTTAGTACATTAAAAAAACAATCCATAATTCATTTTCAATGTGTATCAATCAACCAAACATCAATCGAATATACTGTGTGACTATTATGACTCCAACCATGTATCTTTATATAAAATAGACATTAATTTTAGTAAAAAACACAAGTCACATACTAAAAAATAAGAAAAACTATTTATATTGTTTTGATACTTTAGGAAAATGATCCATAAGTCATTTTATACATATAGGAATCAACCACAACTTAATCAGATACATGGTGTGCCCAGTATGACTCCAAGTGTGTAATTTTATTTAAAATTGTCATTAATTTTAGTAAAAAATATAATATTAAAAATTGATAAAAAACATTCATATTGTTTTGATACTTTAAGAAAATTATCCACAAGTCATTTATGACATGTATGAAATAGTCACGCCTTAATTTGATACAAGGTGTCCCAGTATAATTGAAAGTGTCTGTTATTAGTTTTAAATTAGCCTTTTAGTTCCAAAAGTGCATCATTCACTAAAAGACATGCCAATAAAACATGCTTGTATTGACTTAATAAATTAATATAATAGTTCATAAGTCATTTTTGTCATTTAGGAATTATTCTCATGCCAAACCGACACATGATGTGATCGGTATGACTCAAAGTGTTCATTTCCAGTTTAAAATGATATTTTAGTAAAAAACATAAGTGACATACTCAGAACTGAGAAAACACATTCATATTTTTTTATACATTATTAAAATGATACATAATTAATTTTTTATGTTTCGGAATTAGTCACATATAAATCTGACAGACAATTTTACCGGTATTAATACAAGTGGTTTTTATTTAAATATGACATTAATTTTAGTAAAAAAGACAAGTGACATACTCCAAATTGAACAAAAACATTTTTATTGTTTTGATACATTAAGAAAATTATCCATAAGACATTTATGATATTTATTAATCAGCATCACCTCAATCCGATACACAGTGTGCTTGATATGAATCCAATTGTGTCTTTTTTATTTAAAATTGACAATTTTTTTGTAAAAATACAAGTTTCATACTCAAAAACAAGAAATAAAATTCATATTGTTTTAATAATTTAGTAAAACTATCCATATATCATTTATTAAATTTATGAATCAACAAAACCTCAATCTGATGCATGGTGTACTTAGTATAACTCAAAGTGTCTGTTGTTAGATTAAAATTGACATTTTAGTTCAAAAAGTGTGTCACTCACTAAAAACCTTGAAAAACACTAATATTTTATCAATAATTTATGAAAAAGATTCAAAAGTCATTTTTAACATGTAGAAATTATCGTCACATCAAACCGACACACAATGTGACCACTATGATTTAAAGTGTGTGCTTCTAGTTTAAAATGAAATTCTAGTAAAATAGAAAAGTTACATACTCAATACAAAGAAAACACATTTTTATTGTTTTTATACTTTAGTAAAACTATCCATTTGTCATTTTTGATGTGTAAGAATCAACTACACCACAATCCAACACACAGTGTGACCAGTATGGTTCCAAGTGTGTCTTTCTATTTAAAATTGACATTAATTTTAGTAGAAAAGACATGTGACATACTCAAAATGAAGAAAAAACATTTAAATTGTTTTGATACTATAGTAAAATGATCCATAAGTATTTTTTGATGTTTAAGAATTTTCCACACCTTAATCTGACACATGGTGTTACCGATATGACTCCAAGTGTCTTTTTATTTAAAATTGACAGTAATTTTACTAAAAAAGATAATTTACATACTAAAAACCAATAAAACACATTATTATTGTTTTTTACACATTAATAAAATGGTCCAAAAATCATTTTTTATGTGTAGGAATTATCCTCCCCTCAATACGGTACATGATGTGCCTGGTATGACTCTAAGTGTGTCTTTTTATATAAAACTGACATTAATTTTAGTAAAATAAAAAAGTGACATACTTAAAACTAATAAAATGAATTCTTATTGTTTTGATACTTTAATAAAATGATTCATAAGTCATGTTTTATGTGTGGGAATCATACACACCTCAATCTTATGCATGGTGTTCCTCGTATAACTCAATGTGTCTGTTATTAGTTTAAAATTGACATTTTATTCCAAAAAAGTGTGCTACTCCCTGAAAACATAGCAAACACACTAGGATTGTCTTGATAATTCAGAAAAAATAATCCTAAATAATTATTTACATTTAAGAATAATTCTTATATCAAACTGATACACGATGTGACTGGTATGACTCAAAGAGAATGTTTCCAGTTAAAAATGACATTTTAGTAAAAAACAAGAGTGACATACTCAAAACCAATAAATCACATTTGTATTGTTTTGATACTTTAGTAAAATTATCCATAAGTCATTTGGGATGTGTAGGAATTAGAAAAACCTCAATTCAAAACACTATGTGATTGACATGACTCAAAGGGTATCTTTTTATTTAAAATTGATAGTAATTTTAGGAAAAAAGACATGTGACGTACTCAAAACCAATCAAACAAATTAGGATAGTATTGATAATTTTGGAAACTAATTCACACACGATGTGACCAGTATGACTCAAATTGTCCATTATCAGTTTAAAATTTACATTTTAGTTTATAAAGTATATTACTCGCTGAAAACCAAGAAAACACACTCGGATTATCTTGATAATTTAGGAAAATAATTCATAAGTAATTTTTAACATGTATGAATTAGTCTTAAATCCAACTGATAGATTATGTGACCAATATGACTCAAAGTACATGTTTCTAGTTTAAATTTACATTTTAGTAAAAAACACAACATAAATACTCAAAATCGAGAAAATGAATTTTAATTGTTTTAATACATTAGGAAACCGATCCAGAAGTTATTTGTGTGACATACATATATATTTTTTCACATCAATATGACACATGATGTGGTCGGTATGACTCAAAGTGTGTGTTTTCAATATATAAGTGCCATTTTAGATTAAAATGTGCATCACATTTCCAAAACCGAGAAAACAATCTTAGATTTTTTTCTAATCATTTTATATACAATTACTTAATTAATTTCCATATAATTTTTATATTATACCTTTTTAGTTAATTTTCATAGAGATGATGCTTGAAGATGAATAAGAAATGGTGTGACATGAAAGAATCAACCACAAATCAATCTGATACATGGTGTTCCTTGTATTACTCAGAGTTTAGTTTAAAATTGATAGTTTTTGTTTAAATTATTTCTTTATATTATTACTAACTTAATAATTTTTTCTTATAAAAGTGAATTATTTTTATTGATATGGAGAGGTTTGTTCGTAAATAGAATTATTAGGGGTTTGGGGCAAAAAAAAATCAACATTGATGTTTTTGATTGTTTTTCATAATTTTCACTTACTCATGTAATTGTAAACACAAATATTTAAAATGTATATAATATAGTGTTTTTTATTGTATTTATTTTTAAATTTTATTTAATTTAAATTATGTATCTGAAAACTATTTTTTTCTGTTACTTTTGTTATTGGTGTGCTGAAAATGTAACAGAACACTACAATATTCCTCTTTATCAGTGCTACTAAATTCACTGATAAAGGTTTCCTTTATTATTACTATTTAAAGAACTGATAGAGTCCATTTATTAGTGATTTTTATCACCGATGAAGGGTGCCTTTATCAGTGTTTTCTTAGCAATAATAAAGTATTCTATTATCAACACTTTCCTAGAACTGATAAAATCCAAGGGATTTTAATTTCACTCTTGTATTCATCATTTTTTTCACTAAAAATGGACACTTTTAGTGATGTTAAAGGCCTATTTTTTTCACAGTACACATTTAATTATTTTAGATTTTTTGTTTGGATCCTCCCTAGAGTCACCATGAGATTTAGGAATAATGTGAATTAACCTAGATTTTACCTCAAATTCTAATTTGAGAGTTTGAAATGTGATTCCTGTTGGTTGATAATTAACATATAGTACAACAAAATCTCAAATGGTTCTATTAGGATTATTATTTTTTACATCCATTTTGAGAGAATCACATTTTTTTGAGATGATATACTAGGATCAAAACTAGTAGAATTATGGAAGGAATGAAATAGTGGAAATTTAACACTTTCAAGATTTTGAGATAGTATGATTTAATCTATTGGGAAACAATCCCGCAAGGTGTCATCTCGGTGTTTCTGGGGTGATTGTGTCTGTTGAAAAATCTAGATGACTATAAATTAGTATGGTTTGTGTTGTCAAAGAAGATGTTTATGGGGGCTCAATTTCCTAGTGTTTTACATATTTTTGGGCCTAAAAATATGGATTTTATTTCATAGAAAGGATGGTTTTCCAAAAAAGGAGTTTTCAAAGCACAATTTACAAACCATGAAGTGCAGTTATCAGACCATGAAGTAGGTATGTGGAATGATAAAATAAATTCATCCAAGATAATTTTCTACATAACAGTTCTATGGAGACCGTGAAGTGTTCTATGTAGACCGCATATGGGAAACAGTTTATAAAAGGCTTGTAGATCATGGGATAATTGGAGGTTTTTGGAGGCATATCATTTTCAGTTGAGAGGCGGTGATTCTTTTGTGGAAGACATAATCCATCGCGAAGTAATAATGGTGTCATTTTAACTATATAACATAGTTCATGGGGAAGGATATACTATATCAAAGATTTGGTTAATTTGGATTAGCAGGTTTTATGGATCTATATTCCATGATAAAGATACCTAATCAGATCATTAAAAATGGTGCTAATTTCTTTATATGATCATCACTTTAGGAAGAATTCAGTGAAGTATGAAGGAGTTCACGATGGTGGATTCCACCAAGGGTGAAGTAGTTCGTGGAAACCATCCCAAAAGGTGTTTATAGGGTTCGATATGCCTCAAAGAAAATGGGTTCATAGAGCATCATTGTTTCACATAGGAATATACTATCCATGAAGAAGAGGTGGTATAGGAGGCATCATCCATTCATAGAAGGAGAGGCAGTCTGCGGATGGAGAGGCAGTCTACAGAAGGAGAGGTTTTTTGCAAAGTACTCATATCCCACGGTGTAAGACAGTTCGTGAAGGAAGTAGGTTATTTCATAGAGGATTCAGGGAATTTATCAAATAAACTAAAATAGTATGAAAAAGTAATTTATGAAAACTAACAGTATGTGTACAATTGAATTTTATTTACGGGTGAAAACAAAACTTCAATAGAGAATCCACCTACAGTTAATGATGGATTTTTTAGTTATAATTAAGGGATATAAATGTCAATAAATGGTGTGTGGATACTTTCCAGAGTTGTGATAAAATGAAGAGGAATAATGTGATCCTTTCCACTGGAAGTGTCAAGATAAAGAGACTCAGGGAGTCACCCTTGGGAAAGTAGTGAGATGGACCTAAACCTTGTAAAGGCAGTGAGCTTGGGAATCGAAGTGATGTAGCCCAAACCTTGTAATTTGGAATTGAGGCTTAGTGTATTTGGTGCATCATAAAATTTATATTTTATGCTCCTTGTACATATCCCAGTGAGGGTGAACCATGTAAAATTACTGTGTCTCGTTCATGATTTCAATTCTTCTCATACATTGATATGGGAAAGAGAGATAAGAGTGTTTTTCTCAACAACAAAACAAGATATGAAGGGGAAGTTATTTCAGTATGTCACAAATATAGTCACCCACCTCTTAGGGTATTTAATCTATTTGGGCTGACATAATCCCTAAAGATTCATTCAACCCCAAGGTCTAGTTTAAAATGAACATTATGGTTGGATTGAGTCATTGATTCAATAGATAAAATTGAAACAAAATAAGTGGATCAAAATATCATCAAAAGAGGTTTCAATTTATGGTCCCAAAAATAGTAGATGATGAGGGAAATTAGATAATATATGTAGGAATATTAAAATAAAAAAATAATAATGAAAAAATAACTTACCTAAAATGGGTTGAAGATTACACATTCCTCACTAAAAATGACACAAATTTGATGAGTGTTGTCACGTACGCTGTAGAAAGATTTATGATTTTTACTCAGTGTATCATAGGGGATAAACTAGTTCATTATCTTTAAGATTAATTTAACTAAACACCCCCAAATATGAATGAATAAACAGAGAATATAAATGGAAAAGAGGGAAAAATATGTGGGGTTTAGTTGAGTGAATTCAGAATAAACAGAAGTAAACAGGAAATAAATTTCTTTGAAAACCCTATAAAATAATAAAACATTGATCTAATATACTAGTTAATCAATTATTCATTATTATACCTTATATTTAAATCCATTCCATTATGTTTCCTTAATTTTTAACCCCTAATCTAATGGACTAAAAAAGAACCACAATGAGTGGAATAAATGAACCCTAAGCTAAATTTATGATTTTCAATCATGACACCCTACATTGATTACAGTACCAAAGACAATTTTTTATCAGTGGAAAATTAGGAAAGCATTTCCTCTCTATAAATGAAAATTTCATGAGTTTATTATTATATTCAAACCTTATGAATCGATCCCAAGTTGATTAAATTTGAAAATTAAAGTTTTTCTCTCACAAATCACACAAGACCAGCTTTGCAAGAAATATGTAAATCATTAAAGTGATTTAAACTTTAAAAAATCATTGAATTAACCATAATTTTATGAATTATAGTGAGTAAATATATTTAAAATTACTAATAAATTTTGTTAGAATAAAATAAACCACAAAAATAACTACCCTCCCATGGTTGGATTTGTCATCTTGGAGAGGATGAATAAAAGAAAATAATTAAAAGGGTAAAAACCAAAATCATCACTAATCGTATACATCAAAACAAATAATAAAAATAAAAATATTTTGGAAGAATAAAAAAGAAATTTTATTGAATATAAAGTGATATTAAAAGTATAAAAGAAAAGAAAAAATAATTAAATGATGAGGATGAGAGCCTTCTTGGAAGAGATCCTTGAAAAATGCCTTCCTTATTTAAAATGGTTAGAGAGGTGGAAAGGAAACAATATCTTCATATAAAAACATATAAATCCATAAAAACCCTCCCCATGTTTCAAAATATCAAATAATTAGAGTTTAGTAGGTATAGGGTTTGAAATATCAACATCAGTATATATAGAATTCAGCTTCCAGAATTTACTATGACTTAAGACACCATTTCGACTAACTTCCCACATGAACCAATTATACATATAGATTAATTAAATCGATGATATTTGGTAATTTAAATTTTTTCAAAATTTCATTCCATTCAAAGAATGTATGAAAAAGTGATGACCTAAGTGTTGGGGTGGGGTCCATTCAATTGAGTCCTATCTGACTTTGGTTTCATGGAAACTTTTCACCCTTAAAACATGGGATTCAACTAGTATGTTATAAATAATAAAATTCATCTTATCATAAAATTTAAAATAAGAATTCACATTATATAAAATGTAATTGTAAACATAGTAGAGTAAACTTAAAAGAAAAAAAATAGAATCATGGAATTTCCAAATTCAAGCTCTAAATATAAATTTCCATAAAATCTTAAAATAGAGACCAATATGGGGAAATTATATCAATTATTATTAACAAAATATTTAACAAAAAAAAGTTTATCAACATGATATATTGATTATTTTTAACCTTTCTAAGCATCCTATCTCACCCATATTCTTAAATTTCCTAAAATATCCATGAAAGAAAGAATAGTATGAAGGATATGAAGTTCATGGATACATTGATATATATAAGATTTATTACAAATAATTATTAATTTATTATTTTATTTATTATGTATTATTTACCAAAGACACTAAACATAAAGTTTCTAGGAAAGGTTTTTTATAAGATACGTCTTTTTATATAATCAATTTATGTATTTATATTACTAGATCTAAGAGTGTAGGACTATGGAATCTCAGTTCTGCATTAAGGGAATCAGCAAGGGTAATTGGAAGGGACGAAATTATTGGTTTTAGGTTAAATTTTTAGAGAGATGTGATGGGAGTCAAGGGTCTTGAGGTAAATCCTAGGATAGCTTGGTGTGAATGGGTAAGTATACTACCTAGAGGTAGATCGAGGGGGGTAGATTGGATATGGGTTCATTGATGTTTTTGAGTGCATGGTGTGGTTTAAGAATGTTTTTGGGTATTTTAACCACAACATAAGTGGGTTAAAATGATCAGGATTGAGTGAGATACTTGTTTAGGTCTATCGATACCAAATTGGATATAGAATATGGGATTTTAAATCACTAGACATTCTATGAATAGGTTGTTATGGATAGGCAAGGACCTAGATTTTATCTTATGGAATTGATTGATATGGGTCACGAACCAGATCTGGTCATCATTCAAACTGGTGCCCGACCTGGTCTATGGCATAACCCGAAGGGTGTTTCCGATCCCCATGGGCAGGAAAAAGTGCATGGGTATAATAAATAATAGTTTGGGAATGATTTACCCAAGTTTAGAAACATTAAACAACTAACAATGACAAATAAAATGAATCTTAAAATTCACACCAAACAAGTCTTAACAAAAATTTAGAATTGAATTACAAGGTTTTTACAAAATCCCAAGGACTACCAAAAAGGAAGAAAGAAAAAAATAATATTCCAAGAACCACTTAACGGAAAGGGGGGAATCTACCTCAGTCCTTCTCTATGTCACCGCACTATGAAGTACTACTAATAAACCGAACCACCATCTCTAAAAGATTTACCTACACCTACAACAAACATTACCAAGTCTACTTACACCGAAGGGTATAGGTAGGGTGTTATACTGAGATCATTAGGATGAAAACCAACATGGTTCCAAGATAAAAACATTATAAGACAATAATCTTTCAAGTTTTCATAAATAGGAAATGTTAACAATAATTTTAAAGAAATCAATTTTAAATGAAAAATGTTTTCAAGAGGGAAAATTAAAATAATGAGAAATTTTAAATAAAAAAAAATTGTATTGAGATTATCATCCAAACACACTATATTCCAACATTAGTTACAATATACTCAATGATCAATAGTCATGGGAAATTCCCTTAGGCACTAGCTAGATTTGGGTCCCTAGGTACGTTGTATCATGATGTAAAAGTAACCATAACCAAAAACCTTCTTATGCACGAGCCCCTAGGTGGAGAAACCCAATGGAATAGTGGTCGCCAAAAATCATCATAGTTTATTTAGTGTTGTAATCATCAATCTTTCTAAGTGAAATAGGGATAAAGTCACTACCTGATCACTAGCATACTCAACCTAGTCTTCCCACCTAGATACTAGGGTTTTCCTCTTTGTTCTCAAAAAAGTTACACATGTTATAAAATAGAATTTTCAAATCAAAACTCCATTTATAAATCATACACACAAAAAATAATACAAAAAACATGTTCTGAACCTTTAACGTAGTTCATTTAACCCATTAAAATTTTTATAAGGAAACTTCAAGAGGTGATAAAAGGCTTTACACGAAAAAATTCATTCAAAATTCCTATTTTAAGGCTAAACTCCAAACAATACCATGCCAAACTAGAATTGGAATCATTAACACCATTTAATAAATAAATTTTATGAATTATAAAATAATTACAAATTATATAACATAAAAAACACTTGAAAAACACCCAATTCCATGAAAAAATGTAGCTTTAAAATTAAACACCTAATCAATGCTACCAAAAATGTTTTTAGAAATTTTATAATACATTTACAAAATGTTACACATAAAAAGAAGCCCTTTCACTTAAAAATAAGCATTTTAAAACATAAACCAACCAAAAAAGTTTCCCATAAGATTTCACCTCTTATATCATTCAATAAACCATTTTGGAAACTTATAAAACATCCAATAAAGATAACATGACATTACACCAAAATCATTCCGAAAATCCCCCTTTTAGAATCAAACACATGCTAATACCATACCAAAATATAATTTTCAGCCCTTAAAACATTTAATAAATATTTTTTACAAATTATAGAACACTACTAAGTGATACAAAATGGAGTTACACCAAAAAAACACCCCATTTCACACTAAAATCCATTTAAAAATCAAACACAAATTAATATCTTTCAAAAACCACTTTCTCACCACATATAATAATCAAAGAACATGATAAATAAATTAGGAAAGAAAAATCATTCATCAAAAAATGTTTATAGATGGAAACAAATACCATTGATGTCAAAACCCCCCAAAACCGGTGTGAAATTCAACCTCACCTCAACCACACCCCAAGAAAGTAGAAACAAACCCTAACCAAGAAAACTGCACCAAAAAACCCAAGGTTAAACCATAATGATGAAACCCTAGGTACTAGAAACATGAAACTATAAGAAAAGGGGGAAGAATCCCGGAAGAGAAGGAAGAAACTATAGAGAAACTCACTGTCTTGATGTCTCTTGAGGTTTCCTCACCAAATACCCCTTCAAAAGTAGGTTCCAAGAGATCTTGAGGGAGGTTAGAGACCTCCCATGAATTCTAGGGTCAACTGGGGGAATAAAGGATCACATTAGGATTATTTATAGAAGAAACAAAATGGTAAAATCCATTTTTTTAGGACATAGACACTATGCACCATTTGGATGCATAGTTTAGTAAACTGTGCATCCAAACCATGTTCCTGGTTATGTCCCCAAAAGAATCCTCATTTTCATCCAAAATCTAAGGGGGAGCCTATGGGAAACCTAGGGGGAAAGACAAGAATATGAGGACATAATACCCCAAAATTTCAAACATATCATACCCGGTTCTTGAGAGAATGACCAAGAACCCTACCCAAACTAGGATGAAGTAAAATTCAAAAACCCAGTTGTGATCATTATCCACACCAAAATGCTTTCCACCCCTAGAAATCCATGAGAAGGCCAGAAGAAAAAAAAATAGATTCGATTTCTGAGTTCAAAGGGGGTTCCAAATGAATTGAAAACAAAAAGATAACAAGTACAATATCGACAGGAAAAGTGGTATATGAGTTAATTTGGGAGATCAAGTTGGACTCCCCTACTAAGGTTCACCTGCCCTTAAAAGCCAAAACACCTCCAATTGAACAAAAAAGGAAAGGTTACTATCACTGTGATCAAACCGACATTCTAAGACAAGCACCTTAGATATTCCGAAGAAGTTCAAAAGTCCACCTGAAATGAACAAGTGATTTGAAAGAGGTCACCACAACCTTAATTCAACAAAACCATTGGGCGTTCTCCAATTCCATTGTTTACCCAAGAAATAAGTTAATGGTTAGATAACTCAGAATGGGGCTACCAACCGCCAAAATAATACCAGGAGCATAACCATATTACTAATATGTGGAAACATGAATGGAATCCCAACCATAAAAAATAAACTAACCCCCGAGACTGAACTAGAATACAAACATGGGGAGGTCCATATGGACTCCCCACCACTAGAGAGAACTTAATTTCTTGAGAGAGAACTGTGAAACAAATAGGGAGAGTCCAGAATGGAATCCCCGCTATAAGGGGTACACTAACATTAGAATTATTCTAGAATAACTAATATAAGACCCATGGTGGGTCTCCCAACCATGAGAAACAACCATTTTAACCAAATAAAACACGATAAAAAACCCAAAATGGGCAAAGTTAGGTGCTTCCCACACAACTTGTTCTCCCACCACAAGAGGAACATTAAAAAAAACTCCAAAAAAAATAGAAAAAAAATGTGAGGTTCACCACTCCCACGGGCACTACCAACCTCGGATGAGTCTAGATATTTTCTCATCAAAACCTCAAATTATCTCCAACTCCCATACCAGAGAAAGAAGTTCAACAAAGATCCCTTACACACATGGGGGTTTCCCTGACTATGCACCAACTTCACTCTAGGACCTATGGCTGGAAATCATATGATTAAAGCATCTCCTGCCTCATAGTCTGTTATTAAAAACCCCCCAATCAAAACATATCTTTCTGGTGCCACCAACAACCACATCACCTCTCATAAAAAACCACCAAGACATAACACACTCTGAAACCCACTTTACTCTAACACAACACCTGCACCAAGAGAGGGGCCTCGAAGATTCATACTCATTTACCCTCTCACCCTGAATAAGAAACAACAGAAGAAAGGACACAAGAAATACACATTCATTCAAGACATATAATTTTAGGAATTCATGTAATAAAACATGCTTTCATTTAAGTGGAAGTCCTCAAAAAGTTAGGCAACATCCACCTTTTACCTTAAAAGAAAACACAACACATCAAGACACCACCAAACATGAATCTAGAAACTGATATAGACATTACAAGGAGTGGGACCTTAAACCGAGTCCCAAGAAGCATGAGATTAATACAAGAAGCAATAACATCCTCAAATGACCAGATTTTCCACACTAGTGGGATAACATGAATCCTTTACTCGAAGAGACTAAAGAAAAATATATAGGCCTATAAAGACAACAACCACACTGTCAAACCTGAACTTCATTACCTTACCTCACTGTAATTCCATTAACCAATTTTAGATAGAGCCTATATACACAACGATATCAAAACTAACCTTTGATAAACCAGGAAAAATAAGAGACGAAGGTATATTTCAACCTTCTACAGCCACTCTCCTACAAGAAGAGGACCTAATTAACTGAAAAAGAATAGGGGTAGACTTAATTTCCAAAGTTCAAGAAGAATGTTCTTATGTTGATCAAATGGAGGATCAACCAATGGTGAACCACCCATGGCCGCACTTCCATCGTGCATTAACTCCTATTGGGGGTGTTCCATAGCCAAAAATAAAACCGAAGGACCCAACAAAGCTGGTCCATTTGTCAAAAAACACCACAAAACAGAACTGAACACATGAGGGGAACCACCACCAAGGCTTCCTAAAAAACATTTCTCATAAAATATCACTAAGAAACACTTCGAACCAACATACCAACAAAACAAAAACCCAAAACATCTTTCAAACAATAGGGGTTATTGAACTCAAAATATCCCACAACCACATTTTGAAAACACATAAGACACACCACCCAAACACCAGTTATCAAAACATTAAATTTTTCCTTAAAAGAAAAAATTTATTTGAAATTTAACAGGGTCGGTGGTTAGCGCATTCACCAATGCTATCCCATGGGCCTCTCACATTCATGTTTCCATGCCACACTAGAAACCCTCCTCATATCCATCCCAGAACTCATCTAGTAGTGCCATTAACCATCCATCATCCCACATAAACTTGTGCATATGGTCACTCTTGAGGATACCAAAGACCAATAATGAACCTTTTATCTTTCCAAAATCAAAACATTATACTCCCCACATTCTCTTTATCAAAACTTCTAACCAAAAAATAAAAACCCAATTCAAATATTACAAACTTTTATTGAAAATTACTAACCATTCACATAAAAACCAACTTTCAATTATTACAAAATAATTTCAAAACATTTCACCCCATTTTAAAAAACCATTCAATAGTTTAACAAATTTGATTTGAAACAAATTTTCCAAACCCAATTTTACATAATTCATGCTTTCCAAACAATTAGTCTCATTAGACCTCATATTTATAGTATTCAAACCTAATATCATTTTACACAAAAAAATTCATGAAAATCTATTTTCCTGATCCCTTTTTGTCAAAAAAATTCTGAAAATTCATTTAACATTTTCAAACATCATTTTGGTAAATTATGAAAATCCATTTCCGAAATTCCCAAAACCATTTCATTTATAGATTAAAACCAAGTCTCCATGATTCAAAAATAATGGCTTTTTAAAATGATTTCCAAAACACAAAGAGGCACAGAACACTTCTCAAAATAGGGAAACTAGTGCCGGTGTGTTACCCGGACATAAGGTTGACAACCATACAACAGTTATTCCACCATTATGGAGAGTGTTCTAGGATCATATCCCTAGCTCCAAATGGCTTTCCAAGCCCTATGAGCTAACTGGGACTACTAACCCAACTCCTATTTCATTTCCCAAACAATGTGCAACCACAAGGACTAGAAGAATTAGATGGAACCTAAATTACCCTAGTAAATAGATTCCCACCATGATGTGTGATGGAAAGGAACCTCACTCATAACTAGAACATAGAGTTCCAACAATCCTAGATCTGACCTACATAGACTCTTTTCTAGAAGAACCTGACCCAAAAAGAGTGAATCTACTCTGATACTATTTTTTTCACGAACCAAATTTGGTCATCATCCAAATCAGTGCCCGACCTAGTCCATGGAATAAACATAAGGGAATTCATGATCCCCATGGTCTAGAACAAGTTCCCATGTATAATAAATAAAGGTTTGGGAACAATTTACCTGAGTTTAGAATCATTAAACAACCATCAATGATAAATAATTGGAATCTACAAATTCACACCAACAAAGTCTTAAAAAATACAGAATTGAATTACAAGGTTTATAAAAAAGCCCAAGGAATTACACAAAGGAAGAAAGCTAAAATTAATAGTGCATGAACTACCTCATATCAAGGGGGAATCACCCTCAATCCATCTCTATGACACCACACCAATAAGTACCACTAATAAACTGAACCACCAGCTCTAAAATCTTTTCTCATACCTCTGACAAACATTACCATGTATACTAACACCCAAGGGTGTAATTAGGGTGTGATAATAAGGCCAGTAGGATTACACCCAACAAGGTTCCATGCTATTAAAATTATAAGTAAAAAAATCATGCAAGTTTTCATAAATAGGAAATACTAGCAACAATTTTAAAGAAATAAATTTTAAAATAAAAATGTTTTCAAGAGGGAAACTTCAAAGAATAATTTTTTTTAAAGAAAACACATATGTTGTTGATATTATCATAAAAAACATATTTAAATTTTAGGTAAAATATAATCAATGATCACTAGTCACCAGAAATACCCCTAGGCACTAGCTAGCTATGTGGCCCTAGGTACATCATATCTTGGTGTAAAAGTAACCATAACCAATAACATTCTCTTGCACGAGACACTAAGAGGGGAAACCCCAATATCCTAGTGGTCCCAAAACATCATCATAGTTTAGTTAGTGTTTTCATCATCAATCTTTCTAAGTGAAACATAGATGAATCCACTACCTGATCACTAACACAATAGTCATAGTTATCTCACCTAGATACCCATGATTCCTTTTTTGTGATCAATCAAGTTCCACATGTTTTAAAATACTATTTTCACATCAAAAATCCATTTATAAATCATAAACACACACAAAATTACGCAAAAATGTTCCACACCTTCAATGTAGTTCGTTAAACCCAATAAAAAATTTATAAAGCTACATCAAGAGGTGCTACAAGGCTTTGCAAAAAAAAATTCATTCAGAAGTCCTCTTTTAAGGCCAAATGCCCAACAATACCATACCAAACCAGAATTAGAAGCCCCAAAACATTTAATAAATAAATTTCATGAATCATAAAATAACCCCAAATAATATAACATGGAGTACACATGAAAAACACCCAATTCCATGTCAAAATGAAACTTTAAAATTAAACAATTAATCAATGCTACCAAAAATGGTTTTAGCACTTTTATAAGACATTTCCAAAATAGTAAACATAAAAAACAACCCTTGAACTTCAAAAGAATAGTTTTAAAAACATACACCAACCAAAATAGTTTCCCTCAATATATCACCACTTATATCATTCAATAAACCATTTTGACTACTTATAAAACAACCCAAGAAACACAACATGTCCTTACACCAAAATCATTCCAAAAATCCCCCTTTTAGAATCAAACACACACTAATACCATACAAAAATTATAGTTTTGTACCTTACCACATTTAATAAAAAAAATTTAAAAAATTTATAAAACACTACCAAGTGATACACAATGGGGTTACACAACCCATTTCCAACAAATATTCCATTTAAAAATCAAATACATATTACAATCTTTCAAAAACAACTTTCTCACCACATTTAATAAAAAAATTATAAATAAATTATTCAAGAAAAATCATTCATCAAAAAATGTTTATAGATGGAACCACCTACCTTTGATATCCAAAACCCCCAAAAACTAGTGCGAACTTCAAAAACACCACAAACAAGTAGAAACAAACCCTAACCAAGAATATTACACCCAAAACCCAAGGTTAAACCATAAGGAAAAAACCCTAGGTTATGGAAACATGAAACCACAAGAAAAGGAATAAGATACCCTAAATAGAAGGAAGAAACTAGAGCGAAACATACATTATGTCTCTTGATGTTTCCCCACCAAATCCAACTTCAAAAGTGGGTTCCAAGAGAGCTTGAGGGAACTTGGAGACCTCCCATGGCTGCTAGGTGTAGGATTGAAATAATGATGTAGATGCTCAATATACAAGAGGGGGGGGGGGGTGAATTGTATACTTTAAAAACTTCATTTGAAACCTTTAAAGGAAATATTAAACCTTGTCGCATATAGAATATTTAATATAATCAGAGTAACAAAATTAAAAAGTATGAGAAAGTTATACTCTTTAAATTTAACAAGGTTAAGATTACAAAAGAAATATAAAACAACTTAAAATAGTAAACAAGTAACAATAATATTCTTTTAACCCAAAGAGAAGGGTATCCAACAAACTTGGATAAAGGTTTCTTGATTTATACTTTTAAGAAAGTTTGTCTTACCCAAACCCAGGTAAGCCCTCAATCTGAAGATCTCAATCTATCTTGCTATCCATGAAAGCCCCCAATTTAAAAGGAAATCAGAACCTCTGTCTTCCAGACCCAGAAGCCCATGATCAGCACGATCAGAGACTGCACAAAGAAAGTCTGAACAAGTTGTTCACAACATCTGCATGAAGCACTGATAGTTGTAAGATCCTCTCTCTCTAAAAATCACTTCCCAACTTTTTCACATGAATCAAGTTCATCCACTATCTATATTATCATTTATCGTTCAAATGGACTTGTATTCAAAGGAAAAACTTCCCAATGGTTGGCTCCACTCTAACAGTCATATTTTCATTAAATTTCAGAGGGACCTGGACACATGTCAAACATACAACGGTTAGTTTGTAATAGATTTTATGACATTGTTTCAAGTATAAGAAATGATGTTAAGTTAAAGATAATCCTTATGTATAAGAAAACTTGGAATCTGATAATATTGGAATAATACATTAAACAACTCTAACATTATCAAGAAAGTATATTATTAAGAAAAAGTAAATAAGATTGTGAAAAAATATCACATTGGTACCCGAATCAGAATCATAAAACCGGTATGACTTTTTCACTGGAATCAGTATCATAAAATCGATATCACTTTTCCACTGGAATCAGTATCATAACATCAGTATCAATTTTTCACCGGAATTAGTATCATAAAATCGGTATCACTTTTGCACTGGAATCAATATTATAAAGTCGGTATCAATTTTACACCGGAAACAGTATCATAAAAATGGTATCCCTTTTTCACTAGAATCGATATCATAAAAACGTAATGAAAATTATGTAAGTAGAACAAAATGACAAATCGTAATGATAAATCTGTAAGTATAAAAGAATAGAAAATCGTAATGATATATCTATAAGTATAACAGAATGAAAAATTGTAATGATATATCTATAAGTATAACATAATGGAAAATTATAATGATATATCTAAGAGTATAACAAAATGACAAGTTTAGATCTTAAAAGAAAAACTGTACTTTGGAAGAGAATAAAAATAATTTTAGAACTTAAGAAATAATGTTTGTGATTTTCAAAACATAAGTCCATAAGGAATGGAGAAGTCATAAGATAACCTTATTGACTCAACAATCTCCCCCTTTGGGGAAAGCACAAACAACTTTGTTAAGGAAGAATATATTGAGTTATATAAACAAGTATGAAAAACTTATCTCCCCCTTTGAATGAGATTTTAGATGAATACGACTAACTCCCCCTTAGGTTATGTTTCCAAAGGATCATATTATTGATTTTTAGTATCTAGTTTTCTTTCTTAAGAAAATATATCCCCCTTAGATAAACATCTCTTCTTAATGGAAAAATCTCTCTTACTTGGACATTATCCTTTCTTACCATACTCTCCCTTAACAGATTCTCCTCCTTTGAGATCTTCATTAAATTCTTCCTTTAAATAAATTTTCCCCCGTTGTGATTTTCAAAGAATGGAGAAGTAAGATGTACCTGTAAGGTTTATGAAAGCATACATTTGAAAACCAATTAATGATATGCAAGACGCTTCTTAAGGAAATTTTGGAAATAAGGTTTAGATTACAAAAAAATATCGGAATGTAAAGAAAATAATCCATCCTTATTTTACTCAGACAACATTTTCTTTATCAAGGCTTTAAGTTTCTTGACTTCCTTAAGATCTTCTCGAAGCTTCTTCAGCAAGATCTCATGATCCTGGTTCTTCTTTTCTAAAAACAATTTCCTTTATTCTTGAGCTTTGATTCTATCATCATTATTCTTAATGAGCTCTTCTTGAGCAACCACCTTTTTCACTAATTAGGCTCTGAATTCTTTTTCAGTGCCTATAGACCGGGAAACAGAATTGAGTTGACTAGCCTTCTCAAAGATTAATGACTTGACCTTGTTGAACATGTTTTCACAAGTATTAAAAGATTCGTTTGTTGAATCAATGAAGTCACTAAACATCCTAATCTATTCATTAATGGTTTTTGTGTGGTTAAAAACTTTCTTACAGGTCACCTTTTGATCTTTGTAATCAATTAAAAGATTACTGAAGTCTGCTTCTTGCTTGACCACCATATATATAAGAATATTGGTTGATTCCAACTTTAGATTTAGGGTTTATTGCATCATTTGACTTCGGGAATCTATATTTACAAGAACCGGAATGGTTCTGACCAACTTTCTTAAAGATAGATTGACAAAGCCATGTCTAACAGATGATGAGGATTCAAAACCTGAAACACCTTTCCCTTTTTCAGCTCCTCTTGGAGTTAAGGAATCTGATTTTTCAATTCTTTTAGAAGACTTCTGATGCGTTTTCTTTTCAGATGAGGAAACCAAAACACTATTTCCTTTGACAGGATTTCGAATTGGGGATTGTTAATCAGATACTTGGATATCATTAATATCTTCCTATTCATCTTCTTCCCCTTAAAACTCATGATTTTGAGATCCTTCTTGACTTTATTCTTCCTGAATTTCTTTCTCTTTACCACCTTGGTGATCATGCTCTTATTTATATTCTTCTTCCACTTCAATTATAGCTTGTTCTTCTTCTTCAACTTTTACTTCTTCCTCAAATTCTTCTTCAAATTCTTCTTTAACTTGTTATTCAACTTGTTCTTCAGAAACTGATTTAGAAAAAGAACTCATAGGAGTTCCAATGTAATCTTCCACTTCCCTTAAAATATCATCGTAATCTTCTTGAGTAATCTGATATTCTATTTCTTGAATAGGTTCTAATAAAGATAGGACTTTTTTGGCTTTCTGTATTTTCAGAGTGACAACCGACTTCTTATAAACAACTTGATGTTCGGGTACTTCTTGAGATTTCTTTTCTGCATCTTTTAGTAAGGACTGAAACAGTTGATCTTCCAAGGATTTATTCTTCGGGATCTTCTCCTTCTTTTCTTTCTCAAGATTTTCAGCTTTCTAGATTTTTAAGGCCTTAGCCTCTGCAGGATTCAAGCCAAAGGAAGGATCTCCTTCTTTTCTGGTAGCTACCATTTCTCTCCACTTTGCAACTGTTTCACAGGAATAGGATTTCAGTTTCTTTTCTGGAGGAGGTGCTGATACCGGGACATCAGGAACTGGTACCAGAAAGCTTTGTTCTACATGTTTCCTTTTCTTGAGTACTACTTTTGAAGACTCTGAAATATCACCCTTGTTCTGGACAACCATTTCTTCCAAACTTTTGGATTCCAGTAAGAACTCTACCTACATCCTCCTTAGAGTATCATAACTTAGCAACAAAATCTTGAAAGGATTTGAAACTGATCGGCATGGGACATTCAACTCTTGAAGGCACATAAAAATTATCCTGGATATAGTTTCTGGATACATAAGAATCTGAGATCTGATGGTACCACCTTTTATTGCTTGGATGGTGAGAAAGATGTACTTAACGAAGTTGATCTTTCTTAAGTTGACAAGAAAGTATAAAAGAAAGATATCACATATCTTTAGAGAGTCCTTATCCCCTTTTCTTGGAATAAGAAAGCCTTGCATCCAGAGATATACCATCTTGTGATTTGTTTTAAGATTCATAATCTTCATATTCTTAACATAATTAAGACCAAGATAGTCCAAAGCCTTGATTTTTTCAAAAGAACCTTCCTTCTCAGGAAGTCTTTGAGAGCATAGAATAGCTCCCCCTTCATAAGGTATGTTGAGAACATTTTCTTCCTTATTATAAGAAATTTTATAAGTCTTATCATAACATTTGAACATAAACAAGTCCTTGCCATCCTTTTGAAAGGAAGTAACAGATTCATAGAACTGAATAACCAGGTTAGGGAAAACCAGATCCTGACTTTTCTCCTTAGCCACACAAACACTTTCCCATATGTTAGTTCTTATCACCTTAGTGATAAGGGAGTCATATTTAACAAAGAAGTTAGGGCAAAACAACCTTTCCCTAATTATTGAAAAATCCTTTATTTCCTTGCTAATCGACATCTGATCTGCTGAGGATTCAGGAGTCATTCGGGGTAAAAGAGACAAATGGATCGGAACGAAGACTTTGATGACAACAGAACATCGGCACAAAGATCAATAAGGATGGTGCGACGCTTATAAACAAGGAACCCCTTATATAGAAAATGATTATGACAATTAAAGTTCCATAATATAATCAAATAGCTAAAAATAACCTGATCTGATCTAATGGTTGAAGATGATTATGGAAAATATGAAGTATGATCTTTTGTAGTAATGTAAACTGGAATTTAAAATTTTGAAAAACCAACATCTAAAACTTAAGATAAGAAAATATAGAGTTAGAAAGTGTACCTTTTGGAATAATCTGAGAAATTTATAGGTATTATAAGAATTCTCTTGAAACTTTTAGATACCGTGATTTCAATACTGAAGTTTCCAATACCGGAATTTCCAATACCGAAATTTCCAATACCAATATTTCCAATACCGAAATTTTCATTACCACAATTTTCAGTACCAAAATTTTCAGTACCAAAATTTTCAATACAGAAATTTTCAATATTGAAAGTTTCAATACTGATTTTTTTTAAAACTTCTTAGAGAAAGATAAAATTTTAATTGGAAAAAACATAAGGAAATATAATTAATTTTAAAAATATGTACTCTACCTAAAATAAGGAGTAGTTTAATGTTAGGAGATGATTTAAACAAGAAGTAGATATGAATGATTACCTCACAGAGATCATCCCTAGATTATGTTTAATATTTTCAAATATATCGAAAGATAATGGATTTGTAAAGATATCAGGAAGTTGTTCTTGCGTTCTGATGAATTGAAGAATATTATCTTCATTAAGTGTGTGATCCCTAAGAAAATGATGTCTAATATCTATATGCTTTGCATGAGAGTGATGTTCATAGTTTCTACATAGGGAAATGGAACTTGTGTTATCACACATTATTTGAGTCTTAGTAAAAATCATATCGTAGTCTGTGAGTGTGTGTTGCATCCAAAACACTTGATCACAACAACTTCCAGCTGCTACATATTCAGCTTCAACAGTAGAAAGTGATAAAGAATTCTATTTCTTGAAAGACCAATAAACTAAGGAATCTCCTGAGAAATAAAAAGTTTCAGACATACTTTTTCTATCCATTTTACAACCACCAAGTTCTGCATCCAAAAAACATTTAAGTTCAAAAGCATTTCCAGTGGAATAAAATAGTCCCAAATCCAAAGTTCCCTTTAAATACTGAAAAATTCTTTTTACAGCCTTTAAATGGGATTCTTTAGGATTTTCTTGGAATCTTTCAGAAAATCATACAAAGAACATTAAGTTAGGTCAGCTAGATGTTAAGTAAAGTAAACTTCCTATCATCCCTCTATACGATGTTTGATCCAAAGGTTTCTAAGCTTCATCAATATCAAGAGTATTAGAGGTTCAGATAGGAGTATTTATACTCTCAGTGTTTTCATACCCAAACTTATTAGGAATATATTTGATATACATATTTTGAGATATGTAGGTTCCCTCTGGTTTTTGAGAAATTTAAAAACCCAGAAAAAAATTTTACTCTCCCATCATACACATCTCAAACATAGATTTTATAAGATTCACAAAGGAATCAGTTAAGGATTGATGAGTTGATCGGAAGATGATTTGTTCAATATAAATTTGGAAAATGAAAACATATTTATTATTTTTCTTAATAAAAATGGGTTGGATCAGTAGTTCCCTTAACATGGTTACTTTGAAGCAAAAATCATGAAAGTCTATCATACCAATCTCTAGGAAATTGTTTAAGTAGATACAAAGCTTTGGTATGTTTATAAACATGATTTGGATATTTTGTATCTTCAAAGCCCAGGGGTTGATCTATATAGACTTACTCTTATAACTAATCGTTAAGAAAAGCACACTTTACATCCATTTGATAAAGTTTAAAATTAAAGAATGCTGCAAAGGATAGAAGAATACGGATAGATTCAAGTCTAGCTATAGGAGAATAGGTTTCTTCATAGTCTATGCCTTCTTGTTGGTTATAGCCTTTGGCAACTAATATTTCTTTATTTCTAACAATAACCCCATTTTCATCGCATTTGTTTCGAAAAACCCATTTTAATCTAATAACAGAAGTTTCCTTAGGTTTTTCAACCAAGGTCCAAACTTGATTCCTTACGAATTAATTGAGTTCATCTTGCATAGGCTTAATCCAATTTTCATCATCCAAGGATTCTTCAAGAGTCTTTAGTTCAAATTGGGAGAGAAATGAAACATGTTCAAATTCATTCCTTAATAAACTTCTTGTTCTTACTATTTGATTAACATTTCCAATAATATTATCACTGGGATGATTCCTAAGTAACAACTAACTTGTATTTTGAAAAACATATTCATCAAAATAGGGTAGAAAATCGTCAGGTGTAAATGTTTCAAAAATATTTTCTTGAAAATTATCCTTAACTGAAATATATTATATCAAATGTTGGTGATTAGTTTTAGAAAATATATCAGGAAAATATTCAGGTTGTTTGAAAACAAAAGGGTCATTTTCATCAAAATTAACATGTACTATTTCTTCTATAGTGCAATTGTTTTTATTAAAAACTCTGTATTCTTTAGAGTTAGTATAGTAACCTAAGAAAATTCCTTCATTGGATTTGGTTGAAAATTTATGTAATTTATCCTTTGTATTTAAGATAAATAATTTGAAACCAAAAAATTTGAAGTAAGAAACTTTTAGTTTTCGGCCAGTCCACAACTCATAAGGTGTTTTATTAAGAAAATGTCTTATTAAAACTCGATTTATAGTATAACAAGCAGTACATAGAGATTCATCCCAAAAATGTTTAGCTATAAAATATTCACTCAATATGGTTCCTGTCATATCTTGAAGAATACAATTTCTTCTTTCAATAACACCATTCTATTGAGGAGTTCTTGGAGTAGAAAAGTTGGGAGTAATACCTTTTTTACTACAAAAATTTTCTAAATAAGAATCTTGAAATTCTCCACCATGATCGCTATGAATAGTTATCAATGGTAGATTTTTATCATTTTTAACTTGAGCTCCAAAGGTTTTAAAATAAGAAAAAGCTTCAGATTTCTTTGTAGGAAAATCGACCCATGTAAATATAGTGTAGTCATTAACTAGAACAAACACATAGTATTTTCCTCCAATAATTCCAGTTTGTGTTGGACCAAATAAGTCAATGTGTATTATCTATAAAGCATTAGAAGTTGTAAATACACTTATAGACTTAAAGCTAGACTTATGTTTCTTTCCATATTGACAAGGGTAACTGACTTTTGAAGAAAAAAACTTAAGTTTCAGTAGATCCTGAACAATTTATTTCTTAGAAAGTTTACTAAGATTCCTTAACATACAATGTCCTAATCTTCTATACCAAATCCATAATTGATCTTCACATCCACTAAGGCAAGGTAGATCTTTACTTCTAAGGTCTTCTAGGTTTAAGGTGTAAACATTCTCATGTCGAAGGGTAGCAATAATAAACTCATCCTTGGAATTATGAACTAAACATCTATCATTTCTAAAATTCACAAGGCAACCTTCATTACATAATTGGATTATTCTAATGAGGTTGTGCTTAAGGCCTTTTACAAAAAGAACATTTGAAATAATATCTTTACTAAGGAGAATAATGTTACCTATACCGACAATTTCCCCTTGAGAGTTATCTACAAAGGTTACCTTTCCACCTCTTATTTTTAAAATATTTTTGAAATAGACTTTGTTACCAGTCATGTTCCGGGAATATCCACTATCCATGTACCATAAATTGTTGGTACTTCCTTCATTAACTTGAAAATTAATGAGTTAGATTTTCGAAATCCAAACTTGTATGGATCCAGAATTGTTAGATAATAAAATTTTTGGTATCCACATTTTTTTAGAAAAATATGCTTTAGGAAACCCAAGAGATTGAACATTATTTAAAGAAATTTTTTTCTTCCAATGTCCACCACTCTGACGTTTTTTACAGAAAGGGGCTCTTGGAGGAACAAAATAATTGTTTCTAAAAACAGGTTTTTCATAAGAATAACCTAAACCCTGATTATTACTACGAGGTTAGATTTGAGAATACATCTTGTCAAAAATTTCATTACCGGAAGTAAGTTTGCAAGAAGTTTCTTCAAGGAAAATATTTCAGATTTTTTTTGAGACTAAATTCTTATCCTCAAGAATAATAGATTTAGATTTAAGGTTATACTATAAAAAATCTTTATAAAAAACAGATTTTTAAGATCATTAAAAGTTTATCCTTATCAGAATTAAATTCCTCAAGTTCTCTTAGAAATATTTTATAAAACATTATTTTTCTTATCAAGATCTTTAGTATGATCCGAAATTTCATTTGTTAAAATAAATTCTCCAGAATTTTCTTTTTAAAGTTTCTTAAAAACATTAAAATTTATATTTTCAAGAAACATATCAAATATAGAAACTTTCTAATTGGAAGGAAAATAATTATCATTATCTGATGAAGAAGATTCTTCATCTGAAGAAAAACCTATATCCGAAAAATTTTCACTTAAAGAAATATTGGTTAAGGATTTAACAGTTCATACCTTAGCAATAAGACACTGATTTTGAAATGGAGATCTGGCTATTAAACCAATATTCTTTTTCCCAGAAGATTCATATTCTGAAGAGTCGTTAGAAGAATCTCCACCACTAGCACTCCAAGTGTCATTAGCTTTCATTACTTTCTTATGCTTTGATTTGTAGAAATTCTTCTTTATTTTTCCAGAATTCCTACCATTCTTGTCTTTTTTCTTAAGAAAGGGACAATCAGATCTAATACGACTGGTTCTTTTGTATTCATAGCATGTCACTTACCCCATATTTCTTATCTTTTCCATATTTCTTTTTGTATCTATATTTATAGTTCTTCTATACAAAAATCTTGTTCATCCTTTGAGCAAGAGTTTCTAACACATTTTCTGAAGCTTCACTTTCACTAGATTCAGATTAAAAAACAACCTTATTAGATTTTTATCTTTTAATTCTATCAGGAGTCTTGGATTTCATATGATTTGAATTGGTTGTAAAAGCAACACCTCCATTACCATTCTTCTTCTTAATATTATCAGCATCTCTCTTCATTATGGTTTCATTTTGAAGAAGAGTTCCAAACAATTCATCAAGAGAAATCTGTGTGAATTTTCTATTCTCATCTATATCAGTCCTCTTAGATTCCCATTAGTTAGGCATGATGTCTATAATCTTATCTACAAGAATATCATTATCTAGGCCTTTCTCACCCATATATTGTAAGCTGTTGACAGTATTCATAAATCTTTTTTGTAACTTACATATGGGTTCTCCATAATGAAATCAGAAACCATGATACTCAGCTCTGAGCATAACTCTTCTAGTTTCAATGAATTTGGAAGTTACAAAGTGAGTTAATTCAAGATTCTTTCAAATTCTATTATCATATTCACAAGATGAAATTTTGATATATATATTTCTAGTCATGGAGCAAAGAAAAGTATTAAGTACCCTAAAGTTCAGTGGGTATTCCACCTTTTCTGGATTAGTAAAGTTTCTAAGTTCCTTAATATGAATCTTATAATCTCCAGTTAACATAATATAGTTGTCTACACCTGTGTTTATCACAAAGGTCATAATTCTCTCTCCAGTACTCATAGTCATTTCCATCAAAGATTGGTGGTCTAGTAGGATTGAGATTATCTAGAGATCTAACATGAATACCTTCCATACTAGAATAATATTTATTTCCAAAAAACTTGTTATAAGTAAAATTTTATAAAAAAATATGAAAAAATGAGTAAGAAAACTTATATGTAGATACAAGTATTTCAGATACCACCTCTGATACCAATTGTAGGATCGAAATAATGATGTAGATTCTCAATATAAAATGGGGGGGGGGTGGTGAATTGTGTACTTTAAAAAATTCCTTTGGATCCTTTAAAGGAAAGATTCTACCTTAAAGAGTATAGAATCTTTAATATAATCAGAGTAATAGAATTAAAAAGTATGATAAATTTATACTATATATCTTTAACAAGGTTAATATTACAGCAGAAATATAAAACAACTTAAAATAGTAAACAAGTAATAATAAGATTCTTTTAACCCAAAAAGTGGGGTATCCAACAACCCTGGATAAAGGTTTCTTGATTTATACTTTCAAGAAAGTATGTCTTACCCAAACCCATGTATGCCCTTAATCTGAAGATCAATATCTGTCTTGATATCCCTGTAAGCCCTCAATTTAGAAGGAAATTGGAACCCCTGTCTTCCAGACCCAGAAGCCCATGATCAACATGATCAGAGTATGCACAAAGCAAGTTTGTAAAAGTTGTTTCTGTCTGAAAAAGTTATTCACGACATCCAAATGAAGCACTGAGAGTTGTAAGAGCCTCTCTCTCTCTAAAAATCACTTAACAGAATTTTCACATGCATCAAGTTCATCCACTCTCAACATTATCATTGCTCATTCAAATGGAATTGTATTTATAGGAAAAACCTCCCAACGGTCGGCTCCACTCCAATGGTCATATTTTCCTTAAATTTTTGAGGGACTTGGACACATGTTAAACCTACAACGGTTAGTTTGTAACATATTGTATGACATGGTTTCAAGTATAAGAAACGATGTTAAGATAAATATAAGTGTTATGTATAAGAAAACTTGGAATCCGATAATATTGGAATAATACATTAAACAATTAAAAAATTATCAAGAAAATAGATTCTTAAAAAAAGTAATTCTGATTGTGAAAATAGTATCACATTGGTACTGGAACTGGAATCATAAAATCGGTATGACTTTTGCACTGGAATCGGTATCATAAAATTGGTATCACTTTTGCACCAGAATCGGTATCATAAATTCGATATCACTTTGGCACCATAATCAGTATCATAAAATTAGTATCACTTTTGCACCGAAATAGGTATCATAAAATCAGTATCATTTTTTCACCAGAATCGATATCATAAAAACGGTTTCACTTTTTCAATGGAATCAGTATCATAAAATCATAATGAAAAATCTGTAAGTTCAACAGAATTACACATCATAATGATAAATCTGTAAGTATAACAGAATGGAAAATCGTAATGATATATCTGTAAGTATAACAAAATCAAAAATCCTAATGATATATCTATAAGTATAAAAGAATGGAAAATCATAATGATATATCTGTAAGTATAACAGAATTACAAGTTTAGATCTAAAAGAAAAACTATACTTAAGAAGAGAAGAAAAATAATTTCAGAAGTTAAGAAATAATTTTTGTGATTTTGAAAACATACGTCCATAAGGAATGGAGAAGTCATAAGATAACCTTATTGACTCAACACTAAGGTCGAATGGGGGAAGAAAGGGGCGCATTAGGTTTATTTACAGAAGGAAAAAATGGTCAATAATCATTTTTTAACACCTGGACACTATGCACGGTTTGGATGCATGGTTTAGTAATCGATGCGGCCAAACCATGCACCTGGTTCTATCCACCCAAAAATAATCATTTTCTTACAAAATTTAAGTGGGAGCCTAGGGGAAACCTAAGGGGAAATATAGGCCAAGAATAAGAGGATTTAATTCCCCAAAATTTCTAACTTATCACACCCAGTTACCAAGATAATAACCCAGAACCCGATTTAAATCAGGAAAAAGTAAAAGTAAAAAACCTGGGTGTGACAATATGTTTCCCCTAATATGAGTTAGTATAGATAATATGGTCAACATTAAAAGGATTCTGAGTTAGTGTATGTTTAGGTAAGAATAAAATATGTTAATTAGTGAGTGACATATTTTACTTTGTGTATAATGGGATATATTAGGGGATAATATGAGTCTGGGTTTTCCTTTTTTGATATGAGATTCACTAAATGCATAAGATGATAACATAATACTGGGAATTGGGTTTTTTATACCATTTGTATGATTTTATGCTATCCTAATGACAATTATATGGTCTAATTATATACAGATTATCCTCTATTAATAGTGACTAGATTATAGTGATTGAATATAACATTGAAATACCCATCAAATTACTTTCTTATAACAATCCATACCTTAAATAACCCATTACTATGAGTTGAATAGAACAGATTGGATTTTATTACAGTCCCATGATATTTTAGGTTTATAGTTTTAGTGAATTAGAAAAAAACATTATATATAAATCACTATAATACAACATGGACATTTCTTCTCAATGCAATTTTTCTATAAAAATAGGGTTCTTAAATTTAAACTCATGTTTCATTCAATTTTTTTGCTTCTTTCAAGATGAATCAACATAGAAAAATGATATACCTTTCCATTGTTCCTAATAATAGTTAAGCCCTATTTTTTTTAAATATGTAATGAGGAAAATAAATCTCAATAAGGGATATAACAAAGGAAACCTATCATCTCATTTGTAAATTCCTGAAAACTCATAAGAAAGTTTTCCTTTTTCATAATAAACTTTGAGATCGAATAATCATTTACTTACCCCATATATAAACTTAATTTCCCAAAATTTTCATAAAATATTTCATAAGTAATCATAAATTAAAAATTATAATCATGAGGGTTTCTTTCAAAACATGATCACTCATGATAATATTGTCCTGAAAAACATACTTTTCACCCATAAAAGGGGCATAAAATTTATTTAAAATAAAAGTTCATCATCTTAACTTAGGAAATCTAAATAATTATATGAAAAATAATTTAAAGAATATAAAAATCATATAGTTACCTCAAGAAATCATCTCCATATCACTTTTAAAATAACTCTTATAAACAATCTTACAGATGTAATAACCAACTTAGTTAATTCCAACCTATATTCCTTAGATAAAAAAATCAATACCTAATGAAATAGAGATATATATCGAGATAAAAAAAATCATAAAAAATGTAAAAGGACCAAAAAATAAATAAAAGACATAAAATATTTCATTTACATCATAAAAACTCATCACATATCCTTTTAAACACATATGTTGAAGCAACTTCTGGATTCTTGTAAAATATTAGGAGAAAAGCTTTTTTCTTTAGTAGCCCTTAAAATGGAAAAAACCTGGAAGAAGAGGTAATAATATTTTATATTGAAAAAACATGAAATTTTTAGAAAAATATTAATAAATATTAATGTCCATAATGGTGGAACATTCCTATCATGCCATATATGTTAAAAAAATATTATTTTTAACTTTGGTAAAAAGAGTAAAAAGTGGACCATACAGAATACATTAAAAATTACTTTTTTAAACCATTAAAAATGAAGTGAAAATTAGTTGAAGATAAATTTTAATCGAATTTTAAAATAATTAAATTTTTGAAAGATTTTAATGAATATGTATATAGTGAAAAATGAGGTTAAAATAAAGCATTGAAATAGGGTTTTAAATAAAAATTCTGTACTACTTTAGTGATTTTTGAATCAATATAAAATTGAAATAAATAGCCTAGAAATGATTTATAAATCACGTTAATTTAATTAAATTAATTTCAAAGTAAACCCATATGGAATTTTATATTCAAAATAATGAAAAAATGTCATGAAAATGAAGTAAATCTCAAAGAAAGGAAATTGAGATGATAAATCATTTACATTGATTCCCGAATCATTTCATAGTACTTTAACTCATATATAAAAAAATTAGATTAATTTTATACTTTGTTGAGAATATTTTTCACGTTTATGCTATATTATTATTACTTTTATATCATTTATTACCATCCTTTATTTAGTTAGGAAATCAGTTAATCTTATGTTAGAGATTTAAAGGTTGTTTGGTTCGTAACCTCAAAATAAGATTGGTGCATTGACCATGGTCAATGGATTCATGATATATCATCTATAGAATCTTAAAATGTTTATAATTATCATTTTTATAAATTAAATACAATTTTATAACCATTTATGTATTATGTTCATGAAAAATAAATCATGCTTTTTCATTGAGATTGTAGTCTGTATGTACACATGAATGACATTTTGTTTTTTCTATTGGGTTGGAAAATAAATAAATAAGGTACTATTTTACTTTTAAAGAATAAAAAATAAATTATAAATTTTATATTTATTCATCAGTTAAATAATTATGAAGAACCATTAAGGCGGTAACAGAAAAAAAACCACACCACTTTATAGAAGTGGTAGTCAACACGTAGGTACTAGCGCTATTATCATTTTCCAACAGTTGTATGGGTAATAATATAAGTAATATATTATATTTAAAGAATCATATTTTTTAATAAATATAATATATATTCATTTTATCCATCATTTTAACCGTCAATGAGAGGATATGATGAAAAATTAAATGCATCACTTCATGGAGATGATAGTCCGTATGTGCGCACTAGCAGGGCTTTCATTTCTCATTGGATGTAAAAGATATTAATAAGGGTTGTGAAATCAATATAATGAAATTTTATTATATTTAATATATTTATTATATTATATTATAATTATTATAGAAGTTTTCAAGGAGTTATAAGAATAAATAAACCTGAAAACACTCCGTTAAGTGTTGTACCTCTTCTTTGAGAAAGCTCCTTTGACTTACATCTTAATTCTTCTAGGATGGTCTTTTGGTGAGACCAGAACCTATAGAATATCTGGAGGAATTTTGGGAATCTATTTGGGTAGATCATGGTCGAGATAAATGGCTTAATAAGTGTGATTAATAGAGAATAGGAAGTGTCTATTTATATGTGAGGCGAGTGAGTATCTTGTAAATACATGAAATATTAGTATATAATCTGTGTTTAACCTAGGTAAAATGGATCCAAATTGACATATATTCAAATATAAGGAGTTTAATGTTGAAATAAATTCAATAAATCAATTTTATACAAGTATAAGTGGAATTTTTAACCTTATCCCTTCGTTTAACACCCTCGCCAACCCTTTGAACCTTAACTGTGGTAACATATTTTTTAATTTCTAAGGGTCAAGAAAGTAATTTTAAAAATAAAAAGTGGAAAATAAATGAAAACTAACTTAAAGGACCTAAAATTTACTATCCACTTGAGTTAAAATAGTATTTTTATGATTTTATAATGATTTAAAATATTTTTAATCATCAAATATCAATGAATGTCATTTCCATGATTATTCACTTATCTTGAATTCAAATGCATCAAGATAATAATGGAATTATAATATAAATACCTTAACAATAAATAATAATTTATAATTATCCAATAAATTTATGGAACAATATAATTAATACAAAACATATTAGTATTAATGTTTTTAAAATCATTTACTTGATTTTTCTACTGCTTGAACCAGTTCCGCATCAGCATTGTGTAAGCATTCAAGGTAATTTTACCATCACTAAAAAATAAAAATAATAAATGCTATAAAAAATTTATTCATCATAAAGATAACCATTTATATAAATTAATAATTTATTTTTATCCCTATGACAACATATTAGAGATATTCAAAATAGATAGTGACATTTTATACTTATTCTTTACTTCAAATAATATAAATATTATTATAAAAGAAAATTAGAACCAAATTACCATATTTTTGAATATATGAATATTTTTCAGAAATAAACTAATAAAATGAAATAATTTCCAGTTTTTGAGAGATTGTTTTGACCTTATCCCATAGTTTATCCCCGCCTAACCCATTTACCCTTTACTGTGGTGATAATATTTTACCACAATTATTATTTATTATGGAAGAAAATTTAAGGAAAATTATTATATAAATTTAAATACGATGATTAAATTTTTTTAAATGATTTAATTTAATAATTGGTAAAAATAAATTGTAATATAAGTTCCCATAGTGAAACTAGAAACCATTTTTGATAAATACCTATGTTAAGCATAAAAATGATTTTATACCCAAATCAAGTATAATGTTTATTTCTATGAAATTAATTGGATTATTATTAATAAAATTAAACTTATTTGAATTTAAAACAAATAAAAAACCAAATAAAAAATTTAAATTACTTTGATTAAAATAAAATAAATGACAGTTTTTGCAAAATAGGTATTTTTTACTATTCACAAAAAACCCTTATTAGAAAAATTAGAAAATTTTATCTTAAGATTATTTTGACATGAAAATTTAACAAATTATATTCATTTTATTAACTAAAATTATTAAAAGTGACATAAATTAATGATAATATATACACGCAAAATGCAATAAAAACCATTTTTGTGGAAAATTTATTTTTGAATTACAAAATAAATTTATACTCATTACTTACCTAATAACCACCATTATATAAATTTTTTATTAAATTAAATATATAATTTATTCATTTCATTAAAATAATTCATATATAGTGATTAAATTGATTTATTTTGATAAAAATACATTGCACAAATAATTTAGTTTTTTGAAAAATATACCCTTTAATATTATATGATTTAATTTAAAATTGAGTTATTATTTCCCAAAAATTAATAAATACACTTTTATTAAGGAAAAATTATATATATATATATATGTATGTATTTTATAACATGATTACTCTTTTTCATACCCACCAATAAAATGGTGGAGTTATAACTATCATATTTTATTTTTAATATTATATCATTTTTCATTTTAAGCTCAGTATTCCATGTGGTACATACAATTGAACATATTATTTTTTTAAACTGAAATCACAAAGTGTTAAATTATCCCTCTATTAATGAAAAATTTTCAGCATAATTTTAATTTTATTCTCAAAAAATGGATTTATCATAATAATGTAATAAAATGAGATATATATTTGATTAAGAAAGTTACATTTTAGTTCAAGACTAGGGAACTTATTATTTTATAAATGCATTCAAATCTATAAGACTCATAATTGAAGATGATTTTCTAAAAACATTCTTTGATAGTTGAGAAACGTTTTCTATATAAGACATGATATATTTATATTCCTCTTTATTGAGATGATTAATTATTTTACCATCAAGATAGAGAACACAAGAAAATATAATTAATTGATTTATTTCCATTACATAAGATTTTTTTTGAAATTTTATTATGTTTCAAGCAGTTTTTGATCTCTATTTCACCACATATGATAAACAAACATGAATAATTTTTCATGGATGAAGCTCTAAAATTAACATTTAATGGATAACAATATCAAAAAAAGTATGAAATGTTTTTTCTCATATTTCTATCTATTAACCAAAAACAAAAAAATTTTAGTACAGTTTAAAATAATATCCAATAAAAATAAAACTTTATAATAATAAATACTATATTATTATATAAATTATAAAAAATAATACCCAAAGATAAAAATAAATCATTCCATAAATTTCTAACCTTAAAAAAACTCAAAATATGCTTGACCAAAATTGTAACCCAAATATGCGAATGATTTCATCACATATTTTTCCAATATCAACTTAATATTTTCTCTAAATAACAAAAATTACTCATTAAGTCACATACTACAAATTTATATACCCTAATCACATAATATCAAAAATATGATAATCATTTTCCATAAATGACATGAATTACCTTAATGAAAAAATAAAATCCTGTATGATTCCAAAAGATAACTCAACCCTTATTCCTCAAATAAAATTCCATCTCAACCAATATAATGAACTTAATCAAAAATAATATTAATCACATAGTCACCAAATCACTCTTCTATCCCATGGTTATCTATATAATAAAATATATTCTCCCAAAATATAATAACCCTCTAATCCCAATTAACCATAATTACCTCAATATTAAAGATCATATTAACCCTATAGGTTATCAATACCTTTAAACTTATAGACACATAATATTAAAATAACTTTCCCTAAAAAAAACATTTCACCAAGACACATGTTAATCTTAAGAGATAAATATACCTAAAAAATCCAAAAGAACTAAAAAAATATCTCCTAATGTACTCCCATCACACCAAACTACAAAATAATATCTATTCCTTTAATATTAAAATGTAACTTATTCACTTCAACCCATGATGATATCCATAACTCTTAAAATATCCCTAGCTGATAACATCATAACCTCTAATGTTATCTATACCTTTTTTCTAAAACCAATTATAATGATCCATACCTCAAACAACCCATAATTATGAGTTTAATATAAATGATTAATTTTTATTATATTTATATGATATTTAGGTTTAGAGTTTTAGATAATTTGGAAAACTCTTATATGTGAAACCCAATAATACAAAGTAAGAACATCTACTCAGTGTATATTTTTTTCTCAAAAATAGGGTTCTTAAATTTAAACTAATGTTTCATTCCAAATGAGTTCTCTACTTTTAAGATTCATCCCCATAACATAATGATAGAACATTCTATAGTTCATAATAATCCTTTATCCCTATTAAAAACTTTTGAAAATATGGGATGAGAAAAAAACTTTATTAAGGGATATAAAAATAAAGTAAACCCTATAGTTCATTCAAAAATACATGAAAACCCGAAAAAGAAATATTTCCTTTTTAATAATAAATTTTGGGCTCAAAAAATAATTTATTTAGAAAATTAATAAAATTATTTTCATAAAGTTTTTAGAAAAAATTTCATAAGAAATTATAATTTAAAAAATCATAATCACGAGGGTTTCTTTCAGAACATGAAAACTCATGAAAATATTTTCTTGAAAATCATACTTTTCACCATTAAAAGGGGAATAAACTTTCCTTTATAAATAGATTCACTTTACTACCTTAATAAAAATATTTTAAATTATATAAAAATCATATAGGTACTTTGGGACATCATATTTATATCACTCTTACAATTATTCCTGCAGGCACTCTTACAAATGGAATAACATGCTCAGTTAATTCCAACAGATATTCCCTAGAGAAAAAAATCCTTATCCAATTCATTGGAGAGATATATTTGGGTCACCTGTCATCATGAACAAATTAAAAGGACCATACATATTTAAAATGCATATAATCTTATATTTACATAATAAAAACTCATAAAATATCCTTTTGAACACATATGAAGAATCACTTCGCGCCTTCATAAAAGAAATAATAGAAATATCATTTTTCTTTGGAGACTATTAAAATGGAAATTTTATAGAAGAAGTGGGAATAAAATATTCTTTAAAAACCATGAATTTTTTGAAAGTAATATTATTAAATAATAATGTTCAAGATAATGCAAAATACTGCTTATGTCATAAAAATTAAAAATATTGACTTGCACTTTGGTGAAAAGAGTCAAAAGTGACTCGTACAAAACCTTTAAAAACATTCCATTTTAAACTTTTCTAAAGAAATTAAATTTTTTTAAAAAATTAAATTTAAAATTATTCTAAAATAATAAAATTCTTGGAAAATTTAAAATAACCTGTACATGGATGAAAATTATATTAAAAGAAAACATTAAAATAGGGTTTTAAAGAAAAATATTTTATAGTTTTAGAAATTTTTGAATAAAAGAACCCTGAATGGGAGAAAATAAAAAGGATTTTTATACCAATTTAATTTTAATCAATTAATTTTAAATTATATATATAAATATGAAATCTTATAAAGCAAAAAAATAAAAAATGTGGGGAAAATTGAACAAGTCTTAAAGAAAGTAAGTTGAGATGGAAAATCCTTTACCTCGAGTCCCAACTTGTTTCGTTCATACTTTAACTCATGTATAATAATAAAATATTAATTTTATCCTTTATTAAGAACTTTTTTTCAAGTTAATTCCCTTATAATTTTTCCTTTTATTTCATTTACTATCATGATTTATTTAGTTTCAAAATCGGTTAAGTTTACATCAGACGTTTTGAGGTCGTTTGGTTCATAACCACAAAATAACTTTGGAGAAATGACTATGGTCAAAGAGGTGCTGGTTCCATCATATAAAGTATCTTAAAATTTTTATTATTATAATGTTTATATATTTAATATAATTTTATATTTATCCGTTTCATGTGGTCATGAAAAATAAATCACATCGTTTTATGGAGATGGTAGTCCATATATATGTATAAATGACGTTTTGATTTTTCTATTGGATGGAAAAGAAATAAATAGATCATATTTTTATTTTAAATAATCATATATATGTTATAAATTTCATATTTATTTCTTATTTTCATCCTTATTACCATCCATAAGAGGTAGTAATGAAAAATGAATCACATCAGTTTGTGGATGTGGTAGTCGACATGTACGCATGAGTGACATTATCATTTTCCAACATATGTAAGGATAAAAAGGTAAGTAATGTATTATATTTATATAATTTTTTCATATATATCACATATATTAATTATATCCATAATTTTAACCATCCATGAGAGGTAGTGATGAAAAATAAAATACATCGCTTCATAGAGACAGTAGTCTGTGCATTCGCACGAATGATGCTTTTATTTATCAATAGATAAAAAATGAGATGAATAAGGGTTGTTAAATAAACATAATAACATTTTAGTATATTTATTGTATTAATTTTACTATATTATCTTGTTTATATAAGTTTCAAAGGTGGTGTAATAAGAAATAAACATGAAAACACTAGGTTAAGAGTTATACCTCTTCTTTGAAAAACCTCCTTTGAATTACAACTTAATCTTTTTGGTTTTATATTTTTGCGAGAAAATAACCTATGGGAAATTAGTATAAAGGTTTTTAAGTTATTTATATAGATATTTTTAGAGATAAATGACTCAATATGTGTGAGGAAGAGAGGAGAGGATGTGTCCTTTTATAAGTGAGGTGAGTGACAATCTTGTAAATAAATAAATATATTAATATATAATATGTGTATTACTAATGTAAAATGGATAAAATTTTCCATATTTTCTAAGATAAGGATTATTAAGTCAAAATAAATTCATAAAATCAAATTTAGAAAAATTTAAGTGGAATTTTGAACCTTATCTCTTATTTTAACCCCCATGTTAACTCTTTTAACCATTACCACAGTAAAAAATTATTCAGTCTCTAAGGGTCATGAAAGTAATTTTAAAAATTAAAAGTGGAACATACATGAACCATGAATAATATTTTCTATAATTTTTTCATCCAATTTAGTTAATATAGGGTTTTTATGATTTTTAAATTATTTCAAATTAATTTTTAATCATTAAAAATATTTTAAATACATTTTCATGATTATTCACTTATATTAACTTTAAAGATATTAGTATAATAATATAATTATAATCTAAATTATTTAACTATAAATAATAATGTATAATTTTACAATAAATTTATGTAACTTCATAATTCATCCAAAACATATTACTTTTAAGGTTTTTAAAATTATTTACTTGATTTTTCTACTGCTTGCATAATCATCGCATCAACGTTGTGTAAGAGTTCAAGGTAGTTATACCATAAATAAAAAATAAAAACAAAATACTATCATAAAAAAATATTAATATTAAAAATAACCATTTATAATAGTTCACAACTTCTTTTTATACCCATGAAAACATATTATAGATATTAAAATAAAGTTAGAGACATTTTGTACTAATTTCTTTCTTAAAATAATATAATGGTCATTATGAAAAGAAAATGGAACCAAGTTACGATATTTTAAAATAAAGGATGAATTTGGTCTAAATAAACTCATATAATTAATTAAGGAATTTTTTGAGGTATTTTAGATCATATCCCATTTTTTAACCTTGATTAATCCATTTTACCCTTTACCAGGGTGATAAACATTTACTATGATTACTATTCATTATGATAAAAAATGAACATGATATTATTATATAAATTTGAATATGTTGATTCTGAATAGTTAATACAGTTTATATTATTTAGTTCCTAGAAGTTCAGAAAATTACTTTTAATATAAGTTGGAAAAACCCAAAGAAAACTTTTATTATAATAATGCCTATTTAAAGCATAAAGTTGATTTTATATCAAAATCATGTATAATGGTTATTATAATGTAATTAATTAGATTATTTTTAGTAAAATAAAATTTACGCGATTTAAAAAAATTTAAATCCAAATGAAACATTGAAATTTCTTTGATTAAAAGAAAAAAAATCATTTTTTGAAAAATAGGTATTTTTACTATTCACCAAAAAATAATCCATTTCAGATCGACCATAAAAAGAATTAATATCCCATAGGTAGATTTTTCATCATAGAGAGGATTATAATAAGAAAAAAATTAAAAGTGTAAACCCCAATATCATATCCACTCTTATATTTTATCCCAATGAATAAAAATAAAATTATTTTGGAGGAATAAAAATGAAATTTTATTAAAGAGAAAGTCATATTATAAGGAAAAATGAATGAAACAAGTATTAAAAGAATTGGATGAGATCCTTATTAGAAGATATCCTTTACACAATCCTTCTATCTTCAAAATATTTATAGAGGTGAAAATTAACTACTATCTTCATCCACACACTCATAAATCCATGAATAACCCTCCTCGTGTGTGAAAATCTCAAATAAATAGAGCAGAGGAGATATAGGTTTTGAAATTTTAACATGGGTATATATATAATTCTACATACAAAATTTACTATGATTTGAGCCACCTTTTTGACTAACTTCTCACATGAACCTGTTATCCTTACTGTTTAATTAAATACATTTAATTGAGTCTTTTAACAATTTTCAATATTTTAGCTCATTCCATGAATGTACAAAATAGTGATGACCTAAAGAGTGGGGTGGTTTACATTCTATTGAGTCCAATACAACTTTGGTTTCATGCCTAATTTTCACCCATGAAACATGGGATTGAGTTAGTATGGTATAAATAAAAAATATATCTTAATTAGTATATAATTCTTCCATAAAATTTCATTATAAAATTCAAACCATAGAAAATGTAATGATAAACATAGAAGCGTGAAGTAAAAAGAAAAAAACATAATTTTCAAAGAATTTTCAAATTCATGCCCCATATACAAATTTACATTAAATATTCAAATAAATCTCAATATGGGGAAATTCTATAAATTATTATTAAAAAAATATTTAACAAAAACATAGTTTATCAACATGATATCATGATTATTATTACCTTTACTGAGCATCTCATCTCACCCTAATTGTTACATTTACTCAAATCCCTAGGAAAGAAAGAATAATATGAAGGATAGAAAATTTATAGATATATAAATATCTCATCTCACCCTTATTGTTACGTTTCCTCAAATCCCTCTGAAGGAAATAATGATATGAAGGATAGAAAATTTATAGATATACTAATATATCTAAGAGTTACTCCAAATAATTATTAAATATTATTATTTTATTTATTATGTCTTAGTTCCCAAAGACACTAAACAAAATGTTTCTGGGAATGTTTTTTATAAGAAATTTCTAGTTATATTATTAATTTATATATTTATATCACTATATCTAGGAGATTAGGCCTGGGGAATCTCGTTTCTATATTAATGGAATCATCAAGGGTAATTTAAAGGGATGAAATTATTGATCTTAGATTCAATTTTGAGAGAGATGCGATGGGAATCAAGTTTCTTGAACTAAATCCTAGGATATGTTGGTGTGCATGGGTAAGTATACAACCTAGAGGTAGATTTAAGGGGTGTATTGGAGATGATTTTGTTGATGTTTTTTTTGTGAATGGTGCGGTTTAAGAATGGTTCATGGGTATTTTAACCACAATATATGTGGTTTAAAATGCTTAGGATTGAGAGTGAGACTTATTTAGGTATCTCGATACCAAATTGGATATAGCCTATGGGATTTAAAATGATCAAAGGTGATATGAACAAGTTGGTATGGATATGTAAGGATCCAGATTTTATCCTAAGGAATTGAGTGAGATGTTTCCCCTTATGTGAGTTGGGATGGATAATAGGATCAAATTTACAAGGCTTCTGAGTTGGTTCATAGTTTGGTTGGAATAAACATTTTGAATTAGTGAGTCACATATTGTTATTTCTATAAAATTGGATATATTAGGGGATAATAGGAGTATGGATTTTCAATTTAGGATATGAGATGTAATGGATGCATGGATGATATCAAAATACTAGGATTTGGGTTGTATATAATATTTGTCTATTTTTATACTATACTAATAATATATTTATGGTATGATTATATGGATATGATCCTCTATAAAAATGTCTCTATTTTAGTGATTGACTATGACATTGGAATACCCATCAGATTCCATTCATATAACAAGCCATACCTTAAACAACCCATAATTACGAGTTTATTAGAAAATATTTTATTTTATTACATTCCCTTGAACTTTTTGGTTTAGAGTTTTTGAGAATTAGAAAAAAATATTATAAATAAAACCCTATAATATAACATGGATATTTATACTAAATTCATTTTTTTTACTAAAATAGGGTTCTTAAATTTAAACTCATGTTTCATTAAAAACACGTTTTCTTCTTTTGAGATGTATACCCATATTTGAATGATATAGCTTGTTATAGTTCCTAATCATCCTTAATCTAATTGAAAAACATTTGAAAATATGTGATGAGAAAAAAAATCTTAGTAAGGTATATAAAAAATAAAAGAAACCTACTAGTAAATTTGTAAATTCCTGAAAACTCATAAGAAAGTTTTCTTTTTTCATAGTAGACTTTGAGCTAAAATAAAAATTTACTTACCCAAGAAATTATCTTATTTTCCAAATGTTTTCATAAAAAAATTCATTATTAATTATAAAAGATAAATAACAATCATGAGGTTTTATTTCAAAACATGATCACTCATGAAAATATTTTCTTGAAAAGAATGCTTTTCACCCACAAAAGGGGAATTAAATTTCTTTTAAACATAAGTTCATCAGATTACCTTAATAAATAAAAAATATTATATTAAAAATAATTTTAAAGAATATAATAATCATGTAGGTGCCTTGTGAAATAATCTTCATATGACTGTTACAATCACTCATATAAACACTTTTACAAATATAATAACCTACTAAGTTAATTGCAACATATATTTCTTATAGAAAAAAATCATTTCCCAATGGGATGGAGATCTATATCATGATCACTCATTATCATGAAAAATTAAAAAGGACTAAAAAATCCATAAAACACATATAATATTTTATTTATGTCAAAAAAAATCATAATATACCTCTTTAAACACACAAATAGAAGCACTTTCAGGATTCATGTAAAAATTAGGAGAAAATCTTTTTTCTTGGGAAACTCTTAAAATGAAAAATTTATAGAATAAGACCATAAAATATATTATTTTGGAAAACCATGATAATTTATTAGATTAATATTACTAAATAATAATGGTCATGATTTTGGGAAATTCCACTCATTCCATATAAGTTAAAAACATTATTTTTCACCTTGATAAAAAGAGTCAAAAGTGACCCATACAAAAAATGTTAAAACCATTCATTCTTAAACCATTTAAAATAATGTAAAAAATTTCTTAAAATTAAAATTACAATTATTTTAAAATAATAAAATTATTTAAACATTTAAAATAATATGTACATAGATAAAAATAAGATTAATGAAAAATCTAAAACATGGTTTTAAGAAAAAATCTATTACAACTTCAGTAATTTTTGAATCAAAATAAAATTGAAGGAGGAAACATAAAAATGATTTATAAATAACTTTTAATTCAGTAAATTAATTTTAAATTACACCCATGTGTAAATTTATACACCACACAATGAAAACATGTGGTGAAAATGACAGAAGTCACAAAGAATAGAAATTGAATAGAGAAAGCCTTTACCTTGAGTCGTGAATCATTTCACAATACTTTAAATACTCTTTAATAAAATTTAATTAGTTTTATACTTTATTAAAATACTTTTACATTTTCATTACCTAATTATTATTCATATTATTTAATTTATTACCATTAATTATTTACTTAGGAAATCGATTAAGTTTAAGTCGGACACTTGGTTGTCAATTGTTTTGTAACCTTAAAATAAATTTGGGTTATAGACTATGGTTAATAAATTCAGGGTTATATAATTTCAATAATATTAAAAATTATATAATTATAGTTTTTATAAATTTAAAAATACTTTTATAACCATATATTTAATGTGGTTATGAAAACTAAATCACATCATTTCATGGAGACAATAGTCCGTACGTACACATGAACAACATTCAATTTTTTTCTATATAGTGGAAAATAAATAAATAAGAAAATATTTTACTTTTAAATAATCATACATATATTATATATGTTATATTTTTTCATTATTTACATACATATGACCAACCATTAAGGGGACAATAAAAAATTAATCACGTCACTTTGTCAAGGTAGTAGTCCACACGTATGCACAAACGCCATTATCATTTTCTAACAAATTGATGGGTAATAAGGTAAGTAATATATTATCTTTAAATAATCATAATTTTATCCTAAATATCATATATATTCATTTTATCCATCATTTTAACCATCCATGGGTGGTGGTGATGAAAAAATAAATACATCGCTTTGAGGAGATGGTAGTCCGTACGTACTCACTAATGATGCTTTTATTTATCATTGGATGGAAAATGGATGAATGAGGGTTTTGAAATAAACATAATAAAATTTTATTATATTTAATATAGTGAATTTATTATATTAGTATTTTTATAGAAGTTTTAAAGAAGGTGGAAGAGAAAAAACATGAAAACACATAATTATGTTTTAAACCTCTTCTTTGAGAAACCTCCTTTGACGTACAACTTAAGACATATAGGTTGGTATTTTGGTAATATAATAACATCTAAGATGTGGGTATTAATTTTTGGAAGGTATTTGGGTAAATAATTGTTGATATAAATTCCTTAAAATGTGTGATTAATAGAGATTAGGAAATTCCCTTTTATAAGTGAGGTGAGTGAAAATCTTGTATATACATGAAATATTAATATATAATATGTTTCTAACTCATGTAAAATGGATAAAAAGTGACATATATTAAAATATAAGGATTTTAATTTTTAAATACATTTAACCAACAAAATTTTTACAAGTTTAAGTGTCATTTTGAACCTTTTCTCTTTGTTTAGCCCCCATTAACCCCTTTAAACTTAACCGTGGTAACATATTTATTAATCTCTAAGGTTCATGGAATTAATTTTAAAAATAAAAAGTGGAAGATATATGAGACTTGAATGATATTCTTGAAAATTTATTATACACATTATTTTTTATATGATTTTTATGATTTTATAATGATTTAAAATTGTGGGATTCGCCTGTTTCGATAATCCCAAATCAGGTTTCATTTATGTAAAGCATATTGTTTCTCTTACAGGATAATAATTTATGAGAAAATAATGTTTATAAAAAAGTAATAACTATGCACTTTTAATCTCACTTCTCTCTTGTTTAAGCTCACAGTGTAAAATTTCTCTAAGTACAAGTTCACCGATGCAAAGTTCACCAATGCAAGGTCACCGATGAAAAGGCCACCAATGCAAGGTCACTATTGAAAGGTTGATGATGCAAGGTCACCGTTGAAAAGGTCACCAATTCAAGGTTGACAATGAAAGGTCACCGATGCAAGGTCACAGTTACAAGGTCACCGGTGCATGGTTACCGAGGCAAGGTCACCGTTCCAAGGTCACAGATGCAAGGTCACTGTTGTAAGGAAACCGATGGAAGGCTACTGTAGGGAAGGTTAATGTAGAATGCTACCAATAGAAGGTTACCTATGGAGAGTTATTTATGGAAGGTTACCATTGGAAAGGTTACCAATGAATGCAGCTGATGTGAACTTACTGTTGAAGCCTACCATTGTGAAGGCTATCGTTAGCAGTCCACCACACTCTTCTACTCCATACATTGTCAAATTCCTATGATTATTCTAATGGTCATATTTGATAAATTAAATGATTCTGACATTAATTAATGCGGATTGTAGACATATCATGAGACCATATCTAGGGAAAGTACGAGGTATGAGAAATATCACACAATATGTACTTATTCCTATTGTCAAACCTCAAATATATAAAAGAGAAGTCTGAGGATGAAGAGTAGGTTGCATGAGTGCCCAAGTCTAAAAGCTAAGAAAGAAGTGAATAGCAGTAACAGAGGAGTAGTGTACGTAGGAGCTTACTTGCTAGATCAAAGAATAACCATCCTGTACTTACACTATGAACCCAAAAGCATCACAAAGATCATTTGAGACAAACTCACTTTTGCCTTATTTGCCTCATAAACTCTTGATCAATACTAGAAGAAGAACACTAAAAGCTAGAGTGAAAATATGTTTTGAATACAACATTCAAAGAAAGACTCGGACCTCAAATTCTTCACGCCAAGGAGTCAAGATCTGAATAGAAAACACATAGAGCCTTCTAAACTCAAGCTTATAATCTTAGATTTATTGTGTTTCTTCTTTTTTACATTTCTAAGAAGTGTGTCTGTCTATTTCACACACTCTCTATTGTGCTGAACTGGAGGATACTAAATATCCTCACATCGAACTTCACTTATATCTTGTTTCCCACGTATAACTGTGGAAGAGACCATGTGTGGTCTGTATTGTTTGTTTTCCCCCTGAAGAACTGTGGTAGAGGGTGTGAACCCTATACAGTTTGTGAAAACTGTTGTAAAGCCCGATAAAGGCTATGTATCAAGTTTATTGTAAATATAAACTGATTGGTGGTAGGTGATCACCAAGTAGAGAGGATTAAGTCTCGGCTCGAGACTGAACCTCTTGTTTAACTCCACAGTTCTTTGTATTTTTGTTGTACTCTATTTTATATATTTGTAGATTCTTATAATTTCTAAAACATTAAATGGTTTTGCATTCACTTTGATAGTTAGATTTGGTTAGTGTGTGTATGTGTTTAATTCAGTAAATTTGTTTCAAAAGTTGAAGAAGTGTTACACACTAATTCAACTGAGGAATAATAACCATTTGAGAAACCTGTTGATCAGTTAGACATCTACAAATCTAATGCCTTAATTAATTGGTCCATTTCGAATTTGGAGGATCTTTATAAGAAAAGTTAAAAAAAAAATTAACTAGGAACTCAATTCACCCCTTCTTGAGATTTCACTCCGACCAACATTTGGTATAAAAGGTATTTTTTAATTTTTAATTTTTATTTCCACTATATAAACTGTTTTTCAAGTTGTCAAATTTGTTTCAACTGTGATTTTATTTGTATCTTAAAGATCTTAAAATTTCTATCATATCTAAATTTTCAATTCATCAAAATTATAGTTAACTATGGATAATAGAGTTGGGGGTGCTGCTACTATTATGCCACCTTTATTTAATGGTAATAAATATGCTCAGTGGAAATTAAAAATTAAAATGTATCTAGAGAGCATGAGACATGAAATCTAGGACACAATTGAAGAAAAAGATGTATTTCCTGCTACTGCTAGGGACACATGGTCTTAGTTGACTAAATCCACCTATAACAATAATTATAAAGCAATGAATTATTTGTACTGTTCTCTAGGTGATGAATAATTCAATAGAATATTTTCTTGTAAAACTTCTTATGAAATTTGGGATACTTTAGCTGTTTCTCATGAGGGAAAAACTAATATTAACGAAATTAGATTAAATACATATACTATTAAATATGATAATTTTAAAATGAAGCCTGATGAACCTATCTCTGAAATGTATCTCAGGTTCAATGAAATAGTGAATACCATGAGTCTGCTTGGGAAACTAGTGGACAACAAGGATCAGATTATGAGATTGCTTCTATGAATACCTGAAAGATGGAGAGGAACTTCTGTTTCTATCCAAGAATCTTGTGACATAAGCAAGCTACCAGTGAAGGAACTAATTGGAAAGCTTATGATGTATGGAGAAGAGATTAAGGTAAATCAATTAAAAGATGAATAACCAAGAAATAAATCTGTAGCATTCAAGACTTCTACCTCAAAGAACAAAGATAATGAAAAAGTTCAAGCTCCTTTAAACACTTCCATTAGTGAAGACTCAAATTCTGACAGTGATTATGAGATGGATCATCTTGCAAGGAGATTAAAGAAGTTATAACGCAAAAATAAGACCTTTAGAAAGTAAAACTATAAATGAAGGTATGATAATAATGGACAGTGGAAAGAGTATAGAAAATGGAATGATAACATGAATGAAATAGTCTATTATGAGTATAAAAAAAGGTCATGTGAATGGTGATTTCCCCAAGTTGAAATTTAAGAAGAAGTATGAAGACAAGGGAAAAGGATATAAAAAGGATATGATAGCCACTTGGAGGGCCTCATAAGATAGCTCAAGTGGATCTGACACTTCTAATATTGAAAAGAATAAACATGCAAACCTATGTTTCATGACAGAAACGCCCGAAGTAACACCCAATTCCCTTATACCTATTTCTTATTTGTCTAGGAATGAAAGTGAATAAAAAAATGATAAGAATATGACTAAGGATGAACTATTTGAATATCGTGGAATTCTTGAGGACACCTTTAATTAAATCAAGGATAAATATAAACTATTGAAAAGAAAAATTGATTTAAATTCTAATTACAAGTCTGATTTGGATATTGAGAAAGAAAAATATTCCCTGTTGTTAAAAGAAAATACTGAACTTAAATTATCCAGTGAGAAATTAAAAAGATATCTTTAGAATTTTACTATAGGTAGAGATACCATGACTCAGTTTCTAGGAAAAAAAATTTCTCCAAAATACAAAACTGGTAAAGGATATAATTCAGGAAAGAGAGGGATTATTAAAACTAAATTTGTTCCAAAATCTGAACAGTTCACTGCTAGTTCACGTTCGGGACCATCTTTTGAAAAAAAATTCTGTAAAGCACCAAACAAACTATTCATGTCCTAAAACACATCTGTTGATTATAGGAAACCTGTGAGACAAGTATGGGTTCCCAATGTTTTACTTGCTATCCACTCTTGACCTAAGAAAATATGGGTACCAAAGTTACACTACACTTAATCTGTTTTATAGGAAAACTGTTTAAAGAGCTCCTGTAAGACTCTATGGTACTTGGAAAGTGTATGTTCAAGACACATGACTAGAGACTACTCATTCTTCAAGAGAGTAATTAAATTTGATGGTGGAAATGTTACATTTGGTGATAATGCAAAAGGGAAAACGTTGGATTAGCCCAAATTGGTAACCCTAATACTGTATTAATTTCAAAAGTACCTTTTGTTAATGGGTTGGAGTACAATTTATTAAGTATCTCTCAATTTTGTGATGATGGTATTAATGTAAAATTTGAAAATGATCCATGCAATGTTTTTAATTCTAAAAATGATTTAATATTCATTGATCTTAGAAATGAAAATGTATATGTTGTTGATTTAAATTCTTTAGCTAAGAAAAATGTTTCATGTTTAAATGTGTTTCATAAGGAATCCTTGTTATGGAACAGAATATTAGGACATAGAAATGTGTAATCACTTAGGAAACTAACTTGGAAATGTTTAGTTAGAGATGTACCTAAAATGGAGTTCCCTTTTTACAAAGTGTGTAATCCTTTTCAAAAGATAAAACAACACAAATTTTCTTTCAAACCAAAGAAAGAAGTTTCTACTTCTCAACTACTTGAGTTGGTTCACATGGATTTGTTTGAACTATCTAGAGTTTCATGTTTAAATTAGAAGCACTTTGTTTATGTTCTTGTAGATGATTTTTCTAGATATACTTAGGTATACTTTCTAGCTCACAAAATTGAATCATGCTCTTACTTTATTAAATATTCCAAGTCTGTAGAAAATCTTAGTTGACTTAGAATTAACACCTTGAGAAGTGATCATGGCCTAGAGTTTGAAAATCAGGATTTTGAATCTTTTTTCTCAAAAAATGGCTATACTCCAAATTTTTCTACTCCTAGAACACCTAGACAAAATGGAGTTGTAGAAAGAAGGAATATGACACATCAAGAGATTTCAAAGACTATGCTAAATGAATATATTCTACCTATCTATTTTTGGGATGAAGCTATTAATATAGCTTGTAACATTATAAATAGAGTCTTAATTAGACCTATTCTTAAGAAGACCCCGTATTAGATTTTGAATAATAGGAAGCCTAAGCTTAATTACTTTAGAGTTTTTGGTTTCAAAGTCTTTATCCTTAACACTAAGAACAATCTTGACAAGTTTTCTTCCAAAAGTGATGAAGGAATTTTATTAGGTTACTCAATCTATTGTAAATACTATAGAATATTCAATAAGAGAACCAAATGTGTGGAAGAATTAGATCATGTAAAATTTATGAGACCGATACACATGAACCCAAAACCTCTATTCAACATCTTGAGGAAGATATATCAATTCTAGACCTTAACGATAATGACAGTGAACCCTTAGTGAAAAAAAACCAGTTCTAGAAATTTTCTAGAATCTGTGAATGGTGAATCTGAACCTATAGACAATCATGAGGAGTATAGTTCAACTCTTTCTAGAAGTATTATAACTCTCAAGAAGCATCATTTAGATGCTATATTCGGTGATTTAAATAGAGGAACACAAACTAGAGCTTCTCTGAGAAACGAAGTTGAACATCAAGCCTTTCTTTTATAGCTTGAACCTAAAAATATCTATGGTGCAATCAATGATGAATTCTGGTTGATAGTTGTGCAAGAAGAATTAACTCAGTTTGAAAGAAACAATGTTTTGGAATTATTAGAAAGACCTAAAGACACTTTGACCATAGGCACTAAATGGGTGTTTAGAAATGAAGTTTATGAATCTGAAAACATTGTTATAAACAAGGCTAGACTAGTTGCACAAGGATATAGCCAAGAATAAGGAATAGACTATGAGGAAACCTTTGCACCTATAGCTAGACTAGAAGCCATTAGGATACTACTTGCTTATGGAGCTCATCTGAATTTAAATCTTTTTTAAATGGATTTCAAAAGTGCATTTTTAAATGGGTATATAGTTGAGGATGTATTTATTGAACAACCCACTGGTTTTACAAACACCCATTTTTCAAATCACGTCTTTAAACTTTTAAAATCCCTACATGGACTAAAAAAAGCTCCAAGAGCTTGGTATGACAGACTTAGTTCTTTCTTTATTTAAAAAGGTTTTACCAAAGGAATAACAGATCCTACTCTTTTTATTAAAAATATTTCAAAAGATATTTTAATAGTATAGATTTATGTATATGACATTATTTTTGGATCCTCTAAAAATTCTTTTTATACTGATTTTTCAAAAATGATGCAAGATGAATTTGAAATGAGTTTAATGGGGGAATTTAAAGTTTTCCTTAGATTTCAAAATTTTCAAAATAAAATTTTTATTGTTTTCAATCATTGTAAATATACCAAAGATCTTTTGAAACATTTTGGTTTGGATGAAAATAAAGGTAGTGATACTCCTATGAGTACAACCTGTAATTTGGATGATGATGAAACTGGTAAACCAGTGGATCAAACCAATTAAAGAGGTACAATTGGGAGTCTGGTCTATCTTACTTCTATTAGACTAGATATTATTATTAGTGTATGCATGTGTGATCACTTTCAATCTAATCCTAAAGAGTCTCATTTAACTTCTATTAAAATGATTTTCAAATATCTCATGTATACTACAAACTTAGTATTGTTTTACCCTATAAGACAATCATTTAATTTAATAAGTGATTCAGATGCTGGATTTTCTAGTTTCAAGTTAGATAGAAAGAGCACCTCTGGAACATGTCACATTTTAGGCACGTCACTAGTATCATGGTATAGTAAGAAATAGAATTCTGTTGCATTATCTACTGCCGATGCTGAATATATAGTCGTTGGTATTTGTTGTGCTCAAATTCTATGGATGAAACACACTTTAATAGACTATGGATTTGAATTCAAACATGTCTCTATAAAGTGAGATAATATAAGTGCTGTCAACATCCCTAAAAATCCAGTATCTCATGCTAGGACAAAGCTCATTGATGTGAGACATCACTTCTTGAGAGATCATTATCAATGAGGTGATATCACTCCTGAATTCATTGGTATTGAACACCAATTGGATGATATATTCACAAATCCTTTGAATACCGAGAGGTTAAATTACATCAAACATGAGTTAGGTATGATAAGCTATTAAAGTTATAAACCTCACTATTAGAAACCTCACTGTTAGAAACCTCACTGTTAGGAACCTCACCGTTAGGAACCACACCATTAGGAACCTCGCCCTTAGGAACCTCACCATTAGGAACCTCACTGTTAGGAACCTCACTATTAGGAACCTCACCTTTAGGAACCTCACCGTTAGGAACCTCACCGTTAGGAACCTCACCATTAGGAACCTCACTGTTAGGAACCTCACATTTAGAAACCTCACCCTTAGGAACCTCACAATTAGAAAACTCACCCTTAGGAACCTCACCGTTAGAAACCTCATTGTTAGGAACCTCACCAATGGACTTCACTGTTAGGAATCTCACAAACAGACCTCACCATTAGGAACCTCACCGATAGACCTCACCGTTAGGAACCTCACCGATAGAGATCACCATCGTTACATTACCGATAGTTTATGTTTTTGGGGGTTTGTTTTCTCTGCCGGAATCTGAAACGTTTTCTGTATTACTTATTTCTTTTATCTTATTTGTTTTTTGATCCCTAAGTGATAAAATTAAATTACATACTACATTTTGATCCACCTCAAACTCTCTCCTGAATATCTTTCTCCCTAACGTCAGAACCTAACCCTTTTCCAAAACCTTCAAACTGCTCCAGACAGTATGGAAAGAGTGAAGAGACCATTGGTCAGTGATGAAGGGGATACACCAAATACAAAGAAACCTTGAGCTGAGTCGAGCAGTGGAAGCCAGGTTGTGGAAAAATCGATCAACCCTCATCTGTCGAAGAGGTAAATCGTAGTTGAACAAGAGCTCAGTTCCGAATGGTTGCTGACGAGTAGATATTTAGTGCTAAAGGCACTTGAAGCTCAAGGTTGGGTTGAATTCTTTGTAAACAACAATGGACCCTATTACCCGAAGTTAGTGAAGGAGTTTTATGAGTTTTTGAAATTTGAATAGATTGAGGATGAGAACAATATGTCTTCAAGGGTGAATGGAATATATATAAGTTTTTCCTATGTTGAATGGGCTGAGTGTATGAGAGTACCACATGAAGGGATTTATGATTCCTACTCAGGAGTGGTACCTCCGACTACTGAGTTCTTCTGTTATGAAGATGCTTTAGTCGAACTGACAGGGAGTGGGATCCCTAGTAAAGTCATTGCTGGTGAGACGGAAGGAGAAGACAAGCTACTGTTTATGTTTTTCCATCATGTCTTGAGTCCCAGGAGATGGGACTTTTCTACATTGAAATTTAAGGATGCATTTCTTTTATATCTATTGAATCATGGACAAAAGATTAATTTGTGTAGGCTACTGATGATTAAATTAGAGAATATGACAAAGCCCTGTTCCAAATCCAATGCCTTATTTCATGATAGATCTATATCCTTGATGTTGAAGGTGAAAAGAGTTGCTAGAGATAAAGGGTAAACAGTTGTTGTAAGGGACAATCTCTGCATTACAAAGGTAATTTGAAAGTTGATGAAAATAAATTGGAACCCTTGGAAAAGAAGATGGGTGCATGATGAGGCTATGAAATATGAGGAATTCAACCTTGTCACTCATCCTACTAGGACTAAGGATAAGAGAGGTCCTGGTCTAAATCCTGGTTAAGTAGAGCCTACATATTCAGATGAAGAAGAAGAGGCTGCTGTTGTACCAGTGAAGAAGAAGGGGCATAAAATGTATTAAGATATATTAGAGAAACCTCAGATGTGGATGAGAACACTGAGTCTAGTCATGCTGAATTTGAGACTGCTGTAGATGTGAGTGAAGAAGAATGTCTTTGTCTCAGTACTCTGATAGAGCATACAGAAATGGTTGAAAATGTAGATGAAGAGGTTTCTGATTTAGTTGAAGCTATAATTGTTTTATAAGTTGTTAAAGATTCTATGGAGGAAGTGGAAGTGGACCCTTCAGTTGATATTGTTGCTCAAGGAGGTATGCCAGAGAAGAGTGTGGATGATTAGGAGAATTATCCAAGTGAGGGGGAGGAACCTATTGCTACAGGTTTAGCTGTTGTTGCTCATGGAATAGTGGATTGGTCAGAAGACCTTGGATTTGTGGTCTTAGGCTTAGATTATGGAGACTCTGATGATGACCAGCCTATTAAAAGTCCTCCAATCCCTTCTGTTTAAGAAACAACTATTGTTAAGCCTGTGGTTCTTTTTCCCCGTGACTATGTGAAGAAGGATGATTTGGAATCAATGAAATCAGATCTGAAGTGCCAACTTGATGGGATATTTTTTGGGTTAGAAAGGGATACGACTCAAAATCAAGAAGCTATAACATCTACAATGTAAAGACAAGTTTCTACCTCTCACTCCATCCTCCTAGAAGAAGTAAAGGACTGTTAGAATTAGATCAGAACCTTGGAATATTCTATGAAGTCTGTGAAACTGTCTATATCCAGATTAGACTCATATATGGCTTCAAGGGCTCTGGTGGACAACGATCTTAGATATGCTAAAAGTGTGGTTCAACAAATGTTCACTGTGTTTGAGGACATTAAGAAGTCTATGGAGACACATGTGAGTGGCCAAGATGATGATGTTAAAAGGTTGATGAGTGGGCTGGAAAAATCATTTTAGGAGACAATGGCTTTCACCATGGCACCTCTATGTGCATCTGCTTCATATTCAGCCTATACTCCTATTGATCTAGAAGCCTTCAGGTCGGTTGTTAGAGAAGAAGTTGAGAAGTTCTCTAGTACCAGTACATCAGATCCTCAGTCTATGACTCAGGTTATTTCCACTACTATAGAAATTCACAATCTTATTGGAAATTATTTAGGGGAAGCTGCTCAAGATGAGAAGGTCGTCAAAGAGAATGTTGATTTATACTACAAATGATTTTATACTAAACATCAGATGGATGGTCACTTCAAGTTGTTGTTGGATAACTTAAGGATTCCACCTGTCACTCAAGCATTTAATGATCATGTAAGTAGGCTCAGAGAGTTGACTCCTACCTTAGAGAAATTCCTAGATAATAAGGATGATTTTATATCAACCATGGAGAAAGGAGGAAGTATTATTATGGATTTCATAAATCTTCTTTTACCCTTCCTCCATGTGGACTGCACTCCCATCATTGTTCCTCCAGACTTTCCTTATACCTTAGATACTTTAGGATATACCAATGCTGCACTAATTATAACTCCTGCACAAGCCATCAGAAGTTTGACCCCTATGATTCCTCAAAGATCTACACACTACAGGTCTACTGATGCTTCTATTATAGTTCCTCCTACCCTGCTGACTGCAATCCCTTGGGCTATCACTCTATCTTCAGAACCTACCTCCTCAACTCCCAAAGACTATTCTCCCTTGGACATCTCTGATGTGGATTGAATGTGGGATGTCTTAGATGATCGGGATATTTTTAACATGTTTGTATATTATACTTTTGATTCATTACTATAAAATCCTGTTTTGTTTATTTTTGTCCTCTTGTATTTTTGTTAATCACAAAGGGGAAGAAATATTTAAGCTTGAATCTCAAGTTACCCAAAGGGGGAGCAATAGTTCAGGTAACAAGATAAGTTTTTAAGTTAACTGCCTAAAAAGATAATAAGTTTTTAAGTTGAATTTTATTCTCTTTATTTTTTTTCATAATAATAAGGGTTCAAATGTTATTATACACACCTCTGAAGATATTAGAAAATGTACTTACCCAGATTCAAACTTTTTGACAAAATTTTTGATTATCAAAAAGGGAGTGATTGTTGGACTCACCTTTTTTGATAATCCCAAATAATTTTTCATTTATGTAAAGAATATTGTTTCTCTTATAGGATAATCATTTATGAGAAAAACATGTTTATATCAAAGTAATAAATATGCACTTTTAATATCACTGCTCTCTTGTTTAAGCTCACAGTGCAAAATTTCTCTAAGTGAAAGGTCACTGATGCAAAGGTCACCAATGCAAGGTCACCGATGCACAGGTCACCAATGCAAGGTCACTGTTGCAAGGTCACTGATGCAAGGTCACTGATGCAATGGTCACCGATGCAAGGTCACTGATGCAAGGTCACCGATTCAAGGTCACCATTGCAAGGTCACTGATGCATGGTCACCGATGCAAGGTCACCATTGCAAGGTCACCGATGCAAGGTCACCGTTGCAAGGACACCGATGCAATGCTACTATAGGGAAGGTTACCGCTGAAGGCTACCAATATAAGGTTACCGATGGAGAGTTATCGATGGAAGGTTACCATTGTAAAGGTTACCGATGAATTCTACCAATGTGCACTTACTGTTGAAGCCTATCGTTGTGAAGGATATCGTTATTAGTCCACCATACTTCTATACTCCATAATTTTTCAAATTCCTAAGATTATTCTAACTGTCATATTTGATAAATTAAATGATTATGAAATTAATCAATGAAGATTATAGACATATAAAGAGTCCGTATCTGGGGATAGTACGAGGTACGAGAAAGATCGCACATGGTGTACTTATTCCTATTGTAGATCCTAAAATATATAAAAGAGAAGACCAAGGAATAAAAGTAGGTTGCATGAGTGCTCGAGTCCAGATGCTAAGAATGAAGTGAAGAGAAGTAACAGGGGAGTAGCGTATGAAGGAGCTTACTTTCTAGATCAAAGAAGAACAATCATGCACTTACAATGTGAACCCACAAGCATCATGATGATTATTTTAGACAAACTCACTTTTGCCTTTTGTGCCTCCTCAACTCTTGATCAACACTAGAAGCAGAACACTCAAAGCTAGAGAGACACTCTATTTTGAAGAAAAATTTCAGATAAAGACTCGAAAATCAAATTCTTCACTTCATGGAGTCATGAGATTAATTGAAAACATCTATATCCTTCTAAACTCAAGCTTATAATCTTAGCTCTGTTGTGTTTCTTCTTTTTACCTTTATGAGAAGTGTGTATGTCTGTTTCACACACTCTCTCTTAGGCTGAACTGGACGATACTGAATATCCTCACATCAAACTTCACTTACATCTTGTTTCCCACGTATAACTGTGGAAGAGACCGTGTGTGGTTTGTATTGTTTATTTTTCGCATGAAGTACTGTGGTAGAGGGTGTGAACCCTGGACAGTTTGTGAAACTATTATAAAGCCCGATACATGTTGTGTATCAAGTTTATTATTAATATAAACTACTTGGTGGAAGGTGATCACTAAGTGGAGAGGATTAAGTCTCAGCATGAGACTAAACATCTTGATTAACTCCACTTTTCTATATATTTTTGTTGTATTCCATTTTATCTATTTTCCACTACTTATAATTTCTAAAACATAAAACTATTCTTCATTCACTTTGATAGTTAGTTTTGGTTAGTGTGTTTATGTTTTTAAATCATAAAAATGGTTTCAAAATTTGAAGATGTGTTCTACACTAGTTCAACTAAGGACTGATCACCATTTGAGAAACCTGTTGACCAATTAGACATCTGCATATCTACTTTCTAAATTAACTAGGACATTTCAAATTTAGGGGATCTTTATAAGAAATATTTTAAATAGAAATTTTAATTAGGAACTCAGTTCACCCCCTCTTGAGATTCCACTCCGACTAAATTTTTTTTTAATCATTAAATATCACTAAAAGTTATTTCTATGACTATTTAATAACCTCATATTTAAAGGAATCAAGATAATTATGAAATTATAATGTCAATAAATTAACCCTAAAATTTAATTTATAATTATCCAATAAATTCATGCAACACCATAATTCATCCAAAACATATTACTTTTAATGTTTTTAAAATCATTTCCTTGATTTTTATACTCATTGCACAAGATTTTCATCAACATTGTGTAAGAGTTCAAGGTAATTATACCATCACTAAAAAAATATCATAAAAATAATTTATTCCACATAAAAATAACTGTTTATTATAGTTAATAACTTATTTTTATCCCTATGACAACATATTAGAGATATTAAAGGAAATATAGCGGCACTTTGTACTTATTAATTACTAAAAATAATATAAATGTAATTATAAAAGGAAAATGGAACAAAATTTACATATTTTTTTTAAAATAGAATGTTTTTTTGGAAATAAACTAATTAAATGAAATAAATTATATTCTTTGAGAGATTTTTAGACCTTATCCCATAATTTTAACCCTAATTAACCCACTTTAATCTTTATTGTGGTGATAATCTTTTACCATGATTACTATTCAATATGAAAAAATCTAAAATGAAACATAATATATAAATTTGAAAATGATTAATAAAAATATGGAATTAATTTTCAGTGATTTAATTTCTATAATTGGTAAAAATTACTTATAATATAAGTTCCCAAAATGCAATAAAAAACTCCTTGTTGAAAAATGCATGTTTTAATCATGGAAATGATTTCATAACAAAATCATATATAATGTTTTTTACTATGGAATTAATTGTATTATGTTTAATAAAATAAAAACTATTGTGAATTTAAAACTAATCAAAACCCAAATGGAACATTGAAATTACATATATTAAAATAAAAGAAATAATAGTTTTTACAAAATAGGTATTTTTTACTATTCAACAAAAAATAAACATTTTCAAAAAGAAGGGGCATAAAATGTATTAAGAGATATTAGAGAAACCTCAGATGAGGATGAGAACACTGAGTCTAGTCATGCTGAATTTGCGACTGCTGCAGATGTGAGTGAAGAAGAATGTCTTTGTCTCAGTCCTCTGATAGAGCATACAGAAATGGTTGAAAATGTAGATGAAGAGGTTTCTGATTTAGTTGAAGCTATAATTGTTTTATAAGTTGTTAAAGATTCTATGGAGGAAGTGGAAGTGGACCCTTCAGTTGATATAGTTGCTCAAGGAGGTATGCCAGAGGAAAATGTGGATGATTAGGAGAATTCTCCAAGTGAGGGGGAGGAACCTATTGCTACAGGTTCAGTTGTTGTTGCTCATGGAATAGTGGATTGGTCAGTAGACCTTGGATTTGTGGTCTTAGGCTTAGATTATGGAGACTCTGATGATGACCAGCCTATTAAAAGTCCTCCAATCCCTTCTGTTTAAGAAACAACTATTGTTCAGCCTGTGGTTATTTTTCCCCGTGACTATGTGAAGAAGGATGATTTGGAATCAATGAAAAATCTAAAACATGGTTTTAAGAAAAAATCTATTACAACTTCAGTAATTTTTTAATCAAAATAAAATTGAAGGAGGAAGCATAAAAATGATTTATAAATAACTTTTTTTTTTCAGTAAATTAATTTTAAATTACACCCATGTGTAAATTTATACACCACACAATGAAAACATGTGGTGAAAATGAAAAAAGTCACAAAGAATAGAAATTGAAAAGAGAAAGCCTTTACCTTGAGTCGTGAATCATTTCACAATACTTTAAATACTCTTTAATAAAATTTAATTAGTTTTATACTTTATTAAAATCATTTTACATGTTCATTACCTTATTATTATTCATATTATTTAATTTATTACCATTATTTATTTACTTAGGAAATCGATTAAGTTTAAGTCGGACACTTGGATGTCAATTGTTTTGTAACCTCAAAATAAATTTGGGTTATAGACTGTGGTTAATAAATTCAGGGTTATATAATTTCAATAATATTAAAAATTATATAATTATCATTTTTATAAATTTAAAAATACTTTTATAACCATATATTTAATGTGGTTATGAAAACTAAATCACATCATTTCATGGAGACAATAGTCCGTACGTACACATGAACAACATTCAATTTTTTTTCTATATAGTGGAAAATAAATAAATAAGAAAATATTTTACTTTTAAAGAATCATATATATATTATATATGTTATATTTTTTCATTATTTACATACATATGACCAACCATTAAGGTGAAAATAAAAAATTAATCACGTCACTTTGTCAAGGTAGTAGTCCACACGTATGCACAAACGCCATTATCATTTTCTAACAAATTGATGGGTAATAAGGTAAGTAATATATTATCTTTAAATAATCATAATTTTATCCTAAATATCATATATATTCATTTTATCCACCATTTTAACCATCCAAGGGTGGTGGTGATGAAAAAATAAATACATCGCTTTGAGGAGATGGTAGTCTGTACGTACTCACTAATGATGCTTTTATTTATCATTGGATGGAAAATGGATGAATGAGGGTTTTTAAATAAACATAATAAAATTTTATTATATTTAATATAGTGAATTTATTATATTAGTATTTTTATAGAAGTTTTAAAGTAGGTGGAAGAGAAAAAACATGAAAACACCTAATTATGTTTTAAACCTCTTCTTTGAGAAACCTCCTTTGACGTACAACTTAAGACATATAGGTTGGTATTTTGGTAATATAATAACATCTAAGATGTTGGTATTAATGTTTGGAAGGTATTTGGGTAAATAATTATTGATATAAATTCCTTAAAATGTGTGATTAATAGAGATTAGGAAATTCCCTTTTATAGGTGAGGTGAGTGAAAATCTTGTATGTACATGAAATATTAATATATAATATGTTTCTAACTCATGTAAAATGGATAAAAAGTGACATATATTAAAATATAAGGAGTTTAATTTTTAAATACATTTAACCAACAAAATTTGTACATGTTTAAGTCTCATTTTGAACCTTTTCTCTTTGTTTAACCCCCATTAACCCCTTTAAACTTAACCGTGGTAACATATTTATAAATCTCTAAGGTTCATGGAATTAATTTTAAAAATAAAAAGTGGAAGATATATGAAACTTGAATTATATTCTTGAAAATTTATTATACACATGATTTTATATATGATTTTTATGATTTTATAATGATTTAAAATTGTGGGATTCGCCTGTTTTGATAATCCCAAATCAGGTTTTATTTATGTAAAGCATATTGTTTCTCTTACAGTATAATAATTTATGAGAAAATAATGTTTATAAAAAATTAATAACTATGCACTTTTAATCTCACTTCTCTCTTGTTTAAGCTCACAGTGAAAAATTTCTCTAAGTACAAGTTCACCGATGCAAAGGTCACCAATGCAAGGTCACTATTGAAAGGTTGCTGATGCATGGTCACCGATGAAAAGGTCACCAATTCAAGGTTGACAATGAAAGGTCACCGATTCAAGGTCACAGTTACAAGGTCACCGGTGCATGGTTACCGAGGCAAGGTCACCGTTGCAAGGTCACAGATGCAAAGTCACTGTTGCAAGGAAACCGATGGAAGGCTACTGTAGGGAAGGTTAATGTAGAAGGCTACCAATGGAAGGTTAACTATGGAGAGTTATTTATGGAAGGTTACCATTGGAAAGGTTACCAATGAATGAAACTGATGTGAACTTACTGTTGAAGCCTACCATTGTGAAGGCTATCGTTAGCAGTCCACCACACTCTTCCACTCCATACATTGTCAAATTCCTATGATTATTCTAATGGTCATATTTGATAAATTAAATGATTCTGACATTAATTAATGCGGATTGTAGACATATCATGAGACCATATCTAGGGAAAGTACGAGGTACGAGAAAGATTTCACAATATGTACTTATTCCTATTGTCAAACCTCAAATATATAAAAGAGAAGTCCGAGGATGAAAAGTAGGTTGCATGAGTGCCCAAGTCTAGAAGCTAAGAAAGAAGTGAATAGCAGTAACAGAGGAGTAGTGTACGTATGAGATTACTTGCTAGATCAAAGAATAACCATCCTGTACTTACACTATGAACCCAAAAGCATCACAAAGATCATTTGAGACAAACTCACTTTTGCCTTATGTGCCTCATAAACTCTTGATCAATACCAGAAGAAGAACACTAAAATCTAGAGTGACAATATGTTTTGAATACAACATTCAAAGAAAGACTCAGACATTAAATTATTCACTCCAAGGAGTCAAGATCTGAATTGCAAACACATAGATCCTTCTAAACTCAAGCTTATAATCTTAGATTTATTGTGTTTCTTCTTTTTTACATTTCTAAGAAGTGTGTCTGTCTATTTCACACACTCTCTATTGTGCTGAACTGGAGGATACTAAATATCCTCACATCGAACTTCACTTATATCTTGTTGCCCACGTATAACTGTGGAAGAGACCATGTGTGGTCTGTATTGTTTGTTTTCCCCCTGAAGAACTATGGTAGAGGGTGTGAACCCTGTACAGTTTGTGAAAACTGTTGTAAAGCCCGATAAAGGCTGTGTATCAAGTTTATTGTAAATATAAACTGATTGGTGGTAGGTGATCACCAAGTAGAGAGGATTAAGTCTCGGCTCGAGACTGAACCTCTTGTTTAACTCCACTGTTCTTTGTATTTTTTTTGTACTCTGTTTTATATATTTTTAGATGCTTATAATTTCTAAAACATTAAATGGTTTTTCATTCACTTTGATAGTTAGTTTTGGTTAGTGTGTGTATGTGTTTAATTCAGTAAATTTGTTTCAAAAGTTGAAGAAGTGTTACACACTAATTCAACTGAGGACTAATAACCATTTGAGAAACCTATTGATCAGTTAGACATATACAAATCTACTGCCATAATTAATTGGTCCATTTCGAATTTGGAGGATCTTTATAAGAAAAGTTAAAAAAAAATTTAACTAGGAACTCAATTAACCCCTTCTTGAGATTTCACTCCGACCAACATTTGGTATAAAAGGTATTTTTTAATTTTTAATTTTTGTTTCCACTATATAAACTGTTTGTCAAGTTGTCAAATTTGTTTCAACTGTGATTTTATTTGTATCTTAAAGATCTTAAAATTTCTATCATATCTAAATTTTCAATTCATCAAAATTCTAGTTAACTATGGATAATAGAGTTGGGGGTGCTGCTACTATTATGCCACCTTTATTTAATGGTAATAAATATGCTCAGTGGAAATTAAAAATTAAAATGTATCTAGAGAGCATGAGACCTGAAATCTAGGACACAATTGAAGAAAAAGATGTATTTCCTTCTACTGCTAGGGACACATGGTCTTAGTTGACTAAATCCACCTATAACAGTAATTATAAAGCAATGAATTATTTGTACTGTTCTCTAGGTGATGAAGACTTCAATAAAATATTTTTGTGTAAAACTTCTTATGAAATTTGGGATACTTTAGCTGTTTCTCATGAGGGAACAACTAATATTAAAGAAATGAGATTAAATACATATACTATTAAATATGATAATTTTAAAATGAAGCCTGATGAACCTATATCTGTAATGTATCTCAGGTTCAATGAAATAGTGAATACCATTAGTCTGCTTGGGAAACTAGTGGACAACAAGGATCAGATTATGAGATTGCTTCTATGCATACCTGAAAGATGGAGAGGAACTTCTGTTTCTATCCAAGAATCTTGTGACATAAGCAAGCTACCAGTGAAGGAACTAATTGGAAAGCTTATGATGTATGGAGAAGAGATTAAGGTAAATCAATTAAAAGATGAAGAACCAAGAAATAAATCTGTAGAATTCAAGACTTCTACCTCAAAGAACAAAGATAATGAAAAATTTCAAGCTCCTTTAAACACTTCCATTAGTGAAGACTCAAATTATGACAGTGATTATGAGATGGATCATCTTGCAAGGAGATTAAAGAAGTTATAATGCAAGAAGAAGACCTTTAGAAAGTAAAACTATAAATGAAGGTATGATAATAATGGACAGTGGAAAAAGGATAGAAAATGGAATGATAACATGAATGAAATAGTCTATTATGAGTATAAAAAAAAGGTCATGTGAAAGGTGATTTCCCCAAGTTAAAATTTAAGAAGAAGTATGAAGACAAGGGAAAAGGATATAAAAAGGATATGAAAGCCACTAGTAGGGCCACATAAGATAGCTCTAGTGGATCTGACACTTCTAATATTGAAAAGAACAAACATGCAAACCTATGTTTCATGACAGAAACACCCGAAGTAACACCCAATTACCTTATACCTATTTCTTATTTGTCTAGGAATGAAAGTGAATCAAAAAATGATGAGAATATGACTAAGGATGAACTATTTGAATATCGTGGAATTCTTGAGGACACCTTTAATTAAATCAAGGATAAATATAAACTATGGAAAAGAAAAATTGATTTAAATGCTAATTACAAGTCTTATTTGGATATTGAGAAAGAAAAATATTCCCTGTTGTTAAAAGAAAATACTGAACTTAAATTATCCAGTGAGAAATTAAAAAGATATATTTAGAAGTTTACTGTAGGTAGAGATACCATGACTCAGTTTCTAGGAAAAAAAATTTCTCCAAAATACAAAACTGGTAAAGGATATCATTCAGGAAAGAGACTGATTATTAAAACTAAATTTGTTCCAAAATCTGAACAGTTCACTGCTAGTTCACGTTCGAGACCATATTTTGAAAAAAAATTCTGTAAAGCACCAAACAAACTGTTCATGTCCCAAAACACATCTGTTGATTATAGGAAACCTGTGAGACAAGTATGGGTTCCCAATGTTTTACTTGCTAACCACTCTTGACCCAAGAAAATATGGGTACCAAAGTTACACTACACTTAATCTGTTTTATAGGAAAAATGTTTAAAGAGCTCCTATAGAACTGTATGGTACTTGGAAAGTGTATGTTCAAGACACAAGACAAGAGACTACTCATTCTTCAACAGAATAATTAAATTCGATGGTGGAAATGTTACATTTGGTGATAATGCAAAAGGGAAAACATCGGATTAGGCCAAATTGGTAACCCTAATACTGTATTAATTTCAAAAGTACCTTTTGTTAATGGGTTGAAGTACATTTTATTAAGTATCTCTCAATTTTCTGATGATGGTATTAATGTTAAATTTTAAAATGATGCATGAAATGTTTTTAATTCTAAAAATGATTTAATATTCATTGATCTTAGAAATGAAAATGTATATGTTGTTGATTTAAATTATTTAGCTAAGAAAAATGTTTCATGTTTAAATGTGTTTCATAAGGAATCCTTGTTATGGCATAGAATATTAGGACATTTCAATGTGTAATCACTTAGGAAACTAACTTGGAAATGTTTAGTTAGAGATGTACCTAAATTGGAGTTCCCTTTTTACAAAGTGTGTAATCCTTTTCAAAAGATAAAACAACAAAAATTTTCTTTCAAACCAAAGAAAGAAGTTTCTACTTCTCAACTACTTGAGTTGGTTCACATGGATTTGTTTGAACCATCTAGAGTTTCATGTTTAAATTAGAAGCACTTTGTTTATGTTCTTGTAGATGATTTTTCTAGATATACTTAGGTATACTTTCTAGCTCACAAAAGTGAATCATGCTCTTACTTTATTAAATATTCGAAGTCTGTAGAAAATCTTAGTTGACTTAGAATTAACACCTTGAGAAGTGATCATGGCCTAGAGTTTGAAAATCAGGATTTGGAATCTTTTTTCTCACAAAATGGCTATACTCCCAATTTTTCTACTCCTAGAACACCTAGACAAAATGGAGTTGTAGAAAGAAGGAATATGACACTTCAAGAGATTTGCAAGACTATGCTAAATGAATATAATCTACCTATCTATTTTTGGGATGAAGCTATTAATATAGCTTGTAACATTATAAATAGAGTCTTAATTAGACCTATTCTTAAGAAGACCCCTTATGAGATTTTGAATAATAGGAAGCCTAAGCTTAATTACTTTAGAGTTTTTTGTTTCAAAGTCTTCATCCTTAACACTAAGAACAATCTTGACAAGTTTTCTTCCAAAAGTGATGAAGGAATTTTATTAGGTTACTCAATCTCTTGTAAATACTATAGAATATTCAATAAGAGAACCAAATGTGTGGAAGAATTAGTTCATGTAAAATTTGATGAGACTGATACACATGAACCCAAAACCTCTATTCAACATCTTGAGGAAGATATATCAATTCTAGACCTTAACGATAATGACAGTGAACCCTTAGTGAAAAAAACCAGTTCTAGAAATTTTCTAGAATCTGTGAATGGTGAATCTGAACCTATAGAAAATCATGAGGAGTATAGTTCAACTCTTTCTAGAAGTATTAGAACTCTCAAGAAGCATCCTTTAGATGATATATTCTGTGATTTAAATATAGGAACACAAACTAGAGTTTCTCTGAGAAACGAAGTTGAACATCAAGCCTTTCTTTTATAGATTGAACCTAAAAATATCTATGATGCAATCAATGATGAATTCTGGTTGATAGTTGTGCAAGAAGAATTAACTCAGTTTGAAAGAAACAATGTTTTGGAATTAGTAGAAATACCTAAAGACACTTTGACCATAGGCACTAAATGGGTGTTTAGAAATGAAGTTTATGAACTTGAAAACATTGTTATAAACAAGGCTGGACTAGTTGCACAAGGATAGAGTCAAGAATAAGGAATAGACTATGACGAAACCTTTGCACCTATAGCTAGACTAGAAGCCATTAGGATACTACTTGCTTATGCAGCTCATCTGAATTTAAATCTTTTTCAAATGGATTTCAAAAGTGCATTTTTAAATGGGTATATAGTTGAGGATGTATTTATTGAACAACCCACTGGTTTTACAAACACCCATTTTTCAAATCATGTCTTTAAACTTTTAAAAGCCTTATATGGTCTAAAACAAGCTCCAAGAGCTTGGTATGACAGACTTAGTTCTTTCTTTATTTAAAAAGGTTTTACTAAAGGAATAACAGATCCTACTCTTTTTATTAAAAATATTTCCAAAGATATTTTAATAGTATAGATTTATGTATATGACATTATTTTTGGATCATCTAAAAATTCTTTTTATACTGATTTTTAAAAAATGATGCAAGATGAATTTGAAATGAGTTTAATGGGGGAATTTGAAGTTTTCCTTAGATTTCAAATTTTTCAAAATAAAATTTTTATTGTTTTCAATCATTGTAAATATACCAAAGATCTTTTGAAACATTTTGGTTTGGATGAAAATAAAGGTAGTGATACTCCTATGAGTACAACCTGTAATTTGGATGCTGATGAAACTGGTAAACCAGTGGATCAAACCAATTAAAGAGGTACAATTGGGAGTCTGGTCTATCTTACTTCTATTAGACTAGATATTATTTTAAGTGTATGCATGTGTGCTCACTTTCAATATAATCTTAAAGAGTCTCATTTAACTTCTATTAAAATTATTTTTAAATATCTCATTTATACTACAAACTTAGTATTGTTTTACCCTATAAGATAATCATTTAATTTAATAAGTGATTCAGATGCTGGATTTTATAGTTTCAAGTTAGATAGATAGAGCACCTCTAGAACATGTCACATTTTAGGCACGTTACTAGTATCATGGTGTAGTAAGAAATAGAATTCTGTTGCATTATCTACTGCCGACGCTGAATATATAGTCGTTGGTATTTGTTGTGCTCAAATTCTATGGATGAAACACACTTTAATAGACTATGGATATGAATTCAAACATGTCTCTATAAAGTGAGATAATATAAGTGCTGTCAACATCCCTAAAAATCCAGTATCTCATGCTAGGACAAATCTCATTGATGTGAGACATCACTTCTTGAGAGATCATTATCAAAGAGGTGATATCACTCTTGAATTAATTGGTATTGAACACCAATTGGATGATATATTCACAAATCCTTTGAATACTGAGAGGTTAAATTACATCAAACATGAGTTAGGTATGATAAACTATTAAAGTTAGAAACCTCACTGTTAGGAACCTCACCGTTAGGAACCTCACCATTAGGAACCTCTCCCTTAGGAACCTCACCATTAGGAACCTCACTGTTAGGAACCTCACTGTTAGGAACCTCACCTTTAGGAACCTCACCGTTAGAAACCTCACTGTTAGGAACCTCACCATTAGGAACCTAACTGTTAGGAACCTCACATTTAGAAACCTCACCCTTAGGAACCTCACCGTTAGAAACCTCACCCTTAGGAACCTCACCGTTAGAAACCTCATTGTTAGAAACCTCACCAATGGAATTCACTGTTAGGAACCTCACAAACAGAACTCACCATTAGGAACCTCACCGATAGAACTCACCGTTAGGAACCTCACCGATAGAGATCACCATCGTTACCTTACCGATAGTTAATGTTTTTGGGGCTTTGTTTTCTCTGCCGGAATCTGAAACGTTTTCTGTATTACTTATTTCTTTTATCTTATTTGTTTTTTGATCCCTAAGTGATAAAATTAAAGTACATACTACATTTTGATCCACCTCAAACTCTCTCTTGAATATCTTTCTCCCTAACGTCAGAACCTAACCTTCTTCCAAAACCTTCAAACTGCTCCAGACAGTATGGAAAGAGTGAAGAGACCATTGGTCAGTGATGAAGGGGATACGCCAAATACAAAGAAACCTTGAGCTGAGTCGAGAAGTGGAAGCCAGGTTGTGGAAAAATCGATCAACCCTCATCTGTCGAAGAGGTAAATCTTAGTTGAAAAAGAGCTCAGTTCCGAATGGTTGCTGACAAGTAGATATTTAGTTCTAAAGGCACTTGAAGCTCAAGGTTGGGTTGAATTATTTGTAAACAACAATGGACCCTATTACCTGAAGTTTGTGAAGGAGTTTTATGAGTTTTTGAAATTTGAACAGATTGAGGATGAGAACAATATGTCTTCAAGGGTGAATGGAATATGTATAAGTTTTTCCTCTGTTGAATGGGATGAGTGTATGAGAGTACCACATGAAGGGATTTATGATTCCTACTCCGGAGTGGTACCTCTGACTACTGAGTTCTTCTGTTATGAAGATGCTTTAGTCGAAGTGACAGGGAGTGGGATCCCTAGTAAAGTCATTGCTGGTGAGTCAGAAGGAGAAGACAAGCTACTGTTTATGTTTTTCCATCATGTCTTGAGTCCCAGGAGATGGGACTTTTCTACATTGAAATTTAAGGATGCATTTCTTTTATATCTATTGAATCATGGAGAAAAGATTAATTTGTGTAGGCTACTGATGATTCAATTAGAGAATATGACAAAGCCCTGTTCCAAATCCAATGCCTTATTTCATGATAGATCTATATCCTTGATGTTGAAGGTGAAAAGAGTTGCTAGAGATAAAGAGTAAATAGTTGTTGTAAGGGAAAATCTCTGCATTACAAAGGTAATTTGAAAGTTGATGAAAATAAATTGGAACCCTTGGAAAAGAAGATGGGTGCATGATGAGGCTATGAAATATGAGGAATTCAACCTTGTCACTCATCCTACTAGGACTAAGGATAAGAGAGGTCCTGGTCTAAATCCTGGTGAAGTAGAGCCTACATATTCAGATGAAGAAGAAGAGGCTGCTGTTGTACCAGAAAAATTGGATTATCCTATAGATGATAGGAGTGATCCAGACCTTCCTTCCAGTGAAGAAGGGAGACAGTCCTAAGGGACAATGATGATGAAGAGACCAGCGAAGAAGAAGGGGAATAAAATGTATTAAGAGATATTAGAGAAACCTCAGATGAGGATGAGAACACTGAGTCTAGTCATGCTGAATTTGAGACTGCTCCAGATGTGAGTGAAGAAAAATTTCTTTGTCTCAGTCCTCTGATAGAGCATACAGAAATGGTTGAAAATGTAGATGAAGAGGTTTCTGATTTAGTTGAAGCTATAATTGTTTTATAAGTTGTTAAAGATTCTTTGGAGGAAGTGGAAGTGGACCCTTCAGTTGATATAGTTGCTCAAGGAGGTATGCCAGAGCAGAATGTGGATGATTAGGAGAATTCTCCAAGTGAGGGGGAGGAACCTATTGCTACAGGTTCAGTTGTTGTTGCTCAAGGAATAGTGGATTGGTCAAAAGACCTTGGATTTGTGGTCTTAGGCTTAGATTATGGAGACTCTTATGATGACCAGCCTATTAAAAGTCCTCCAATCCCTTCTGTTTAAGAAACAACTATTGTTCAGCCTGTGGTTCTTTTTCCCCGTGACTATGTGAAGAAGGATGATTTGGAATCAATTAAATCAGATCTGAAGTGCCAACTTGATGGGATATTTTTTGGGTTAGAAAGGGATACGACTCAAAATCAAGAAGCTATAACATCTACAATGTAAAGAAAAGTTTCTACCTCTCACTCTATCCTCCTAGAAGAAGTAATGGACTGTCAGAATTAGATCAGAACCTTGGCATATTCTATGAAATCTGTGAAACTATCTATACCCAGATTAGACTCATATATGGATTCAAGGGCTCAGGTGGACAACGATCTTAGATATGCTAAAAGTGTGGTTCAGCAAATGTTCACTGTGTTTGAGGACATTAAGAAGTCTATGGAGACACATGTGAGTGGCCAAGATGATGATGTTAAAAGGATGATGAGTAGGCTGGAAAAATCATTTTAGGAGACAATGGCTTTCACCATGGCACCTCTATGTGCATCTGCTTCATCTTTAGCCTATACTCCTATTGATCTTTTAGCCTTCAGGTCGGTTGTTAGAGAAGAAGTTGAGAAGTTCTCTAGTACCAGTACATCAGATCCTCAGTCTATGACTCAGGTTATTTCCACTTCTATAGAAATTCACAATCTTATGGGAAATTATTTAGGGGAAACTGCTCAAGATGAGAAGGCCGTCAAAGAGAATGTTGATTTATACTACAAATGAATTTATACTAAACATTATATGGATGGTCACTTCAAGTTGTTGTTGGAGAACTTAAGGATTCCACCTGTCACTCAAGCATTTAAGGATCAGGTAAGTAGGCTCAGAGAGTTGACTCCTACCTTAGAGAAATTCTTAGATAATAAGGATGATTTTATATCAACCATGGAGAAAGGAGGAAGTATTATTATGGATTTCATAAATCTTCTTTTACCCTTCCTCCATGTGGACTGCACTCCCATCATTATTCCTCCAGACTTTCCTTCTACCTTAGCTACTTTTGGATATACCAATGCTGCACCAATTATAACTCCTGCACAAGCCATCAGAAGTTTGACCCCTATGATTCCTCAAAGATCTACGCACTACAGGTCTACTGATGCTTCTATTGTAGTTCCTCCTACCCTACTGGCTGCAATCCCTTGGGCTATCACTCTATCTTCAGAAGCTACCTCCTCAACTCCCAAAGACTATTCTCCCTTGGACATATCTGATGTGGATTGAATGTGGGATGTCTTAGATGATCGGGATATTTTTAACATGTTTGTATATTATACTTTTGATTAATTAATAGAAAATCCTCTTTTGTTTATTTTTGTCCTCTTGTCTTTTTGTTAATCACAAAGGGGAAGAAATATTTAAGCTTGAATCTCAAGTTACCCAAAGGGGGAGCAATAGTTCAGGTAACAAGATAAGTTTTTAAGTTAACTGCCTAAAAGGATAATAAGTTTTTAAGTTGAATTTTCTCCTCTTTATTTTTTTTCATAATAATAAGGGTTCAAATGTTATTATACACACCTCTGAAGATATTAGAAAATGTACTTACCCAGATTCAAACTTTCTGACAAAATTTTTGATTATCAAAAAGGGAGTGATTGTTGGACTCACCTTTTTTGATAATCCCAAATAATTTTTCATTTATGTAAAGAATATTGTTTCTCTTATAGGATAATCATTTATGAGAAAAACATGTTTATATCAAAGTAATAAATATGAACTTTTAATATCACTGCTCTCTTGTTTAAGCTCACAGTGAAAAATTTCTCTAAGTGAAAGGTCACTGATGCAAAGGTCACCAATGCAAGGTCACCGATGCACAGGTCACCAATGCAAGGTCACTATTTCAAGGTCACTGATGCAAGGTCACTGATGCAATGGTCACCGATGCAAGGTCACCGATACAAGGTCACCGATTCAGGGTCACCATTTCAAGGTCACTGATGCATGGTCACCGATGCAAGGTCACCATTGCAAGGTCACCGATGCAAGGTCACCGTTGCAATGACACCGATGCAATGCTACTATAGGGAAGGTTACCGCTGAAGGATACCAATATAAGGTTACCGATGGAGATTTATCGATGGAAGGTTACCATTGTAAAGGTTACCGATGAATTTTGCCAATGTGCACTTACTGTTGAAGCCTATCATTGTGAAGGATACTGTTATTAGTCCACCATACTCCTATACTCCATAATTTTTTAAATTCTTAAGATTATTCTAACTGTCATATTTGATAAATTAAATTATTATGACATTAATCAATAAAGATTATAGACATATCAAGAGGCCATATCTGGGGATAGTACGAGGTACGAGAAAGATCGCACGTGGTGTACTTGTTCCTATTGTAGAACCTAAAATATATAAAAGAGAAGACCGAGGAATAAAAGTAGGTTGCATGAGTGCTCGAGTCCAGATGCTAAGAATGAAGTGAAGAGCAGTAACATGGGAGTAGCGTATGAAGGATCTTACTTTCTAGATCAATGAAGAACCATCATGCACTTACACTGTGAACCCACAAGCATCATGAAGATCATTTTAGACAAACTCACTTTTGCCTTTTGTACCTCCTCAACTCTTGATCAACACTAGAAGCAGAACACTCAAAGCTAGAGAGACACTCTGTTTTGAAGAAAAATTTCAGAGAAAGACTCGAAAATCAAATTCTTCACTTCATGGAGTCATGAGATTAATTGAAAACATCCATATCCTTCTAAACTCAAGCTTATAATCTTAGCTCTGTTGTGTTTCTTCTTTTTACCTTTCTGAGAAGTGTGTATGTCTGTTTCACACACTCTCTCTTAGGATGAACTGGACGATACTGAATATCCTCACATCAGACTTCACTTACATCTTGTTTCCCACGTATAACTGTGGAAGAGACCGTGTGTGGTTTGTATTGTTTATTTTTCCCATGAAGTACTGTGGTAGAGGGTGTGAACCCTGTACAGTTTGTGAAACTATTGTAAAGACCGATACATGTTGTGTATCAAGTTTATTATTAATATAAACTACTTGGTGGAAGGTGATCACCAAGTGGAGAGGATTAAGTCTCAGCATGAGACTGAACATCTTGATTAACACCACTTTTCTCTGTATTTTTTTTGTATTCCATTTTATCTATTTTCCACTACTTATAATTTCTAAAACATAAAACTATTTTGCATTCACTTTGATAGTTAGTTTTGGTTAGTGTGTTTATGTTTTTAAATCATAAAAATGGTTTCAAAATTTGAAGATGTGTTCTACACTAGTTCAACTGAGGACTGATCACCATTTGAGAAACCTGTTGACCAATTAGACATCTGCATCTCTACTTTCTAAATTAACTAGGACTTTTCAAATTTAGGGGATCTTTATAAGAAATATTTTAAATAGAAATTTTAATTAGGAACTCAGTTAACCCCCTCTTGAGATTCCACTATGACTAACAAATTGTTTTTAATCATTAAATATCACTAAAAGTTATTTCTATGATTATTTAATAACCTCATATTTAAAGGAATCAAGATAATTATGAAATTATAATGTCAATAAATTAACCCTAAAATTTAATTTATAATTATCCAATAAATTCATGTAACACCATAATTCATCCAAAACATATTACTTTTAATATTTTTAAAATCATTTCCTTGATTTTTATACTCATTGCACAAGCTTTGCATCAACATTGTGTAAGAGTTCAAGGTAATTATACCATCACTAAAAAATATCATAAAAATAATTTATTCCACATAAAAATAACTGTTTATAATAGTTAATAACTTATTTTTATCCCTATGACAACATATTAGAGATATTAAAGGAAATATAACGGCATTTTGTACTTATTCATTACTAAAAATAATATAAATGTAATTATAAAAGGAAAATGGAACAAAATTTCCATATTTTTTTAAAATAGAATGTTTTTTTGGAAATAAACTAATTAAATGAAATAAATTATATTCTTTGAGAGATTTTTAGACCTTATCCCATAATTTTAACCCTGATTAACCCACTTTAATCTTTATTGTGGTGATAAGATTTTACCATGATTACTATTCAATATGAAAAAATCTAAAATGAAACATAATATATAAATTTGAAAATGATTAATAAAAATATGGAATTAATTTTCAGTGATTTAATTTCTATAATTGGTAAAAATTACTTATAATATAAGTTCCCAAAATGCAATAAAAAACTGCTTGTTGAAAAATGCATGTTTTAATCATGGAAATGATTTCATAACAAAATCATATATAATGTTTTTTACTATGGAATTAATTGTATTATGTTTAATAAAATAAAAACTTTTGTGAATTAAAAACTAATCAAAACCCAAATGGAACATTGAAATTACATAGATTAAAATAAAAGAAATAACAGTTTTTACAAAATAGGTATTTTTTACTATTCACCAAAAAATCAACATTTTCAAAAAAAATTGCAAACATTTTTCCCAATACTGCATTAACATGAAGATTTTAAAAATTATTTTAATTTTATAAAATATAATTTCTAAAAGTGAAATAAATTAATCAATAATATCCACGCACAAAATGAAATAAAACCCATTTTCAAAGAAAATGTATTTTTGAAGTATAAAATAAATTTATACTCATTAATTATCTAATAACCACCATTATATGAATGTTAATTTATTGAATTAAATATATAATATATTCATTTCATTAAAATCATTCATCCATGGTGATTGAATTAATTTACTTTGATAAAAAAACATTGCACCCCTATTTCATATTTTTGGAAAATATCACCTTTAATTTTATATGATTTTTATTTAAAACTATATTATTATTTCCAAGACATTAATCAATTTAATTTTATCAAGTAAAACTTATATATATATATATATCATAACATGGTTAATCTTATTTTTACCACCCAATCAAATGACTGAGTTATAAAGATCATATTTAAATTTTAATAGTATATCACAATTCAATTTAAGCTCAGTATTACATGTGGTACACACAATTAGACAAAGTATTTTTTAAACTAAAATCCTAAGGTGTTACATTATAACTCCCTTAAATAAATATTTTCCTTACAATTTTAATTTTATTCTCACAGAATTAATTTATCATATCACAGTAATAAAATAAGATATATATTTTATTGTGAAAATTAATTTTTAGGTCAAGAACATGAAACTTATTATTATATAAATTCATGTTCCTCTATAATAATCACTATTGTAGATTATTTTCTAAAAAAAATACCTTTATAATCAAGAAATTTTTTCGATATAATACGTGATAGATTTATCTTCCTTTTTCTTGAGTTGAGGAATTCTTTTACCATCAAGATATAAATATGAGAAAAATATACTTACTTGATTTCATTATATTCTATAATAAAAATTATGATCTTTGAATATACTTCCAGCAATTTTCTATATCAGCTTCTCCTCATATGATAAATAATAATTTAGAATTTTTCATACGTGAAGCACTAAAATTAACTTTTGATGGATCACAAGATTCACATCTAGGATTGTTGCTCAATGGCCTCAGAGTGGAAGCGCTTTACCCTCCTTGTGGCGCTAGGGTTTCAGCCTTGGGTTTTCCCCCACCTCTCCTCTGCTCCTACAACATCCATGTGGTTCGGTGTCAGCACCCCTCGTCTCGACGTGATGGTGTGTGAGGCTTACGGTGCTCTCAGCTCAACGTCATCTCCCCTCATCTCAATGCAAGCGCTTTTCCGTGCTTCCGACTTCGTCTCTCTAGGCAAGGATCCTTGCGCATCTCGAAGGCCAAAGGATTCGACATGGTGGGCGATGGATTCAGATATGGCATGAAAATGTGTCTCTAATGGCATAGAATTATTGACGTCATATCTGGGTTTGATGTCAGCGGGCGAAGGTGTTATGATCTATTCCGGTATGGCTTAGCGTCGGCACCAGAGTGACGTAAAAGGGAGGGGGACTTCTTTGTTCTGGCTTCCGGTGGTCCTGTTCTCTTCCTATAGGTCTGAATCTGGTGATTTTCACCTCTTGGTTGATGGCTTTGACGTTGTGGTTCTGTTGATGTGCGGTGGCTGGGTCGTTCCTTTCCGCGTGTTTTCTCTCCCATCTTTTGCCGTTTTCTTGCACTGGATTCCGATGAGGGTGTGCCTGTGGTCCAGTTCTAAGTGGATCCATGCCCAGAGAGGTGTTTCTATTTCAGAGTGGCCTAGATCCCTTCATTGGTGACATTGTTTTGATGTGGTGCTGAGACATCCAGTCCTAGGTGACGATGGCATGGCACAACATTTTTTGGTTTGTCTTTTGATTTCATTGGCAACTTCAGTGGTGGGTAGAGGTTTGGGAAGTGCGGTAATGTTTTTCCTGGTTGTAGTCTTGGTTGAGTCTGGCTCATGAAGTGCTTTATGTTGATGATTTTATTTTCAATCATGTTATCACTTTGTGGCCATGTGGTTCATGGTTTAAGGAATAATGCTGGGTAGGGGATCTTTAGTGTAGGCTTGAATGTGTTTTTTTGTCTTGAACTCTTGTACCATGGTGGTTTTGGTTGTTTTAAGTCATTGATGTCATGTTGGGTTCCACTTAATCCCTTAAAAGTGGGTTTATGCTTCAATAAAAAAATTAATTTTCAGTCAATCACAAGATTCACAAAAGTATGAAAATTTCTTCCTCATATTTTTATCCATTAACCAAAAAAATATCAATATAAGTTAAAATAATACCTGATATTAATAAACCTTCATATGAAAAAAATAATACATTAATATAGAAATACTTAAAGATAATACCCAAAGTTGAACTTAAATCAATCCATAAATAAATAACCTTAAAACACTTCAAAATATTTTAGGGAAAAATTGAAACCCCAATATAAGAATGATTTCATCATATATTTTTTCAATATCAACATAAAATTTATCTCTAAATACAACCAATCACTCATAAATTCACCTAATAAAAAATTTTATGCTGTAATTATATAATCTCTAAACTATGATAATCATTTCTATAAGTGACATGAGTTTCCATAATACAATAATAAAATCATAAATGATTCCAAAAATATAACTCAAATTTAACTCCAAAAATAAAATCACATCTTAACAAATAATATTTCTATTTAATTTAATCATATATTGTTTCCAATTTAATGATATTATAAAAAATTAACATAAAAAATTCATCACTTAGTCACCAAATCACTTTTCAATCTCATGGTTATCTATATGATAAAATATATGTTCCCAAAATATAATAACCCTTTTATCCAAATATAGAATAATTAGATCAACATTAATGATCACATTGATCATAAAGTTTATTAATACCTTTCATCTTATGTCCACAATATAATAAAATAATTATCCATAAAATATCATTTTCACTAAAAAAACATGTTAAACTTACGGGATATGTATACCTCATAAATTTATTAAAATTTTATAAATATAGCCCAAAGTACTCCTATCACATTAAAATTAAAAATACTATCTATTCCATTAATCTTATAATCCACCTTAGACTCTTTATCCCATGATGATATCCATAACTCTAAAATTATCCCCAACCGATAACATCTTAAACTATAAAGTTACATAAACCTTTTCTATAATACCAACAATAACGATCTATACCTTAAACAACAAATAATTATAATTTTAATAACAAGGATTGAATTTTATTACATTCCTATGATATTTTAAGTTTAGAGTTTTAGATAATTAGGAAAAAAATTATATTTCAAACCCTATAATTCAAAGTAGGCACTTATACTAAATGTTTATTTTTCCAAAAAATAGGGTTATTAAATTTAAACTAATGTTTCATTAAAAATGTGTTTACTTCTTTTAAGAAAATCCAAATATTTGAATGATAGACCTTGATATAGTCACAAGTAATCCTTTATCCCTATTAAAAACTTTTGAAAATTTTGGATGAGAAAAACAAAGCTCAGCAAGGGATATAAAATAAAATTAAATCTGTCAGTCCTTTTGAAAATTCATAAAAACCCACAAAAAGTTTTTCTTTTTTGTAATAATCTTTGGGCTCAAATAATCATTTACTTCCACAAGAAATAAAACTATTTTCACCATATTTTAAGAAAAACATTTAATAAGTAATCATAAAGGAAAAATCACAATCATGAGGGTTTCATTTAAAAAATGACCATTCGTGAAAACATTTTATTTAAAAATAAACTTTTTACCCTTAAAAAGGGAATAAAATTTCCTTTAAAAATGAATTTATTTTCCTAATTTAAGAAATAAAATGACTTACCTGAAAATAATTTTAAAGTATATAAAAATCGTGTAGGTAATTTGATACATCATATTTATATCTCTCATATAACCATTCTCACAAACACTCTTACAAATGGAACAACCTACTTAGTTAATTCCAATAAATATTACCTAGAGAAAAAAATCATTACCCAATGTATTATAGAGCTATATTGGGATCACCAATCATTATAAATAATTTCAAAAAACCAAGATTATATAAAACACATATAATATTTTAATAACATCATAAAATATCATAAAATATACTTTTAAAAACATATGCAGAATCATTTTTGGGCTTTGTAAAAAAAAGTGAAATTTCATTTTTCTTTGGAAAATATTAAAATGGAAAGTTCATATAAGAAGAGGAAATTCAATTTTATTTAAAAATCCGTGAAATTTTTTAAAGGAAGATTATTAAAGAATAATATTCATGATGGTGGTAAATTTTTCTCATGCCATATACATTAAAAAAAATTCTTTTGCACTTTGATAAAAAGATTCAAAAGTGACTCATATAGAAAAAAATAATAATAATTTTTAAACTGTTGTAAAGAAATTAAATATTATTTAAGAATTACCTTAAACTGTATTTTAATATAAAAAAATTCTAGAAATTTTTAAAATAACATGGACATAGAGGAAAATAAGATTAAAAGAGAACATTAAAATGAGGTTTGAAAGAAAAATATTTTAACAATTTTGAAATTTTGGAATAAAAAAAATTAGGTGAGAATTTGAGGAGTATTTTTAAACCACTTTAATTTTAATAAATTTATTTCCAAGGATATACATATGTAATTTTATACACCACAAACATAAATTATGATTAAAACCCCTCACCTCAAGTCCCGACACATTTTTTTCATACATTAAATAATGTATAATTATATTTTATTAATTTTATACTTTATTTAGAACCTTTTTCATGTTTATTCCTATATTATTATTTCTTTTATTTCATTTACTACCATGCTTTATTATGTTACAAAGTTGGTTAAGTTTATGTTGGATGTTTTGAGGTCATTTGGTTCATAACCATAAATTAACTTCTGTGTGTTGACTGTGGTCAAAGGGGTCGTGCTTCCATCATCTTTAGAATCTTAAAAAAATTATAATTATAATTATTATATTTTTAATATATGTTTATAATCATACACATATGGTGGTTATGAAAATTTAATCATATCATTTCATGGAGAATATAGTCAATATGTACGTATGAATGAAATTTTCATTATTATATTGGGTGGAAAAGAAATAAATTGATAAAATTTTACATTTATTGAATAATAAATTTGTTATAAATTCCATATTTATTCATTATTTTCATCCTTATGACCATCCACATGAGTTAGTAATGAAAAATGAACCAAATCATTTGTATAGGTGGTAGTCAACACATATACATGAGTGACATTATAATTTCCCAAAGGATGTGAGGATAGAAAGTTAAGTAATTAAATATCTATATAGAATCACAATTTTTTCATAAATATCACATATATTCTTTGTAACTATCATTTTTACTATCCATGAGAGGCAGTGATGAAAAATGAAACACATCACTTTGTGGGAAAAGTAGTCTGCACGTACGCAAGGGAGATATTTTCATTTCTCATTGGTTGGAAAAGGTTTTTAATAAGGGTTATTACATCAACATAATAAAATTTTAGTATATGGAATATATTTATTTTATTATATTATCATATTTATATATGTTTTTAATGTGGTGGAAGAATATATAAACATGAAAACACCCAGTTAAGATTTATACCTATTCTTTGAGAAACCTCATTATGCTTATATCTTAAGCCTTATAGGTTTACCTTTTGGTGATAACATAACCTTTAGGACATGTGGATGAATTTTGTCATGTTATTTGGGTAGATATTGGTATATATAAATGGATAAAGAGGTGCAAGGAAGTGTGTAGAGGAGGTGTCCTTTTATAAGTGAGGTGAGTGAAAATATTTTAAATACATAAAATATTTATATATAATATGTGTCTTACTCATGTAAAATGTATCCAAATCAATATTAGGTGAAAATAAATTAAAAATATAAATTCATACAAGTTTAAGTGGCATTTTTAACCTTATATCTTAGTTTACCCCCTTGTTAACCCTTTAAACCTTAACCCTGTCCACAAATAATTTAGTATCTAAGGGTCATAAAAGTAATTTTAAACTTCAAAAGTGAAACATAAATGAACCATGAATAATAGGCTCTATAATTTATCATCTAATTTGTTTAATATATTATTTTAATGATTTTAAAATTATTTAAAAGTAATTTTTGAACATTAAATATCATTTAAAGTCATTTTAATGACCATTCTCTTATCTTGACTTTAAAGACCTCAAGAATATAATAGAATTATAATCAAAACCATTTAACCATAAATGATACTATATAATTATCTAATAAATTTTTGTAACACCTTAATGAATTAAAAGAATATTATATTTAAGGTTTCTAAAATCATTTACTTGATTCTTCTACTACTTGTATAATCATGACATCAATGTTGTGTAAAAGTTCATGGTAATTATACCATCAATAAAAAATAAAAATAAATCTATATCATATTTTTTTATTAATATACAAAATATCCATTTATAACATTTCATATCTTCTTTTTTATCCTCATGAAAACATATTATATATATTTAAAGAAAGAGAGTGACATTTTGAACTAATTGATTACTTACAATAATATAAAGGCCATTATCAAAATAAAATAGAGCCAAATTACCATATTTTCGAATATAAGATGATGTTTTTCAAAATAATCTAATCCAATGAAATAAAATATAATTTTATAGATATTTTTAGACCTTTTCTTATAGTTTTAAACTTGAGTAATCCATTTTATCCTTCACTATGGTGATACACTTTTACCATGGTTACTATTAATTTTGACAAGAAATAAAAAGAACATAATTAAATAAATTTAAATATTTTTATTAAAAATATTGAATCTATTTTCTATGATTTAGTTCCCCGAAATGGAAAAACTTAGTTTTAATATAAGTTCACAAAATGCAACCAAAACCATTTTTAGAAAAATGTTCTTTTAAACCATAAAAATGATTTTATACCAAAATCAAGTATAATGGGGTTTCTCATGGAATTAATTATATTATGTTTAATAAAATTAAACTTATCTAAATTTAAATCAAATCCAAATCTAAATCCAAACAGAACATTGAAAATAAATTTTTAAAGGTAAAAAGATGGTTTTTTGCAAAATCGGTATTTTTTACTATTAACCTAATAATCATCATTTTCTGAAAAATTTAAAAAATTAATCTTAAAATTATTTTGAAGTTCTATTTTAAAAATTTATGTTCAATTTTTCAAATAAAATTTCTAAAATTGGTAGTAATTAATCATAATATTTTCACACAAATTGTAATAAAAACCATTTTTGTAAAAAATGTATTTATAAAATATAAAATGACTTTATACACATTCCTTATATGATTACCACTATTATATGGATTATATTATCCTCAATTGTTGAATTCAACTACAAATAAATAGTAAGGTGTTTTTATATACAACCATTTTAATTGTTTTATAGACTAGAAAGTGGTCCCAGTCTATAACTAGTTTGGTCATGCCACAAATATGAAATGTTCCCCGATCTACAACTGGTCACATGAATAATTCTATATTGTCTTATTTATAAGATTTATATTTAAATATAATTAAATTAGTGAGTATACTATAGTCCATTTTTTTCCTTTCATTCTTTTTTCATCTCTATATGTTTAAGCGAAATCCCCTAATCTGCCCATGTTAATCTAATTTCACAAATTATGGTAAATAGAGGTGAATCAACAAGTGATACTATATGGGGTGCCACCAATTATGTTTATATAGTTAGTATCATACATATTAAGAAATATATTGAGTGTTTTATGTGTGATTTTGTATAAATTCCTGGGGGTTCAGGTTAAGACAACCTGAGTTAGGACTGAGAGTATGTTGAATCATAAGATATGAATTGTAGAGTTACCTATCGTCAAAATATATTTTCTACACCAAATTTATTTATTTTAAGATTTCATAGTAATTACATTATTAAGGGTCTTATGAACTAATTATGTGATACAAACCTCAAATGGGTCTTTCGGGTTTGAGTAATTTACAAGTAGCCCAAAATGGATTCACTTAGGCTAGTATAAAGGGTTTAGTATAGTACTAGCTTCTAGTTGGTTAGAAATGTGACAAGTTGTATACTAGGTTATAGTATACCTTCTTTTATAGGCTGAATGTGATTCTTGGATTTTTATTGAGTGGTATAATCCTTCAAATGATTGACATATCTTCAAAAGGAGGTCTTCTTAAAGGGTTTTTAGTGAAATAATGATCTCTGGTGGTTCTACCATAAGTAATCATCTGGGTAAACTGAAACAGAGGAAATTATTGGTTTTTGTGTTCTAAATTAAGATATAAATTATGGGAATCAAGGTGTAAGTCTTGAGATAAATCTTGATATAGCTTGGTGTGCATTGGTAAATATACTACCTAGAGGTAGGTTGAGAGATTGTCTTGGAAATGGGTTTGCCAACATGTTTGAGTGAATTATGTGGTATAATTATTGTTTTTTTCATTGAAAAAACAATTATATAGTTACCCAAGTCTTACACACATTTATTACATGTTTTTAATGTAAATATTCAAAAAACACCACCCATAAATCTAAAGAATTTGTGTATTTTGGAGATTAGATACCTAAAAACCCAACATAAAAACAAAACAAAACATATTTATTTCAATATCCAAATTGTTATCCTAAACCCATTTGATCTTATATTACTACATAGGATACCTTTGGGGAATACATAATGAATAGGGTGATCTATAAATCTCAATAAGGGAACAAACATTATCATGAAGTATAACATATGAGTCAAGAGGCATTATATGATATCATAAAATATGAGGTTCATATATAATCACATGGAATAATGGAATAAAGAAGAAGATATCATAATATCATGTCAATATAAGAATAATGAAACTACATTAAATGTGATATCATAATTATAAATCAAGGCTCACTTCCAAGACAAAATAACACATTGTTATAGGTTTATTTCTCATGCACCATACTTAACATCTCATGATATAAAACCATTACCAAATGAATTATAGGGATGTATAATTCTAATCCCACTCATTAAATCATAATATGTACATGCATTTGTGTTCTAAATATGAAAAAAATAATACATAAATAATAATCATGAGAAAACCCATGAGAAGGAAACGTCTTACATAATCTTGTCTCAAAGCATAACAAAATAGAATATCATAAATATTTCAAAGGGATAAAGAAATTAAATATTTATGGGAATTAATACATGAATAATGAATAATGGGACTTAAATATAGATTTCAAGTAAATAAAAATGTATATGAAATGAGTGGATATGTAGGAATTGATAAGAACCTATTAATAGATGTTTTAAGAAATGAGTAAAAAGCCTTTAGAGAATTAATAACATAGTGTTTTTTTGTAAAACCATAAATGAACTAGAATAGTTTTATATAAACTGATGAGTGTTTTTAGAAACCATATAAGATTAAAAAATTCTATATAGTGATACATTAAATGAAGTAAGGAATAGAAAAGTTCCCTTTTAATTGGGTTAGCTTAAAAGAAGGAATTGAGAAAGGAACCTAAAGAAACTTGTCTATCACCAACAAAGAAATATAAAATACACTAGGTATATATTTAAGGAACATTTAAATTGAATATAGAATAATTATATAGAAATAATTTAAAAATAAATATATTTAGATAAATAAATTGTAACCCAAAAAAGGAGGGCGGTTTTGGAGTTCCCTTACCTCAAGTCCCAAACCACTTGGTGAGTGTATCTAACCTCCTGAATAATTAAATTAAAATTATTAAAAGATAATTTCCGAAATTTTTTCACGTATATTTGATTTATTATTATTATTTAATGTTAATTTAATTCATGAACTGAACCACCAGGGTCCATATGACCGGTGATTAGCTGACTGTGACTTCCCCAAGCCTGCCTCTAATAGCTCATTGATGACCCACACCAAGTAGGCATAACACTCACATGGGAGTCCTTAGCCTATGGTACTTGTTTGCACACACACACAATTACATAAAATTATAAAATAAAAATTAAAACTAATACAAAATGTATTAATAAATCTAAATCCTACAATCAAAGTACGATGAAGAATACTATAAAGTATAACATGCCAAATGAAAGACCACCAAAAACTGCAAAGAGGTCTAATTTTATAGTAAGAGAGGACTATAGTAAAATGTGAATCCTGGAATAAAACATGTTTTTAGACTAAATATAAGCTTCTTCTACTCCTAGTCCACTAAGAACCCAATAGAATGGCTTATTGTTTGCATAATACATGACATGGGCGGGCAGAGTCCATGCAGGGGTGAGTATTACAATGCCAAAACACCCAGAAATCACTAAACATGGAGCATCAAGAGTATTAAAATCATAATAGGATTGTAAATAATAATAATTTAAATAAAATAAAACATATATATACTCATATTAGACACTAATTCTCAAGGTATGGTCACAAATGTATTTCCAACCTAAGATTTTACTCAAGAGTATGTTACCATACTCACTCAGGAGAACTCGCTCCATGAGTATGATAGAACTTATGTTATCTATTTTATATTTCATTCTCATCGGGTATCACTATAAATAATTTAAAATTGGAATTTTTAATAGATCGATACATAGATAGGGATCACACCCAGGGACATGTGGTATACCAACAACCCAATTTGGATTAACCTGCTGAGTAAGGGATCAACACCAGTGTATAGTTTGTTATACAGATTATAATAATCTCACCTAGGAAAAAATATGACAGAGTGTCCCATCCCAAGAATATGGGTGGGGGTATTCTTAAAAATATATCTAAAACCAATTCTTTATATAAGATCACAATCATATGCTCGAGATGCAATTCCATGCTATACCCTCACAGGGATGGATCAAGGGAACACACCCTTAAGGAAACAAGTCCATGCTGATGGGAACATGGTATATAAGCCATCTTCAAATAAGTAAATGGTGTGTAAGTAGGGTACATGAAATGTACCACTAATCCCATACCTACCAACATCCATTAACTTGACCTCTTATTGTGCCAGTGTACATTTATCCGTGCATGTATACTGAGGTCGTGTTGTGTACCTAGTTGTGTCTGAGTACCGGTTCGTGCCCATGTACTCTACCTATGCTCATGTACCTGTCCATGTTCGTTCTTATTTATCCTTTAAGATATATTCTGAAATTCTAGCAATGGGCCACACAATATGTGGTAGGTACCACATGGCGTGTGATCCTTATCTCTTCCTTGGGAACCCTAGAGATGCAACTAAGGTCACACATAGTGTGTATCTTCGGATTACACATCGTGTAGTTCAGAAATTTTCAAAATCTATAGGTTATTCTTGTGTCATACATTCCTACTATTTTTTCCTCCACATACACCACAAAACCCTTCCCATGGATTGCATATCTAGGTCAACCATGTTCTATCATCACCAAAGATCCATTGTCGACCGTTTGGATCAGTCGAGAAGACCTCTGTTTGTATGTGCTGTCGTCATGCACCCAACTAGGAAAATAAGAACCCTTAGTTCCATCTTCCTCAATTCATCCTATGATATCATCGATCCAAAATTATATAATCAATCACAATCCATACCCATGATATATTTTTTTTTGTGAAGAATGGTCATATAGTGATTGAATATTGGGTACCTGTCAAACCACATGCCAAAGAAATTGTCCGCAATGAATGCATGATGAAATGATGGAGAAAACCACAAACCAATAAATTTGAGTGATGAAAATTATACTTTTTTCATTTCTTCCTCAATCCATTTTCATGGAATAGAAAAAAATAGGAAAATAATCATCCAATAATGAACACAAATAAATCAACCATATTTAAATCAATTGTTGATGCCTGAGTGAATTCTTATTTGTGAAATTTATTCATGTTGAATACAAGATAAATAAAAATGATTAATAAATAAAAACAAAAACATCCTAACACAAGTTTTTATCAGTCATTAATGAAGAACAATCCCTCCTCTTAGTCATTAGAGAGATCCACAAACTCTAATATCATTGGATATCATTACAATATTGATTTGATCCTCTGATCTGATGTCGTTCACCAATGTCTCTCCAAGATCTCCTATCTAGATTTCCAAGGTTATAAAACTAACCCCAAGACATACCAAAAATAGGGCATTTATAGTGGATTCCTAGAATTCTATTTCAAAACAAATAAAAAAATTAATTGAATTAATTTATTTTATTATTTACACCCATGATGAATTTTTTTGAAAATTCCTGGTGTTGATAAAATTATATCACTCCTAGGGTAAATCCCACATTTCGGACACAATGATTGTCTCGATTTTTTGATACGAGAGACAATTTAAGCGTTAATATAATTTTTTAGGATAGTTATGTATGTATGATAATAAGATTTTTAATATTTTTGAAATATCAATTCCAGGCTCACCAGGCCTTAGAATATTGCTTCGTCTTAGCATCTTCCTTTGAAAATATGACTAGATATGTTTCAAATAATTGAATAAAAAATTAGAGGAAATTAAATTCTCCCCACCTTAGGTATTTTAATCATTAAAAGAAAAAATGAATACTCAAAAGGATGTGGGTAATGAGCTCACATATGAGTCTCCCACTCCCTAGTTCTTTCTTGAATATTCCTATGATTCCATCAGACACACACCAAAGGAATTGCTCACTGGTAGAGGATCTTCCCCTGCTGATCCTTGATATCCATTGTGTAATCCTCAAAGACAGCTTCATCCCCGATATACATTTCTCCTCAGTTGATGATACGTGATAAGTTATGAATGCACCTCCTCATCTTCAACACATGGAAGACATTGTGTACCTAGTCTAACTGTAGTGGTAGAGATAAGTGGTATACCACCTCACTGAATCTGTGTAGTATTTAGAAAGGTCCAATGAATCTTGAAGATAGTTTTCCACCTCAGACAAATATTTTCAATCCACATCAAGGTGAGACCATCAAGAAAACATGGTATCCATCCTGAAACTCCAATGGCCTCCATTATCAATCCATAGAGTACTTTTACCATCTCTTTATAGTCCTCATATACTCCTGGATGATCTGGATCTTCTCTATCATATCTCTCACTAAATCTAGACCCATAAGTTCTGAATCACCTCGATTATTTCTAAAACTTGGTGACCTATGTGGTCACTCATAAAAGGCCTCAAATGGTTTCATAAAAATGGTGGAATGATAGTTTTTACTATATAAAAACTCCACCAAGGTTAGATGATCCTCCCAACTATAGAAAATATCCAACATGAAATCCCAAAAAATGTCCTATAGAACCTGAAAAATCTACTAATTCTTGATACCAGTTTGGGTGTGAAATTCCATGATCAAATGCATCAAAGTCCCATAGGCCTCCTGCAATCCTCTCTATAAGCATGAAAGTAAGTGACCATCATGGTCTAAAATGATCATCAAGGATAATCCATGGAGGCAAAATATCTCTTGCATGTATATCTATCCCAATCTCTCTACAAAACTCTTCTCTCGTATAGTTAAGAAGTGGGACAGTTTGGTGATTTGTTCTATAATCACCTAGATGGAATCATGTCCTATTTACGTACATGGTAACCCCAAAAAAACTTACATATATATTCTATCCCAAATTCACTCTATAACCTCAATGTTTTGAGCTAAAAACACTAGAACTTCATGCTCAACCTTCACACACTGACAAGTGAGGCATCAGGAGAAAAAAGATTCTACACATTTCTTCATGTCTGGCTGCCAAAACTAATGTCAGAGGTCCTGATACATATTTTCCACACCTAGTATTAATTCCAACATGGATGTATGAAACTCCCCCATCACCTCATCTGACAGCGTCACAAGTACTATAATATATCCATTAAAAATCATAAATTTCTCCCCACCTTCAGAAAATCCATCAAGAGTAGGTCCAGTGTATATCTGAGTATGTAATGTACCATTATCACTATCCCCAAGCTGGACCTCCCAAACACGTTGTTGAAGCGGTGGGGTAAGAACCATCAACTAAATATGTGAATTAACATCCTTTTACACTAAGGACAACCATAATACATCCAGTTGTTTTGATACCTTATCCAATACCTGAAACAAGATCACATGCTGAGAGAATATCCCACCATGTTCCCTTTCCTAGGAGTATATACTATCTCAACATCATATTCCTAGAGGAAATATAGCCATAGAATCTTTCTAAAGTTAAGATCCTATGAGATAAGATATACTTGAGAATCTTGTAGTCGAAGTAGACGATAAACAGTTCACCCATAATGTAGTGGCCCCACACCTTTATTGAAAATACTAAAAATTCCAACATAAGATCACATGTCGTGTAGTTTTATTTTTGTGGTCTAAAATTCTTAGAACCATAGGAAATCACCACCTACCTTCATATTAGGACACAACCACATCTGATACTTGAAGCATTATAGAACACTACGTACTCAACACCCACCTTCAAAAATATAATGATGGGGGGAACATTTCAACCTCTTTCACAACTCCTAAAAATCCTACTGGAACCTTCTTATCCACTTGATAAGGCTTCCCCTTTCAATTAAAAGTAGGTAATTATATTGGTATCCTGGATAAATCAAGAAAAAATCTCTTATAGTATCCTACTAACTTAAGGAATGTACATGCATCCATCACACTCTTAGGTGGATCTCAAGCTAAAACTACCTCAACCTTTTACGGGTCCACTAATACACCATCAACTGAGGAAACATGTCTTAGAATGTAGACCCCCTGAATCTATAAATGAAACTTCAAGAGATACTCATAAATCTAGTGCACTCAGAGTGTTTTTAGAACCATCCTCAAGTTTCCCACATTCCCCTCCTTAAAAGCTGAGTACAATAGGATATCTTCGATGAAGACCACCAAAAACCGGTCTACAAATGGATGAAATATCTAGTTCATGAGTTCCATAAACAATTATAGTGAATTCATGACACTGAAGGGAATAACTAAGTATTCATATTGACTATAAAAACAATTGAATGTTTTACTAGGTATATTCTCATCCCTTACTCATAATCAATGATAGCATGTCTCATGTACACAGCGTGTAAAGTTCAGGTGGAAACAAGGGCGTGTAGACTTCTTCTTAGCCACCAACCGCTTCTAAAAGAGGATAAAATGTGTGTATACTTTGTACACGACATGTAAATGATTTGGGTAACTTGGTAATGTACTTGGCCTAACCAATCCGTGTTAGGGTTCTGGTATACAACATTCATATGAAAGTACACAACGTGTAGTTTGTGATTTTTGATCAACTTTCCCCCGATTTGGGTCTTTGTCATGGAAATAACTAAAAAGAATTATGATCACTGAATTACATCATTTTATCTCCAGATGAAATTGTATCCATTGAAAACATATTTTAAAAACCAAATAAAATGTACCAAAATGTATAGACAAATCAGGCACATCATACTCCCCCACACATAGTCATTTTCTTGTCCTGAAGAAAAATCTGAACATCTAATCGATAGTATCCCTATTCTAAAAAGGGAAGCATTCAACTTTAATTATATTGATAAATACTATAAGAATAACAAAGGACTTTAAAAATATAGAAAAACATATTTCAATTTTAAATAATATTTTAATCAAACATCCTTTATAGTTTTAATTATGAAAAATTCATTCCCTTTTATGCACATCGTTCAAAATTTCACAATTACACATGCCACTTGATGATTTAACTCACCATAAAATAATAATATCATCACTAATTTTTTTTATCAGATTTGTGCTCAATATTAATTATATGCACTCTATCCATAAGCTTGAAAGTGTTTTCATTCTCAAATTTAGAAATTTAAATCACAAAAATCATGAGGGCTTTCATCAAGGTTCAAATATTTTTGAGGATAAGGGTTGGTAGATAATAATATGAAAAATAATCTCAGAGGCTTGAAAAATGAGGCTAAATTCTTATATAAAAATTCACGATATTTAAAATTTCAATCTCAACAAAAATCCATCCCCAATCAAGATCCCTCAAAAAGGATAACATCACCATGCTAGTTTTTTTTCCAAAATGGGTCTATAAACTATCAGTAAAGTGTAATAAATAAACATGGACCCTCTTTTTTATTTTTTAACATAAAAGGGATCACCAATAATACAATAGATATTAGGATATGAAACCCTTTTTCCCAAATGAACAAGTGAAAAATCTTCCACACTTAATTTCATTATTTCTCACCAAATTGTACCATAAAAAACCAAAAATCCATCTCTAAAGCTCAAGTGAATAATCATGCAATATTATAAATGAATTAGGGTTTGAAGGGAAAATAGGCTTGTAATGTAGATTCAAATCAAGACATTTCATGGTTTCTAAGGGTTTACGACGATCAGATGTAGGGTAGGTCTCAAGGTCAAGGGGTTTGAAAAAAAAATCAAATGCCTCAATCATTTTAATGATTTTAAAAAATCATTATGTTTTTAAGATAAAAACTAGAAAATTATGGTAGTTATGTATATCCCAATAATTTCTCAAGAATGAGGGTATAAGAAAGAATATGTCAAAAAGTTTTATAATATCTCTTGGGAATGAGGGAGAAAAATGGTCAATTAGTCCATGACATGAATAAAAATGATTTTTCTAATAAATATAGATAACCAAGAATTTGAGTCGGAAAATCAACCATATCAGTAATCATTTTAAAATAATTTTTTATAATTCTAAAATAATAATGTAACATCTAAAATTATCAACTATTTGTTTATTATTTACAATTATAATTAATCGAAAATTTTCCACAGTTTAAAAAATTTCATCTATTAATGATGTATATTATATTAGTTCAAGGGCCAAAGAGTAGTGTTGGTAGACATGCCCCCCACATTGAATAGGGCACAAGGTCCCCCAAGTTCCATAGAAAGGTGGATAAGGTAATGTGGGGACACAACAGTGGACCAATATGAGGGGAAGTAATGGAAGAAGTAAAACTAGAAAGAAAAAGAAAGCAACAGAATCCTGAAAAACAATACTCCCCTCGACTCTATGTGAAGAAAGATGGGAAGTGGTGGATAAGTACATCCCAAAGCATGCCAAAGTACTTGTGATGGTCATAGAGAGAGAAAAAAAAGCATACACAATAGAACACAAACACAAGATATCACAAATATATATATATATATATATATATATATATATATATATATATATATTTATGTATATATAATGGAAGAAAGGTTCCTACAAACTAGTTAGGGGGTTACCTTAGAAGAGGCTTCATCCTGTACAGAAGCAGCTGACAAAGAAGGATCAGCAGTAGTGGATGATGGAGGATTGGAAACTGCACTCCAAAGAGAAGCTATAGAAGCTAGATCCATGAGATCAAGACTCGGAATAGAAGGCTCAGTACCAATCTCCGAACTGGAAGTAGTAGTGTTAGTATTTAGGCTAGTAGTGGAGAGGATAACTGAATCTGTGGCCAGTGTTTTAAACGGTGGTGGAGCTGTGGAAGAAGGTCCAAGAGCTAAAGGAGGATGAGGAGGAGTTGGGGGAAGTGGAATATTATGATGCTGAAGAAGAATATCCAACATCTTCTCGAGCCGTCGAAGAGTCTAATCCATAGTATCCGGGCAGTGTTCGAACTCGGCGAGGCAGAGGGAAAAGGAGAGATCGACCAAGGGTGTAGAGAGAGGTGGGGTGGTAGAAGTAACAGGAGAAGAAGGAATGGTGGATGAAGAAGGAAGGCCAGAAGAAGGGGGTGGGGTGGGGAAGGAGGGGATGGTGCAGCCTCAGGGGTAGGAGGGTCTGTAGGGGGTGGTGGTGGGTTCTGATTAAGGACGTAAGTGCCCCTGCTTCCGAACCAATCCCATGTGAATAATTATGAGAAAGTCCATCCACTGGGGGGAACCTAATAGGTCATGAGGAAGGTAAGGTTCAAAAATGCCGAGGTGATGGGAAAGATGGGTGGCGTAAAATCCACTATTCAGGTTTCCCTGACATCAGGTGAACATGGTGTGGAAGTAGGAGGCATCAAGGTAGGGGAGGTCTGGGTAGTACTTCCATATGACACAGGAGAGGAGCTCCATGTCACGGCCAATCACAACTCCCAAATCTTCATGGTGGGGAAAAATAATGGCACAAAAGCACCGATGGGTGAGGCGGAGGATAGGGTCAATGATTAGGGTAATCTTCTGGGAAGTGGGGGTGTAGCAGTGGTCAGCCCTAGGAATATCCCTCCACATGTTGATGAGATCAGAATAATCTTGTTGGGACAGGGTGGAGATAAGTGGTGGGGTGAAAGAATGGGGATATAAACCACACCATCGGCCAAAATCGGTCATTGTAAGGGAAAAAGGATGACCACCCAGTCAAAATTGGACCACCAAGACAGTGTCACTAGGTGTCTCCCAGTACTCAGGACCATCGAACTCAAAGGTCATAGCGAACTCCAAAAATAAATCTATGAAAATAGGAGTGATGACTTGGAAGATCATAAGTAATGGTGTGTTCCTGAGGAGATACTCCAACTCCTCCCAAATACCCATCTGTTGAGGCATGCTGCTATCAAGATAATGACTGCTCAACAGGATTGGGCGGTGAGAGAAGCATCAGACTCTGTCATGCGTCGGTTCTATAACTAGGAACACCATGCAAGGATAGGGGGTACCCACAGGGCCCGACCTCGGTGGTGCAGTAGAAGGGGCTAGATCTGGTGGTGGAGTGGCCATAGTAGATGAAGGGACGATGGACGTGGCGACCGAGGAGGGATGAACTACTACAAAGGAGGGCTCAGCAGGTGTGGAAGCTGGTGGTAAAGAAAGGGTGGTTCTCAGAGGCTCCATGCGGGGTAGTGGAGGTGTGGTACTAGGTGCAGCATCCGCAGGGGCGGTGAGTAGTGGTAAGATGGCCAGTGGAGGAGGCTGGTACACTGAGAAGTTCGTGGATGGTGTCATTGCTGTCTAGAGTTTTTTTGGTAAAAAGTTGTTCTCTCACCCTCAGTAGCGGAGGCAGGATGATTTCTACACGTAGGGCCTCTATCGGCTATATCCGGAAAAAGAAAGGAAAAAAAAATAAAAATAAAAAAAAGAAGAAAATGTGAGAAAAACTAGAAAAGTATCAGAACAGGACGTGTATATCCCATATACATGGCGTGTAGTGTAAGCAGTTTTAGCATCATGTGTTCTCTGGACAGACACTCCGAGTGGGCATGTCACTGGCCAGGAAAGGATACACGGCGTGTACTGAAAATACACCCCATGTACGTGCAAATCGGTTCGTGGTCATGTGTTTCAAAGGCACGACCACTATCTGAGTAGAGAAAAAAATGCAGTGCACACCGTGTGAAGGTACAACATGGTGAGTGTAATAACAGATTTCATATGGCCGTGTGGAGTGCTAGAAATTGGATGGCCTAGAAAAATGGGATACACAACATGTACTGAACATACACACTGTGTGTGTAAACATGGTGCGCATGGTTGTGTGAATGAGGTCACTGAGCACAATTTTGGCTGGTACACGGAGTGTACCAAACATACACACTGTGTAATTTAAAATTTTTAATTTTCTAGTGTGTGGTCATGTACAAAAGATCATAGTGCTTGTTCTTTATGTTGTGCCCATGTACTGCAGGAGCGGAACTGGCAGCTGATCCGAAAACACCCTAAATGCTACGAAAACTGGGAAATAAGGAGTGAAAAAGACATACCTAATGTGAGGATCACAATGGAGAAGAAATATGAGGGAAAAACACAAAAATCGGTGGATTTGAGGAGGAATGCCTATTCGAATTCTGGGAGAAGAAAATGGTGGGGGGGGGGGGTCCATGGGACATGGGGTGTGGCCGCGTAGGGTTTCCAACTTTTATATCCAGAGCACACGACATGTAGTATTATTTTGAGGATATGTATATAACATAATTATTATAGAAAACTATATAAAAATTAATATTAATATTTTAATAGAAAATAAATATTTACATATATATAATTTACTAAAAATAATTCTATACACGTAATGTATCAGGAAATACACGTCGTGTGTTCTAAAATTTTAAAAAGAGAAGTACAAACTTTGGCCTGGTGCTTGGGGCGAGGTTTGAACTGACGATCAGCTGTTCCAAACGGAATCCCTCAACCACTAAAGAAAAGGTTGTATTACATCTCATGTTTATTAATTTATATATCTTATAATGTATAGGACCCAAACTATACAGGATGGAGTGAAGGCATGACGTGCAGTTTTTAATTAGACAAAAAGGGATGAAGCAGGGAGATTAGCCAAGTTCAAACCCAAGTCTTTTGGATCTAGGGACGAGACTCTGCCAATCAACCAACTTCACACGCATGTATTCCTTTATTTAAAAAATTTATTCAGTTATTAATAAAAACATGTCACACACGACATATATTGAAATACACGCCATGTGGTTTTATTAAAAGGAAAAATGATGGAAATGAGATGGTTGTCTGGATTCAAACCTAGGTCCTTTGGAACCGGGTTAGGACCCTGGCCAACTGGTCCATCCCCATCATGGGTTTTATTATATTTAAACAAATATATATATATATATATATAATTTTTAAAAATACTACACACACTGTGTAATAATACATGAGCATAAATAAGAGGAACCCCGTGCCGAAGGTAGGTATGGAGGGATTTGAACTGGCGATAGCTTCGATAAACACCAGTGACTTTACCATCGACACTAGAATCATCCCTATATATTACTTAGTTAATATATATATTTATAATATTACAAATAAAGATGAAAAATAATTAGTACATGCCATGTGTATATGGGGTACACAACGTGTAACCTCTAGGTTGCCTCCCAGGAAGAGCCTTTGTTTTAGGTCATTGGATTGACTGACTTACCTTTGCTTACCTGAGATACAAGGTGGAGAGTTTTACCACCATGTCTTCCATGTGATGGTATGTCTTTAGCTACTGTCTGTTCACATTTAACGGTTGACCATCCTCCCTAGAAGTTTCTACCGCTCCATGGTGGAATATTCGTATGACATGGAATGGTCCTGACCATCTTGACTTTAGCTTTCCTGAGAATAATAGAAGACAATAGTTAAAAATGAGTACCATATCACTGGGTGGGAATGATTTTCAAGAAATCATCCGACCGTGGATTGCTCTCATCTTATCCTTGTACAGCGTGGCGTTCTCATATCCCTCTAATTAGATTTCGTAATGTTCCAACAGTTGGAACATACGCTTCTCTTCAGCTGCCTTCATATCAAAATTCAGGGCCATGATGGCCCAGTAAGCTTTGTTCTCTAACTCTATTGGAATATGCAATGGCTTTCCATAAATGAGGCGGAATGAGGACATCCCCAATGGCATCTTGAAAGTGGTCTAATATTCCCACAAAGCATCGTCTAGCTTCTTGGACAAGTCTTTCCTTGAAGTGTTCACCGTTTTCTCCAGAATCTTCTTGAGCTTACGGTTGAAGAGCTCCACTTTTCCACTGGATGAAGGATGATATGGAATCCCCATATGATTCTTCACTCCGTACGTAGACAATACTTTTTTCATCAATGTGTTGTCGAAGTGGGTCCCTCTATTGCTGATCAGTACATGGGGAATGTTGAACCTGCTAAAAATGTGCTTCTTTAAAAATTCCATGACCACCTTGGCCATGTCGGGTGTTGTAGCAATGACTTCTACCTACATGGAGACATTGTCAATGTAGACCAGGATGTAATTGTTCCCAAAATATGGGGGAAATAGACCCATGAAGTCGATTCCCTAGAAGTCGAAGATATCAACCTCCAATATGGGGTGTTTGGGAATCTCATCTCTATGATCCACATTACCACTTCTTTGGAACTGATCAAAATGGGAAAAAAGTATCGGGAATCTCTACGTATGATGAGACAGAAAAATCCAGGTTGCAGGATCATTACTATAGTATGGTCTGGCCCATGATGTCCTCCAACTGGAGAGGCATCACAGAATTCTAGGACTCCATGAACTTCAGTTTCCGGGATGCAACGTTGGATCACCCCATCCCCACATGATCATAATAGTAGAGGATCTTCTAAAAAGTACCTCTTGACATTAGAGAGAAACCTCTTCCTCTGATGGAATGAGAGGTTGGGTTGGATGGAACCTATAACCAAAAAATTATCAATATCATCATAACAAGGTCTAGGTGATTCTTTTTCTGAAAAGATGTTATCATTAGGGAAATCCTCCATGATCTCTCAATCTTCCTCCATCTCCAAATGAGGTAGCTCCGGGTAAGAGAGATTATCAGAAACAACATTCTCACTCCCTTTCTTATCTCAGATCTCTAGATCAAATTCTTTTATGTGGTGTACCTAATAGATCAGTCGTGGATTCACATCTTTCTTGTTCAACAGATAATTTAGTGCTACATGGTCAGAATAAACAATAACTTTAGATAGCACTATGTAATAATGGAACTCGTTAAATGAAAAAAATAACTACCAACATCTCCTTTTCTGTGGTATTGTGGTTCATATGTGCCTCGTTGAGTTTTCTTTTGGCATAATATATGGGTCTGAAAATTTGGTCAAGCCATTGGCCCAACATTGCTCCCACTGCATAGTTGCTGGCATCACACATCACTAAGAATTTCTCCTCCAAGTTGGGAGAAATCAACACTTGAGATTTCACCAGGCTCTGCTTCAGGTGTGCAAAATCTATGGTGAATGCCTCATCGAAATCAAAAACGACATCATTTGTAAGAAGGCTTGTGAGTGGCTGATCTATCTTCGAGAAGTCACTGAAAAATAGCCTGTAGAAACCCGCATGCCCCTAGAAGCTGCAGATGACTTTGACGGAAGTCGGAATAGGATGTCGTGAAATTAATTCTATCTTTTATAGGTCCACCTCTATCCCCTTTGCTTAGATTCTGTAGCCAAGGACAATTCCACTTTGCACCATGAAATGGAACTTTTACCAATTTAAAACTAGGTTAGTTTTTTCACATTGTTCCAGAACCAACTCCACGTGCTGCAAGCAAGTGGTGCATGATTTTTCATAAACAGAAAAATCATCCATAAAAACCACTAGGATCTGTTCCATTATGTCATGGAAGATAGCCAGCACACATCGCTGGAAGGTGGAAGGAGCATTGAAAATGCCAAAGTACATCCTTTGGTAAGAAAACATACCATAAGGGAATGTAAATGTGATATTCTCTTGATCCTCTGGAGAAATGGAAATCTAATTGTAGCCGAAATAGCTGTCGAGGAAGCAGTAAAACTTGTAACCCACTAGTCTCTCTAGAATCTAATCCATGAAGGGAAGGGGGAAATGATCCTTCCTTCTGGCTTCATTCAGATCTCTGTAGTCTACACAGACTATGCAACCCGTGACAGTGCGTGTAGGGATGAGCTCATTCTTGTCATTTGAAATCATAGTGATACCCCCCCTTTGGGTAACACTTGTAGGGGACTCACCCATAGACTATATGAGATGGGGTATATGATTCCTACATCCAGTAACTTGATTACCTATTTCTTCACAACTTTCTTCATGGGGGGGGGGGGGTTCAGGCATCACTCTGGTTGCCGATATGGTTTTTCTCCTTCTTCGAGAAACACCTTGTGGGTGCAAATGGTAGGGATGATTACCTTAAAGTCTATAACTTTCCATCGATTAACCTATTTTTTCCACTTCAAAACCTACAGAAGTTCATCCTCTTGATCTTGTGATAGTGTTGCACTAAGTATGATGGGAAATGTCTAATGGGGTCCCAAATACATGTACATCAAAGAAGATGGGAGAGGCTTCAGTTCTACTACAAGAACCTTTAGAATTGAAGGTAAAAGTGGTTGTACCTCTACCCTCTATAGAATTTTGGTAATAACAACAAATTTCCAGTAGTGGCCACTCTGGCCTTCTAGGAATTGAAGGTCCTCTGGTGCTTCATCTACTGGAAAGTCTAGAAAAACCATGTCATCTAAGGTGGAAGAACATACCAGATCATCAATTTTCCTTCTAAAGTTCTCATCCATGGTGGTCACTACATACCATCCCTCATGCTATGATAATGATTCTTTATTTATGGATTTCAGGACATTATAGGAGGCTATTTTGTCCCCTACTTGGAAAATTAGGTCCCCCCTAGTGCACACCGAGCAATACTTTCCCAGTGGCCAAGAAAGGCCTTCCCAAGATGAGAGGCACCTCCTGGTCTTCCTCCATGTCAAGGATGATGAAATATTCATGGATGATTATCCTTACCACCTTTACCAGCACGTCCTCAATTATCCCGATCAAATATTTGATGGATCTATTAGTAATCTAAATGGATACTTGGGTACGATTCAGATCGTCGAGACTTAGATTCTTAAAAACTTTAAAGGGCATGAGGTTGACGCTGACCTCTAAGTCGTAGAGGTCCTCCCCAAACTCACATGGTCCAATAGTGCATGAGATAGTGAAGCTACCTAGATCCTGGAGCTTGGGAGGAATCAAATATTGTATGAACACTGAGCACTCCTTGGTCAGTGTAATGGTTCCTAGGTCCTCCATATTTCTTTTGATGGAGAGGATCTCCTTCATGAATTTCTCATACATTGGCATCTGTGTCAGTTCCTCTACAAATGGAATATTAATGTGTAGCTACACGAACACTTCCATGAATTTTCTAAACTGGTGGTCTAAGCTTTCTCTGTATCATCCTCTCTGGGAAGGGTAATGCAAGCTCGAACAGTTTTACAGCCTCATGTACTTTACCCTATTAAGCCTCTTTTTGTGGACCTTTGGATGGGGAGGGGTCTGTAACTATACCCTCTTCATCAGTAGGGGGTGTAGGTGCACCTGGTTGTGTCGGTTCCTTCTGTTGTATATCCTTTCCACTCTGTAGTGTGATAGCTTGGGCATCCTCCCTTAGGTTGTTGTCAGTGTTACCTGGTAGTGTACCGGGTTGCCTCCCGGAGAGTTGGTTTTCCAACTGGACAATTTGGTTCTCTAGGCCTTGAATGGAAGCCTCCTGATTTTGGAATCTAGACTCAGTTGTAGATATAACCTTGTTCATGAGATCCTCTAACCTTGAGGTGTTCTACTGCTGAGGTGGCTGTGCAGATGGTGGAAGTAGTGGCTGCCGGAACTTCTGCGGGCGAGGGTTTTGATACCCTTGATGCTGGTAAGAGCCCTGCTAGGGCTTCTGTTGACTCAGGTACTGGCTCTGATATAAGGGCTGATCGTAGTCGAGCGGTCACTGGGGCAGAGGATTCTGCTACTATTGGCCCCAGCCTGGGTTTTGGTGATCGTGCCATGCTGGGTTCTGGTACTGCTGGTACTGGTTCGACCGTTAGTTTGGAGCAACATAGATCACCTTTCTTGTTGAAGGGATGACTGTAGGTCCTGTGCATTCTCCCATGATTTGGTTATCACCACATTCACTACATGCTGGATGGTTTTCCACATTTACTTGTGATGTGCCCTTTAGATTTAGCATGTCGATATTTTTGGACACAATGTCCAACTAGGAAACAAGAATAGTAGTGGCATCGATATTGTGTATACCTCATTTTTTATGCCCTGATCGGAATTCCATTGGAAGATATTGGATGAAACATCTTCTATTAGATTTAAAAGCTCTTCGGGGGACTTCCTTATAATCGTACCTCCAGTAGCAGCATCCACCATAGACTTGGTATTCGTCGTCAGTCCTCCATAGAAGGTTTGGACTTTCATCTAGAGTGGGAGTCTGTGGTGTGGGGATTTTCACAACATCTCCTTGAAACACTCCTATGAATCATACAACAAATCCAAGTCATGCTTATAGAAGTTTTTTATTTCATTCCGCAAGGTTACCATCTTTGATGGTGGGGAAATTTTGGACAGGAATGCCTAGGCTAGCTCCTCCTAGGTGAGGATAGTTAACTGCAGAAAACCTTTTATCCAGTCTTTCTCCTTATCCCTGAGAGAGAAGGGGAATAGGTGAAGAAAAATGGAATTTGTGGACACTCCGTGGAAGTGGAACGTGTCACAGAACTTTAGAAAATTGGAGATATGGGAATTGGGGTCTTCGCTTGGTAGGCCACTGAATTGAACTGTGTTTTGGATCAGCTACATGATAGAAGGATTGATCTCGAAGTGATGGGCCTACACCAATGGACGAATGATACCTGTGTTATCTCTGTGAATAGAGGGTAGGACATACTCCATGGGATTAGGACGTGGAGGTGGTTTCTGAGGGAGTGGAGGCGGAAGATATTGTTTCTCCTAAGGGGCGAAGTAAGACCCCTGACCTGGCTGTAGGTATGGAATCCACTCCAGTTTGAACTGTTGGAGTTGTTGTGGGCCATATCTTGGAGCAAGTGGAGCATGCTGGTTCTAGATGTCCTCAGGAAAAATGGCTATCCACCTCCTTGGACAACAGTTGGAGTTCCCTCATCATTATTCATCATTGGATTATTTTGGTTGCGTTTGTCTATAACTATACGTCGTCGCCGTAAAAGTGTTCATTCGATCTCTAGGTCAATGAGGAGAAGTTCCGAGGACTCAGTGATTTTGGAATGAGTAAGGTGGCCGTGCATATAGCTATGAACCCACACAACACTAGACACACAAAGAGTAAATGAGGAAGAGGAAAGATAAATAGAAATGGGGTTAGAAAAGAGATGTTTGGAAATTTTTAATTTTTAATTTCAATAAATTTGATACAAAATTGATTTAAACAAAAACAAATCTAACTCTTGATTCTCCAGCAACAGTGAAAAAATTTGGAAATCCTTTCTCTCGAAGTGTTATTTTCAGCTATCCCAATTATATTACCCCAATGAGTATAGTACCAGTAAGGGGTCGATCCATAGGAAAAATGAGTTATTTTTGTCTTGCTTATCTAGTTTGTAATTGATTTAATGAATTGTACTGAAATATAAAGATAATTTTTTTATGTTTTTATGAAAAGGTTATTGTATTTTAGTTTCATAGAAAATTTACATAAAGGATAAAGGAAAAAAATCAGAATTTGGTTTTGATGCAAATTTGGAGAGATATGTGTTGGGGCTGTGGATTTTAAGAAGTTGTTTTTAAATCAATTTTCTTATGATGTTGTGTTGTTCATAATAATTTACATCTCTGGGATTACTTATGTAACAGAACCCCCATGTTATGTTATGTTTTTTTTAAATCAATGGAAGTCAATTTCATTGGTCTAGAAATTGATTTCTCTTAATTTATATTAATTTCAGACCTTTTGAGACGATTAAAACACCCAACAGTCATGTATATTTTTAACTGTAATTCCTTAAGGATCCCTTTAAATCCCATTATTGGTGTGATATGATATTTCTATTGATATTTGAAAAGGGTTAATAAAGAATTATGAGGAATAAAGGAAGAAAAATACGATTACATCATCACAATTGATAAATTACAACATTCATTTGTCCACAACACCAACACATAGGGAATTTAGATACTCATAGAGTAGCTATTAATTAAATAACTTGTAGTACCTAGACACATTCTATTGAAAGCTTTAGAGCAAAGGTCGTTGGGAAGGTAGCACAGAAACACCTTCCTTTCTCTCTTCTCTCATATTCTTTCTCTCTCTTCTTCTCTTCTAGGCCATACCCAGAGTGTTCTACCTTCGAATTAAATGAAATATTAATGAATCAATGACTAACTCCCAAACTTGGAGGTCCTGCCACAAATTTATAGATTTTAGGAGTACACGGCGTGTACCGGAAAGTACACGGTGTGTACTCTTATCAATGCGCTTTTCCATTGTTTTCTCCACTGATGGGTGACCTAACACACTATCTTTGAGTTGGAACAGGGTGCTTCCTGGTAAATGGAGGTACACGGTGTGTAGCGCCTCTATGCATGGCATGTTTTCTCTTTCATCGGCCACAAACCACTTCTATAAGGGAATACACTGCGTGTAGACTGATGTACACGACGTGTAAAGGTTACCTGGAAACATGGGCATATAGACTTCTTCTCAGCCACCAACTGCTTCTAGAAGAGGATACCAGGCATTTATATTATGTACACGGTGTGTACATACTTCTGGTAACTTGTGAATTTACTTTTCTAGGCCCATCTGTGTTGGGGTTCTAGTATACGGTGTGCATCTGAAAGTACATAGCATGTAGTTTGGAATTTTTTATTAACTTTCCCCCAATTTGTGTCTTTTTCATTGAAATAACTGAAAAGCATTATTATCACCAGATTACAACATTTTATCTCCAAAAGAACTTGTATCTGGTGAAAACATATTTAAAAAACTTGATAAAATGTACGAAAATGTATACACAAATCAGGCACATCAAAGGACATGAAAACATAACTCATTCTTATATGATGTATGTACCAATGTTTTTTATGCAACCAATTTATATATATATAAAGTCAAAAGGAAGGAAATTAGAGTCCTGGTTTATAGATATGTCCACTCTCATACAAAAAATAGAGTCCCTAGTCTGAGAACCAACTCAAAACACTTAACACCATTTCTATAAAACCCAAACAAAAATCACAACAAGAAAAAATATCCAAAATTAGTTCTTGTGATGGAGCACTGATCTGATTCCACTATGTCATGAAACAACCTATTTGGGCCTTCTTAACTAATGATAAGCTGAGAGAGACTATCCAAAGACCTCCTCCAATGGTCTAAGGATTGGATACCAGTGATGAGTATGCATAACACTCACATGGGAGGCCTTATCCTATGGTAACTATATATAGACACATATCTCCAAGACCATACAATGATAAAATAAAAAATAAAACTAATAAAAAATTCATGCATACATCTGTATTACACAATCAGAGTATAATGAAGAATACTGGAAAGTATAACAGAAAAAACAAGCCCACCAAAAACTATAAGGAAATATAACCTACTAGTAAGAGAGGACTACAATAAAATGTGAATCCTGGAATGAACCATGATCTTTCTAGACCAAATATAAGACATGTTTAATCATGGTCCACCAAGAACCATGTTGAATGGCCTTTCATCTGTATAAGATGAGACACATGCGGGCAGAGCCTATGCAGGGGTAAGTATTACAATAACCAGTAGGACACCCCAAAATCACTAAGCATAAATCATCTAGAGTAGTCATCTCATCATAACATATGTCAATCATAATAGGATACACACAATAATACAGCTAGATATAATCAAAGTATATTCTAAGTCTCATGTTAAGGTCACAACTGCATTTTCAGCCTAAGATTATACTAGAGACTTCGTAACCACACTTTCCCATGTGAACTCACTCTATGAGTTTGATATCATTGATGGCGTCTATCTGATATATCATGCTCATAGAGTCTCACCATAATTAAGTACACACTGGAAGTCTAAAGTATCGATACATAGATGGGGACCACACCTAGGGATATGGGGTATACCCACAACCAAATTTGGATTAACCCTTTATGTAAGGGATCAAATTCCATTTACAGTTGCTCACATTTACTCTGATAACCCCACCTAGAAAAAAATACGATAGAGGATTCCATCTTAGGACTCTATTGGGGGGGGAGATTATTATATCTCTGTTTGAAACTAGTCCCTTAGAGAGGATCAAAATCCTATTCCTAAGGCATAATTCCATATTATACCCTCACAAAGATAGATCGAGGGAATTCACCCTTAAGGAAATTAGTCCATGTTGAGACTCTAATCCATATTTGAAGAAGTACATAGTGTGTAAGTAGGGTATACGACATATAATTCTAGACCTCTTCATACCAATGTTAATTCCCATGTACCTCTGCCCATGACCGTATATATCAGGACATGCCTGTGTACTGAGGTCGTGGAATGTACCCTACCGTATTTGAGAATAGGTCCCTAACTATGTACTCTACCCTTTCCTATGTACCTAGCCATGTTCATTCTTGTGTATCCTCCAAGATACATGTTTAGCCTCCAGACACAGGTCACACAGTTTGTGGAAGGGACCACATGGAATGTGATCCTTATCTCTTATGTAGAAACCCTAGTGTCATTTCTAGGGACCCACACGACGTGTATCTTCGGATTACACATTGTGTTGTTCAAAAATTTCCAAAACCCATAGGTTCTTCCCATGTCATCAGTTCCCACCACCGTTACTACTAGATACTCCAAAAATACCTCACATGGATCATTGATATGGGTCACCCATGTTCTGTGATCACTGTAGATCCATTTTTGGATTTCTGAATAAATCAAGAAGACCTCCATTTGTGCGTGCCATAATAACACTCCCAATAGGGAAAATTTGAACCATTAGTTTGATCTTACTCTATTCATCATCCACCATCTTTGATCCCCAATCATAGCCTCAATCATAAGTCATACTCATGGTATTGATCTGTTGTGCTAAAGAAATGTCGCACAATGATCAACTATCAAGTATCCATTGAACCATGGTCTAGAAAAATTTCATGTGATGAACATGTGAATAAATGGGAGATAAAACCATAAAAAAACAAATGTAAGGAATAAACCTCTACCTTTTTTCATTTTTTCCTTAGTATATATTCATATAATATATGAATGAAGAATAAAATAATCAGTAAAAAACAAACAAAAATAAATCAAATTTATTTAGATCAACTGTCAATGTGAGGATCCATTATTGTTTATGGAATTGATCTATATTGACACAAGATAAATAAATGGTATAAATATAAAAAATACAGACATCCTACCAGCAGTTCAGATCAATATATTTATAAAGAATAATCCTATATCCTAGTCATTAGAGATATCTGTGAAATTTGATGTCATTGGCGATCCTTGTGATATCGATTCGATTCTATAATCTGTTGTTGTTCACCAACACCTCTCTAAGATCTCCTATTTAGTTCTATAAGGTTATGAAGATAACCCTAGGACTCACCTATAATAGGTTTTTTATAGAGAAATCCTAGGTCACTGTGTCAAAACAAACAAACAAATTAATTCAATTAATTTATTTTATTATTTTTAACTGTGATGACTTTTTAGAAAGCCTCTAACGATGACAAAGATTATTCCATGCCTAGAGTAAAGACTATATCCAGACTCAATGGTGGTCTCAAATTTTTGATCATAGACTATATTTAAGAGTTATTATACATTTTCAACAAAACTTTGTGCATGCGATATTAATATATTTAATTTTATCTAAATATCAATTCTAGGCTCACCAAGCCTCAAAATATCAAGCCATATCAGCACTTGGTTTGAAACTATTACTCAATATACTTTAAATATTTACATGAAAAAACGAAGACATTAAAATTTATAATGATTTTATTAGGATATTATGTTCATGTTAACCATCTTGAGGATGTTTTACATGGTCACATTGGTTTGTTAGTAATGATGGAAGTTCATATAAAATAGGTACAAAACTCTTACAGTTTAATGGTATGGAGTTAATATATTTTTAAAAAATAAATTTTTTTAGGTATCAAATAGTCATTAAAAATAAACATTATTCGTAGATTATTATTTTTTTGTTTAATGGTTAGTTAATTTAATAATTTTTTACATACATGTTGAACTTAATCGGTTTAATTTAATAATTATGATTATTTAACCATTTCAGGATATATAATGGAATATAATATACCAATTTTGATCATATTTAACAATTAAAATTTTATTATAACTATCCATAATGTTAATGATGAAAAATGAAATACATTATCCAGGGAGGTGTTAAACCGACCATAATATGGGTGACATTTTAATTTTATAAGAATTTAATGGAAATTAAATAATGGGCATTTCATTAAAAAATAAAATTTTATTATATTTATGATTATAATTTATTTATAATTTTTATGGTTGAAATATATTTATATGATGAAGAAGAAGAATATTTCAATGAATAAAAATGTAAAATAGTGATTAGGAGTTCCTACTTTACTCCTTGGGATGACTCCCTTACCAATTGGATTATGCATTCAAAGGGTGATCTTTTGATGAGACCAGAACCTCTAAGAAATGGATAAGAGTTTTTAGGATATAATTTAGAAGTATTTTGGAAAAAATAATAAGATAAAAATGTGAGGAGAAGTGGGGTGGTTAAGGGTAGTATTTATAAGGGTACGAGAGGAATGTTTTGAATTAAATATTCATTGGTTTATTATTTTTGCTCAAGATTATCAATAGTGATGATTCATGTGACTATATAAAGTATTTTTTGTTTGTTATTGGTCCAATTAATATGGTTACACTATTTTATATGGTGGTGAATATAAATTTTTAAATGTAATAACAAATCCTTTTAAATAAAAAATAATCAAAGTTAGTATTATTATCACATATAGATAAGTGTAGTGAGATTATGTTCAATAGATGTAATGTAATTAAAAAAATAATACATTGTTTTTATAGTAGTTTAGTTCAAGGTGAACCCACTCCAATCTTCACTCTTATTTACTCCTTGAAAAGAATTGTACTCACTAAGAACCTCACTTTTGACAAGAGTGATAACCTTTTACAAACCCTACCTTTTAATTACCCGTAGGATCAACCAAAGACGTAATTTTATATGGACCAAAGTAAAACTAAAAGCATAATTTTATTTCAGTATTTTCAACCCAAGTAATCACCTTTTGGTTAGAAGGAATAACCAATGATATTTTGAAGTAAAAGCTTAAAATAACTATTACAATATAAATAGAAATGAAATAATACGCTGATGAAAACCAATATGAAACAATAAAGACACTATATGAGTAAATGATTTGAATGTTGATGTATTTTGATGTATTTTAATCACTTTAATAGAAATGGATCATATATGAATGATTATTTAGATCACAGTAATGAGATAATATTGTTTGGAGAAAATATTTAACATTATTCTATCTTTCTCATTTTCTCACTCTCAAACTACAAAAGATGGTATCATTTATTGTTGATAATTATATATATTTCATTATTATCTTCAGAAATTTTTAATTGAGTTTACCATGATAAAAAAATGGTAGTCTACCTAATCATTAACTTCATATTAGTGTTGATCACATGGGATTTTATTGAAGGAAAATCATATATTTCCACAGGTTATAAATAATAATATCTATAAAAAATATCATTAAATGATATTTGAAATACCTTGTGTTTAATCCTTTTATAAATAATTAAAATACACTTCACATGTGATCATTTTTATATATATTTAAATTAAAAAATTATAAAACAATTAAAAACATTCATCTAAACTTTTTGTGAATAAAGATAATAAAATAACAAAAAATGGGGTATCAAAACTTGACCAATTTTCAAATTATATTATGAAAATTGTTTATCAAAACATTTAGAAATTATATAGAAATAATTCATAATCAATTTGATGTTACTTTGAAAAATAATTTCCTAAACATGTATTATCAATATATAGGAAACAAGAATTTAAGCATGAAATAAAAATACTCAAAAAAAACATGCACATAAAGGTAATAGATGATTTATATGTAAATGTAATAATATCTTTGTGAAGTTATAGTTTTATAAATTTAAATATAAAACTATTTAAGATATATAAAAGTAATCAAAAAATTTATTTAGGTTATGTAAAGTTAGACCAGAGTTTCCATTCTTTATGAAAAGGTTAGTTCAAATACCTATGTAAAGGTAAAATAATTACTTTCATAAAGGTAATAAGAAGCATCTGTATCTGCATAAATATAAGATGTATGATTCATTAAGGTAAACACAATGAATTATAATCTTCATAAGGGTATATTATGGATTTCATGATTATCATATATGATAATAATTATGTAAATCATAGTAATGTAAGCATGAAACATATTTTTATAAACATGAAAAATAATTATCATGTTTTTGTTATGTTCAGTATGCACACCCATTTGAGATCTGCATGATGTTACTAGAGGTGAGATGTCTCTCTATATATGCATGAAACTATTTAAAATTATCATTTTTCATTTTCTCAGTGTGTTTTGAGGTCATATATATAATAAATATATATAAAAATTGACCACGGTGTAAGTAATTCATTTTATTAAAAATGTCCTTCAAGCTGTGTGAAATACTATAAATGAGTATAACAGACTGTAATCTTGAAAGTCAAAAATTTAAATATAGTTTGCATGAGTCGAGATCCTCAATATTACGTGATCTTATAATAACATCATTCATACTTAATTAAATAATATTTAAAGATTATTTTATGTGTGTTTCACTTCATACACAAGATTTACTACAAAATGTGTATAAGATGAAGTCAAGTTCCTATATATATCAAGTAAAATCAATGTGATCTATAAGAAAAACTATGTAAAGATCAAGTGAAGCTACTGTGAGTATGAAGCTCATATGAAGCAACCATGAGTGTGAAGTTCACGTGAAGCTACTATGAGTGTGGATCCCATGTGAAGCTATCATAAGTGTGAAGTGGAGTACCAACTGTGTGGTATTGATCACACCAATAAAAAACTTATCATGAGAGATTGACTGTGTGAACAAAATTGACTGCCTGAAGGCTAGTACATGTAGCTTAACATCTTAAATTCACAAAATTAAAATATAAATAATATAAAAATTAAACTAATAAAGAATAAATATTAACAATTAATAATATTATTCTGAATTTTAATTGACCAATTAATGAAATAAATAATCAATATGTGATATTAAATATGAGAATTATTAACTGTGAGTAATTTTAATCAGAAAAATTTTACAATTATTAATAAATTAAAAATAACAATGTCAACCAAACATAAAACTAAAAATCCCCCATTTTTTATAAATTAAAAAATTGAACATTTAATTTCAGTTATACCAAAATTCTCCCCGATTACTAAATTTATCAAAAAGATAACATATAATTAACATTTAATTATGAACTCTCCCAAAAAATTATCCCCCTTTCAAATGTTTTATAATGTATTGTAATTAAAAATAAATTATAAATAATAAAAAAATAAAAAATTTATCCCCACCTAAATTATTATAAATAAAACTTTAAATTTTTTAAAAAATGCTAAATATTTTTAATTTTTTATAAAATAGTTAATAATAAAAATAATTAAACTTTTAAAAATATAATCCACTTGAATATATGTATGAAAATTATAAAATCTTATATATTTAGTAGAAATTAGAGTAGTAAGCAACAAAACATCACTTCTATTTATGAAAAGAAAATTTAATCATGTAAATACAATAGATCTATTATCACTTTAAAAAAATAATAAACATTTAATAATCTAACAATTAAAGATAAATGTCCATAGTTTTATGTTTGAATTTAATTTTCTCAAAATTTATAGAATCTAATATTTTAATAAAAGTATCTACAAGTTTATTTTCTATTGAAATAGACTCTAAAACAATGTCTCCTTTTTTTCAATGATATATTTAAAGGTGAAATATAAAATCAATATCTTTTGTGTTATAATGTTGTATAAATTTTTTATATATTTAAATACCAGATTTATTATCATAGTATATAGAAATTTTGTCAAAAATAAACATCAAAACTGATTATATTTGTTTTATCCACAAACTTTGTGCTCAAAAACTAGTATCCACAATATAATCTTCTATAGTTATAGATAATGAAACTGATAGTTTATTTTCACAATTCCAATAAATTAAAACCTTTCCATGTATATGACATGTACCTAATGTTCTCTTCTATAAATCCTGCAACCTCTAAAGTTAGTGTCAAAATTATATAACAAGCCAAAGTAGTTTGGATTGGAGTAAAATAAACCAATATTAACAGTTCCTTTATTATATCTAATTATTATTTTAGAATCATTAAAGTGAATTTATTTAAGATTAGATTAAAATCTTACACACATGAAAACTAAGAACATAATATCAGTCCTTGATGCAGCCAAGTAAACAAAATTACCTATCATGCCTCTATAAAATTTAATGCCATCACATTTTCTAGATTCTTCTATATTAAGTTTATAATTAATAACCATTATGGTTTTTATAATTCTACCTGAATCATTATTAATCATTTTTTATAATTTCTCTTACATATTTATATTTGTTAAAAAATATACCATCTTTTCCTCGAAAAATTTGCAATCCCAGTAAAACTTTTAGTTCACCCATTAAGCTCAATTTAAATTCACTTATAATTAAATTTTAAAAATAATTACTAAGAAAATAATTTATAGAACCAAATAAAATGTCATCAATATATATTTTGACAATAAAAATATCATTATAAATCTTATTTATAAACAAATTTGGATATACATTTCCTTTATTAAAACCATTTTCTAACAACAACAATGTTGATATTTTATACCAAGATCTTATAGGTTTCTTAATTCCATAAAATTATTTTGATTGTTTAAAAACATGATTTGAAAATTTATCTTTTTAAAATCCATGTGGTTGATTAAAAAATCCTCTTTATAAATTAAACCATTCCAAAATTTAGTTTTCACATCCATTTGAAAAAGTTTAAATTTTTAGAAACAAATATAATATTTTAAAATAATGATTTATTCTATTCTTAGAAAAAAGAGAACAATAATCATCAAAATCAACACCTTATTCTTAAATATATCCTTGGGAAACTATCATAGTCTTATTTTTAATTATATTACAGTATTCATCCAATTTATTTTGAAAATTCAACTTAGTTCCTATAATTTTTTTTATCTTTATACAATTCAACCAGATTTTAAAAACTTATTTATTTTAAAATGATTATGTTCATCATGCATGTAATTGGTTTAAATAAAATAATTAAAATCTTAAAAAATATTTATAGGCTCAAAATCAGCAACAAAAGCAGTATTTTCATCGATATTTAAACCATATTTTATGGTTTTAATACCTAATTTTAAATTGTAAATAAAATTTTCAAGTGGACGATCTTTAAGTGTTTTATAGTTCTCAAGATTAGGTTTAGAAGACATATGAACCCCTAAATTAATGCATTTTCATTATCAGGTTTATCTTCAGTAATGTTAAACTCTTTAAATTATTCATTAAAATTATCTAAATTTGAAAAATTATTTTTCTTTATTTTCATTGAACTTTACAGGAATAGATTCTTCAATAGAAATAGTTATTTTATTATATACTCAATTATACTATTAATTATTAGAGTATCCTAGAAATATACCGTCATAAATTTTAGCATAAACACTATATAAGTGATCCTTAGTATTTAAAACAAAAAAATTACTCCCAAAGATTCTAAAATTAAATATTTTTGGAATTATTTTCTTTAAGTAGTTCATAAGGGGTTTTATTTAGAAAGGGCCTGATAAAAACACTATTTAAAATGTAACAGGAAGTATTAATATATTCTTACACAAATATATTTTATTTTAATAAATTCATTAATCATGGTTCTTTCCATTTATTGGATAGTTCTATTTTTTATATCTATAACACCATTTTTTTAGTGTTCTAGGATGAAACAATAAGAAAGTATTCATTGTCTTCATAAATGTTTTCAAATTATAAGCTAGTAAAATCACAAACTTTATCACTTCTAATTGATATTATTTGGTATAACTTTTTATTTTGAATTATCTTACATAAATAAAAAAACATTCTTAATATTTTAGTTTTATTTGTTAAGAAATATATCCAAGTAAATCTAAAAATTCATTAAAAATTACAAAAACATAATTTTTACCTCAAAAAGTATAAGTCATCATAGGGATAGTTTCATGAACCAACCTAATTCATCCTTCAATTGGATACTCGATCCAATATAAAACATACCTGAGGCATTTTCCTGATCACCCTAGGATGAAAACTATTGCTAGGATCTCAGAACTGGATCAATCATAATAATTGTACCCTTAATAATGTGACCAATTCAATAATAAAATATTTAAGTCTAATTAAGTATCTTAAATAAAAGGAATAAACTAGATTCTGATAATAAAAATGGTAAAATCACATTCATATAAATGGAACATAAATGGTAAGCATCAAAAAAAATCATATCCACTAAGAATAATGGCTAAAGATAACTAATAAATACATAACCCAAAAGGGAAAACAACATAAAACAAATTACCCACAATATACACATGAGATATGACCAATATCCACATATCAATAAGTAAGTACCATAGAGAATGTAAAATTAATTATAAAATGTGATCCATTTTATACTAGTTTAATAATAAAATGTAAGACAGGTTTTCAATCCAAAATTATGATAAATAAAAATCACACATTGACACATTTCAAAAAAATGCATCTATTTGGATTAATTGAGAACAATCACTTGAAAAAACCCTTTTTTGCCTCAAACTGTTTTTAGAAAACTAACCCCAATTATTATAAGATAAAGAAGTGTGTAATCAAATACTTTTTCCAAAAAAAAATTAAAAATTTAGGACCCTTTGATTGAAACCATGAAATTAGTTAAAACCCATTTTCCTCTTTCAAAACATTTATCGAATTCTAATTTCAAAAGCACAGCACTTTTCTTTTAAAAACTAGTTTCCAAATCATTTTCACAAACCAATTTAAAAGTGAAAAAATAATAACTCAAACAAGAGTAAAAATATATAGAACCCAAAAAAACATTCCAAAATATCTAATAAGAATAACAGTTCCATAAACTAATAAATAATAGTGTATATAATCAAGTATAAAAATTGGAATTCCATAAGTCATCCAAAATGATAAAGCATCATGGGGAATCTATTATGAATTGAGTATAATGGTCTAAACTAGAAACATGATTATTAGGAATACACTACTGAACCTATCAAGATCGAAGGTATTCATGTAGGGCTATTCCGAAATAAAACTATTAGGTGCACAATGCAACGATAGTACCAAAAATAGTTCCCCTAGATCACTTGATCTAGTGGGATATACTCAATCACACAAGCTCCCTTAGTACAATGGGATACACTCTTCAGTTAAAACAATATCAAAACTGGGGAATTAACTTATCCATACCTCTACTTAGTCCCCTAGGACTCAAATCGATGTGTCCAATCACATTCATCAATATATCAAAATCAATAAATCTTTCCTCACTACTTACACCCTCAAAAGAAACAGACCCTCCACATTTTTTTCACAACTCGTAAATCATAAAACATTCCCCTTGGGTCACAATTCACATAAATCAATAAGAAATATCCACCTCAAGGATCATCATTTAAAAAAGGGTCTCAATAGGGTCTCACACACCACACATAAAACATTTTGAAAACAATCAAAGTTCCAAAATAAAATTTATCAAAAGGAATCATATTGCCAAGTCATATCTCAATGGTTTGATATTACACTCCAAATAAATATTAAAATAACCTTAATATTATTTGTAAATCATTTTCCAAAGTAAATGACTCAAAAAAATTTGGAAGAAAATCATTAAGAATCAACACATTTTTATTAAAAAATCCCAATGGTCTTTACATACCATATACAATTGAAAACACATCCCAAACTAGGCCAAGGTGATTCAAAACATCAAGCTCTATTTAAAATGATTCTTTCAATGTTTTCAAAACACTTTTAATTTTAAGTCACCATTTATAACCCCAATGGAAAAAACATCAGAAGCCTAATACCAAACTTCCCAAGTTATTTTACAATCAAAATTATGTCAAAAAAATAAAAAATTACTTAAAACCATCCTTTAAATAACTTAACACTATTTTTAATTTCTAGTACCAGTTTAAATGACAAGTAAAACACTTATGCCAAATTTAAATTAAATTTGAACACATTTAAAAATACAACCAATCTACCACACATAGATATGAATTAGAAAATAAGGTATTTAAAATTACCAAGAACCCAATTTCATGTAAACATATGGTAAATCACAAAAAAACATACCTAGTTTCAATGAAGACCAAGTCATAAGTAATCACTCATGTCAATGAATTCTTCAATAAGAATCGAGAGATCACATGAAATCCCTCAAAAGAAAAATACCCATGAATAAATTACCCCTATCCCTAAAATCAAACCTGATATCCTCCAATGTTTGAAGGGAAGAGGGAAATCCAAAAATAAAGGAAAGTGAAGGAAAAACAAATAGGAATAGAGGGATTACCTTAATGTAATACTCAATAAGAGAGGTTGGAGAAACATGAAAATTTAAGGAGGGAAGAACCTCCCATGGGGTGGGACTACCCTAGATGAATGAGATGAAAAGAGGAGGGATTGACTCCCCATTAATTCAAATAATTTTAATTCTAGAAAAACATAAAAATTTAACACCTAGGAACTTCACATAATTTTCCCACATGGTTTGGTAATCCCTGTGGAAACCTTGTGGTTTCCACTAAAAGGAAAAACTGCCTTCACACTGTTTCATCTATGAAACTTTCATGGTTTACCTACCCATGAACTAACTATGCTAAATGATACTATCCAAACATAGGGTTATATCACTTTTCTATGACATAATTATCCTAAATGTGTGCAATCCATGCACCAGGAAACTCTCACAGAAAGGTATATTCACATAATTATTACTAAGAGTCACCCCAACCATGCACTACCCATATATTCCAAACAATTCAAATTGAAAAAATTGAAAACCTCACCACTTAAGTGTAGATGTATGGTTTCTTATAAACCATGTGCCACAAATAGTATGAAGAAAAAAATTTACTGAAAATTAAAAATTCATCCCAAAACTTATAAAAATTCAAATTCATCCAAAATTAATTAAAACAATTAATTGGAAACAAGGATATAGTTAAAAGGGGTATTAATTCTAAATAAATCAATATGTGGTGGTTATATAAATCTATTTGTATTAACAATATTAACCGGTATGGAATTTTCTTTGTGTTTATTACCTTTTAAACAATATCATAGACAAATAATTTATTTGCTTTGATCTCAGGTAGTTCATGAACCTATCCATGTATGTCCATTTTGTGTAATTTCAGAAAATGATAATTTTTCCACCTTCAATGTTATATTACATCATCTACTTCTACAATATTTAAGAATCATACATTATGCCCATCTATTTCAAAAAAATCAATAGAACAAATATTCTCTTTTATATTTTTATAAAATAAGATAGAATTATCTTTGAAAATTGAAAATTTATTATATTCAAATTTAACACTCATTTTATCATCATAAATATATAAAATATATATAAGGTTGTGTTTAAGACATATATATAATACTTTTTAAATTATTATAGATTAAAAAATTCATAATTTTTCAAATCCTCTAACCTTTACTTTCAAATTTTCATCAAAGATGAAAGGCCCTGCATCAAATGAATTAAAAGATATAAATTTATAAATATCTCTAGTCGTGCATCTTAAACATCCACCATCTATATACCATGTATCTTTAAGACTCTAATGACTGATCACCTGAAAACATAAAAAGTAGGAATTTTTTTGGTACCCATATTCGGGGTCCAACCGGATCAGTGATAAATTTATTGGGAACCCATATATATTTAAGACATTTATTATAGGGTAATAGAAAATAGAAATACTTATAAATAAAAATCTTTTTATGAACAAATGATTGAGTAAATATCAATGGGAATTAATTTGTATAGAGGTATTTAAAATTACATCTAAATCAGGGGAAACTAAAAACATTTCCTTAAATTCATTTCACAAAATAATTTTTTACGACTTAAAAGTTTGACTATTATAAGTGAAACCTATTTTATCTTTTTTAGGTTTGTTCATGGACATCATTTTATCAAATATTTCATTATATTGAATAAAAAATAAGGATTATATTAGGCTAGTGAATTACTTTTTAATATTTTCATTCTCTTTTTTAATAACCTCTAATTCATAAAAAAATATACCATTTGAACAAGATGCATTATTTATTAATTACTTATTTTATTTATTTGAGCATCTTATATTCTTTTTCAACTTTAGATAAATCATCATAGTTTTATTTAAATTTCATTTCTTTAGCTTCAAAATTTTTACAAATACAATAATTAGTTTTTTCATTATTATCTTTGATTTTCTTGTTGAGTAATCTACGTTTTGATACTTTAGAATCAACATTTATTTTTTAATTTTTCTTTATTTAAAGCATAAAATTTAATAGTTTCATTTTTATCTTTAAATTTATTATTTACGTTTTCTACATATCTATATAACTCTCCCATTCTCAAATAATTCTTCTAAAACTTTTCATTTTGTTAAGTTAATTATTTAACTCTAGTTTTGACATCATACTCATAACTTGAACTAGAATCAAAATCAGTGCTTAACTCATTCATAATATACGACATTATGAAAATGTTGTCCAATTAAATTTCACTCTTAGAATCTTCACTGATCGAGGAAAACTCTTCAAATAAACTCTATCCAACCAAGAAATATCTCTTTTATTTCTATTTATAAATATTATATTTCCCTTATTACTTTAATTAAGGATAATCTGAATTGATTTGTCCATTTTTCCTACACTCATAGAAAGTTAATTCAAAAGTATTATTGTATTTACTTACATTACCTTTTTTCTCTTCCATTTAGGTCATTCTTCAAATTACCTCACCTAGATCCATTCTTATAGTCCCTATTTATTTTTATATACATATAAAATTCTTTTGAGATGTTGTCTGTATCATACTTTTTAATTTTCTATAGATCAAATTAAGAAGAATTAGTGAAAGTATTTACATTATAATTAAAAATTACACCATTATTATTTTTATAATCCTTATCAATGATCTATTTTAGGTCAATTTTCAACTATAGGATATAAAAAGTTAGTTAATCTAAACTATGCTCTTTAAAATTATTACTTTGGTTTATAGACACTTCCTTTACATGACACTTATTTGGTAGTGATCCCAACACTCTTTATATTATTTTTGTGTCATAAAAGGCTTCTCCAATAATGCTAATATCACTGATAATACTCATGAAATGGTGGAACATCTAGTTGAAAAATTCATCCTAGTCTATTTTAATGACTTGGTACTCCACACATAACATTCCTGACTTTTTAATCTTTAGTGTATTTGAATTGTAGTGTGTTACTTATAGGACTTTCCATATCTTTGAATCTATCTTATAGTATGAAACGTGGATAAAAATGCCTTGATTTATAGGGAAATAAAAAATATTCATCACATTATAATTCAAAACATAGTTTACTGTATCATTTCCTGGATGTTATTCTTGATTACTTTCTAATATTTAATATGGTTTCACCATGATATTCCAAAGATAAACACTTAGTTTCTTCATGTATGATTTCATTCTTAACTTCCAATAACTATAATTATTTCCATAAAAATATAGTGACTTATGTGGAATCCATCCATATTTTAAATTAATTTACTCTACCTTTAAAAATTCTTCTTCCTTAGACTATTTGGTATATGATATTCATGTTAGCATAAAGAAAATAACGAGAAATAGAACTTAAATCCTAATTAATTAGCTCTGATAATAACTTGCGGTCTGGTTAAGATAACTATAACATTCTAGAAAGAGTGGGGTGTGAATATATCCTTTTAAAGTTAAGAAAAAATAAATGAAACAAAGAATAATTTGATTTTATTATTATTATCTCATGAAGAATAGTGTAGTGTAACTGTGTTAAAAAAATCTAATATAATGAAAATAAAAAAAGAACATAGGCTTTTCATAGTAGTTTAGTTCAAGTTGAAACTACTCTACTCTTCACTATTCTATAATCATCTATAAGAATTTAATTCACTAAGAATCTCACTTTTTAAATGTGTGATAAACTTTTATAGACCATACCTTTTACTTCCCTAGAGGAACAACCAAAGAATAAAATTTTCTGAGAACCAAAGAAAAATAAAAAACATGAATTTTTTTCAGTAGTCAAAACCCAAGGATCTACCTTGGGGTTAATATGTTTATATTATGATATTTTGAAACAAAATCTTAAATGAACTACTTAACACAACCAAAATGAAATAATACGATGATGAAAACTTGTATGAAACTATGAGGACACGAGAAGAGAAAATGATTGGAATGATGTTGTTGATAAATGAATTTTGATCAGTTTAATAATAATGGATAAAACATTGAATATTACTGTGATCACAATAATGGGACTATATTCATAGGAGTAAATCATTGAAAACATTCTTTCTTTATCTCTCTCTCTCTCTAAAATAACCAGATATTATATCATCTATTGTTGATAATTTTCTCTAGTTGGTTTTAATGTTCAGATATTTTCAATTGAGTTTCCCATTACTAACTAAAAAAATACCCCTCTTCATTAACTGTATATTATTCTCAAGAACACAATATTTTCTTGATATAAAATCATATATTTCGATGGGTTAGAAATAATAACATATAAGAAAAATATCATCTCCTGATATTTGAAATATCCCATGCTTATTCCATCAAAAAATAATTCAAATAAACATCCTGTGTTATCATTAGAACATAAATATAAATTAAAATATTATAAAACAATTAAAAACATTCATATAAATTTACAGTGAATAGAGATAACAAAATATCAGAAAAGTAGAGTATTGAAACTTGAGGAATTTTTGAATGATATTTGAAAATTGGTTGTTAAACCATTTGGAAATCATATATAAATACATAATAATATATTTGATGCTACTTTGAAGAAGGATTTCCTAAAATTTCATTATCACTCCATGGGAAATATGAATACAGGTGTAAAACAAAAATACATAAAAACACACAACCATGTAAATGTAACAGATTATTGTTATGTAAAGGGAATCGTATCAATGTGAAGGTAAAACTATATAAGGGTTAATCTTAAACAATTTAATATATGTAAAAGTATGCAAAATTGTAATTAGGTTACTTAAAGATAGATCAGATTTTCTATTCTTTATGAAATTTCATTTGTTATTAACTTCTTGCAAGACATGTGAAATACTGAAAATGAGTATTGTGGGTTGCAAGCCATCATGTCACAACTCTAAACACAATATGATCAAGTTAGACTCCTTTATATCATCTGATATTCTAATCACATTGTTTATACATAATTTTTTAATAACACTAGATTATTTCATGTGTGTTTTACTATGTACACAAACTTCACTATGAAATTAACTGAATATGAGGTCAACTTCTTGTATATATTGCATAAAATAGATGTAGACTATAAGGGAAACTTAGAAGACAAAGATTGACTATGTGAAGCTACTATGAGTATGAATCTCATGTGAAGCTAATGTGAGTGTAAAGATACCATAAGTGTGAATATCATGTGATTTTACCATAAGTTTGAAGTGGACTACATACCATAAGACAACACCAATAAGAAACTTACGATTAGTGATCAACCATGAAAACAAAGGTCGACCACATGAAGTCTAATGCACGTAACTAAAAATTTTATGTCCACACAATTAAAATATAAAAAATATATATATTAAAATGAAGTGGAATAAATATTAACAATGAATAAAGTTGTAATGAATTATTATTGAACAATTAATGAAATAAAAAATAATTATTTAAATGTGAGAGGTATTAAATGTCAGGAGTTTTAATTAAAAAAACATAAAAAACTATTAATGAATTAAAATATTCATATAAATCAAACATAACACCAACACATGTGAGTTTGATCTACTGGTTACATACATCATTGAATATATAATTAATCATGTATTTTTAAACATACCATAAAATTTTGAATAATAATAAGTGATTTTTTTATAATTTAAATAAATCAAAAAAATCGATTATATGTTAATATTAAATATTTAAAATTATATACCAATACTTAGAAATAATATTACTTTTTATTTTTTTAAACAATAATACCTTTACTGAATAATAGAATTGGTTATATATTAAATTGTTAATATTTATACATATTCATATTTTGAAAAATATAGGAACTTATTTCATCAATTAATAATAAACGTGATTCTTAATGAAAAAATTATTTTATGTTAATTTTAAAAATTTATAGATTTCAAATGGTATGTTATAATATTTTTCAATAAATTATTATTTTTAAGAACTAAGATTTGATTATAAATTAATATGAAAAATTATAAACAAATATTTCTTCTTATAAATGTTAGATAATAATATTTTAATATAAATATATTTATTTGATTATTTTTGTAAAAAAAAGATTTTAATAAAAAAATTATGGTTATAAATTAAATTTTGAAATAGAATATACCTATATAATGAAATGTATATATCAAATTTTAACCTTTATGATAATATATAAATTAAGAATATAAAATAAATAAAAATATTTATATTCATAATTATGAATATTAAAGTCAATATATTTATATATGAAAATATATTTTTATTTAAATATAAAATTATTATTATAAAAGTATTATTAAGTTTATAAAATCTCGAATATGAAATAAAAGATGAATAATCAAATATTTAAATATTAAATATAATATTTTTGGTTATTATAAAATTAAGGTAATATATTTTAATATAAAATATTTGAAATCAAGATAATTATAAAAGAATTATGTTTATTTATTCAATATTATGAATTTTTATATAAAATGTTGACAATATAAATATGTTAAAAAATTATGATAATTATTAATTTTAATAAAATATTAATAATGAATAATTATATGAAATATATTAATGTTATTTTTTTATAAAAAACACGGATAAGAGGAAATTGAAATGAGATGTTCGATTTTATAAGGGGGAGGTTGAGCATAGTTGGGTTCGACTGTTGGTATGCGATTCATCTGGAAAGGGGATTCAACCTTAGATGAGGGCTCGAGCATAGAAAATGGGAATGATCTCGATAGGGAATTGAACGTTAATGATAGTTCTAACCTGGATGAAGGAGATCCGCTACCATAAGTGAACCAATTTGTTGAAGATGAAAGCAGATCACATTTCAATTGTGGAAAAGGTGTGAGTGCTTCTTTATATTTGTCCTCATGTAATCAATTTAATGATTGGAGAAAGGTGTATTTGTTTTCTTTTTAGGTGTTCGAATCTATCGCTTTCGGCATAGCTAATACATGTTCATCATCAATCTGGGATTTTCTTCTTCCTCCAAACATCTCTATTTTATAGTGGTTATTTTTTTTATGTTTGATTATATTGATATCATTTTTTCAATATGTTTCCAATGATTTATATGGGTTTCTCTCATTTCAGAAATGCTTTATCGAGATTCTTTTATTAAGCTGAATTAAAAATAAAAAAATGTGACCATCAGTGTTTTTTTCTTCAATACAGCAAATCCAATAAGTTATATATATATATATATATATATATTAACTTCTTTCTTCACAATCCTGGAAAATTTGAGTTTTCCAACTTTATCTCCATGAATTTTTCTTCTTGTCTTAAAGGAACACTTTGTTTCTTTCTATTATCAACTTTTTGAATCCTCTTTAGATATCCAAATGAAGCAATAAGAGAAAAGAAAAAATATATAACTATTATATTTAATATCAAGAAAAGAATATTTCAAACTTTGGAAATTTGATCTGAAACCTCTAATTCCACTTTGTCAAACACAAGATTTATGCAGTAAGAATTTCATTTTTTTTCATAAATAGGAACACTTCGAACAACTATTTACACATCCCTTTTTCCTCCACCCAGTATGACCCGACTCACATATCCAAAACTCCCTCTCTCATTTTTCTCAAGAATCCAGTTAGTTCTATCAATTGAAAATGGGATTCCATTCTTTATTTTATGTTAAGGGATTTTTATTCTTAAATTTTTATCAATTAATTTCAAAACCTCAATTTTACAAAAAATGATTTTCAATTCGGTAAGAAATTTGATCTTTTTAAATTATTCTTCCTTTTTAACTATATTTTAAAATCTTATAAATTTTCCAAAATTCTATTATATGGGAAATTTTGTTTTCAAAATCCATATTTATTTATTTTTTTGTTCTATATTCAAAATATATATATATATTTAGATTAATGACATATCATTTATGTTAATACAATCATTTTTTTAATTTCAAGGTGTTTAGATATATATTTCCCTTAATTTTGTGTAAGTATTATGGAATTATGGATTTATCTTACTTATTAAATAATTTTCCAAGTTTATAAGTTAAAAAATTATTTTCTTTAATGAGAATAATTTATATAATATTTTTAAATGTTTTAATGGGTTATGAATGAGAAAAGAGAATCTTCTAAAAATGTTTTCTTAAAATTTGTAACTTTCATATCAAATTAGATGATTAGGAATAGGGAGTGAACCCATGACCTAAATGGGATATTTTCTAACAAGTGATACTGCTAAGTGGCAACATTGTTTTCATAAGATCTGCCAAGTATCAAAATAATCCATAATGAAATTAATATTAATATTTTTTAAAAAAACATCAAAGGTGAAATCCAAGTGTTTTTCAAATACTATTTTTGAAATGGATTTTTAAATTGATAATTATTTTTGAAAAATTATGAAAATTATATAATACATAAAAAATATATATCTTTATAATTTTTTTAGAAATAATATTTAAATAAATATATATAAAATTATTTTTCATTGGTTTTAAAAACCCTTACTAAGAAATTTTATGCTCACCCATGGTTTTAAAATATTTTTCACAAGTTTATTAGAAAATTTAAAATGTGTTTGTTTTTTATAAGGAGACAACACATGATAAGTCAATTTGTTAATTGTATAAATTTTGTACAAATCTGATAACTTTTATGGGTTTTATCTAATTCTCTAGAACCTGGACCAGAAAAGTATCTTAGTTTTATAATATAGTATTTATTTTTTAGTTTCTGTTTTTTAAAAAAATTAGATAGTATGTTTTAGTATGAAATTCAGAAGTGTGGGTTCTAGCCTTTACATATTTAAATTATAATGTAAAGTCCCATATTTTGCTATATTTCCCCATTGACAATAAATAATTGTTTTCATAAAAATATGAAAAAATCACCTTAAAATAATTTTTTATGTGATAATTCTAGAAATTAATTCTATTTTATGAAAATAATTTTATGAATATGATAAATTTAATTTTTAAATAAAATATTTATTTATTTGAAAATTGAAATTTTTTACTACATAGTCAAATTTATGAACCATAAAAAATTTACTTAGGATTTTATAAAATTATATTATCATTTATATAAAAATAATAAGTGCTTTATAAAACCATTTTATGAAGATAAATGTTTAATTTAATTTTTTTAAAATTATCATAGAATTATATTTTAAAAAAACATATACATTTTAGAATTATGGTTTTTTTGTATCAAATATTTTTTAATCATATTTAACACTTTTATTTAATTATATTATGATAGATTTTTTTATATTATTATTTAATAAGATATCTGATATATTCTTTTGTTATACCATTGATCAAGTTACTATTCTAATGGTCATGTTACTATTCCTAATGGTTGGGTTACTATTCCAACAATCACATTTCTAGTGGCCATATGGGTTTTATACTTCATATAAATACCACATATTTCCTTCATTCATCATTCACTTAAATTTATATGAAGATTATATTCTTCATTTTAAAAAACTTTGATTGCATTACTAATGTTTTTATTTTCTTTTTAATAATGTTGTTAATGAGAGTGATTATTATAAGAGATCAAAATGATCTAAATTTTTTCTATTTTAGCAGTTTTATTTTTTAATTTATTTTTCTGATTCTATTCTTATAATTTTTTGGTATATTTATCCTATCAATATAATATTCTAAATTAATATAATAAAGTATTGTTGGTTTTTATTATGTGCAATGGTGGTAATCCCACATATACCAACAGTTATTTCCCAATAGTTTGCAAAACCATTAGAATAAAGAGGCTATACCAATGGTTCTGTGAAACCATTGGTATACATTTATATAAGTTAGTTTTACCAACAGTTTTAGTGGACTGTTGGAAAAAACTGGCTCAATAGCCAACGGTTCTTATGAACCGTTTGGATAAACCTACCTAAAATGCGACCCTCCTCCCATCCCGACTTCCCCTCGCATCGCACCCCCACTTCTCCATCGTGAAAGACTCCACTTTATCATAACTACCCCTCACCATCGCTCCCATCCCGACTCCCCCTCGCTGCCGCTCCCATCCCGACTCCCCCTCGCCACCGCTCGCAGCTTGCTGCATGCTCCCCTCCTCCCATTTGAACTCCCCCTCACCACTCGCCACTCTATGCTTGCCACTCACAGATCATCGTTGCTCACGCATCCCCCTCCTTGTCCTCATCTAGTAGAGCATTCCTTCTAAGGTCGCACATCCCCCCATATGTCGAGATTTCCCTCACGGGATGCTAATCCCCCCTAGGTTGAGCTTTCCCTCACCTGATGCGAATCCCCCTAGGTCAAGAAGGTAGAGCATCCCCTCTGGTGGTTGGACATCCCACCTAGATCGAGGATCCCCTCTGGTTGAGCATCCCCTTCTTCATTTCTGGTATTCTTTGGTAGTAAGTCCCAAATCTTCTTCTGGTATGATTAATTGTTTCATTGTTTAGTTTGAGTTTTGTTGATTCAATTTGTTTCATTCATCTGTGATATGTGATTGATCTCAGTTTTCTAAAAACTTAAAAATAGTTATCATTGTAGTGTTTTTAGATATAAATAATTGGAAGTTCACATAGAAGATACCATGAGAACATTATTTCTTTGCGATTTTGGTTATGATGTGTTTCTAGTTTCATAAAGAAGATCATATTCTATGTGAAATAATTTGGAACTTATAAAAATGTTAATAATATTTTATGTGTATAATTATTCATACCATTGATGATTCTTGGATGTCATTGTCATGTTAATGTAGTGTTATAATTGTTAACTAAAAATGTTATCTAATGCATACTATTTTAATATGTACATGATGCATGTGAAGGGAAATTGGTTTGTGGATAAATGTGTTGTTCTTTTTGGATTCACATACAGTTGAATGGGTAACCATATTTTATTAAATTATAATGTTTTATCTATATGAAAAGTTCCATATTAATATGGCATTAACACATGGGAAATGTGTTGAAATTTTTTTAGAGATGTGATTAACAAGAATGTAGTTTCATATTTTCATCATGTTGTTTTTTTCAATGGAATAACTACAGTATATGAAGGATTCGTTTTGAAAAGTTATTTTCATTAAAAAAAATATTTATGTGAAGTGCGTGTTATGTGAAATTTCCATTCGAGTGTTGTTTTATATCAAAAAGTATGGTAATAAGGTGGGTTTATCAACTTTTAAATTATAAAACTGATTGAGTCTTTTTTCGAATGAAACACTTTTCTTTTTTAGCTTAAAACTCTTTGATTTTCTTTGCGCTTTCTTATTTCTCACATTCTAAACATGTTTATATTGAGGGGGTGGGGGGATATCCGGGGGTGGGGGTATCCAGGGGGTGGGGGTTGTCCAGGGGGTTGGGGGGGGTGTCCAAGGGGGTAAGGGATGTCCAGTGGGGGGGGGGCTATCCAAGGGGGTTGGGGGTGTTCAAGTGGGTGGGTGGGGGTGTCCAGGTGGGTGGTGGGGGGGGGGGGGGGGTCCAGGTGGGTGGGTGGTGTCCAGGTGGGTGGTGTCCAGAGGGTTGGGGGAGCTGTCCAAGGGGGTTGGGGGCTGTCCAAGGGGTTGGGGTGGGGGATGTCTTGGGGTGGGGGTGTCCAGGGGGTGGGGGAGTTCAGGGGGGGGGGGGGTATCCGTAGGGGTGGGGTTGTCCAGGGGGTGGGGGTGTTCAGGGGGTGGGGTGGTGTCCAGGGGGTGGGGAGCTATCCAGGGGGTTGGGGGGCTGTCCAAGGGGGTTGGGGGTGTCCAGGTGGGAGGGGGGGTGTCCATGTGGGTGGGGGCTGTCCAGGGGGTGGGGTATCCAGGGGGTTGGGGGGGGGGTGTCCGAGTGGTGGGGTGGTGTCCAGGGGGTGGTGGGGTTGTCCAGGGGATTGGGGGGGGGAGGTGTCCAGGGGTGGGGGTGTCTAGGGGGGTGGGGTGGGGTGTCTAAGGGGATTTGAGGTTGGTTTATTCTTCCCTCTTTGATTGACCCGATTTAATTTGGGGATTTGGGGATTTATGTGCCCCTGAAAAATCTATATTAGGTATGAATTGCATGAATAAGACTAATTTCATGATTGACTAGAACCCAAATGAATGAAATTGTCCAAGATAATATAAAAAAAACCAGACAAACTAAATCTAATGGAAATGTCCCAAATAAACTTGTATTGAACAAAATCAAACTATGTTGAAACTTGAGCCAAACTGATTATATACCATTAATTGGAAGATTAATTGATAATTAATTGGAATGTACTATTTGATGTTATTATTTTGAAACATGGATATGTTTCCCCCTTATTGCAGGAACATGATTTGACCCATGGGGTGTTGTGGTTCTTATATGTTGGGGCGGTGACGTGTATAGTCATAGGAGATAGGGATGTTTTAGTTTAGTTTTTATTTTATTTTCTTTATTGCATAGGCCACTTAGGTCTTTTGTTGCTTTCTATGGACAAAGAGAAGTTATATTCTGCAAAGGGGCTAGAAGGGGTTTTTATTGATTCAGTCTGTCAGATTTTATCTGAGGTAAGATTTTACGGTTACTACTTGTCTCACACCTCATGTATTTGGGGATTTCAGTGTTTTTGAATCCATATTATGGTTTTGGTATGGTGTTGGATTGTTTCGTGTTCATTTGGGTGGATTTGGTTCTCAGCTTCCAACCGAGGTAAGGATTTAATGCTGTTGGTTGGTTTCTCGCTGGTTATTTAGTGTCCTTATTGTGTTTTAAGGTTCCTAATATCTTTTGTGTAGTGCATTGATCCCTGATCATTGGTTTCAAGTCGCCATGTCAAGGGCGACTCACCTGCATGTACATAGGTAAGTAAGTATATGAATGTGGGTTCCCCCGTTACGTGTATAGGCACCCATGGTTGTGATTATTAACGTATGGGGATAGGTGTGCCCATATATATATATATATATATATATATATATATATATATATATGCATACGCAGGTGGGTGGAGACTGGTATATGTATATAAGAATATGTGCAAGGATCCCCTTGCACATGCTCATGGCCATGCAGGTGTTTGAAAAGGGGCTAGGTTTCCTTGCTTGTGTGTGAAGGTGCGTATACCCAGTGGGGGAGTAGCATCTTTTAGTTAGAAAGCTTCAAGAGACAAAGTGGATGACATGGTTCCACCTTGATGTAGGGTCCCTCTCCTAGCCTCTTTAATTCAATAATGCTTTAAATTTAATTTACCTTCTTTTATAATTCTGCTTAATTATATTGACTTGCATATCTTAAATAACTGTTGTTTAATATAATTGTTTCATTTGATAAATAAATTCATGTTTTTACAATAAAACCCCTCCAACGGAGGTGCAACGTCTGCGAAATCTCATAGTGATAGTTATGTTGATAAAGTTACTTAACTTATTGCATTCTATTTGTGTTGAATGAGTTTTAGAAGAAATGTTAAATATAATTAAATTAATTATGTGATAAAGAAATTACATGATTTTATAATAAAACCCCTCCAATGGAGGTGCGCTGTCTTCTAAACCAAAGAATAGTGGTGGTTATTTGTATCATGTTTAGATTTGGTTTGAGTATTCCATATGTCTCTTGTTGGTGAATGTTTTGTGGTATGTTATTTTTTTTCTTTGAATAATATAAATTGTCTTATCATACTTGTTTAGATCAAATGACATTGCCCGAGTAGGCATATGTCTTGACCATGACACTTTCCTTTTCACCCACTAAATATTATAAATGAAATTTCCATGTTTAGACGAAGTGAATGAATTTTTTAAATGTTTTGTTTAGGGTGTATTATTCTTTTCCGTCATTTCGTTTCCCTTTAGATGTTGTGTCATTGTTCCGCTCAATAAAAACTTCCGGCCATCCCTTGTTATAACATATTAAATAGCTGATTTGTTCTATCATGTCCGTTGTGACCTTATCTTATGGAGAAACCCATTTCGGGTGTTTACCTGGCCTCTTGGCCACCCTTTTGGGTCTTTACCCGAGCCTATATATCTAAAAACAAAGATGGTGTCATTGTTTAACACATGTCAGGCTTATGGTTCTCCCCCCCATAAGCTTCATCTTAACACCGTTTGGGGTGTTTTTTTACCCTCGATGCACGTCTAATTTTTTACATATAAGAATTCTCCCATAAGATTTGTGTTGGATCCTGAGATGTTAAAACATACTCAAATTATATTGTTCTCATGGTGACTGAAGTTTTATTAGTAGAGTTCCAAGAAATGCATATACCATTGATAAGTAATACACCTGCATAATTTGACTCTCAATCAGTAGTTTCAACTACCTAGTACCACTTTTAAAAACAATGAATATAAAATATATATCATTATCATATAACAATCCCAAATCAAGGGTCTATTTTTTTATAACATAAGACCGGTTTCTATAGTGTGAAGGAAAATTATATACGATTTATTTACAATCCGGTATAAAGAGTAATAAATTTTTTGATATCTAGTATAGACATTGGTAAGTAGAATAAAATTTCAATAATAATTAAAAACTCTATATGATAACTAGTCATCCCCACTTCATGCCATGACCACTTGGTTCCATGTTCTATAATAGTGGAGCCCTATTCTGATTTTTCTATTAATGGGATTCTTTAATTACATATTAAATTATACAACATGATTGATAAAAATAAGATTAAAATATTTTCTACTAAAATATGATTAATTAAATTTCTCAAAAGATTTGATGAAACCATTTATGTATGGTTTTCTATTTTGTACTTGTCCTTGTCCTTCAGAGTTTGATATTTTTATGATCCTGGTGATTTGATGAGTGTTTTGACCATTGTAGAGAAAATACTTCTACATTATCTTTTTTCTTTCTATGTGAGAATAGTAAACAACACACCCCTCATATAGTGTAGTTGGAGCTTTCTGCAGGGTAGGGGGTAGGGTGCAGGTGGGGTGTCTAGGGGGGGTCTACAGGGCAGGGGGAGGGTGCAGTTGGGGTGTCTAGGAGGGGCTATCCAGGGGGGTGTCTAAGGGCTGTCCGGGGGGGGGGGGTCTGCAGGGTAGGGTGCAGGTGGGGTGTCCAAGGGATGTCCAGTGGGGGGGTGCCGGGGGGGGGGGGGGTCTGTAGGGCAGGGGCTGCAGGTGGGGAGTCTAGGAGGGCTGTCTAGGGGTGGTTTCCAAGGGCTGTTTGGGGGGGGGGGTCGGGGTTCTGTAGGGTCGGGGTAGGGTTCATGTGGGGTGGCTAGGGGGGCAGTCTAGGGGGGTCTGGGGGCTCTGTAGGGAAGGGGGAGGGTGCAGGTGGGGTGTCTTGGAGGGTCTATCCAGGGGGTGTCTAAGGGCTGTCCAAGGGGGGTGGGGGGGTGGGGGGTGGGGGGGGGGGGTCTTCAAAGCAAGGGGGAGGCTGCAAGTGGTGTTTCTTGGAGGGGATGTCTAGGGGGTGTTCAAAGGATGTCCGGGGGGGGGGGGGGGGGTTGAGAGGTCTGTAGGGAAGGGGGAAGGGTGCATGTGGGGTGTTTAGGGGGGCTGTCCAGGGGGTGTACAAGGGCTGTCCAGGGGGGGTCTATAGGGAAAGGGAGGGTGCAGGTGGGGTGTCTAGGGGGATGTCCAGGGGGGCTGTCCAAGGGATGTCCGTGGGGTCTGTAGGGCAAGGGGGAGGGTGAAGGTGGGGTGTCTAGGAGGGGTGTTCAGGGTCTATCAAGGGGGGGGGGGGGTGGGGGTGTCCAGGGGGGGATGTCCAGGAGGGGTGACCCAGGGGGGTATCTTGGGGGAGGGGGTGTCTAGTGGGGGTGCAAGGGGGCTGTCCAGGGGGTGCAAGGGGGCTATCCAGTGGGGGCATGGGGGTGTTCAAGGGAGGTTCAAGGGGGCTATCCAGGGGGGCCATGGGGGTACAGGGGGTTTCCATACCTTATGAGCATTTCAAAGATAAAACTACACTTTATTGTATCAAATTCCTTTGAGATATCAAGCTTTAAAGAAAAGTTCTCATGTTTAACGTTTCATTTCATGATGTTAACACATTCAGAGGCAGTTCTGAAAATCCCTTCCAGGGATAAAGCCAAACTGATATGAATAGATAAACCCACGAGCAATGGGACCTAACCTCATAGAAATAATTTTGCAAATGATTTTTGGAAAGGTATTCCAAATAGAGTTTTCATCAACTCTTTTTACTTCCAGCCGGTAGCCACTAGAGTATTGGATACATATAGGAAAGGCTTAAAAAGATTTAAAAATTCTATAATAATATTTCCTCATCTCTCCATACTACTAAATAATTCTTTCTTTCCCTCCATGAATAGCTTGAGTAGAGTTTTCATCACTTTCAACTGGTCAACCCATTCCTTGAAAACCCATTCTAAATAATCTATCTCAATTAATCCTGATGAGATGAATTCACATCACCTATAACAACATGGAGATACTATTTGACTATAGACTAGATCGATTCAGCATCAACTAAAGCCGAGGTAGGTGGAGCACTAGATGTAGATGCAACAATAGGAGGTTCATGATAACTCCAAATTATAGTAAAATCTAAAAGAATTCTTTCTATGAAATATTGTAAATATACCATGGATACAAAATCTGAAGGCACTGGGAAATAAATCTCTCAACACTAGGTAAAGTAGCCTCTACAGGTTATGATTTGGTAGGTACATCTAAGGGAAAATCTTGAAGCTCACCTGTTTGGTCAATCTGCTTAACTAAGGATCCCTTAGGATATTTCCCAACTCCAAATGAGATAGTAGGTCCACCATGATTTGGTGAAATACAATGGTCATCACCATCACTATCTCCATATGAGTCTGGATATGATAGTCTAGGCAATTTGGAACCAGAGGAGGGATCCCCCTTACATGACACCTCATCCTCTACCAAGGTAAAACCACCCTGAGCATCTCTATGCTCTCCAACATATTATTCAACATTTTTAGACTCTTAATAGTATAAAACAAGATGTAAAAAACCTATTTACTTTTACCAATCATCATGTGAAGCTACTTCCATATGAGGTGCATGATGGTGCAGGTTTATAGGTTCTTTGGAAGACTGTTAGAGGTGAAGGTTTACAGTTACAGGTGTAGGTTTATAGGTGTAAAGTGTGTTTTGGAAGATTATTAGAGGTGTAGGTTTACCGGTGTAGGTTTTACAGGTTTATAGGTGTAGGTTTTACAGGTTTAGAGGTCCAGGTTTTACAGGTTTAGAGGTGCAGGTTTACTGCTTGAAGTGGGTTTACAGGTTTGGTTTATGTCCTCTTCCCAGCTTTGATGTTAGCTTGGGATTAAAGGATTTACAAATGGTTCACATAACTGTTGGTATTCAATATCCAGAACAAACTATGCCAATGATTCATAGAACTGTTTGTATTCAAATGCTGGACGACATATACCAACAGTTCACATAACCGTTGGTATTCAGTCTGAAAAACATATATTCCAACGGTTTCAATGAAACCATTGGGATAGAATATATACCAACGGTTCTAAAACCATTGGTATGTATGTTGGATGGTATGTATACCAGTGGTTCTTGAACCGTTGGTACACATATATACCAATGGTTTTACTTAAACCATTGGGACATATTAAATTCAAACCACCTATACCAACGGTTAACGAGAAACCATTAGTATAGTGCTACTGCAATGTCCCACATACCAACGGTTCTTAAAACCATTGGGATAGGATGTCCTAATGGTTCCAAGGGATATTCCAATGGTTTTAAACCATTGGAATTGGTGAAATTTATAGTAGTGGTGGTGTATGTTTTTTATACTATATTCCAAAATATAACATCTATTCCAAAAGAAAATTATATATATTAAAGTATGGGTAATTAAATTATCCCCCCTTTAGAAATTTCATCCAATAAATTTCATTTAAAACACTAAGATAAAAACATATGAGTGTACTTATATTTAATTTCATCTATGGGTTCCCATATTTCTTATTCATACTTATGTTTTCTCTAAAGTTCTTTGACAATGTGAGTTTTCATATTGCATGAGACCTTGTTTTTATGGTCTAATATCTTCACCTAATTATCCTTATTAGAGATTATATTCTCCATCTATACCACCTCTAGATTTATTACATGATAGGTATTTGGTATGTACTTCTTCAATAGGGATACTAGGAACACATCATGCGCCTAAGATAAGTTTAGTGGGAGTGGTAGTTGATGGACCAAAACTCTAATGCAATCAAGAATCTCAAAGGGCCCAATCTATCTTGGCCCCAACATTCCCTTCTTCATAAACCTCATGAATCCATTCCATAGAGATATACAAAGGAAAAAATTATCTCCAAATTCAAAGTTCAGGTTCCATCGATAATTATCATTATAACTACTTAATTGATTTGGTGCTGCATTGATGTGTTACTGAATGGATTTAGCCTTCATTGTCATTTATTCAACTAGTTCAGGAATTGATATATTATATTATACAAATTCATCTCAATATGTTATAGGATTAAATTTATTTCCATAAATGGGTTCATAAGGATCCATTTGAATTCTAAAGTGGAAGTTATTATTATATGAGAACTCGACGAGGGGTAGATATTGATCCCAATCTATTTTGAACTATACAGAGAAAAATCTCATCATCTACTCATGTTTATAGATAGCCCATTCATATTGGCCATTATTCTAGGGATGATAATCCATATTGAAATTCAAATTTATATTAATGGCATGTTAATTATTTTTCCAGAACATTATGGTGAACCTTAGACCTCAAACATATACAATCAATAGTGGTATTCCATGCAACCTCACCACTTTTTTAATTTATAACATTGCAAGTTTAATGAATGGGAATTCCTCTTGAATGTTGAGGAAGTGAGTATTATTTATAATATTTTCCATTATAACCCATATTGTGTTATTTAATTTGGGTATTTTTTGAAGAACTATGAAAAAATAGATGTTGATATTCTCATATTTTCATGTAGATATTGGAAATGGTTACATCCTAACCATATAATTTTACCTTTATTCCATCATTACCAACATACCATGAACATTGATGTATATTAAAAATATCTATTTTCATATTGTATCATTGGAAGTTCTCTTGAAAAAATCTGTACGTCTTTTTTATCCCTAGAGAGATATAGATTGTGGAGCTAAGAGAATCATCTAATATCTCTTACTTTATCTCAGGACTTTATGGTCTTTATAATCATATCCCAAATCTCAATACTACTTACTTATTAATGTTTAAAATTAAGTATTTCACCTTCCATATGTAATCCAATTTCTTTTTTATCGGTATACCCACCCTTTAATCTTTTTTAATATTCTCTAAAATAGATAGTTTAGAAATCATTTGAGAAAGGTATGATGATGTTATTTACTTTATTATTTCCATTAGTATCCTTTGAATATCTAACAATATTTGATCCTTCTCAATCCTCATCATGTACAAGGTTTCATGATATTTTCTACTTAGATCATTTTCCATGTTATTTGGCTTCCCATAATGGTAATGGATTGAGTAATCATTATCCTTGATTAGCCCTAACCATATTCATTGTTTCATATTAATATCTTTTTATATGAATATAAATTTTAATATCTTGTGATCTATATATATATCATAGTTCTCTCCCTAGATATAACACCTCCAAATATTGAAGGAAAATATTAATACAGAAAACTCTATGTCACGTGTCATTAATTTTTCTCCTGAACCTTCATCTATCTTTAGACATGAACTATCACCATTTCATTTTTCATGAGTACACAACCTATTCCATTATTTTAATCATCAATGTAGATCACAAATACTTCACCCCTCGAGGTTAGCGTGGGTATAGGTATAATTATACGCATTTTCTCCAACTCCTTAAAACTCTCTTCACATTCATTAGTATAGAAAATATTTACTCCCGAGTTATCATGGTTAGTGGGTTTGAAAATTATAATAAATTATTAAAAAATAATTTATAGTACCTAGTTAATCCGAGGATACTACAAATCTCTATTAAAGATGTTATTTTTTGTTACTCCTTAACTACCTTTTTCATTGAAGAATCTATAGATATCTTCTTTATTGTGATAACATGCCCAAAGAATGTTACTTAATCCATCAAAAACACACGTTTACTATAACATTCATATAAATCATGATTTCTAAAAGTTTTTATTATATTATTCAAATAATCTGAACGTTTATACTTACTTTTTAATTATATAAGAATATCAATTATAAATACCATCATAAATTTTTTAAGGTAATTTCTAAAGACACTATTCATTAAGTGCATGAATATTTTTGGACAATTTTTGAGTGTGAAGGGAATCACTATAAACTCATAGTGTTCATACCATATAAGAAATGAAATCTTGGGAATATTCTCTTTCTTTACCTTTAATTTTTGATATCTCAAATAAATATCTATCTTAGAGAAGTATTGATCCCCTCATAGTTGACTAAACAAGTCATAATTTGTTTTCAATGGATACCTTTTCATTATCATGATCTGGTTGAGTTCAAAATAATCAATGCATGGTTTCATTAAACCATCATTATTTTTGGAAAAGAGGACTCTTTCACCCCATGGTGAATCACTTTTCTACAAGAAACCCTCGTCTAGATTATCTTGTAGTTGATTCTTTAATTATTCTAGTTCAATGGGGGATATTCTATATGGAATATTGGATATTGTTAAATCTATAGGTATAATTTATATATATAACTTAAACTTTTAATCATTAGGAAGACTAGGAAACACTTCAGGGAATACATTAGTATATTCCATCATAATGGGAATGTCTTTAATGATGATTCTATCATTTGTATCAATTATTTGATCAAGATATGATTTATAATATTACAATAATATACATTATTTTAAATGATTTCCCAAAGTATATTCCTCATTATCCTTGTATGTTTATAGAATATAAGGATGATTTGGGATATGAAAAGTTTTTTCCTTGTCTTAGAAGTTGATGTGGGACTAATCCATTCATAGTATAACATCAAATTCTACTAAAGGGAGTACAAAAAATATTACTAGAAGATTCATCCAAAAAATGATAATTTTTGAATATTTATATACTTAATATGAAAAAATTTCACTACTTAGTGTTATTAATGATAACTCAACCTCCACGCCTTGAGGTGGTATTTGAATATTTATACTAAACCTACATGATATGAAAGAATGTGAAGAAATGTAATCAAATAAGACATTTAAAGTTCCTAAATGATTAATAAGTGCAGACATATGCTTATAAATATCATTATAATAATTTACTAAAAAAACGATTATAATGTATGAAGATAGTAAAATTAATAAGCATAAAAAATGTAAAACTATTAACTTAGAAGGAATAACTCATAAATGACATGTATATCCTAGCTTATGAATTTATACGTTTAAATCTAGATTATTCATGGTCTATTTCATATTAGGTTCTCTATACAAGACCCTAAAAATGACTAGAACATTATCCAATAACAACTATACAAACCTAAGCCTCATACACATATTATTACATAATTTTCAACATAATGATCCAAAAAAACAACCCAGAAATCTAGATGCCCGGTGTCTTGTGAATATTAGACATAAAAATTATCAACTTAAAAATAAAATAAAATATATTTATTTTAATATTATTAATGTTATCTTAAATACATTTGATCTTTTGTTACTACATATGATACCCTGGGTACATATATAATTAAAAGGGTGAGCTATAAAACCCATTTAGGGTACAAAACTGATTATAAAGTAAAAAATATGAATCAAGAGGCATAATATGATATCACAAAAGATGAGTTTCATATATAATCACATGGAGTAATGGAATAAATAAGAATATATCATAAGATCATGGAATCAAAAAAATGTGTCAACATCCTAAAACATGACATTATAAGAATAAGTTAGGGATCACTGCTAAGTGAACATAACACAATGTGATAGACTTATTTCCCATGCACAATACATGGTATATCATAAAATAAATACAGTACCTAATGAATTTTGGGGCTATATAATTCTGAACCCACCCATCAAATCATGATATTTACATGAATATGTGTTCAACACCAGTAAAATAAATCATACATAAAGCATGGGCATGAGAGAACCCATGATAAGAAATCGGGATATATAATATTGTCTCATAGAATAACCAAATGGTATATCATAAGTATTTAAAAGAGAAGATGAAATTAAATATTTATGGATATTTATAATTATTTAGGGAATCATAGCCTTAAATATGATTTTAAAGTGTGTTGTGCCTTGGGTTATATGATGCTCCCCTCAGGTGTCCATGACTAGGACTTACAACCCTATTTCCTAGAGGTATGTCTGTCCATGAGCACTCACTGGTGCCATAATACTATCTACTCGGGGTCTCTTACCTACACGGTTTACCCCATAGGTAATTATACCAATTCAATAGGTAAAAAACCTTATGAAAGGAATTGGTTCAAACCTTTATTATTATGTGCACATTATCCTCTCCACACTCTAATGTGGGACTCAAAACATGCTAACATACGCACCTCCAGGAATCATGGTGGTTAGTCGTAGTCACAGACACCTGAGGGAAGTTTCATACAATTCAACGTACAAAAAACCCCTAGGAATTACCTAAGGGGTGTTCAAAGTTTCCCCCATGTCTTTAATACTAGGTGTTAGTGTTACTGGATTATATTAATACACTGAGAGAGGGATGAATCGGGGTAGAATTTATATTGACATTTATTATTTCACCAAAAATTAACCAATATTATGTGTTTATATCTCTCAAATATATATTTTACTCTCATAATTTCATTAAAATAAAAAAAATAAAGAAAATAAGGAATAATTTTTTTTAACAAGGTTCGACCATAATGTGTGATCACACTTCTTTCTATGACCTGTTATTATCCTGGACACAATTTTTTTTACTATAAGTCAATAACTAACTTAAAATGGGTAGGGAGGAATCAATATTCACCTATAGTTTCATATAATCCCAATTCTTCCATTACATAGCATGTCACTAGTCATACTCAACATCTCTATAGTTACATTGATTCAGAACAAATTATAAATGTCACTTGAATCTTCAGGCTGCTTTAGAAATTGATGAAGACCCTTCTCTTGATGTAATTGGATGAAAAGAACTGAATATTCTTAAATTCATTAAGAAATTCAAATTCTGATAATAATAATGGAAGTTACAATCATTTCCGGATTACTATATGCAAACCCTTTTAGGGTCTTTCTTCATTTTCTTCTCTCAACACAACAACCTTGTGTGAAGGTAGATTTTTCAGATGCACATGACCACAAATAAAAATTCATGACAAAAACAAATATTCTCTATTTTATATTTGAATAATGAATAATAGGTCTTAAATGTGGAGTTAAAGTGAAGAAAAATTCATATGAAATGAGTAGATAAGTTGTTATAGAAAGGAAACTCTTAAGATATGTTTTAATAATTGAGTAAATAACCTTTAGAAAAGGTAAGAATATAATGTTTTTTATTAAAACATAAATTATCTCTAAGATTTTTTCATAAAATAAGGATTATTTTAATAATAATTTAATTTTAAAACAGTTAATGGAGTTGTACTTGAAATGAATTAAGAAATAGAGATTCTCCATTTAATTAGGTTTTCTTAAAATAAGGAATTATGAAGGGAAATTAAAAAAAAATTAGATTCCAAAAAAATAAATAGAAAATAAAATAGGTAAATCTATAAGGAATATATGAACATAATATTGTATAATTATATGGGAATAAGTGAGAGGTTAAGAGATATATATAGAGTAATCATTACCCAAAAATAAAAATAGGGTGGTTCTGGAGTTCCCTAATCTAGGGCCCTAACTCACTTGTTTCATACATCTAACCTCATCAATAATAAAATTAAATTTATTAAATAATTGATTGATAAAATTTTTCATGTATAATTTATTTATTACATCCCTTTTATGTTCATTTTAAATTATTTTATTAAGAAATTATCTCCAGATTTACCATCCCTAGGATGTTTGTTTTATGGTTCCATGGTCATATTAGGTTATTAGTAATGATGGAAGTACTTATAAAATAAGAAATTAACTCAAAAAATGTAATTATATAGTGTTAATGTATTTTTATAAATTCAAAAAAATTTAAATAAAAAATATTTTTTAAAAATAAACATGATTTATGGAGTGTAAATACAAGAGTTTAATGGTTAGTTTATTTTGATGGTTATTCTGACCATATTGAAATTAAATAGTTTAATTTAATTTGAATATTTATTTACCCATTATAGAATATGGAATGGAATATAAAATAATTATTGTGACCATATTTATCTGTAAAATGATTATTATAACCATCCAAGAAGGTAGTTATGAAAAAAATAATCCATCCATGAAGGTGGTGGACCAACCATAATATGAGAGATGTTTTAATTTTATAATAAGTGGGAGGAAGGTAAATAATGGTTATTACATTGATATAATATCATTTTAGTATATATATTATTGTGACCCAATCCTTTTCACATATTATTACATGATTTTTAAAATAAATATCCAATAAACACAAACCAAGGATCGAGAGGCCTAGTGTATTTTGAAGACTAGGTTTGTAATACATCAAAATGGGACTAAAAAGATATTTATTAATTATATACCAGAAATTTATGAGCTTCTAAGACATCATAGGATATCCTATGGAATATCTAATAAAAATGGTAAAACTATGAATCCCAATAAGAAATTGAACATGATTAAGAAGCATAACATATGAATCAATTGGCATGACCTGATATCATAAAAAAGTAAAGGATAGTGAATAATTATATGGAAATATGACATAAAGAATATGGAATAATATAATCATGGAATCATAGTAATATGTATGAAACATAAAATATATCATAATCATAAGTTAAGTATAACTACTAATACAACACCACATGGTAAACATAGTCCCATCCTGGATTAGGTTTACTCCCTAATCCCATACATATCATCTCACGAGACAAAAAAATTACCCAATTCATTAGATATTTATCTATTTGATCCATAATAAAATTTAAATGAATATTTGTTCTGTTAAATAAATCATACATATAGCATAAGCATCATAAAAACCTATAGAAAGGAAATGGGGCTGATAATCATGTCTTATAACATAGCCAACTAGAATTTTATAATGAATTACAAGAATGAAAGGAATAAATAATTAATATAAATTCATATATAAATAAATAAACATAGGATACGAAAATAATTCCAAGTAAATTAAATACATAAAATAAAGTGGAGAAATAATTTTGAAAATATTCCTTTTTATTGGGGTTTTAAAAATAGGGTGATGAATCATTAAAGAGGGTAAGGGTATAACAGTTTCCATAAAAATAGAAATGAACTAAAATGGTTTTATATAATAAAATTTGTTTTTTAGTTTCCATTTAAGGTTAAAGTCATTTCATTGAGTGGTACTTTAATTGAAATAATAAAATAGAGAAGTTCACTTTAATTAGCTCTTCTTAGCAAAATGAATTAAGAATTGGACCTTTAAAACATGGATATCCCCATCAAGTAAAGGTGAATTAAACTAGGTATATATTTGTGATACACATGTAAATTATATTAGTATATAATAATAATGGTGAGATAATGTTATGTAAAGAGAGACAAATCATAACCTAAATAAAATGGGGTTGTTTGGAGAGATCCCTTTCTGTAGTTCCAGAATTGTTCAAAATATTCACTTAATGTACTATATAATCACATTATATTAATTAATTACTTAATTTAGAACATTTTACATATATATTTTATTTACTATAATTATATTATGTTCATTTACAACTATTTTAATGAGATATAAAGTTTACTTTCATTGTTCTGAGGGCGCTCGTTTTATGATTCCAAGGTTAGATCACTTGTGGATAATTATTGAAGTCATTATAAAATGGTAATACAACTCTATAAGTGAAAAAATGATATTCATGTACTTTTATATATTTAAATGTTCCAAAATATCCATATGTGTTCCTATATAAGGATGATTCATTCATTATAATGTTGTCGTTATATGGTTAGTCCATTTATACGATTTTACTGACCTTCATGATATAGATACATTTTATTTAATTAAATAATTATTAAAAAAATTAATGAACATGAAATAAGTTATAATATAATAATTATCATTAAATTTATACATAATATTATTTCTGTAACCATCCCTGAAAGCAGTGGAGAAAAATGAAGTATGTTGTTCACGGAGGTGGTGAACGAACCATATTGTGATCAACATTTTCATTTTTGATTCATTTTATGGGATAATAGAAGATGGATACTACACTATAATAATAAAACATCATTATATTTAAGATAAATATGTTACTATGTCTATGTGTATAGATAACATGTGGGGGTGGTAGAAGAATAATAAAATGTAAAGAAGTTTGGTCGAGAATTTACCTCTTCCTTTGGTTTTCTCCTCTTAGGCTACCTCTTAAGAATCCTTGGAATGGTATTTAGTGAGACAAGGTATTATAAGGACATGGGGAGAGATATGAGGATATATATTTTTAGATTATGGGTAAGCTATAAGGCTTAGAATGTGTGAATAGAATGGGTGATATTTATAAGGGGAGGAGAGGGGTATTTTTGAACATAATATCGACTAGTTTTTTTATTTTAGCTCAATAATAAAAATAGTGATAATTATTGTGACTATATATAGTAAGTAGTGCCTGTTATTCCAATACGATGGTCACTTAAATCATCTATTACTCCTTTATACATGTATTTTTCTTATTTTTCAAATTATTGTATTTTGTTGTATATTACTATGAACCAAAAACTCAACTATTTCAGAAAAAATAAAAAAATAACCCAAAACATTTTTCAATATATAGATGCCAAAAAATGAAATCTTTTTTCATAAAATAATCTTATAAATATGAGAAATTTTATTTTTTTTAATTAAAATCCTTATTTATTTGAAAAATACAATTTTTAATATTATGATCAATTTTCTAACCCTTTGAAAAATTACTTAGGATATCCTAAAATTATATTATCATTATAATATAATGTAATATTAATTTATAAACCCATTTTATGATAATAAAATTTCTTTTAAATCTTTATACTTTTTATAAAAATAAAAATAAAAGATATATGTTTTAAAAACATAAAAACACTTAGTTTATAATTTTTAAAACATTTATTTACATGAATCATGATTTTAAATATGTCATTATTTATTTTTATAAGATACATTAATATTATTTTAAACTTAAATGAGTGGTTATACAATTCCAATAACCCAGTTACTATTTCTAATGGACAGATTAGTATTTCAATGGTGATATTACTTTTCCAATGATCATATTACCATTCCAACAGTCATATTACTATTCCAATGGTCAGATTTCTAATAGTTATATGAATTTTATAATTTATATAAACATATAATATTTCATTAATTAATCAATAAGTTATATTTTATTTCAAGGATATATATTTATATATATTAATTTTCAAAATTAATATTTCATTACTAATATTCTATTTCATTTCTATAGTTTTGTTCCTGAGTGTATCCATTCTTGGGGATCAAGAAGATCAAAAAAATTATATTATAGTTATCTTATTTTATATATTCCCTATTATAATAAGTTAAATTATTATTTCCATATTTATAATCAAAATATAATTTTTAAACTAATATAATATTGTTGGTTCTATCATATGACTCTTGTGCTTTATATAATAATACATTACTAAATATGACACAATTATAAAAACAGAAGGGAAATTCCATTGATAAAATTCTATATAATTTTATTTATGATAATGATGTATTTATATTAGAATTTATAGAATATATTTTAAATGGGTAAAATAAGAATATTGAATGGAATATAAATGAAAAAGAGTGATAAAGAGTTCTTACATTACTTTTTCAGACAACTCCCTTGATAATTGAATTCTAGATTCAAAGGTTATACTTTTGATGAGTACAAAACATATAAGACATGTATAAGAGTTTTGGGAAGTTATTTTGGTATATTTTGGATGTGATATAAATAATAAGGTTTTAGGAGTAGTTGAGTGGTGAAGGGTGGTATTTATAAGAGGAGAAGAGGGGTGTTTTGAATAAAATATTCACTGGTTTACTGTTTTTTATCAATACAACCAATAGAGATGGTTCTTATGACGATATACAGTAATTGATACATTCATGGCTATGGTAATGGTTAATTACATCATCCAATATGAAATTAAAAATGAATTTAACTTATAATGTGAAATGTTGTATTTTTTAGTATTTTACTATTCACAAAAATCATCTTTTTCCAAAAAAATATAAAAAAATAACCTTAAAATAATTTCAATGTGATTATTATAAATATAAAATAAATTTCATGAAAATAATTTTAAAAATATGAAAATTTTATTTTTTAAATAAAATCATTATTTATTTTTAAAACACTATTTTTTATAACATAATCAAATTTATGACTGATAGTAAATTACTTATGATTTCATAAAATTATATTGTCATTTATATAAAAATAACTAGTGTTTTGTAAAATAATTTTATAATGATAATGTTTTATTTATTTATTTTTATATTTATGAAAAAAAAATTATTTTAATAAAAATAATACATATATGTTTTAGAGTTATGCTTTTTTTGATTCAAATATTAATTTAATATTATTTAAGAATTTTATTAAATTGTCTTGTGATATATATTTTTAATATTTTTATTTCATAAGATACCCAATATATTAGTTTACTATTCCATTATTCTGATTCCTAGTATATTTTTCACGTTACTAATCTTAATGGCGAGTTTGATATTTCAATGGTCATATTTCCAAAAAACATATATATTTTATACTTTCTATAAAAACCACATATTTTCATTTTTAATCATTCAAATCCATTAATCTTATGTTTACATTCTTCATTCGAATAAATTTTGATTACATTACTAAATTTGTTTCTTTCTTATAGTGTTTTTCATAAGTGTAATTGTTTAAGGAGATCAAAATGATCCAAATATTCCTATTCTAGTTATTTTATTTTTATGTGTTTATTGGCGCATTGTATTATTTTAAATTTTATTAGGTATATTTATACTGTGAATGTAATATTATAAATTAATATAATAAATTATTATTGGATTTTATCATTTGGATCATGTGTTTTATACTATATTCCAAAATATAACATGTATTTAGAAATAAAATTACATAAATAAAATTTTGTGTTCTTACAATAGAAGTGGTTGAAAATGGTTGATATTGTGTGTAAGAGTGGGGTAGGTTTCTTAAGACCAAATTAGACACATCCTATGGTATTTTCAATCATTGTAGGTGATGATGATGTAATGGAATGGGGAGATATCTACCTAGGATAGATCATAGGGAATCGAGTGAGATGTTTCCCCTCATGCAAGTTAAGATGGATGGTAGGTTTTGTAAAGCCCCGACCCTAATTACCTAGAGTCGGTGCATTATTACATAAAACTTTCATGATTATAAGGAATCAAGTCCCTAAGGGCCGATCACTTTAGCTGTCTTGAAAAATAGATTACATACATGAACTTCACATTACAATTTCTAACTTAAAATACAACATTGAAAATCCTTTGAGAATTCCATTATTTTCCTGGATTAAAACTACATATAAATCATAACACACTTATTTCCATGCTAATAAAATAAAACATAAGAAAAGGGTGAGCTTAGATGCTCAGTAAGGATAAACAATATAGAGGAAGCTATCATAAATAATCATAAACTTATAGGGAAAGGTATAAAATTGAAACATAAGTCCTTTAAACATAAACTTCAGTATAATAAGGAAAAGATAAATTAAATAATTCCTTTTACTTATTCACATGGATATTCTACTAGTTGAATAATCATGTGTAACATCAATAACTAATCTCATAATGATGGAATGCATAATGTCGGACATCTTAACCACAAAGTCAAGGCATCATTCCAAGAATCTAAAATAAAATTTGTGCCAAGACACTAGTTCATATCTTGAGACCAACCGATTCATCAAAGAGATATAGTGAGACCCAACCATAACTTAATATATCAAATTCATTCCTCATATGAAAAGGGTGAAACATAATCTAAACATTCGTATTTAAAATAGTATACATAATCTTAATAATTTAACCATAAACTATGAATGGTATAAAAATAGAACATCCATAGTCAAACATAACTCATTCAATACAATATGAAATATTTTATTATAATAAATCAACCAAAATAAAGAATAAAAAACAATGAATTGTATTGATATAGATTAAAATAACCAGTAAAACTATTTGAGTGAAATATCCCATTTTTTGTTGAAAACAATTAAAAGTTGCACTATGTATCAAAGAAGTTATTTAAAAGATATTTTTTGAAAAAAAGTGTCACATACCACTTTGAAACTTTTGAAAGAAATTTTAATTTTAAAACATTCATTCCCATATAAATAAATCCTTAAAACTATTTTTAAAACATGGAAATTAATGAGAAATATTTAGAATAATAAATCCTAAAAACATTTAAAATGATATTTTAGTTAAAGAGTTCCTAACCAAATGAAAGAAGTTTGAATACAAATAATTGAGGACTAACATTAATAAAAACTTTATAATTTCTTTATAATAATGGTATTCATGATATAATATGTCCAAGGATAGTATATACACTATATAAAAGTGAATTGGCATATAACAACAAAGAAGTTTCAAGGGAATGTATATTGAGATAAAATACCTTATAAAGACCGTATCCTTATATTAATGATAAATCAGTGAAATAAATAAGTGTGAAAAATATAAATACACTCAATATGATTGAATATTCAGTTTAAATCAATCAAAGTACATTTACACATATTCTTGTAAAAACAAAACCAATGAATTGGATGTTAAACTCAACGAATGGAAATTGAGTTAAGATTACCCTTATCAAGATTATATCAATGAATTAAGAATTTATAAATTGAGTGATTATGTGTATCAAAAGTATATCGACAAAATTGGTAGTTTAAATTACTACATAAATAAATAAACAGTTATTTTACACATAATCTTGGAGTAAAACAATCAATGAAGTGTGCGTAAAACATAGTGAGTTGAAATTGAAATGTGAAGTTCCCTTACCGATTTGGTAACATATAAAACATACACTCCATGAAAGTAGGATCATAAAATGAAGATTTAAATAACCATAAATTAAAGTATATTACACAAATAATACAGTCATGGGTAGTACATACACCACACAAAAGAAAAATAGTGGAAAAATGTAGCATGAATCTCATGGGAATAAAAAGTGAGATGAAAACCCCTTACCATATAGTTTCCTTTAGTAGGGGGTAAGTTTAAAATCCTGTATAATGGTTAAATTAATTTATTAAATTTTATAAGATCCAAATACATAAATATGATATCATATATGATCATTTAATTTTTCTTTGTTAATAATATTTCAATAGTATCATTATTTTGTGTGTTAACTGATTTATTTTCCTTTATATGTTTTGTTATTTAAGTCACATTTTTCAATGATTGGATGTATTTTATTCATATACATCATGATATTATGTTCTTAAACATTATTTTTTAATCATCAAATGAAAACTATTCTTGAATGGTTACGATAGGGAATAAAATCTCAATGCGTCATGGAGATGGCAAGTTGTAAGTTCACACGAGTGACATTATCATTCTATTTATGGTGAAGTCGTGTGTAATTGGATTTTATATTATGTATAAAGAATCATTTAAATGTTATATTCGTTATTTACATCAATTATACTCATTATTATACCCATCCAAAAAATGAAGTTTTGAATAACAAACTTCATCATCACGTGGAGACGGTAAGCCGTACACACATACATATGGTGACTGGTCATTCATAGGATGGATGAAATAGTGAATATGGTTTAAATATATTTATAATAACATCACAGTATGTATAAGGTAATGGAGTTATTATTTTGGTATAGAAACAACAAAGAAAGAGGAAGTGGTAGAAGAAAATAACTTTGAAAGGGGTGACGAAATAATTACCTCTTCTTCGGGTGCTTCCTATTGATTTATACAAAAAAGATCCTTAGATTGGATTTATGATCAAATTAAGGCCTATAGGTTGAATTTAGGGTAGTTTTTATAAGAGTTTAGCCGAGTTTGGCTAAGCCAAATGGCTTTGGAGGTGCGAATTTAAGAGAAGGGGAAGTACCCTTTTATAAGGGAGGTGAGGGGCACTTTAGGAAGAGCTTGAAATATTATTTTATTATAAAATAATTTTGGGTTTATAATTTGATTATAAGGTGGGTATGGATCGAGAAACACTAAATCAATAGGTTTTAGACAAGTTTAGACCACCACATTAACCTTATCTTTTAGTTTTAACTCTTAGTTAAATAGTTTAACGTTTACCATGTCTTCTAGTATTATTATAATAAATGGTTAATAAACTTACTATAAAATTCCAATAGAACCTAAAGTGGTTCATTAATGACATATATATCATTATATAAGTCTTTTGGATGATACTTAGATTTTAAGGACCATTATATAATTTAATAAAATAGTATTAGTTTTAAAAACTCATTTATTTCAATTTTGACACTATTTAGTATTTGGTTTTTGTGAGTCATAAAAATATGATTTAGTAGAAAAAATATATATTAATAAACCCTAAATTCTCATATTAACCTATAAAATTCATGGATGGAGTCAAAAGTTTCAATTTTCATTTATTTTAATAATTATAATATCAATTATTTTAATCCTTCATTAATAAGATAATTACTGCATCATCATTGTGTCATAAATAAAGTTTATTATTTAATTTCTAAAAATTATAAATAAAATACTAAGATTTATTAAATAATTTAATATTTCTAATGAATATTTATAGTCGAATTTATCTTATTGATAACCCTATATTAAAAACGGTTTAGTTTTTAAAATTTGAATTTAACACTTTTAACTATTCTTTAAATAAAATATAATAAATGTCCTAATCTAATCAAAGTGGATAAAAAAGAATCATATTTTTTTAATAAGGTTGATTTTTTTCGAAATAAACTTATCCAATAGAATTAGGACATGTTTTGGGATAATTATAATATCATTTTTACCTTTAATTACCCTATTTACTTTTAACCATGGTAAATAAAATTCAAAAGTTACTATTCACCAAAAATTATTTTGATCCTATTGAACCACATTTTACTTACTATTTTAAACTATGTCTCTCAGAGTTTTGAATTTTAATTCATAGAAGTGGTAAAATTATGTTTTATACAAATTTTAAAATGTGTCTAGAAGGTGGGTAAAAGATGATAAAAAGTTCAAGAAAATTTTATATATATAATATTATTATAAAATGACTTCAATGAATTAAATTGGAATAATATAAGTATTATTTATCTATTTTAACTTCAAAATAAATTTAAATTAAAATAATTATTTATATAAAAAGTCAGTTTTAAACAATAACACAATGTTTTTCACTATTCATCAAAAATTGAAAGTTTTCACAAAAATACCAAAAATTCACCCAATGATAATTTTGAAATTACAAATTCAAAAATGATTCCTCTTATAATAAATTCAAAAAATAGAAGTTGTATTAATTAATTTAAAAATAATTCCCGTTGTCAAAACAAGAAAGTGTGTTTTTGAGAAGTAAAAAACAATTAAAAGATTATTATGTGTTTATGTGTAATTTAAATTTAAAATTACTTACTATGACCAAAATTGGATTAAATAATAAAAATTTAAAATAATTATACTTCAAATAAATTCAAATGTATAATTTAACACAAGAAATTAATTTTATTTAAAAAGTTGTTTTCTATTAAGATTTAGTATTTTTCAATATTCATCAAAATATAAAAGTTATCAGGAAAGCACCTAAAAATTATCCAAAGTAAATTTTTATGTAAAACTTATAAAGAATATGTCTATTTTGTAAAATTTAATATACAAAAGTGTCAAATATTGGATTTAAAAAGGGTTCTCCATTAAAAGGCAGTAAAATTTCATTTTTTGAAAAATAATTCTTTTATTTGAAAAATTGAATTTTTTCTTATATTATGTCTAAGAAACACGTAATATGGATGATAAAATTATTTTTAGTATATAAAATTCAAAATGAAATTAAAAATATTCATAACCTCTATCTGAACGGCTATTTTGGTATGTCGTGGAGCGCTCGAACTCGATGTTGCGTGTAGCGCAAGCTATTGAATTAAATTAAAGAAAATAACTTACTATGAAATATTGGGGTGTTAAATTCTTCCCCATTTTAGAAATTGTGTCCTCTCAATTTTAAAATTTGGCTTGGTAACTTCATTGAAAGTCCTAGATCGGAAAAAGAGTCAATAATATAATCACTTTAAAAGAAAGAAAGAGAAGTACAAAGGTCACCCGAGAAAACCCATACTAGGATTCCATGTAGCAAAACATGGATATGGAAGATAAACTAAATGCCATGTTCTGATGGAGAGTTAGAGAAAACATGACCAGGATAAAGTTAACAACAAGAAAATCACAAACTTGTGATGGGTTAAATGGTCATTGGTTTCCCAGTAGGAAATGAAATCGGACAAAATTTTTGTGTTAATTTCCATTTCATAAAGTTGAGGAATTTATTTATGAGATTGAATAAGAACATAAAGGGATATACCTACTTTTAATGTAGAGTTTCATCCTTTAATAAATTTCTACCACTAACTCATCTTTTCTCCAAACAATGAGTTTTCAAGAAGACTTGGTCACACCTGAAATGCTATAATCAACCTCTAGAGAATCACATAATCCACAAAAGATGAACTATATATTTCCCTCGTCTTTAGATATTAACCAAAATCAAAATGGTTTGTACAATATCAAATGGTCCCCAAAATGGATAATTCTTTATAGAAATAAATACTAATCTTAATTTCCAAAATTAAACAAACAATACCTAATGTTCAATATAGACCATTCAATAAAAAAATGTCCTTAATATATTTCAATATAATTCAAAATAAGATTAAAACCCCAAACTCATAATAATTTAATCACATAGTCTTTCATAGTAAATCTTAGCATTATCTCTAAATAACATCAACTACTCTTAAAGTCTCAAATAGAAGTGTAATTAACCAAATCACATATTTTATATGATAGGTTAATCATTTCCATTCATAACCTGATCTCTATATGTCTACAATAAAAACATATATTCTTCCAAAATAAAAATTCCACCATCACTCCTCAAATGAAATCCCATAGTATTCTATTTTCCTTAGGCATATAGTGTTACCAACAGAGTGAACGTCTTCCAAAATAACATTTATCACTTAATCACAATATCATTTTCCTATACTAAAGATATCCATTTGATAAAACATAATATCCTAAATAAACTTTTTATTGATTAATAAAATCATTTAACAAAAAATTATTAGTCACACTAACCAGGGAATTCACGTAGTCCAGTGGTAGGCGATAAATCCCAGTCGCACATTGGTTGTGGGTTCGATTCCCGCAGCTTTGTCCAATGCGATGTGTTGTCACATGGTCTAAATGTTGTCCTTTTTCAAAAAATATATTTTATAACATTCCGAAAATGTGATAAATTCTTCAAAATAACCATAACATAATTTAACCTCAAATGTTATCTCATACCTTTCATTTTCATCCCAGAAAGTAATAACCTATAATTGCCTGAAATTCAAGGATCATATAAACCCAAATTGTTCTATATAAAAATATCCACAAAAGAAAAGATAATTCTTCCTCAAATAGCATTTTCACATAACAAAATACAGGGTTACACATACAAGAGTAGATCATTCCAAAGTAATCCCATCAACAAAGAGAATTAATACATTTAAACATTTCTCCATCCATTTATTTATGTATAGGTTCATACTTGACCTAGTGGTTATCTTATACAATAGGGCATTGACTCGGGTAATTATCAGGGCCCCTACATTTATGAAAAATGACTATAAATGGATTATTAGGATCATTTTTATTTTCTTCCATAGTACTCTTCATTTTTCCTCAGAAATTATTTACTTTATTTTCTTCTTTCCCACACATAAAGCATTTATTTTTTCCATTGAGACACTTTCATAGGTGTCTCCTTACACATTTCCTACATGATGGAAATTGAGATTTATTTTCTCCATGGTCTCCACTGCTGGAGATCTTATCATTCTTCGCCTTTCTCTTATTTGTTGAGTCTGGGAGTTGGTTAAGGTATTTGTTGTTTATCATATTTTCAGAAACCTACTTCAGCATGAAAAAAATATCTTTTACGAATATCAACATTCCATTTAGTTGATCATTTCCACCATCTCTACCACCTTGTACATCATGTTCAATGTTACTATGAATTCCGTGGAATCCAACCATTGACTAAAAATATAAACCATAGTGTGGGTAAAAATAGTCATAAAATCATTTAGATAATATCACAACACCTTATTTTCAATCTAAAAAAACCTTAGTATTATCCAAGGTTATTTATCCTCACCTTATATTAAAATACTTCTAATTGGTTTAAAAAGAAAATGTGAATTATCCTAAACATATCCCCCAGGAGTGTCAAACCAGGTGCATAGTAAGGCCCGTTGTCGTGTACTAGGATACCCCAGGTCAAACCCGAAACTCCTTTTCAGAGTTTTCTTTCCTAGGTACATCTGTGACAGAACCACATCCACTTGTAGTATATAGACTGGGATGTATTTCTTGTAAATCTCAAAAAATCTTTAAATTAAAAAAATTCTAGGAAGTTCTTCTATAATAATTCTCAAAGTCTATCTTAGGGTAATGTTTCCTAATCAGAGTTTATCTAAATCTAGTTTCCAAGGTTATTTCTAAACTTCCTCTGATACCAAATGTAATGCCCCAACCCAAGTTAACTAGAGTCGGTGCATTATTACATAACATTGGCACGATTACAAGGAATCAAGTCCCAAAGGGCCGATCAGTTTGATAGTCTTGGAAAATAGATTACATACATAAACATCACATTACAATTTTTAACATAAAATACAACATAGAAAAATATTTCAAAATTAAATTATTCTCCAATAGTAAACTTATATATAAATCATAATACACTTATTGGCATCCTGAGAAAATAAAAAATAAGAAATCGGTGAGCTCAGATGCCCAGTATGGATAAAAATATAGTGGAATATATCACAAATAATCATAAAATTTTATGGAAAGGTATAAAATTGAAACACAAGACCTTTAAACATAAAATTCATTATAATATGGAAATGATAATTTAAATAATTCCATTTAATTATTCACATGGATATTATACATGTTGAATAATCACATGTAACATCAATAACTAATCTCATAATAATGTAATGCATAATGCCGGACATCTTAACCACAATGTCAAGGCCTCGTGGCAGTAATCTAAATACAAAATTTTTCAAGGCCATGTACCAAGAAACTATTTTGTATTACGAGACCTAATGATGTATCGAGGGGCTATAGAGGGCCCCGCCATTCACTTACTATGTCCAATACATTCCTCATATGAAAAGGGTGAAACATAATCTTAACATTCATATTAAAACTAGCATACTAAATGCCAATACTTTAACCAAAAACCATGAATGGTATAAAAATAGCACATCCACAGTCAAAAATAACTCCATAAATGCAATATGAAAGATTATATTATAATAAATAAACCACAATCATGAATAAAACACAATGAATGATATTGACATAGATGAAAATAATCAGTAAAACTATTTGAGAGAAATATCCATTTTTTCTTTAAAACATTTAAAAGTTGCACTATGTTTCAAAGAAGTCATTTAGAAGATATTTTTGAATCAAAGTGTCCCATAAAAATTTGAATCTTCTAAAAGAAATTTTAATTTTAATAAATCCAAGTCTGTATAAATAAATCCTTAAAATTATTTTTAAAACATGGACATTAATGAGAAAGATTTAGAATAATAAATCATTAAAACAATTAAAACAATATTTTTGTTAAAGAGTTCCTAACCAAATGAAAGATGATTGAATAAAAATAATTGAGGAATAAAATTAATCAAAAATTTATAATATCATGAGAATAAACATATTTATGATATAATATGTCGAAGGATAGTATGTACACCATATAAAAGTGAATTGGCACAAAACAACAAAGAAGTCTAAATGGAATATCAATTGAGACGAAATACCATATAAAGACCATATCCTTAGATTAAGGGCAAATAAATGATATAATTATGTGTGATAAATATAAATACACTCAACAGTATTGCATATTCATTGTAAATAAATCAGATTACAATCACACATATTCTTGTAAATACAAATCCAATGACTTGGATGCTTAACTCAATGAATGAAAATTGAGTTAAGATTACCTTATCAAGTTCATATAAATGAATTGAGAATTTATAAATGGAGTGATTATGTGTATAAAAAGTATATCCACACAAAGGGGTGTGGAAATTAATACATAAATAAATAAATAGTGATTTCACACATAATCTTGGAGTAAAATAATCAATGAAGTGTGCGTAAAACCCAATGAGTTGAAATTGAAATCAGAAGATCCCTTACGAATTTGGTATATTACGAAACATACACTGCATGAAAGAAGTATAATAAAATGAAGTTTTAAATAACTATAAATTATATTATATTATACAAATAATACAATAATGGGCAGTACATACACCAAAAAAATTAAAATAGTGGCAAATATAACATGAATCTCACAGGAATAAAAAGTGAGATGAAAACCCCTTACCTTATATTTTTCCTTAGTAAAGGGTAAGTTAATCCTCCTGTATAATGGTTAAATCATTTATATTAAAATATAATGAACCAAATACATAAATATGATTTCATATATGATCCTCTAATATAGCTTTGTTAATACTTTTTCGGAAGTATCATTGTTCCGGGTGTTAACTGATTCGTTTTACTTTATATGTTTTGTCACTTAAGTCCTATTTGTTATAGATAGGATGTATTTTATTCATATCAAAAATGATATTAAGTTCTTAAAAATGATTTTTTAATCATCAAATGAAAATTATTCTTGAATTGTTATTATGGGGAATGAAATCTCATCGCATCATTGAGACGGCAAGCCGTACGTATGCACGAGCAACAAAATATCATTCTATTGATAGTGAAATCATATATAATTGGATGGTATATTATATATACAGAATAATTGACATATTATATTTATTATTTACATCCATTATACTCATTATTATACGCATCCAAATAATGAGGCGTCGAATAACAAACTACACCACGACGTGGAGACGGTAAGCCGTACACATGTACCTATGGTGACTTGTCATTCATAGGATGGATAAAATAATGAATATGGTTGTACAATATTTATAATAACATCCCAGTATGTATAAGGTACTGGATTTATTATTTTGGAATGGAGAAAACAAATAAATAAGAAGTGGAAGAAGAAAATAACTTTGAAAGAGGTCACAAAATAATTACCTCTTCTTCGGGTGCTTCCTTTTGATTTGCACAAAAGGGATCCTTAAGTTGGTTTTATGATCAAAGTAAGGACTCTAGGTTTAAGAGAGGGTATTTGGGAGAATATTTGAGCAGAGTTTGTCTAATCCAAATGGCTATGGAGGGGTGAATTTGAGAAAAGGGGAAGTACTCTTTTATAAGGGAGATGAGGGGCACTTTAGGAAGAGCTTGAAATATTATTTTATTATAAAATAATTTTCGGTTTACAATAGCTCCAAATGGATTTATTTCGAGTATAAGGTGGTTATGGGTCAAACAACACTAAAAAAATAGGTTTTAGACACGTTTAGGTCACCATATAAAGCTTATCTTTTTAGTTTTAACTCCTAATTAAATAGGCTAACTTTTACCATGTCTTCTTGTATTATTATAATACATGGTTAATAAACTTACTATAAAATTCCAAGATAACCTCTAGTGGTTAAATAATGACATATCAATCATTATATAAGTCCTTTGGATGAAAATTATATTTTTAGGACAATTATATAATTTTAAAAAATAGTATTTGATTTAAAAACACATTTATGTCTATTTTGACACTATTTAATATTTGGTTTTTCTGAAAGTCATAAAAAGCTTATTTATTCAAAAAAATACATTGAATCAATAATAAAATGTCATATTAACCTATAAATTTCGTGGATATCATCAAAAGTTTCAATTTACATTTATTTTAATATTTATAACATCAATTATTTTAATCATTCATTAATAAGGTAATTACCGTATCATCATTGTATTATAAATAAATTTAATTATTTAATGTCTAAAAATTATAAATAAAATACTATGATGCAGGAAATAATTTTATCTTTATAATTAGTATTTATAGTCGAATTTATCTTATGTATACCCCTATATTAAAAATGGTTTAGTTATTAAAATTTGAATTTAACACTTTTAACTCTTCTTTGAATAAAATATAATAAATGATTTAATCTAATAAAAGTGAAAAAAAAGAATAAAAATTTTGTCAGAAAGATGATTTTATTCGAAATACACTTATCCAATATAATTAGGACATGTTTTGGGGTAATTATAATATCATTTTTACCTTTAATTACCCTATTTACTTTTAACAGTGGTAAATAAAATTCAATAGTTACTATTTACAAAAAATTATTTTCATCCTGTTGAAACAAATTTTACTTATTGATTTCAACCGTGCCTCTTTTATTTATGAATTTAAATTCATATAAGAGGTAAAAATATGTTTTATGCAAATTTGCAAATGTTCCTAGAAGGTGGGTAAAAGACAGTAAAAAGTTCAATATAATTTTATACATCTAATTTTATTATAAAATGACATTAATGAATTAAATTGGACTAATATATGTATTATATATTTATATTTTTACATTGAAGTAAATTTAAATTAAAAATAATTATTTAAATAAAAATTCAGTTTTAAACAATAACGTAGTGTTTTTCACTATTCATCCAAAATGGAATGTTTTTAAACAAATAAAAAAAATTCACCCAAATATTATTTTGATATTCCAAATTCAAAATGATTTCTATTTTACCAAATTCAAAACATAGATTTTGTATTAATTAATTTAAAAATAATTCCTGTTGTCCAAACCATAAAGTGGGTTTTTGAGAAGTACAAACTATCAAAAGATTGAATCGTGTTTATGTCCAATTTAAATGTAAAATTACTTCCAATGACCACCATTGGGTTAAATGATAAAAATATAATATAATTGTAATTCAAAACCATTCCAATTAATAATTTAAAACTATAATTTTTTTGGATTAAAAAAGTTGTTTTCAATAAAAATATTGTATTTTTCACTATTCATCAAAATATGAATGTTATCAGAAAAGCACCGAAAATTTATCCAAAATAATTTTTTATGTCCCTATTCTAAAGAAGAAGTTTATTTAGTCAAATTTAATACATAAAAGTGTCAAATAGTGGATTTAAAAATGTTTCTCCATTAAAAGGTGGTAAAATATAATTTTTTGAAAAATAATTCTTTTATCTAAAAAATTGAATTTTTCTTATATTATGTATAAGAAACACATAATATGGATGTTAAAATTATATGGAGTATATAAAATTCAAATCACAATTAATATTATTCATAACTACTTTTTGAACGGCTAGTTTGGAAAGTCATGGTGTGCTCGAACTCTGTGTTGCGTGTAGCACAAGCTATTGAATTACTTTAAAGAAAATAACATACTATGAAATCTTGCGGTGTTACAGGTTTATCTTAACATTACATGTGTTTCGGTATGTGGTAGGGTGGTAGTTTCTTATGAGGATGGGTGATTGATATATTGTGACTTGGTTAATGTGGTTTATATTAGATTAAGTTAAGAGTATGATTATTTGAGTCAGGATATTAGATGCACCATATGTGTGTGATTCTAGATTCATAATGGGACATGGGATATATATTCCATTTTAATTTATTATTATTTTGATTATATTTATGTTGTGTGATTTTATGGAGACACTACTCTCTAGAAAAGGATCATATTCTAGTGATTGGTTATGATTTTATGATACTCACTTAGCCCCTTCTATAAATTTAAATACATATATGTAAGAAGTTACATGCAAGGTATGAAAATTGAAGTAGTTTTATTCTACATTAAATTTGGAATGTACTAGGTTATGATCTTTAGTATAAAAAATTAGTATAGTTTATATATATTATCTTTTATAATTATGATGTAATTAAGGTTACTCTTGAGTAAATTATCCTCACATAGAGTGACTTTGAGTTAGACTGTTCAATGACCTAGATGCTTGTGCCTTGTATAGAAAAGTGGGGATGGGATATCAATCACTCCATGTTTACTCTTGTGGGTATTCTTGATTTCATATGGTTATAATACTTTACATTAAAGGGTTTCATAAACCATATACATGATATGGGGTTGGATATGTATGAATATAGTTGGTTTTTAATTTTGGTTAATAATAGAAGCTATGAGTTGTGCAAAGAGTTACACATCACTATGGTTCAAACATATTAATTTTTTGAAAGAATATGGATTCCAAAATAAATAATTAAAATCATGTATATGTATATAAAGGGAATAATGTGTAATAACATACTAAGATTAAATACCCATAAAAACAGTACTTTGTTTTTTATTCATTCCCATGTGACCATATGTGAGGACATCAATCATTCAACCATGTAGGTTCTTCCAAAGAAGGGTTCCCATAGATTATCTTACGTAAGGCATGGTGGAAATGGCCAACCCTAAGTGTTATGAAACAAAATACCACTTTTTTCTTTAGGTTATAGCTATTTGAGAAACCCAAAGTGTTTGGACACTAGAGAAATAATATTGAGTTTATCTATATGAAGGACCAGACATGGTGTTTTCCACTTAACCATCCAAGAGTCATATATGATATGATTGGCATGATGACCTACATAAATAGCTATGTGGAGAGATTAATTCCAAGCATGATCATTCTTACTGGAATTTGGATCCTGATCTACTAATGGATACAATGTAGATCTAAAATGGGTTATCATATTAGAAGGAATGAATGTATTTATTAAACGAATAAAAAACAAGATAATCATTTTATATAATATTTCATTATAGATAAAGGGAATCATTATCATAAAAAATTACTCTAATTTCAATCTTCAGAGAACACTTAAGAATTTTTATAAAGAAAGAAAAGTATTTTATATGTTAGAGAAATTATTTATTGTATAAGAAAATGTATAATTTATACAAAAAATAAATATTAATGTTAATGAGAATCATAAAAATATTCACTAATGGTTTCAATGGATTTAAATACACTTTAACCAATTGGATTTCATTATCTTCTCATATATTCAATATGATTGAGTATTTTATTTACATTGATAGACTGTTGATTTCCTTAAGGCTTATTCTGGCTATGGAATTATTTCTAGAATTATTTTATTAAATGTTCCAATAATGTGAATTAGTTTAATAAATTTTTACATTATTTTCTCAAAGTGTCAAGGAATGATGAACTAGGTCATAATGTTTTATTTTTCATAAACTTCATGTAATCTGTGTAAAATACTAGAAATGTAGACTTTGGATTACAAGATTTCATGTTACAAATTTAATCATAGTATGCATGAGTCAGACTCCTTTATATCATGTGGTCTGTTAATCAAATTCTTTAGACTTAATGTTGAAATAATTAAAGGGTACTGTATGTGTGTTTCACTGTATACAAAAATATTCACTATGAAATGAATAAAAGATAAGGTCAAGTTACTATATATACCACATATAATATATGTGTTCCGAAAGAGAAATCACGAGGGCGATGATTAACTATGTGAAGTTATTCTGAACCATCAATGAGTATGAAGCTCATTTGAAGCTACCATGAGTGTGAAGCCACTGTAAGTATGAATCTCATGTGAAGCTTCCATAAGTGTAAAGTGGAATAACTACCTGTAGGTTCCAGGTGAAATGGAAGAACCTTTAGCGAGTGTTAAATTAAATTTCATTTAATTTAATGTTTTTAAAACCCCAATAGAGGATCTTACATGTTAAATTTTTAATTAATTTATTTAGATATAATGAAATGATAACCTCATATTAGGATCCATTATTTGAAGATATTTTTGATCTTCTAAAAATAATTTTTGATTACCTTTGTTACACTATAAGGATTAAAGTGTCTAATTACTCTAGCGGTGATCTACACATTCTCTGATCCCCAAAAAATGTCAATTGATATCCGAGTGTAAGTGCGGCATTTCAAATGTCTTTCATTGTTCATATTGATCTCTCTGAGATCCTTTCACCTAAAAGGAGTTTTTCTAGTTCTTCACAGGAAGAGAGGTTTAATTTGTGAGAGATAGAGAAGTCTGTTGTTCAAAACTATTATTTATTATCAATTTTTTATTAACCCCACATAATAGGCCCAACCATCTATTTATAGAGCTAGTGTTTGGGTTAAAATATTATTTAATTGACTACCATCCCTTAAATAATATAGTAATTATTATAAAACCCCATTATATAAAATAATAATAATAATTATTATTATTTTATGGTGTGTGATAAATTATGTGGTGATGAATGTTATTTAGTGAATTTCAAATAAATATTCATCATTAGATGCGGTCTTGGTCTATTTATACTCATCGATATTTATTGAATACCCAAATAAAATATTTTATTTACTTAAATAAATTTTTTATTCACAAACCAGCAAAAAAATATCTATTAAATAATCAATAAATAAATAAATTTTATTATTCACAATACAACAAATAAATATTTATTATATATTCACTTACTCAAATATTTATTTAGTAATAAATAACTAATTATTTATTACTATGTGAATATTAGAGATCAATGAAAAATTAAATAAAATTATTCCTTGGTCTTGAGAATAATATTTATTTGTAAAGTTAAATTAAAATATAATTCAATTGAGATCAATGGAAACACTTATTGTGTGACCCTTTAGGTTCCTTTATCTTCAGTATTATGTAGGCTTGAAAAAATTTCATGATTATTATCTAGAAATGATTCAGTACACCCATGATAATGAATCTAATATCACAACTACAACAACAACATATAAATGCTCACAATGTAATATAACCCCTTTGTCTCAATATCTCATCAAAGAGGTTTCACATCTATGTCATCAACTTATATGCTTGATACGTCTTTCTTTGACTATCTAAAATAAATGCATCGTTACACCATGGCCATGTAATTTAATGAAACGGTTATATTTCAATTGAAGGGATGATATATAAACTTCTATAAATATGGAAGGTAAAAATCCATCTTTAACATATTCATTAATAACACATCAATCCTGACACACCCAATGTATCCAACTTCACCATGAACTATTATCAACATGGTATATGAAATACATCTAAGTGCGCGATTCATAACATGCATTAATAATAATCTTAAAGTTTATAGAACACTACACATAATTCTAGGTAGGAATATCCAATGACACAAAATCCTGCATAATTCATACTAACGAGGTTTTTTCTCATAATTTACGACATTTGAGATTACCATGTGGGAACATCAGAGGAAGAAGCCTCATCTCCTTATGAGTACTCATAAATAACAGTCTGGGTACTATGTTCACTATTATAGTATGTCATCCGATCTTAGAACTATATTTAAGAATAAAATTATGGAACTTCTTGGTTATCATCATAATAGGGAACTTATGACCTTATTAATGTGACAAATACTCTAGGAAATTATCACATCAATGTTTTTTAGAAGAAAAATCAATATGTGATAATATATTTATATTAATATTCACTTTTTTGAATACAAATGTAATCTAAAAAATAAATTAGTTGGTTATAAGAAGCCAAATACAATAAAATCCCACTTGAACTAGATCCAACTACTAATGAATATTTATTCCTCTCCGGTTAAGCATGATTTTTTTATTATGGATACAACTATTAGGCCTGCCGCATTTTAATTAAAAGGGTTGGTAAAGCCACGTGTCTTTTCAACAAATCAGTTTACTACAACATGGATACCTTGAGAAAATCCCTCAAGTAGTGATATAACTATGTTTATATTTTTTGTTTCCATATCAAAGTATTTACATCATGATTTATTCCATAGTCAAATATTATCATAATAGTTATAAGAATATTTCTTTTTTTATAACCCAAAATCAAAAATAGACATTGCTAAATCACTCCTTAAGCGGCATCAAAAGTCGCAACATACTCAGATATTTGAGATATGGTAACCACTAGCTGTAATACATTTTCATTTAATATTGACCTAACATTTTCTAGGATACTAGATCAAATTAAAATATTTATAAACAAGATTTAAATTTCATTGATCACTATCAATTCCAATTCTTGAATCACTAGAAACTCATACAGTTCTACTTTTCAATGTAATATAAAATAGTTCCAACTACAAGTCTATACAGTTATTTTAGATCATGTTATATATTATCCTTTTATAAATTATTAATCAGTAATATGAAATGTTAGTGAATATCATGGAATATGAGATAAATTCTTAACAAATACACTTGTGAAATTATTTTAGTCATTATAATATCTTACTGTGCTCATGTATGTTCTATTATAAGTATTATATTCCAATAAAAGTTTAGTCTTGAATTGAATCAACTTTTATTTTTCAATACTTTATTAATATATGTACTATGAATTGTTTTAGAAAACTCGTGGATCTATTTTTTTAGATCTTGTTTCCTTGAACAAGGTTTCTAATTTAAGTCATACTTGGAGAAATTTCATTCGTTGTCTTAACAAAATTGTAAGACATGACTATAGTTTTACAAATTCCCTCAACATATTTATATTTAAAACTTATAGCTCTACCTTTAACTAGTTAGAGAAACATTTCACTCATTAATTTCCAATTTAATATTCTATTATCACTATGCATGATTTATTCATAAATGAATTTATGTAATCTGCTTATCTCATTGGAATTTATTAATGTCACCAACACTTTCTAGCCATGACTTGTAGATATATACTATAGGGCCACATTTTGTTCACATCATACATACCTATTTTTTAAATAATCATCTATATTAGGTGTCCTTGAAAATAAATAACCTAATGCGATGATTATATAAATATGATTTCAATTGTATAATTAAAAAAGGATTTTAGTCATTATAAGTGGTGAATAAATTTTGGCAAAGACTAAAACCTTTCAATAATCTATCATGATATGTTGGAATCTTCTCATACCATCCATGTCCAATTTCTCTTGAATACTCACTAGTAGTATGATGTCTTAGTAACATTCAAAATATAGAGTCCCTGAATCTGAATGAATGGAATAATTACTATATATACCTGTTAACCTTATCATATATTCTCATTACTACATATTTTCAGGAATACTTATTCTAGAAGAATAATATATTTATCACCCACTACGGTGAATGTAAACCACCAATTTGGTTATAAGTTCCTATGCAGTATGTGTCTTTGTAACTACTCTTCCCACATAGCTTAGCAGAGTCCTGTATTACTATACCAACTCCTGTGTAACTATATACTTAACCAATATAAGTAAAGTATGATCCCACTATATTTAGATATATAGTCTTCCTTTATAGAAATATATTTGATCTTGACTAGATTTTAATCTCCTTAGTTTTCATAGGATCATTAACTCAGATATGCCTTAGTGTTTTGATGTTCTTTTTTAGATAAAGCCAACTTTCAAGAAATGGTTTTTCAATAAACACTAGTGGTTGTGTCCTAACATATTATTAACATATCATAATTGATATTATATCTATGGTATGATATAGTTGAAATATGGTTAGATTTTCCTCTTTTATTTTCGAAATATGTCTTTTAAGGAATATTGGAAGATTTTCAATATATATACTCATTAATATTACTTTTACTACCATCATGAAATTGATGTATATATGTAAATGTGAGTTTGGGATAACCTTTACTCTACATATATGATCAATGATTACTTTTATAATATTTCTATGATAAGACAACTATGAGATTCCATTTTTTACCAAGTGTACCCATTTACATTGCTGATCATTTCTAAAATTTTATAAATGAATGTCAAGAAGTATATTGATTTAACTTTATCTTTAGAATGGTTCAAGTTACCATGTTGAACCAACTATAAATGTTTTTGTGATGTTCGATTATTTAAATGTTTTATTTATCCAAAACATTATAAGTGGTTTTTTGTATATATAATATCTTAGCTCAATTTAGACTAAAACACTTTAACATGTATAACTAGGTCAAATTATTTCTATTTTATTTGATAAAAAATTATATTTTTATAATCAGGTAATAATCTTATATTTTATATTCATCATTCATTTTAATGTATCTTTGTGATTCGAGATTTACTAAACCATTAATTTAGAATTTAATTACCAAAAGAACATTTATTTAGAAATGAAATAATTTCTCATTGTGTCTAGCTAAAAACTAAGATTAATTTTTTTTAATACTTAAATGATTTAATCAATCCAACCAGGCAATGAGAAATAGTGATATCCTCTTGGTTGATGTTGGAATATGCCTTCCTCAAACACTTTCGAGTTCACTCTAAAAACATTATATTCGTTCTCATTTCCTATATTTAAATACACATATGTTGTAATCATATTGTATTTAATATAAAATAAGTGAATAGAAACATGATGAATATACGTGTTGTGGATTCAGATACATGCTTCTTCAATTAATTACAATTTCTTTAATAGTGTACACTATTTCCACATAAGCTAAAAAATTGAATCATGTTCATTATTCTAACATTGAATCTTTTGTTTTTTAAATGAAACCATAATGGATATTTTTTATATAGATTATCCATGTGATCTTAAGGTTTTTCGTTAAAAAAATCACCAAAGTGGTGGAGAAATAGGCTTTAACCAATCCTTATATACTTGGTTAAGTATGGACAATAGTTTCTAGAGTGCATTATTCATTTTGTTTATTTGGAGTTTGAAAAATAAGTATAATCTTGGTGGTAAATAGAATAAGATAAGATTAATGGTAAATTTTTTATTTAAGATGAATCCTTATTTTTCTAACTGATCAATATACCCTAGAATTTTGAAAGCATAATCAATAGTTATATTACATTCTTTCAGTTTACATTGATATAGTTCTTTGAAAATATTATTTATTTTGAGGTTTTCGTTATCTTTATCAAGAGAAATAAGATGAGATATTATGGTGTAAGAATCTATGTATTCATGTTGTATCAAAAAATATTTGGACATATTTGATAATATAATAAAATGGACATAATAAACATCCTCAACATATCTCTAGTAGGAATCTTTTTAAGCTTATATCACATGTCGGGGAGGTATAACTGGAGTAGGGGATTCCAAAAATAATAAAAACATTCTAATAATAATTATTCGTATAAAAAATTGTACCATATATATAAACTTTTAATCTTAAGGACATACCATGAATTAAGAAATGATCACACTAATTTTTTTGGTTTTACTTTCAATTTTATACAATAATTAAAATAGATTATTAGTACTTGACTTGATTATAAGTTATTTGAGAAATAATAATAACCATTTTTATTAATTCTCCCACTATGTTATCTATTCCCAATATCCCTCACCATTAAACTCATAATTTCTAGTTTCCAAGACATTCTGGTGGTAAGGATCCATATTACCATTCTTAATAATCCAGAACTTGTCCTTGAAAACCATAAGAAAATATTTAAGTATGTAGTCTTTCCAACTACAGGCTTGTAGCTCCTTGATCTATTGAGTGGACTCCCCAATCCTAAAATCCCAACTTGTATTTCCTTAACACTTGCCTTCAAATTTTTATTGAATATACTTTTTCCATAAAATTCAATTAAAATTTGATTAATTAAACCCAAAAACCACATGATAAATCCTTGATAAAATTAAGTGTCCATAATTTTCCCATTTAAACACTTTGTTCTATGGTTACATTCCAAATCAAGTAATGGTTGGATTAATTTTACTTAATATTTTGTTGATGTATTTTAATTTATTATGAAAAATTAATATCTTTTTTTATCCTTTAAATGACATGTTAATATTATGTAGATTTTACTTAATTAATTAACATAGTTATATAAAACATTTACTCATAATCCTTTTATTTAAATTCTATCTTGGAACATTAATTAATTAATTTATGTGATCAGGATCTTGCATCCCTAAACTAATTTATGCATAGAAATAAATAAATAAATTACCCAATCATGAACTTATCTAATGGATGATTTATAGAGTGGATAATAAATCAACCGATGTCCTAGGGGAATAACTTATTTTTCCAGTCTTAGCATGATATGAAACATTCCACCTATCAACCTATGTATCACCAGGGTTGGCATCATCTAGGTTCTGTCTTGAACCACCACCACACACCAGAGGAAACTCTATTAAATATAAGTATTTATTACTCACATGTTGGTGGGGGTAAAAAAATGATTGGTTAAAGGGGATTACATAAATAACCTTTGACACTAATTGAGGGATGGATTACTCATAATACATGAAGTTAATTTAAAAATTAATAATTGAAAACCCATGTAATAAATTAAATTAAATAAATTCCAACACATATATAGGTCTTGGTCAAGCTCATGATTAGTCATGCAATGACACATATTTTCTATGAGTTGTTTTTAAATAATATATGGATTGATTTTGAGACTAATCACTAAGAAGAAATGTGATTATGAGGCCTAGTGTTCCTATAACATATAATTTAAAAAAATTATAATATTAGATAGCACGTGGGAACAGTTTTCTTGAAAAAGTGGAATAACATCTAAAAGGCTTCCCAGATCAGAAATATGAGGGCACCATTGCGTTTAGAATAGTTTCTTTACCCTCAACATGACTTGATAATGGTTGGTGGAGGTTTTTTTGGAAAGTCATCACGAGTGCTTAAATGAATAAAATAAATCTAAGAAAGTTTATTTTATTTAATCAATGTAGAGATACAATGATAGGTTTGTTTTAAAATAAACTCTTTTTCCAAGATCCAGGTTCATCCTCGTAATCCTGGAGTCCTTTGGAGACCCTAGAGGGAGAGATCTGGATAATTCTCATGAGCAGGTAATGACAGAAATTCGAATCAGCGATTGAAAAATGCCGATCTTGATGAATCTCACAAACAAAAATGATGTGGTGACCATTATTCATCAGGGAGTGATCCAAATATAGTTGTGAGGCCTAATTTCAGTTTTCGTTTCCCCGTTCGTGATTCCTATGATGAACAAAGACTAACCCATGAACATATTAGCCTGAAAATTAATTGTTTTTTCTGGATGGGATTATTATGTGGGGCTTGATGGCTGATAATTCTAGTGAAGATGGTTTTTGATTCATTTGTTGTTCTAAAAAGAATAAATCAAGGTCAAAAAGAATAACATCATGGGTTCATTCCTTGGGATTATTCCTTATGATTTTTCTACCTATTTCTCGTTCATCATGAGTGACCCTTGGTTCACAGTTTTACACTTGATCGAAAAATCGATCCTCACGTGCGCGGTTCATGGAGAAATGATCTTAGGTTGTAGATCTAAATCAGTGCAATGAAATAGAGGTCTAAAGGCAACAATAGTGGATAGATATAAGTTATTCGAGAGAACCCTTTCTTTGGGCGAGTTGCATGGGGATGAATGAAATCATATTTTAAGCCGATTGACGATCAGAAAACCATAAATTTGGTGTTATGATGGGGAAACAACCATGGATATTAGGTTTGGAGGCGAATAGACCACCAGAACATGAACTAGATAATCATCCAAGGCATATGGGGGAAGAAGACATGATTCTAGAAAACTGAATACACATATCTTGTAGTCCTAGATGCATGGATTTTTTTTCATCATTGGACAACTTGACGTGTACATGGGAAGTACACAGACGCATGGAAGAGTACATGAGTTTAATTCATGGCATGTACTCCCCCCAAATGGAATGATGTAAATAGGTTACATGAACAAACCCATGTAATCGTACATGAGAAAGGATACATGGGCTGATGTTGTGTATTGGCACATGACCAAAGTACCCGGGCAGACCCCGGATGAAAGGTAACGACGTGTGACCCCTTCTATATGTCGTGCACACCTCTTCTATATGACATGTTTTAAGGACATGAGCTCTTGAAAAAAGGCAGTACCTGGGGTCAAGGGACTTGGCGTGTGATCCTACTACACACTGTGTACCCCTTCCCATATGGAATGAGCTTCTTTTACTCTATATCTTGGACAAGTTTCATTAGTGTTCGCTCCCTTTATCATGTCCCTGAAGGTTTGTACGAATTGTTTCCTAATCCATGGACTGTGATCCATTCAGTAGGAATTCCTCGATATAGTGGTGGGAATCCCCCTAGAGGCTAAGATTAGAATCATATTTTCATTTCTTCATAACCTAGGTGGAGTTAATGGTATCGATGTGACCAAAACTACATGGGAATTTATCCTCTACTTAGCAGGTTATTCCAGATTGAACTGTGGGTATCACCCCGTGGACCTGGATGATATCATCATCTATTGTATCATATTTCCCTTTAGACCAATTAGTGTATATTTCTCTTGGTGAGACCAGACGATCAGTACCTCTCAGATAGACGTCAACAGTGCTCTTAGACTCAAGAGTGTGTTCCCCTAGATGATTTGTCACGACCCATCCCAATGGGGCCCATTCCACGACTCCCCATGCCCACCTCCACTAGGCCAAGGGCTGGTGACTAGCACTGAGTAGGCATATCACTAACATGGGAGGAATTTCCTAAGTACCTAGACACACACACACACACACACACACACACATCCATGCCCACAAATGTTGAATGTACAAACAACTATGGAACAAAATGAATACATACAACTTAATCCAACAAACATAGTACAACATAGAATATAAAGTGTAGTAAATTAAATAGGTCCAGAATACAAGACCACCAAAAGAGATATTTTGTAAACTATAAAGTCCAACCTATGAACAAAAGGTACTCAGATTACTTTCTGCAACCATAGGAACACCTCAATTTTTCTAAACTCATGAAGCACCGCCTGGTCCAGGTCCTGTTCCACCTATGACTCTATCAAAAAGGTCTCTCATCTAAACAATACGTTACTTGTGTGGGTAAAACCCATGGAAGGGTGAGTATAAAAACACTCAGTAGGGCACCCTGAAACAAAAAAAATACACAATGTAAAGGTATAGTCATCACTTCAGAATTTTGTGTCTACAAAACATATAAAAATGATATCTATATATACTCGAACCCATACCTATAGTCAAGAGGTAAGTCTCAACTGCTGTATAACAACAATAGAGATTCAGTTCGATGATTCCACAAAGTGGTCATCCGGGATCACATACTCCTGAGTTCGATAGCACTGATGGAATCTATCTGAGAGATAATTCTCATCGAATATCATCATGAGAGAGATACATGGATCGATCTAAAGAGATATATGACACAATCGCTCTGAGATAACTCACTCCACAAGAGGGGAAGATCACGATACAAGGATGATGATCACTTCTAGGGCCATGGGGCTATACCACGAATCATCCGGATTCACCTTCTAAGTAGATGATTGATGTCTGGTTGGATTGTTCATGTCGAACATAAGACTATATTTAGTTCACAATAATGGATAGATGATCCTGCTATGGGCCTATCGGAGGGGATTCTAACTTATATATCCAGAAAGTCATGTTGAAGGGATCATACTCAGGTGAATAGGAAACGATACCAACTGACCTTCAGGGGAATGAGAAAGGGCACTGACCCTTATGAAAATTTTCCAAGATATTCTGGACAAGGAGATCAAGAAATATAGAAAAGTGTGCACGAAATGTAGAAGGGTCACATGTCGCATCCCTTGACCTCGGGTACTGATTGTGTATAACATAACATGTTAGAAGAACATGTCATATAAAAATAGATTACATGACGTGTAGAAGTGTCAAACACCACGTCCTTCCATATAGGGTCCACCGGTGTACTCTAGCCATGTTTCAGTACACAATGTCAACTTTTTTTCACCTTCCCATATACCAATACACAGGGTAACCTTTGTATCTAGTCTGGATCTGGCCGTGGGTTGGGGTACACACTGTGTTGGAAAGTCAAGTACTCCACCCCATGTCTGTGTACCTCTCAATATACACACTGAGCCTGATGGAAGATCGCACATGTCCTGAGATAGGGGTCACATGCCATGTGATACTTTACTACCTCCCAAAACCCTATCCTTCGTTGAGTGGGGGACACATGCTGTGTAGTCTGGACTACACGCCATGTTCTTCAGAATTTTCCATAATGATATTTCTTCCTCCGCAGACCTCGTTTGATCCTCTAATGTTTGATCCATTGGTCCACTAACCTTAAGACTGAATATCCAAGATAATTTTTTCCTTTCAACACCGAATCAATGGGTTTTGAGCCTTTCATTAGATCAGGAAACCGATTCCGATCATCCACATGAAAGTATACCGAAGAAAGATATCTCTCGAAATACTTTGATCCATCCACCACCATCATCGTTGCACCTCCTATAGGTTATAATGGGGTCGTATCTTCATTTTAGGATCGTTTCTCCAAGAATCATAGGTGCAACTATCATCCGTTCATATCCCATGAATAATGTGAAGAACATAGGGTGAGAAAAGCATAACTGAACAGCCCATGGAACGAACCTAAAACATTTCTTGTTCTAGAATTGATGCATTATATAATAATTATCAAGATAACTAAATAGTAATATTATCATAATCACCCCCAATAAAACCTCCATGGAAATCCTATCCCACAAGAATAAGCTAACCATGGATCAACCTGTTAATAGGTTGGTCCGGGTTAGTCGTTTAATCTAAGAATAGGGAAAAGAATAATAAAAATAACACACCCTACCTTGATTTTGGATCATTCACTGAATAAGATCAGTTGTCACGATATCACTGTTGGCAAGATCTCCCAAGAACATCTCATGTCGATCTTCGATCCAACTTCTCACCGTCGTTTTTCGTCGATAGAATCCTATACATTAATATCTCTATAGCCTACAAGGAATTTTAGGGTTATAAGTCTAACCCTATACCCCTACCTCTAGGTTCATAAAAAAAAGATGTTGCGTCACTGTGTCGACGAAACGATAAAATAAAATAAATTCTTAATTTATTTTATTCATTAAAATGTCCAAAAATTTACTTTATTAGTCGACCCGTGCCGACCGATGTAAGACCTCGCATTGGGTAACAACCACCTTACAAAGTCAACAGTGGTCTCAGATTCCCAATCCGAGTCCCCATTCATGAGTTATTAGGATTTGAAAATAAAATAATTTTATTTAGTTACATTATTTACGGTTACGTCCTTGGCGACTTTTTCTACAGATGAACCACACCAACCAAAGTTAGGTTGTTCCTAGGGTAAATCCACTACTCTAAAATCAGTGGTGCCCTCAAGTTGGTATTTTGGGAAACTCTTTAGATGTTATTACACTTTCTTAGGATAACTTCCCTCACGCGCAATTTTATATAGTTAATATATTTAAAACATTTATTCTGGGCACACTGGGTAACAAAATCACATGTCGTCTATGTTCCTACTATCAAATTAATTCAATATAATATTTAAAAATAATACATGAAAAATAAAATAAATTACATTCTCTCCATATTTGGGAATTACATCCCAAAAAATCCAAAACAAAAGGCTACTAAAAAAGATGTGGGTACTACGCATGAATCTGAGCCTCCCACTCCCATGTGCTCTCTAGATGATTTTTGTGCTGCCACCAGACACACACCAAAGGAATCGATATCCCATGAAGGATCCTCTCATACCTATCATCAATCTACACTTGGAACTCAACAAATGTCACTCCATCTTCAATGTCCAGATCACCCCAGTCAATGACATGCGATGGGTCTTGCACGTACCTCCTTAGCTGCGACACGTGGAAGACATCATGTTCCTAGTCCAACTTCTAGGGTAGAGCTAAGTGATACGCCACCTCAACAACTCTATGATGTATCTATAAAGGGCTGATAAACCTCGGAGATAACTTGTTTCCCCAGGTAAATCTCCACAACCCACGTCGAGGTGAGTCTCGAAAGAACCCATGGTATCCTTTCTTGAACTCCAAATGCCTTTATCTTCTATCAGCATAAAACTTATTCCAACTCGGTGTATTCTTCTTCCGCTCTTATATTATCTTCACATTCATAGTAGTAGCTCGAAAAAACTCCAGGCCCATGAGTGCTGACTCTCCTGGGTCAGTCTAGAAAAGTGGTGACTAGTAGGGTTTCTCATATAAGGCCTCTAATTGTGTCATACAGTTGGTGAAACAATAGCTGTTTTTATATGAAACCTCCACCAGTGGTAAGTGATCCAACCAACTAAAGCCAAAGTCCAACATGCTATCCTATATCATGTTATCCTGGAACTAAATAGTCTTTGTCGTCTTGCCGTCTATTTTTGGGTGAAATTCTATACTCAAGAACAAATTAGTCCCAAATGACTCATGTAATCACTTTCACAACTGAGATGTAAAATGACCATAATGATCAAAAAATACTGTTGATGGAACTATATGGAGTCGAACTATCTCCTACACGTAGAGGTGTCTCAATATCTCTATTGAACTCTTTTCTCGGATAGCTAGGAAGTGGGCCGACTTGACGATCCATTCAATGATCATCCAAATTGTATCATGTCCCACAGAAATATGTGGTAAATGCGTTATGAATTCTATCGATATCTCACCCCACTAAAATTCTGGAACCTCAAGGGGTTAAGCCAAACCCACCAGAACCTGGTTCTCAGCCTTCACTAGCTGGCAGATTAGGCATCAAGAGACAAACTTGGAAACTCCCTTCTTCATCCATGGACCCCAAAACTAATGTCAGAGGTCCTAGTACATATTTTACACAGTAGTATTTATTGACAAAGGGTATGTGTGTAAAACCCTTAAAACCTCCTCCCATAATGCCATGGGACAACCGTGCATCCTTTGAAAATAACTTCATGCTCCCTACCTTGGGAATATCAATCAAGGTCATGCCCAGTGGTCATTTGATCATGTAAGGCCTCATAATCGGTATCTCCTAGATGCGCCTCCTTGACTAGATTCAAGAGTGTACGTGTGGAAACTATCGACTGGAGGTAAGATTAATCGTCTCCCTCCATAAAGGATAACTGTAATGAGGTCAACTACATCGACACCTTGTTCATCAATTATTTACAAGATCTCCTTCTAAGAGCATCTACCACCATGTTCCCCTTCCCAATAGTAAAGACAATATAAAATTCATAGTACTGGAGTAACTCTATCCATATTCTCTATCTCATGTTCAAATAATTCTGAGTGAAGATATACTTGAGACTGTTGTGATCAGAGTAGACGATAAATTGCTCACCCATCTGGTATTGTCACCACATCTTCAATACAAAGACTACCACTGAAAAATCAAGATCATGGGATGCGTGGTTCTTATAATGTGGCCTCAAACGGTGTGAACCATAGGAAATTACTGCTTTCCTCTATATTAGGACACAACTAGTTCTGGTCCCTGATGCATCAAAGAATACTACATACCCGACACACTTCTCCAGTAATCTCAAGATCTGGGCATTCATCAAACTCTACCTCAGCATATAAAATCATTGAACTGGGTCCAAACATTGAGAAACATTGTGACCCTTTCAACAGCTCTGGGAGGTCATCAAAGCTTGGTAGTGGATACACGTTCTCCACAGTCACATGGTTAAGTGTCAGGAATCCACACACAACTATAATCTCATGTCTGTCTTTTTTTTGGTGAAACATTATGGTTGCCCAAGGTGAAACACTAGGTCTTACTAATTCCTTCCTCTACAAGTCCTCCAACTGCACCCTCATCTTGTGAGTCTTTTCAATATCTATCTGATATGTTAGTGATGATATCCGTGTTATCCTAGGGTGTAAAACAATGTATAATTCTATCTCTTGATAGGGAGGTAATCCTGGAACATCTTCTGGAAAGACATCCTCATTTTCTGCTACTATTATTAGGAACTAAAAACTCATACCATCTGATTCTAAAAGGTCCAGGCTAGCCAAATCCTATGTAATCGGCTGCACCATCCTATGCATGAGCCCATCCTATGCTTCCTGGGTACCCTTTTCTCTGACAAAGGAAAACCTCATTCCATCGCTGCTGAAATACCACACCCTTCACCTAAAATATTCCAATTGGACATAGACCGAAGATAATAAATCCATAACTATAATGGCATCATAAGTCCTTGAAACTGCCACCAAGAAGTCCCAATAGATACTCTCACCTCCGAGGTTCAGGTCACAATGTCGGAATAAGTGTGATTATCGAGTCTGCTCCAATAGGTGTCTCCAAGTGTAAGGGTCGAGTCAAGGGTCTAACCCTAATATCAATGTCTCATACAGGATTTGTGATAAGAAAATAATTGCTTGTATCTGTTTCTATAAATACAGAAGCTAAATTATAAAATCCAAAAATCGTACCATGAATCATTCTTGGATCCTCTAGGACGTATGCCTCAACCGCATGCAGTTGTCGCAACCTCTGTCCTACAACTCCCTAAGCCTAATGCGGACTACCTGGGGGTGGTGGTGGTGGTAACATATCAAAATGTCTTCCACCTCCTACATCTCTCCTAGATTATCTTCCATGTATTCCACCCTGTGGTTATTCCTAATCTTATTTTTTCCTCTGCCTCAGCAGCGCATCCACTGTCACCCTGTCAGCAGCTTAGCGGGTTGCAAAATCTCTAGCAAGATGTCTCCTACCACCACTAGAATAACATCACCCTTCTCTAGGATGACAGGACCCACCCCATGAGTCATGAATATTATAATCCATATTTTGGGTCTTCCCCTTGTGACATCTCCCACATCTATGTTTCTGAGGATAACACCAACTCCCCCCTGCCAAGCTCTATACTTCTTCTTTCGCACTACTGACTATCACCAGCTGTATCTACCCATCCAAGGAACTCTCAACCACCAAATCCTTCTCTAGAACCCTAGAATAGGTAAGAATGAATAGAGGGTGTACACTAGATCAGATGTCTCTATGTAGAAATTGCTTAAAGGTCTGATCCATGTAGTGATTATTGTAGGTCATATCCATTGAGTACCTAGAGAGGTAAGTATGCCTCGATGAATACTCAGACACTGACATGTCATCCTATCATAGCTGTAGAAGTTTTTGGATACGCATAAACATCAACATATAAGGTGATAAAACCTCTCTGAAAAGGTTCTCAAACTCTACCAACGAAGGGTCAACTCATCGTAAGATTGAGTAACTAAACCCCATGATCACCGTGTTGATCCAAAGAGAAGGCTTACCTTCAGAACCACCATATGATGTGTTGGTTTCCTAACTAGATGAAAAAATTATTTTACCCCCTCATGACAGTCCTTAACCACTTGTGTGTTAGACCAACCTTAGAACCTGAGGGGTCTCTACCACTAAAACTAGTAAAGAATGCTCAACCTACACTCTTCATCTGCTGGTACATCAAGTACCATATACTTCTCTATAGGTGTTGGTATGGCTGGTACACCACATGAAGGTAACCTCTATAGAACTGATCCCTATATTAAATCCTTTCCACTAAGGGGTTTATCCTCTTGATCAAGATGCTGAATCTTATATGGTATAGGTTTTGAAGACATCCTGTAATAGAAAAATGTGTACCACGATTAATGAGTATTACTGGATAGATGACTCAAGAAGGACATAGAAACCATAACTCATTATTATATGATGCATGTACCATTATTTTTTCCCTAAAAACAGTGTTCTAATGTACCAAGTCAAAATTTGATTATCAGATTCCTGGTGTATGGATACATCGTCCATCGCACCAACATTGGAGTCGCTAGACTAAAAGCTAACTCGAAGCACTTAACACTATTTCCCCAATCCAATCCTACATACTCTTAGTACTAAGGTAGAACTGACCACCTATGATACCAATCTGTCCTGAAACATCCTAGTGGGGCTCGTTCAGTGACTCCCAAATCCCACCTCCAATAGTCTAGGGGCAGGTGACTAGTACTATGTAGGCATATCACTAACATGGGAGGTATTTACTAAGTACCTGTACATAGACACACACATCTACAATCCAAAAAATGATGAAATGTAAAAACTACTATGGAAAAAATGCATTCATACCACTAAACCTAACCAACATAGAGAAATAGGGAAAGTAATGTGTAATAAAGTTAATATTCTAGATTAAAATCCCACCAAAAGAAAGAGTCTATCAACTACAAAGTCTAACCTGTAATCAAATGGTACTGGGACTATTGTCTATAGCCAAAGGAACACCTTGGCCTTTATAAACTCAAGAAACACCAGCTTTTCCTAGTCCTAGTCCTGGTTCGACTAGGACTCTGACAAAAAGGTCACTCATCTTCACAAGACACAACACATGCAGGAAAATCCCATGTAGGGGAGAGTATAAAAATACTCAATAGGACACCTCGAAACCACAAAGAAATAAAAAAAGTAATGGAAAAGTCATATCTATACTAGTATGTTTCTAAAAAAACATATAACAAAGATATCTAGATATACTTTAACCCAAACCCATAGTCTAGAGGTAAGTCGCAACTACCATATACCAATAAAAGAGATTTAGTCGAAAGATTCCATGAAGTACTCATCTGGGAGCACATACTCCTGATTCCTATAGCACTGATAATGTACTTATAAGAGGTTTTTATCATTTGAAACTTTTATGAGAGAGATACAATTATAAATTTGAAGAGATATAAAATATAATCACTCTGGGAGAACTCACTCTACGAGTGGGGAAGATTATAATGCACAGATAAGGATCACTGAAAGGGCCATGGGGTGATACCATGATTCATTCATATTTACTTTCTATGTATATGATTAATATCTGGTAGGATTGGTCACACTGATTACAAGACTCTACATAGGGTACAAAAATGGACAGAGGATCCTACTACGGGCCTCTTAGATGGGATTCCACTTCTTTATCTAGAAATTCCTATTGAAGGGATCATACTCTTGTGAATAAGAAATGGTAAAAAATAACCTTTTAGGTAACAATAAGGGAACCAAACCTAAGAAAAAATTTCCAACATACAATGGAAAAGGAGATAAATCCATGTAGAAAAGAGTACATGGTGTGTAGAAGGGTCACTCTCCACGTCCCTTGACCCTGGGTACTGCCCGTGTACAACGACCTGTGTTAGAAGAACATGTCTTTTAAAAACTGATTACATGGTATATAGATGGGTCGCACATCATTTTCTTACATCTGCGGTCCACCCATGTACTGAATCCGCGTTTCTGTACACATTGTCAACTTGTGTTCACCTATCCGTGCAAAAATACATGGGGTAACCTGTGTATTGGGTCTGGGTCTGGCCGTGTGGTGGGGAATACACCGTGTAGGCAAGAGGTGTACTCCACCCCATGTCTCTGTACCTCCTGATATACACACCAAGCCTTTGGGAAGTTCCCACACACTGTGACACAGTGGTTTCATGCCGTGTGGTACTTTATTACTTCCCAAAACCCTATCCACCACTGAGTGGGGGCCACACGCTACGTATTTTGGACTACAAACAATGTTAATCATAATTTTATAGAATGATGGTTCTTCCTCCACATGCCTTGGTTGATCCTTCAGTATTCGATCTGTTGGCCTATTCACCTCAAAACTGAGGAGCCAAGGTCTTTTTTCCCTTTCAATACCCAATCACTTGGTTTTGGGCCTTCAATCGGCTCTAGAAATTGATTCCGATAATATGTATGAAACTATCTTGAAGAATGATATCTCCTAAAATACTTCAATATGTCTTTCCCCATCATCATCACACCTTAAATAGGTCATCACAAGGCTGGATATTCAATTTTGGATTGTTGTTCCAAGAATGGTAGGTGTAATGATCATCTGTTCATATCCCATGAAGAATGTGAAGAACATAGGGGGAGAAAAGTACAATTGAACAACCCAAGGAATTAAACTTGGCCATTGTTCATTTCATAATTGATCCAATACATAAGAAAAATTAAGATAACCAAACAGTAATATGATCATAATCATCCTCCAATAAAAACCTGCAAGAAAAATCCATCTCGCAAGAATGAGCGAACCGCAGATCAACCTGTTCATAGGTTGGTACACATTTTTCATTGAATGTAAGAATGTTGGAATGAATAATCCAAAAAAAATTACCTACCTCGAGGTAAGATTTTTTCCTAAATAAGATAGGATGGAGTTTCATTTCCATTTGCCAAATCTCCCAAGAACGACTCTCATCGATCTTCGATTCAGCTTCCCATCGTCGTTCACTGCTAAGATAATCCTCCGCGTTCATCTCTTTAGAGCCTCCATAGAATTCTAGGGTTATGATTCTAACCCCAATTCTCTATCTCTAGGTTCATAAAAAAATATAAATGATGTTATCTCACTGTGTCAAAGAGACATTAAAAGGAAATAAATTATAAATATATTTTATTCTTTAAAATGTCAAAAAATTAACTTTCATAGGCGACCCACGCCAGCCAATGTTAGGCCTCACCTAGGGTAAAAACCACCTTAAAGAATAAATGGTGCTCTCAGATTTCCAATCTGAGTCACCATTAATGATTTATTAGGATTTGAAAATAAATTAATTTTATTTACAGTTATGTCTTTAGTGCGTTTTCTACAGATGACCCGTACTGACCAAATTTAGGTCGCACCTTGGGTAAATACACTACTCCAAACTCAATGGTGCCATCAGATTTCTAATCGAGGAATCCATTTAGAAGTTATTTCACTTTTTTAGGAAAAATACGCATGCGTTCTATTTAGTATATTTAATATATTTCAAATATTTATTTCGGGCACACTGGGCCTTAAAATAGCATGTCATCTCAACACCTTGCCTCTAATTAATTCCATATAATATTTAAAAGCAATAACCATAATATTTGGGAAATTACATTAGTGATTCATGGAACCTTTGAGATTGTTATACAGTGGTTGTGACATACCTCTATACTGTGTTTCTTTGTTTTGAATATTTGGATATTCTTTTTATATGTGTTATAGACATATACCTATGTAGAGATAAATGTAATTTTATTTATTGTATTTATTTTTGGTTTTTGGGCGTCCTAATGATTATTGTTATACTCACCCCTACACGGGCTTTTCCCACATGTATCGTGTCTAGTGAAGATGATTGACCTTTTGAAGGAGTCCTAGGCGGACCAAGATAAGACGGTGCATCATGAGACTAAAAAGAATGAGGTGTGCTCCTATGGCTTTCATATAGCAGTCCTAGTACATTTTTCATACAGTTTGGACTCATGTTGTAGAATTCTTATTCTGGGATTGTATTTTTCCTTATTTACTTTACTTTTCTTTCTATCATACTCTGGTTGTAGGATATAGTGTTATGCATGAATTGTTTACTTAGTAGTTTTTACATTTCATCATTTTTTGGGTTTAGAGATGTGTGCATTCATATAGGTACATAGGAAATTCCTCTCAAGTTATTGATATGCCTACTCAGTTCTAGTCACCAAAACCTGGCCTATTAGAGGCGAGCATGGGGAGTTGCGGCATGGGACCCACTGGGATGAGTGGTGATAGAGTGTTATAAAATGTGGTTAGTTCTACATTAGGATTTGGAGTATATGAGATTGTATTGAGGAAATAGTGCTAAGTGTGTTGAGTTCGGATTTTAGGTTAGGGACTCTAGTGTTGGTGTGGCGTCTGACGTATCCATACACCAAGACTCTGATAACCATCTTTTCAACTCAGTACATGAGAACACTGGTTGTAGGAAAAATAATGGTACATGCATCATATAGAAATGGATTTGGGTTTCCATGTCCTTATTGAGTCAGGTCAGGAGATATACTCATTGACCGTTGTATATCTTGTTTACTTACTAGATGTCTCTGTGATGCATACCAGCTAGGATTTACCAGCTTGATCACAAGGATGAACCCATTAGTGATGCAGCTTTGATACAAGGATCAGTTTCTTATATGGTACCTCCATGTGGTGCACCATCCATACTACCGCTTTTAGAGAAACACCTAGTACCCACAGTGCCGGTGGATGAGGAGCGCAGGATGAGCATGCATCACAAGTTTCAGTAGTAGAGACCCCTCATGTTATAAAGTGAGACCAACCCACAAGTATCCAAGGAATGAGTGAGGTAGTAACCTGGGTTTTCCATCTAGTTAGGACACCAGGAGATCATATGATGGTATTTTTGGTGAGCCTTATACACGGATAAGTAGGATGATGGTGGGGTTTTCTTATCCAGACTTATAAAAAAGTTACTGTTTCATAGACAAATTTCGAGCGTCTCTTCGTAGAATATTTATCACCAGTTACATAGAGTGCTGTGAATATCTAGGAGCTTCTTCAACTCTAGTAGGGAATCATGATAGTATCTGATTATTCATAAAGGTTTTTTCCATGCTTTCCAGGTACTCTATAGATATGGTTTGAGATCAGCACTTCAAGAATCAGACCTTCGAGCGGGGTCTGTGTAGAGACATCTGAGCTAGAAGTATTCCTCAATTCATTAATACTTATGATGGGATTCTTGATAAATATTTGGTGGTTTAATGTTTCTCGGATGTTTAGTTATAGCCGACAATAGTCAGTAGTGGAAAAGTAGGAGTAGAGACATCGATAACAGGGAGTTTATGTCATTCTTAGGGACATAGACGTTGGAGATGTTTCATAAGGAGGTCCCAAGATAGAGGATCTATAGTTCATGGCCACTATGGTGGGTCTATTCAGCCTAGGGAGAGGCATGGAATTTATATTATGGAATGGTACATCTCACTCAATATTGTACAACACATCATACTACTGACAAGGAAACTATGGATGGACCACCATGGTAGAGATAGTAGCAGGAGTAGGTAGATCCTCATGGAGGCATATGTGAAAGAGGATTTGGGTGAGTAGTAGGAGGTGGTTGACGTTTTGACTTTTTACCACCACAACCCCAAGGTGGTCCATGCTAGGCTTATAGAGCTGAAGGATAGGGGAGGGTACCACTGTAGGTAGTGAAGCATTATAACCCAGGGGATTTGAGAATTATTTGAGGTATGATATGTGTCTTTTATAATTTGGTTGTAGTACTGATAGATATAGGTTATATTAAATCCTTTCTTTCAACATATATTTTACAATACCTAGAGATACCAGTTTAACCATTTACTTGACCTTTACACTTGGAGACACCTACTAGAGAAAAATCAGTAATCACACACCTATGCCAATACTGTGACTTGAACCTTGGAGGTGAGTGTTTCGGTTGGAACCTCTTGTTGGATTCTTCAAGGCCTAACAATGTTATTATTGGTATAGATTGGTTATCTACAGTCCATACCCATATTGACTGTTTTAGGTGAAGGATGCAGTGTGTCCACAGTGATGAAATTTGATTTTTCTTTTGTTAGTGAAAAAGAAACCCAAGAAACATATGATGGACTCATGTATATAAGGGTGAAACCAATTACGCATTAGCTGGCTAGAAAAACCCTTGGTGTAGTGGATGTAATGAGTTCCCAATTTTCTGTAGTGGTGGAAGAGCATGAGGATGGATTTTTTGAAGATGTTCCTAGTTTTCCACCCCACTGAGAGATTTAAGTCTACATTGATTTAAACATTGAGAAAACACTGATAGCTACACCATCATATCAGATGGCTCCTAGAGAGCTTCGTTAGATGAGGGTACAATTGGGGGACTTATAGAGGAAGGGCATCATGAGACCCATTGTTTCACCTTGGGAAGCCCCATTTTTGTTTTCCATGAAGGCAGATAGGAGCTTGTGGTTGTGTGTGGACTACCGGTGCATGAACTAGGTGATCTTGATAAATAAGTATCCACTATCGAGGATCGATGACCTCTTTGACCGGTTTGGAGGGGAAAGATGGTTCTCGAAGGTTGACCTGTGATCACACTATCACCAACTATAAGTACATGAAAAGGATATACCGATGAATACTTTCAGATGTCGTTACGATCACTATGAGTAATTAGTGATTCCCTTTGGCATGATGAATTCCCAATCAGTGTTCATGGGACACATGAAAAAGATCTTTTAGCCTTAATTAGACCGGTTCATGGTGGTCTTCAAGGAAAATATCCTTGTGTACTTAGTGTCTGAGGACGAGCACGCATGACACTTAAGGATAGTTCTGGATATACACTGAGAGCACCATCATTACATAAATATCCCGAAGTTCTAGTTCTAGATTCAAGAAGTCCCCTTTCTAGGACACATTATCATAGAGGATGGAGTGTCAATGGACCCGACCAAGGTCTAAATAGTGTTAGCCTGGGATCCACCTAAGAGCATGACAGAGTTGTGTAACTTCCTTTGGTTTGTATGATATTATCTGAGAATCATATATGATTTTCCAGGATATCAACACCCATGATAGTTCTGACTGAAAAGGGGAATCCTTTCATGTGGATAGAGAGGTTCAAACGTACTTTTCAGTGGTTGAGGTGGTGTTTGAAAAGTACTCTGATCTTGATATTGCCGGAGGAGGGTGTCATGTATATAGTGTTGTGTGATGCATTAGGAACTAGTCTTGGTTGTGTCCTAATGTAGAGGAAAGCAGATATTTCCTATGGTTCATGTCAGTTGAGACAACATGAGTATAACTATGTGGCATATGATCTTATGTTAGTAGTGGTAGTCTTCGATTTGAATATGTGGTGACACTAACTGATGGGTGATCAGTTTATAATCTACTCTGATCACAAAACTCTCAATTATATCTTCTCTAATAATTATTTCAACTAGAGATAGAGACGATGGCTAGAATTCATCCAGGACTATGACTTTGATATTTTTCTATACTCCTGGGAAAGGAAGAATTTTGGTAGATTCGCTTAACCGGATATCTAGATTTTAGTTGTTGAATGAGGCATAAGATTAGTTGGCATAGATGTAGTTATCCTTTATAGATGGAGATGAAGCATCTTGAATCTAGTCAATTTTTATCACCCCTTCACTCTTACAAAGAATCATGGAGGCACAACTTGGAGATTCCTACTGTGATACCCTATGTTCTTTGATATCCAAAGAGAAAAATCATGGTCGTTATTCAAAATGTGGGACAACTTAATTCTTTTTAGATGATGCAAGGTAGTACTAGGGACATTGTGGGAGGATTTTTTGAGGGAGTTTAATATATCCTTTTTGGAGGTACATCCAAGTGTGGAAATGGTGTACCAAAACCTTAGATGTTAGTTTCGATGGCCAAGGATGAAGAAAGAGGTTTCATAGATTGTATCTCAATGCCTTACTTGTCCATAAGTGAAGGCTGAACACCAAGTTCCAAAGAGTTTATCTCAACCCCTATAGGGACCAGAATGGATGTGGGATGGGATATCAATGGACTTAATGATATTTTTACTATGTACATCTAAGGGACACAATTCTATCTGGGTGGTTGTTAACCAACTCACCAAGTCAGTCCCCTTCCTAGCTATCTGAGAGCATAGTTTAGTAGAGAGCTTGGGGAACTCAACGTTTAGGATATAGTTCAAATCCATGGAGTCCCATTGATAATATTTTCATATCATTATTATTGATTTACATCCCGTCTATGGAAGGGATTAAAAGATGTATTTGGGATCCAGTTATGCTTGATCATAACATTTCAACCACAAATGGATGACTGGATGGAGTGGACCATTCGGGTTCTGCAGGACATTTTGCGGGCTTCCATGTGAGAATTTGGCTATTGTTGAGAGGATCACCTACCACTGGTGGAGTTTTAATATGACAACATCTACAATTATACTATTGGTATGGAACCATTCTAGGATTTTTACAGGTGACCCTATAGGTCACCACTTTAATGGTCTGACCTAGGAGAGTTAGCAGTCATGGGCTCAGAGTTGGTGAGGGATATTATAGAGAAGGTTCAGATCATCTAGGAGTGGATGAAGAATTTATAGATCTGTCATCAGTCTTATGATAATAGGTATGTAGACGCCGGAAAAGTCCGTTGTTCCCAAACGAAGCTCCGGATGCGGAAAGCGAGGTCATATTTGGAGTCGGAAGAATGTTTCGGAGGGCCCGGAGGCCCTGCGCGGAATTTCAGAGGTCTGCGCGCAAAGATGATGATCCGCGCGCAAAACCCCCGGGATGCGCGCAACTCCCTTGCGCGCGGTGCCCGATTCCGCGCCCGCGAGGAGAATTCCGCGCTCGCGCCTTGGATTCCGCGCCCGGGGTTGCCTATAAATACTAGGCGACCCCCAACGTTTCAAAGGTTGCTGGAAGTCGAACGGTCTCCCGCGCGTGCAATTCAACCCCTTCCGCGCGCAATGCCGATCTTCAGGTAACCTCCTTTCTTTCGCGCAATAGAGTCTTGGGGTCCGCCTTCGCGCGCAATCCCCTTGGCTCCTTCCCTTTGAATAAATTTCAACCCGAAGGCCTTTGCGCGCAAAAGAAGCCTCTTGCGCACAATTGCCCCCGGGTGCGCGCAATCCAACCCGATTGCGCGCACCCCCCCATCTTCAAAGTGGCCATTCGTTAGAGAATGAGCCGTTGCCCCCGCGCGCTACCCGAAGCCCGGTGCGCGCAATCCCAATCATCCGCGCGCAAAGCGCTGGCCCAATTGCGCGCCAGCCCGCCATTTTGCGCGCCGATCCGCGGTTTTGCGCGCAAAGCTCCTCTTTTGCGCGCAATCCGCCAGGGTCGCCTCCCTTGACCCCCTTTGGGTACCCGCCTGCATGGCGCCCGATGGTCTTCATCGCAGGTGCCTGCACCGTGCGATGTCTTCCCGTGCAGCCTTCCAGGCTCGTGCGAAGTGACACGGACCCGTCGGCGGCAATCATTCGTCCAGCATGACGTTAAACTGCACATTCGTCCAGCATGACGTTAAACTGCACATTCGTCCAGCATGATGTTAAACTGCACATTCGTCCTGCATGACGTTAAACTGCACATTCGTCCAGCATGACGTTAAACTGCACATACGTCCGAGCTACAAGACGTTAAACTGTTTAGCATTCGTCCAGCATGACGCTAAACTGCACTACGTCCGAGCTACAAGACGTTAAACTGTTCAGCATTCGTCCTGCATGACGCTAAACTGCACCACGTCCTGCACGACGTTAAACTGTATACGTCCAGGCTGCACGACGTTAAACTGCCTAGCCCCCATCGTCCGCGCTGCAAGACGTTAAACTGCCAAGTGCTTCGTCCTCAACACACGACGTTAAACTGTACTTCGTCCGGCAAGACGTTAAACCGTCCGCCTCGTCCTCAACACACGACGTTAAACTGTACTTCGTCCGGCAAGACGTTAAACCGTCCGCATCATTCGATCCCGTGCTTCGCACGCAGGGTCTCCCCGGTTTGGACGTGGCCCCCACCCGTTCGTCTCTGCAGGGATGTCGGGATTGTCCCCCTTTTGGGACGATTTAATGGGAGCGGCTTTTCCCTACGGGGGCAGGGTATTACAAACCCCTAGTTTCTCGTGGGAGGCTGCACATGTGTATCTCCATTGCGCCTCCCCACGGCCGAAGCCAGTAGAGGGTATGACTGGGATCGAGGTGTCTCCTACTTTCGGTCCAAGTCCCTTCCAACTGAGTTTTGTCGCATCCGGGCTGCCTCAAGTGAGTAAGTCCTGACAGAATGAACTACGTGGACTTTGATCCCTGTCTTCTATACAGGGTACGTAGGAAGCCTCCCTGAGGTCCAAGCCCACCACCTGGTCGTCCCGGTCGTATTTACGTCGGTTCGTCCATCAGTGGACCCCTCCAGGGTTCACGCTTGCGTCGATTCACCTATGAATCCGCCCCTGTGGGAGACTGCCCGTGTGTATCTCCACTGTGCCTCCCCACAGCCCCTTTTTCCATTTCTCCTTTTGTCGTCTAGCATGACGTGAAACTGTGATCCACCCGGCCGTTCCACCCCCCTCTGTGCGAGGTGGTCCGGTTCAATCCTCCGCCCGGTGGCCTCGACCTCTTCGTGAGTCGGCTTGCCGACGTCCAGCATGACGTTAAACTGTATACCCGAACTACGTCGACTTTGATCCGTGCTAACGCGCGGTACGTAGGAAGCGCCTCCGGGGTCCAAGCTCTTCACTCCATCATCCATCCTGATCCTTACCCGGGCCGCCACATCCCGGTGGGGTCATGCCACTTCACTCCACTCCACATCATTTGGGAAGCCGCCCATGTGCTGGCCCCAGCGTCGGAGGTTCCCCGCAAGGGGTTCTGTCATCTGATCCACTTTTCGTGTTGATCGGTCCGATGCCGTCCCCGCTGGACGTTAAACTCGCGGCATACCCCGTGTTAAACATGGGAAGCTGAGGAAAACCTCAGGTGACACAGTTCCCCGCACCTAGTACGGGATGCCTGAGGCCATCATGCCTTCGAGAAGCCCTATTAGGGACGGAAGACAGACGTGCAGAGCCGCAGTGTTACGACACGCCCCCAGCACCCCGAGCCACCCGGCCTTCTCACCGCAGGTTGCTGCCCCGACCAGACTCCTTGGAGCGTCCGGGCGGAAGCAGCGTAATTAACCGGTGTCCATGAAGATATGGCGCCGGGAACGAGATTCACGAACATTCTTAAGTCTATGAGGGAGACCCGGATTAGGCGACGAGTTCCGAGGAGACGTCCAAAGAAGGAGGAGCCGACATCCCATCATCCCGGTTTCGATCAAGGAGCAGACGCCCCTGAATAAGGGACGAATGCCGCCCGCCCTTGGAAAGCGGGACTGCGGGACCACAAGCCGCGCGCCCATCCCCTCGGGTTGACGGGTGCACGCGCGAACGCGTCCTGGCGGAACAGCGTAACCCGACGCACATCCGCACCGAAACAGAAAAATGGTGAACCCGACGTGAATCTCTTCTCCTCGATACGAAGACCGATGGCTTTCAGAGGTGTTGGAAGACCGGCGTGTTGCCCGGCCAAGCATTCAGTCTTACCCGCCAGGGGCTGGGGAAGGGACATCGGGCACTCCGTCTCGCAACGTCGAGGGCCTGGGTTCCCCCCACGGAAGGCGTCGTGGCGCTAATGGTTGGTTGTCGATTCCTTTTTCCTGTCAGTGTTAATGGGTCATTCTCCCTGCTTTCAGAAATCAGGTCGCCCGATCCAGTGCCCGATCGCCACCCGCCCACTGGCGCAGGGACAGGGGAAACACCGACGCAGCTACTCCGCGCGGTCCCGCCCGTTCCACAGCCGTCCCAGCAGCCGCAATTGCGGGACGACCACGCCCTCTCTCCCCCTCGGAGGTCATCCAGAGAAGGGTGATCAACACCCTGGTGCGGAGATACGAGGAAGAGGGAGTCATCCCCACTAGGGAAATGGCTCGTCTAGACCTTGAGGAGGCTGCGCCTCGCCACCACCGCCACCCCCGAGGGCCGCGCAGGGAGGCACCGCTGCCTACCTCAACGTCCAACCGCTTCGGGAGCTTATCCCCGGAGCGCTCTGACAGTTCCCTTCCCTACGCGGATGAGGTGTAAGAGGCCCGGGATCACCCTATCCGGGATTCGCTCCAGGGATCTACGGTAAGGACCCCCGCCAGGCCACGGCGACACCGCCGCCAGGCCTCTCCAGTCGAAGAGCGGGCTCTCCACCTGCCCGCGCCGCTCATCCCGACTCGTCTGTCTCGACGCCAACGTCGGGCACGAGCGGAAGAGGATTCCCACCTTGGGGATCTAGCAACAGCGGCCGCATTGGCCCAAGCCACTGTTGGCTCCAGTCGCCAGGCCTCTGCGCATCCTGAGCAGGGGAACTCCTATGCCCGACCTGGATCGAGGCCCCGACCGCCCCAAAGGCAGGTTGGGTCGACTCTCCCGGTTGCTGGCACTGGCAGTAGCCACCGCGGACCACCTCGCGGTAGCGCTATTCACCGGCAGGATCTACTCTGTGTGGGCGATCCAGGAGGCATGGGTCATCCCACCTTCCGATCCCGGCCCGGAGTCCTGCCCGGAATCATCTCTCCCCGCGTCCCCTTTGATATCTGTCCCGGTGCCCCTCGCACCTTGGTTCCCAGTCCTCTTGGCCCCAGCACCAGTGCGGCCGGAGGACGCCAGGACAGAGATCAGCCCTGCCCCGGAGAACCACCCAGGGGAAGGAAGGCAAGGCGTCGACGCCGAGGGAAGAATGTTACGGAATTCCGGACAGAGATCCGACCGGTTTGCTTCTCTGACTCAGAGGCGGAGTACGATTCGGCGACAGAGCCCCTTCCCCAATCCCGCCAGTCAAGGGCAGGGGTAGGAATGCGGCACGTCAGCCTCGTGCTCCCCGAGAGCGAGATCGATGTGATCCCCGCTTCTCTCCGAAGGTATATCCGGAGTAACGAGGGCCTGGTAGACCCCCAAGGATCAAGCTTGCGGTTGGTACCGGCCCCTCCGGAAGTGCCTTCCGCCTCGATCGGAGAAGCCGGAGACTTTTTCTGGGGATCGACGGTCGAACCACGATCTGGTGCACCCTCAGCGAGCACCGATGCTACGACAGGATGTTCGCTCGCCGGCCTGTCCTATCGTGATGTGGTAGCCAGGGCACCGCCACCCTCAGAGGGCGGCCCGGGATATGGAGGCCAATCGGCCTGTTCGCCGTATTCACCGTCGGCCAGCCCGTCGGCCCGGCGGCCCGCCTCGGCACCACTACCAGTTCCCCGTGCGTTCCCAGCCATGGAAGAGGACCAAGGAGATCTGGGTCTCGAGTTTGAGTCGTGGAGTTTCTGGACCGTCCTTGCAGAGGGCCACTTCCCTGAGAAGTTTTGGGCAGTCGCAGGACCGGGCTTTGATGCACCCGAATCGCTCACCCCGGATGAGTTCGAATGCTTCCGCCGAACTCTCCGGGAGACTCGCTCCTGTCTTCACCGCCTACAAATGCCATACCCCGGGAGTCAAGCGCACCTGGAGGGTATTGGTGAGCAGTGCCGTCAAATTGACCTGGCCATGCTCCCCGCGGTTCGGCACCCCGGGTCATTTGAGCGCCACGAGGCCCTCCAACAACGATGCGTTGAGTGTTTTCAAGTACTCCGCAAAGTTATCGAGGAAGCCACTCCCCACGTGTATATTCGTGGATGGGGGCAGTACGCTGCCCTACGCTTCAGTGTGATCCGCCGACAGCCCGATTCGCTGGGTGGCCCTGAGGGTATATCCCCAGGGACAGAAACAGTCAATATGGATGACCTGTCGGGAGAGGGGAACGACTTGGAACTTCTCGACGGGGGCTTCCCCCCCGAAGACAAGCCGTCGTCAGATCCGTCAGTGAGAGTTACTCGTCATCAGAGAAACCTCCTGGGGCTCCCCGCACCCACTGAAGCACTGACGTTGAGCCGAAACGTCAGCAAAGGAAAAGAGCACAGCGAGGCTATAAGGCCCGCCGACCCATCTGCCTCCATGCAGAGGGCGGAGGAGGATCCCGAGAAGGCTACGCTACGTCAGCAGCTCGCCGAACAGAAGAAGCTGGTTGACCAGCTCCTCGCCGAGCGCGCTGCAGAACGACGGCCTGACTACGGTGATCCTAGGCCAGGACAGCAGGGACCGGAACAACCGCTCCTCGACGAGACTCTCCCGGGCAACCGTGATTACGCCGTGTTCGCCGACAGGAGAGAGGCCATTGCCTACGGCAAGAGGGCGCGGTATGTTTCGCCACACCCTCCCGAGCGGCGTGACTACCTGAGAGATCCCGCTCGGATTCCTCCCGCTGCCCCAAGGGCCGCTCCGCCCGCCATCCCACGAGCTGCCGAGTTCGACGACCCGGTCGACGACCCGATTGAAGGGCCATGCAATGCGCTCGTGGTTAGAGATCCTCGCCAGGACTGGAACCCATGTCCGGACGATCCGATGGCGGCACTCATTGCCCGCTTGGAGGCCTTGGAGACTCGGCAGGTGGCGATCCCACCGGACGGCAAGCCCTACCCAGCATGGGTGGATGACATGCCGACGCCTCCGGGATTCGGGAATCCCACTTTCGCCCCCTTCAACGGGACTGGAGATCCGCCACAGCATTTAGCCCACTTCAACTCGAGGTGCGGGCCTATGTTGGGGACTCCGGCGCAGCAGGAGGCCGCTAAGCTTCGCTGCTTTGTTCAGACACTGGAAGGGCCAGCATTTGTCTGGTACAGCCAGCTCCCCGTCGGGTCGGTAACCAGCTGGGAGGACCTCCGTAGACAGTTCCTCTACCAGTTCAGTTCCACGACCCGGAAGACAAGTATCGCAGACCTCTTCAAGTGCAATCAGAGGCCTGATGAGCGAGTCGCGGACTTTGTCGCCCGATGGAAGGGTCTCACGTATTCCCTTGACATGCCATTGACTCAGGAGCAGTTATTGACAATGTGTGTCGGGAACGTCAAGACCGAGCTGGTCCCTTCCCTGATCACTCAAAATTACCCCGGAGGGTTCAGGGACTTCTCAGACAAAGCTCAACGTCTTGAGGAAGCCCTGCAACAGGCCAGCCAGGCACACCCGCTGCCTCCTATGATCCCTGCAAGGAGAGTCAGTAGGGCTGAGCCCGCTGCTGTTGCCCAGATAGAGGCCCCCAGGCCGTTGGAGCTGCTGCCGGCGAGGCCAGCTCCACAGCCTCACAGGAATCCGCCTCCACGGGCTCAGTTCCCGGCCCAGCAGCGGCAGCCTCAGAACCGGCCGGCCCCTCCGCGTAATGTACCGCCGCAACCCAGGCGAGATAATTAGGGTCCACCTCCTCGGCAGGCCCCTCCAGCCCCTCGTCAAGACCACGCTCCCAGGGGCCCGCGACACCTGACTTACTCATTCCATGAGGATCAGGTCCCCGGTTATTTCCGGAGCGCCCTGGAGCAGAGGATTGTGCGACTGCCTGAGTGTTGGAAGCCAGAGGAGGCACATCTTACGAATAACCCCCGCTACTGCCCCTACCACCGGGCCCTGGGGCACACCATCCAGCGGTGCTATGTGTTTAAGGACTGGCTCCAAGACCAGATTAACAACAATGTAATCAGGTTGGGCCCAGCTCCGGCACAAGTGGCGGGCGTATTCGTGGGATCAGATGACGATAGTGGCAACGAGGACGAATGGCAGCTGGTCTCCAACCGCGGACCCCAGAAGTACAATAACTGGATGGCCCGCAAGACGACCATTCGCGCCCATGGAATCATCCGTGCGCGCTTGAATCAGCCTGAGCCCCCAGAACCTGCGGGTGCTGCTTCGGCATCGTCGTCCCAGTCTGCCTCCTCCAAGAGGAGCAAACGGCGGCAGCGCAAGAAGGAAGAGCGCGCCCCGCCAGTTCCGCCACTATCCCGTACTCTCGGCGATTTCATGCCCCCGGAGATGGGGGTCCCTCCTCGGATCCGCCCGGTGATGGATGATTCGTCCGATGACGGTATTGGGTACGCTTCGGTTAACACCGTCGAGCTGGTAAATCCCTTTTCGGTTCCCGACGTTGAAGAACACCAGGTGGACCTCCCTAGTGTCCCCGGTCGTCGCTACCGTCGGAAGAACCGCAGCAACAGGAGTCGCCGGGGCACAGCCGTTGGTACCTCCAGCCAGGCCGTGCACGCCACTGAGACTAGGCAGCAGGCTCAAGATCGAGCTCAGCGTGCGCAGGCCCCCCATCCGGGGATGACGGATTCGCCTCCGCCACTGTTTGTGGTGTGGGACCAGGCAGAACCGCCTCAGCCGCGTCGCGACCAGCTCCGCCCTGCCACGGGTCCATCCCGGCCTCCTGACTCCAGTACGGTGACCATTTCCCGGACTGCGACCAGTGAACAGCGAGATGCGCCGAGTACCAGTCGGCCGCCGATCCAACCGGCAAGGCCCGTCATGCCACCAACCGCAGAGCAACCTCCTGCGACCAGGGGCTCGCGCTTGGCCAAAAAGTATGATGTCCTGAAGCACTTGGCCGACATCCCAGCAAGGCTCTCCATCCTTGAGGCTCTGCGCATGTCATCTGAGATGCGCGAGGCACTCGCTGAATCCCTGAAAAGCCCCCTCCAGTTTGAGACAGAGGTTGCGGCTGCAGAGGCCTTTCACGCCGAAACGATCGAGGATGCCGAATGTCAGGCAGTTATCTCGTTCTCTGGTAAGGATGAAGACCCTCCTATACAGGGACATATCCGTCCGCTGTATGTCACTGGCCAGTTCAATGGCCTTGAAGTCCGGCGCTGTCTTGTCGACACGGGGTCCGGGATTAACCTGATTCCAACTCGGACGCTCCGGAGATTGGGGTTGTCTGAGGATGACTTGATTCCCTCCGACCTCAGGATCCAGGGGTACGACCGCACCGAGCAAACCCCGGTCGGAAAGATACGTTTGAAGACCCAGTTCGGTGACTTGGTTGCCAACACCGAATTCATGGTAGTCTCTCAGGACACTGCGTACAACGCATTGATGGGCAGGCCATGGCTCCATCTTCACGCGGCGGTTCCCTCGTCCTACCACCAATGCCTCAAATACTCCCTTAATGGTCGAGTGGGCGTGCTTCAAGGAGATGCCTCTCCTTTTGCCTCGTGTGAAGCCCGATATCTGGACGCGGACTATTACAAGAGCAAGGATAAGCAGATCCTGGCAGGTGAGGTTGAGCCTGTCGCTGTTGCAAGCGATCCCTGGGCAAGTCTGGATGACGCTTACGTCCTCCCGATTCACCGGTTGGACGTCGCCATGGTCTTGACGGTCCGCGAGTCTCCTGATGAGATGGCCGCGACCGCCCGCGCCAGCACCAGTGGCCCAGCAGGATCTGGTAGCCCCAATGCAGTTGCCAACGTAGTCTCTCCCGTGGACGATCCCTCCCCGAGCGGAGAGGATATGGAAGACGCACCCCCAGCCTTTGAGGAGGGCGTCCCCGCCACGGTCGATGAGTTAATACAGGTGAACCTTGGAACCGAGGCCGATCCAAGACCCACATTGGTTAGTGCCTCCATGCCCTCGGAGGAGCGGCAGCAGTACGTGGACTTTCTCAGGCAGCACCGTGATGTGTTCGCTTGGGGCTATGACGAGATGCCGGGGCTAGATCCTCAGGTAGCCGTCCACCGCCTTGGTCTCCCGGCGAACCATCGCGGGTTCAAGTAGCCTCCCAGGAAGATGCACCCGTCCCACGGTGCCATGGTTGAGGCCGAAGTTGACAAGCTTATCAAAGCCAACTTCGTGAGGGAAGTTCAGTACCCCAAATGGCTGGCCAACATTGTGCCGGTCAGGAAGAAGAACGGGCAGATTAGAGTCTGCATCGACTTCCGCGATCTCAACCGCCACTGTCCGAAGGATGATTTTCCCCTTCCAGTGACAGAGCTGTTGATTGATGCCACGGCAGGGTTCCAATCCCTCTCCTTCATGGATGGATACTCCGGATACAACCAAATTCGGATGGCCCCTGAGGATGAGGAGTTCACTGCCTTCAGGGCCCCCCAAGGTACCTTTTGCTACCGGGTCATGCCCTTCGGCCTGAAGAATGCAGGTGCCACCTATCAACGGGCGATGCACCGCATATTCAAGCCAATCCTCGGCACACTGGTGGAATGCTACGTCGACGACTTGGTTGTCAAATCGCGCCAGCGTCAGAACCATCTCAAGGATCTTGAGAAAGTGTTCAGCTTCCTCCGGTCTCGCTGCCTGAAGATGAACCCGTTGAAGTGTGCCTTTGGGGTCACCTCCGGAAAGTTCCTTGGATTTGTGGTAAGATACCGGGGTATTGAGATCGACCCAGAGAAAATCAGGGCGATTAGCCAGATGCCTCCCCCAGGTACCGTCCGGGAACTGCAAGGGTTCCAAGGCCACTTAGCCTATATATGCCGATTCATCGCGAATCTGGCCGGCAAGTGTTAGCCCTTTTCTCGGCTCATGAAGAAAGGTACCACCTATGTATGGGATAAAGAGTGTCAGACCGCTTTCGAGGAAATCAAGCAGTACCTGCTTCAACCTCCGGTCCTGATGCCGCCTGTATCCGGGAAGCCGCTGGTCCTCTATGTGACCGCCCTGGAACGGTCCCTGGGTGCCCTTCTCGCCCAGAAGAACAACGAGGGAATGGAGAATAGCCTCTATTACCTCAGTCGCATGCTCCTCGATGCGGAAGTTAGGTATTCCCCCATCGAGAAGAGCTGCCTGGCGCTCGTATTTTCCGTACAGAAATTACGACACTACTTGCAGCACCATGAGGTACAGTTGGTTTCTCGGGTAGACCCATTGAAATATATCCTGAGCCGACCTATGTTGACTGGCCGTCTAGCGCGGTGGGCTGTGATTCTCCAGCAGTTCGACATCAGGTATGTGTCTCAGAAGGCCATCAAAGGGCAAGCATTGGCAGACTTTCTGGCAGCTCACCCGACCTCCGCGGATCAGCCGCTGGATCTAGGCTTTCCTGATGAGACCATTCTCTCGGTTGATCGAGCCGATCCATGCTGGCAGATGCACTTTGACGGTGCCTCCCGGAGCCCCACCGGTAGAAGACTCGATAATCCTAAGCTCAACAGAGTAGGCTTGGGTATCGTCTTCATTACCCCGGAGCGAGCCGTGCTGCCATACTCTTTCCTGTTGTCAGAGGGCTGTACCAACAATGAGGCGGAATACCATGCCCTCATCACCGGCCTCGAGTTGGCTCTCGAGATCGACGTGCCCCGTCTGTGCGTGAAAGTGGACTCCGAGCTGGTCGTTAAGCAGATCAATGGCGACTACGTTGTCAGGAAGCCGGAACTTGTGCCATTGTTGGAGTGCACCCTCCTTCTGATGGCCCGGTTCCCTTCTCGGCCGGAAATTGTCCATGTTCCCCGGTCGCAGAACGGTCGAGCAGATGCTTTGGCCAGCCTCGCTGCGTCACTTGCAGAGCCCGAACAGGACAACCTGATCGTCCGCGTGACGCGCCGCAGGCTCATCGCTCCCGTTATCCCGGAAGAAGATCGCGGCCCGTTGGTAAGTAACCTCACCACGGTTGCTCCTATGCCCGGAGCCCCGAGTACCCCAGATATGACAGTCGGATCAGCCCCTGATTGGAGGACGCCTTTGGTTGAGTACCTCCAACATGGCATTCTTCCATCGGATCGGGCCGAGCGCAAGCGAGTTCGACGCCGCGCATCGCAGTTCGTCCTCCAGAGCAGTCCCGGCCTGGAGCAGATCCTCTACAAACGAGGATTTGATGGTGTTCTCCTCCGTTGCCTTCAGGGAGTTGAGATCCCACGAGTCATGCAAGAGGTTCATGCTGGTTCATGCGGCGCCCACCAGACTGGGCCGAAGCTGTCCCACCAGATTCGGAGGTTAGGATACTTCTGGCCCTCCATGATCCATGACTGCATCGAGTATGCCAGGAGGTGCCATGCATGCCAGGTTCATGCGAACTTTGTGCATCGGCCGCCGGAGCCTCTCCATACCACAAGGTATTCCTGGCCCTTTGCAGTCTGGGGACTGGACGTTGTGGGACCTTACCCACCGGCGACAGCTCGCCAGTGCCGGTTCATTCTGACCGCTACGGACTTCTTCTCCAAATGGGCAGAGGCGATTCCGCTCAGAGAGGTCAAATCCTGTTCGATCGCTGACTTCGTGACCTCCAACATCGTCCATCGATTTGGAGTGCCTCACGCTATCCTCACGAATAACGGAACCAATTTCCGAGCAGCCGAGTTGAAGAAGTTGTACACCAAGTATAACATTCGCTCGAACCATACATCTCGCTATCATGCGCAGGCGAATGGACAGATCGAGGCGTTTAACAAAACCCTCTCTAACATTCTGCAAAAGATGGTTGGTCAGAACAAGAAGAGTTGGCCGGACAAGCTCCCCAACGCCCTCTGGGCTTATCGGACGACGACTCGCAATTCCACCCAGATGACCCCTTATTCCCTGGTGTATGGAGCTGAGGCCGTCCTGCCCATCGAGATCCAGTTACCGTCCTTGCGCACTGCGGTCTACGACCAGCAAGCGCCGGACAGAGTTGCTGAAGCCCGTCTAGTCGAGTTGGAAGCACTGGATGAGAATAGACTTCGCGCTTTGCACAACTTGGAGAGGCATCAAAGCAGAATGGCTCGAGCTTTCAATAAGAAGGTTCGCCTCCGCTCCTTCCTGCAGGGTGATCTAGTGCTAGCCCTAAGAGCGCCGATGATCCCCGGCAGGAAGCCACCCAAGTTGGAGCCCAAGTGGGAGGGACCGTTTGTTGTCCACAAGGTCTATCCCAATGGCGCATACTCCCTAGCGACTATGGATGGTGAGCGTGTCACTCCTCCCACCAACGCTAGGTTCCTCAAGCAATACTTTTCCTGAGTGTTCAATCGTCCCGCATGACGCTAAACTGCACTTCGTCCTGCATGACGTTAAACTGCACCACGTCCTGCATGACGCTAAACTGCACTACGTCCGAGCTACAAGACGTTAAACTGTTCAGCATTCGTCCTGCATGACGCTAAACTGCACTACGTCCGAGCTACAAGACGTTAAACTGTTCAGCATTCATCCTGCATGACGCTAAACTGCACTACGTCCGAGCTACAAGACGTTAAACTGTTCAGAATTCGTCCTGCATGACGTAAAACTGCCCCTCAAGAACTACGTGCGGCTTGATTCCCATCCTTATGGGATACGTAGGACCGCCTGAACATTCATGTTTCAGGCCCAGCCCCATCCTTCGGGAATTTCCATCCCATCTCGGGCCCTTGGCCCAGTTGCCCCCGGGTGTGCGGCGTATGGTGTGAGTGCGGGGCTATGCCCTCATTCACGTCGGTTTGCTCGTCACGCTGTACGCCCCCCCACGTTTGGGGATGCCTTCTGCTCCCCCCTTCTTTTCCCCTCATCGTCCTGCATGACGTTAAACTGCACTTCAAGAACTACGTATGGCTTGATTCCCATCCTTATGGGATACGTAGGACTACCTGGACATTCATGTTTCAGGCCCAGCCCCATTTCCCGGGAATCTCTATCCCGCGTTGGGCCTCTGGCCCTAGTTCCCCTCCTTTTTGTGCGAGGCGTATCGCGTGAGCGGGGGATTATGTCCTCATTCACGTCGGTCTACTGGCCGCGCCGTACGCCTCCCCCGTGTGTGGGACCACCTCGCACCTCTCATCGTCCTGCATGACGTTAAACTGCCTCTTAAGAACTACGTGCGGCTTGATTCCCATCCTTATGGGATACGTAGGACCGCCTGAACGCTTGTGTTTCAGGTCCAGCCCCGTCCCTTGGTTGATCACGGGAATCTGCCCTCTTTTGGTTGCTCTCAGGGTGAGTCCTCCGACCCTTTCCGGAGATCTGTTAACATGTTTTGGGTACTTCGGTCTATGACTCGTAGTGTCAGATTCAACCCCGACAAGTCCTGTGTTGCTTGTCAGGCCTCGCGCTTCCTCTTATTCGAGCCTTCACTCAAAGGGATCCTCGTTAGCGGTTTGGGTACGATGCCTCAGTGCTCTCCCACCGCTCCGGGTCGATTTACCGGCGGGTTTTGGGCCGCAAATCGATATGAATCCTACGATTGAGCGGTTGATGCTCGTTTGCTTGCCCCGTCTTAGGCTGACGCGATCGGATGTTGTGTTGCGAATGCGTCAGCAACATCCTTGATCGCCATGTCAGCTCCTTCAGGCTCTGAACATTGGTTGCGCAGTCCTCATCACACTCCGCCTTTATGCGTTGTAGTGGAATCTGGACACTCTTTTCATACTGACCTTCAGTACACCTTTACACGTTAGGTAGACCAACCAAGGTAATGATGTCGTTCGAGGCTCCCATGATCTGAGCACCAAGGATATATGCGGATGTTCTCCCCAAGGGCCATGCATAGCTGGACCCTCGTCCCCATAAGGAGGGAGGAGTCGCTCGAACAATCGCGTTCTGAGCCCAGTATATCTGGAGGCTAGCATCTCTGCCCCTCGGGTGATGGACATACGCAGGCCCCTATCCCAAGACTCTTCTCCTGGAATCGTGCGTGACCGCAAGGCTGGGTATGATCCCACCTCCGCCGTGTCCGCCGTACCGCGGTAAGCGGATTCCTCCATGGTCCGAACCACACGACCTTAAACTGTGTTGTCTGGTCCTACCACACGACCGTAAACTGTGATCGTCTTGGCCGCCCGACGAGAAAACGGCACTGCATCGTGATGTTCCCCTCAGGGGACACTCATGTTGGGCGCTGGTTAATAACCACGCCATTCATCAATGACTTCCATGGCTTGATTATTGTGGCGACGCCAGAGATTTCTCAATCACAGGCATGTCGCCGCACAAAGAAAAACCATTCATCTTTAAGGACAAACAAGAAATATCAAATGCCGCTCCTTCTGTGTGCGAGGGTCAGACCCGCACTCTTCCCCGCGCTGGTGCCCGATTGTGTTGCGCCGCGCTTCAAGAACTACGTGTGGCTTGATTCCCATCCTTATGGGATACGTAGGAACGCCCGAATGTTTGAAACTTCGGGTCCAGCCCCCCACCTCTTAGAGATTCCCCCTTCTCTGGGGAATCCGCCGCCTTCAGGTCACCCTCAAGGCGTGTTCCCTGACCCCTTGCAGTGGTCCACCGGTGTCAAGAGTACTCTGGTTTATTGCCAGGAGGGTCAGGATCCGCTTGGTCAGGTTTCCTCCGCTTTTCAGGCTTCATGCTCCCTTTCATTCGGACCCATCGTCTACGCCCTGGGTGGAGCCCCCGTGAACGGTTCGGACACAATGCCTCAGTGCTCTCGCACCGACTCGGGTCGGTACCCCCAATGGCCTCGGGCAGCAAATCGATATGAATCCTGCGATTGAGCGGTCGATGCTCGTTTGCTGCCTCATTACACCAACGGTTAGTGCGATGTTGATGCTGCTTTTCCGCCACGGTCGGCAGTACTCTCATATCGTCACGCCGGTGCTCCCGGTCCTTGAGTGAATGGCCGCATGATTCACATTTCCCACCTCCCATTCTGACCAGGAGAAACCTCGGCACTCTTGACACTATCCCTCAGTTCATCTTCGCATATCCAGGGGATATGACCGGATGCGGCGTACTTTGAGGTCTTTATGGTCCGAGCTCTAAGACCTTAAACTAAGATCTCTCCTTATGGTCCGAGCTCTAAGACCTTAAACTAAGATCTCTCCTTATGGTCCGAGCTCTAAGACCTTAAACTAAGATCTCTCCTTATGGTCCGAGCTCTAAGACCTTAAACTAAGATCTCTCCTTATGGTCCGAGCTCTAAGACCTTAAACTAAGATCTCTCCTTATGGTCCGAGCTCTAAGACCTTAAACTAAGATCTCTCCTTATGGTCCGAGCTCTAAGACCTTAAACTAAGATCTCTCCTTATGGTCCGAGCTCTAAGACCTTAAACTAAGATCTCTCCTTATGGTCCGAGCTCTAAGACCTTAAACTAAGATCTCTCCTTATGGTCCGAGCTCTAAGACCTTAAACTAAGATCTCTCCTTATGGTCCGAGCTCTAAGACCCTAAACTAAGATCTCTCCTTATGGTCCGAGCTCTAAGACTTTAAACTAAGATCTAGCCCTTATGGTCCGAGCTCTAAGACCTTAAACTAAGATCTACCCTTATGGTCCGAGCTCTACGACCTTAAACTAAGATCTCCCCTAAACGGGATTCTACGTCCTGCATGATGTTAAACTGCACTCTCAGAACTACGTGTGGCTTGATCTCCAGCCTGATGGAGTACGTAGGAACGCCCGGGCATTCCGACTCGGGTCCAGCCTCAGGGATCGTTAAGTCCCGCCCCTCCTCGTCGCCGACCGTCTGGCCTGACTTCGGGTAGAGTGGTGCAGTTGTGACATTCTCCCCGATTCAGCTCGGGATGCCCCACTGCAATGGTGGGAAGCGACGGTTTCCTCGTCAGAGAGGTGCTGTCTGAGAATTGAGGTGACTCACGGCCAGATTAGTGCATCCGCCTAATACATTTTCCCCACGGTGGCGCAATTTTGAGAGCGTTGGATTCTGTCCGAACAAATCGTCACTTCGCCCCACGCTTCGCATGCCCTGTTGATCTGGATTTTCCACCCTTGTTTCTGAAGGAACCCCAAAGCGGTATTCATGATGACATGTGGTCCGCCTCCTGCAATATGAATGATGGCCTTTTTCGGTCCGTCTATTGCAGTTGTTATGGTCGATCCACTGTCCGCCTACCGTCTTGGGCATTTCCTGGAAGGCCGACCGTTGTGGATGTCTGGATTCGGGACACGCGATTCACCCTTTCTCATTTCCCTATGTTCGGATAAAATCTCAACGCCCCTAGCATTGTCCCGCTCGTGTGTTGGAACAGGTTGGGGGAATGGTACATTGATTAGGTCTGAGGTCTCCTTTCCTAGGAATGACCTCCCTCTTTTCTCCAGAAATCCAGGCCCAATTATGGATGCCTGATGCTTGGTTAACACTCCCGCAAGACAGTGAATTGTGGTTGAGCATGTTAAACCAAAAGATGCAGATAAATATATTGATTCATACAGATGGATCAAAGTAGCGGAAGCAAATGTTTTGGGAATGGCAAAACAAAGCCCTTAGGGATTAGCGTGCTGAATGAGTCTTTCTAATGCCGCTACCCTTTGGCTGGTGGCCTCCAGAGCTGCTTCTCGCTCTCTGCGTGCCCTCTCTTCGTCGGCGGTCGCAGCACGCAGTTCGTCGATTCTGGCCTGTGCACGCTCCCGCTCGACCTGAATTGTGACCATCTGTTGGCCCGCCTCCGTCAGCTGTACTTGGGCGTCAACCAGCTGAGCTGCTAGTTGCTCCACAAGCTCGGTACACGTCGCGACGAAGGCCTCCTTCTCTGCCGCCTGCCCTTCGAGGCGCCGGACTTCCTGCTCCGCCGCGAGGAGCGCCCGCGTGCTCTCCGACATGTCCCGACTTTGTGTGACGTCGGCACGCCGGCAGCTCTCGCGCATCTTTTCGGCCATGAAATCACGGACCGTTAGATGGAGGCGTTGAGCATCCGCTCCCCCGGCACACAGGAAGCGCAGCCAGGTCTGAAGTGATCCCATGCGCCCCAGCCACTCCGATGGGTCTCGCTTGAGGAAGCGCTGGATGCACTTCCACCCCCTACGGCGCGTTATCCGGCTCTCCTCGACCGCCTCCGTGTCTGAGTCGTCCATATCCTCGGGATCGGCAGGCCGGTAGGCAGGGAAGGCAGCCAGCAGGTCTGCTGCAGGGTCCGCCCCTGGGAGGTCCTCACGAGGGATAGGTTCCCCAACATCCGGGCAACCTTCTTCTCTCTCCCCAGTGGCGCTGACACCCTCGTCAGCCCCCAACCTCTCTCCGATGTCAGCACCGCCGATGTCCGGAGCCCCTTGATCAGCAGTTGGTGGGGCCGGCTCGGTTTGGGAAGTCTGTTCCGGAGCAGGCGGCATGTCCACCACTGGTCCACTCGTAGATGGCCCGGGTTCGGCAACCCGACGAGCCTCCAATGTTGAGATCACTGCGCGGGGCATGCCATGGTTAGTCACGGATCGTCAACGGCAAGCACCAGCAGTAAAGTAGGGAGACTTACGGGAGTTCGGAGCGTCATCTTCCGCTACCCCGGTCGCCGCAGGAACAGTTGCAGCAGGGGACCCCTTAGCGCTTGTCAATTCAATGATAGGTGTCTGGCCCCCGCCTTGTCCTGCTGGCGCCCCTCCTACTCCCGCTGAGGACGCCTGACCAACATCCGTGCGCTCCTGAGAAAGATGGAGAAATGGGTTAGAAGCTGCATAAGAGAGTGGATGAAGCAGATTGAGTAGGGATAGAAGCGGACCTCGAGGAGCTCAGTGACATCAACGTTGTCAGAGCCGGCCACCTCGCCGCTCTCCCGTGGGCTCCCCTGATGGGATCTTCCCTCGGAGCCTTCATCCTCCCCCATTTCCTCCTCTTCTTCGGAGCCGTTGCTACTGTCGTCTTCTTCCGGCGGCATCTGTTCCGGAGCGGGCTCGAGACCGAGCATCACCTTCACCAGAAGGGATGGCTCCGCGCGCTGGCCACGTTGGCGCGCGTACTCGTCCATGGCCGTCAGATACGCATACTGCCGGTTGAAGTCCACCCTGTCGGCAATGTGGAGGCGCCCGACCTCTGGCAGATGGATTCCTTCTCTGAGAATCTTTCGCCAGATGGCGTCGGTCCCCAGTGACTGCCGCAGGGTCATCCAGGCCGACCATAGCGCCGGGAAGACTGCATCGTGGGAGGGTTCGAGCAGACGTCTTACCTGCTTCCCGGGCCGCTCTTCGACCACCACGCGTGCCCCCTCTCTGGGCGCCGAGGTCGTAGCGGCAGCCTGCGATGTGCCCGCCGCCGAAGTCCCTGCCCGCGCCGGCTCCGCTGTTTGGCGCGCCTCCGTTCTCCCCCGTGTGGCGGCGCCTCTCCTCCTTCCTTGACGCCCGGTCTCCGCACGGGTAACCTCGAGCCGCCGAACTAGCTTCCGCAAAAGCCCCTCAGGGTACGCGATGGCCCAGTGTTCGGCGTACTCGGTTGCCAAGCCTGCGTCAACTCCGGTAGGAGGGAGAGTGATGACGTCGCCAGAGCCGAAAGCGGCAAACATCAGCCACATCTGGCGAAGGACGCAAGGGTTCGTCTCCTCCCGGACGGCAGTGAATACCCTCTTCGGCATCCGTTGAAGGCACCCGAACTGCCTGGCAAACCGGGTCGGCACGTAAGGCTCGCAGATCACCTTCCCATCGATCCGAGCCACGAGCACCCCGCCCCGCATGTTCAGGAAGTATTCATGCTGCTCCAGCGGACCCTGCCCATTGTCGATCATCTGGCCGACGGGAGTGGGGGAACGGACTGAAGTTGAAGTTGGCATGATTGCCAATCCGGATCCGCACGCCCTCCTCACTTAGGGTCATCGGAGCGACCCCCGCGATGTTCAGCAGGGAGGGTCGCAGGCCGTTGCCCGGAGGAATGATGGCGTTCGGAAACGTGTACCCACCGAGGTGAGCAGCCACCCAGCCGTGGAAGAACTGAAAGGGCCCACAGATCCTTCGTGGCGACCCCCCTCGTGAGATGCGTCCCAGGATGGCATACAGCCTCGCCAGCACTGGGACCCCGAGGTTGTATCTCTTGTTGGCGGCCATAGCGCCCGCCACCGCCAGTGTCGCCGGGCGAACGCCCATTCTCGCGTCCCGCACTGGCAGGAGCCACCCACTCAGAAAGGCGGCCAGGAACACCGCGTACCGGACATTTGGGTCCCGGGCCTCGATGACGCGGTACCCCCATGAGCGGTAGTCACCCGTCTCCAGGACCCGCCAGTACGACCCGTTCCGGCTCCTCTGAGCTGCGGTCGGGCACCGCTTCCCCCTGCCTGGCATCTTGACCGCCGGGTCATGCTCCAAGAACTGGCCGAACCATTCCTTGTAGGCTATGTCCTTCTGGAAGTCTTTGATCCCGAGCCGCTGCGTAGCTAGGTCAAGCAGATGCCAGGTCAGGATGGGAGTCCGTGACCTGTCCTCCCAGATGTTCTTCGGTGGCAGGAACTCATCGTATTGGTAGCCCTCCAGCGGGATACCTCCGATGCAGTGGATGTCCCAGAGACCGATGCCGACCTCCCCATGGTGAAGATGGAAGGTGTTGGTATCCGGAGACCATCGGGTGAACAGCTCCGGCCCGAGCTCGGACTGCTTGTAGAAGTGGAACTGCGACGTCCACACCGCCTCGAACAGGCCGATGTACCGCAGCTCCTCTGCGAAGTGATCGCAAGTGTGGCGTACCCAGAACGCCCAGGCCCACTCACTGGTGAAGTTGCCCCCAGACCGCAAGTCCCAGTCCTTCAGCCAGCCCTTGGTGTCGTCCGTGACGCTCTGGCGATATATGCTCGAGTAGAGGGCTGGAGAATTCTCCGCAGTAGGCTCACCCCCATCAATGGTTCGCGTCCTCGGGTTCAGGACATAGACATCCAAGTGTCTGGTCTCCCTGGCAGGATGCCCATTGTTGGTGATGTTATAGCGGAGAAGCTCGTCCTCCCGGGTCACCCAGGTCCGCGGCGCATCAATCTCGAACCCTGGCACCAGGACCTCATCTAGGATGCCGAAGTTCCAGAGCGGCAGGTTGTCCGACAGTGGATATGTCTTCTGGGCCGGCGTCAGTAAGTCGAACAAGGATTGATTGTTGGAAACAATCTCCTTGGCTCCGTAAACCTCCTCGTTCGTCGCCATCTCAGCCCTGCGAGTGGCGGCATCCCCCTCATTTCCTCTGTGCGCGGCCATCTCAGAAGTTTCGGGAGTCGTGCGGGTTAAGGAATGAAGCGTGCGGGATTGGACGAGGCTGGTAGAGAAGTTTGAAGGCTGGCGCGCAATCCAAGAGGACGGCGCGCAATTGGGAAGACTGTCGCGCAAAGTCCCGGGTTTTCGCGTAAAGACAGGCGAAATTCGGATGGTTTTGCGCGCCGATCGGGCGAATTTCGCGACCGGAAGAGGCAATTTCGCGCACGAGAGCTTTGGAGCTTATCGCGCGGAAGGCCGGAGTACGGAACGCGGGACCCAGCGCCCCTATTTATAGGCGAGGCCGGGGTCCGCGCTGCGCGGAAAGCGCTTTGCGCGACCGCAGCGGCGAATTTCGCGACCGGCGCCCCTTTTTGCGCGCCTAAGTCCTGCGCCGCCCAGGACTTCGGCATTCCGGCGTCTCCCTCGGAACCTGATCGTTGCGACCTCTCGCCGATCAGATTCCGAGGGGGGGCTTTTGTAGACGCCGGAAAAGTCCGTTGTTCCCAAACGATGCTCCGGATGAGGAAAGCGAGGTCATATTTGGAGTCGGAAGAATGTTTCGGAGGGCCCGGAGGCCTTGCGCGGAATTTCAGAGGTCTGCGCGCAAAGATGATGATCCGCGCGCAAAACCCCCGGGATGCGCGCAACTCCCTTGCGCGCGGTGCCCGATTCCGCGCCCACGAGGAGAATTCCGCGCTCGCGCCTTGGATTCCGCGCCCGGGGTTGCCTATAAATACTAGGCGACCCCCAACGTTTCAAAGGTTGCTGGAAGTCGAACGGTCTCCCGCGCGCGCAATTCAACCCCTTCCGCGCGCAATGCCGATCTTCAGGTAACCTCCTTTCTTTCGCGCAATAGAGCCTTGGGGTCCGCCTTCGCGCGCAATCCCCTTGGCTCCTTCCCTTTGAATAAATTTCAACCCGAAGGCCTTTGCGCGCAAAAGAAGCCTCTTGCGCGCAATTGCCCCCGGGTGCGCGCAATCCAACCCGATTGCGCGCACCCCCCCCATCTTCAAAGTGGCCATTCGTTAGAGAATGAGCCGTTGCCCCCGCGCGCTACCCGAAGCCCGGTGCGCGCAATCCCAATCATCCGCGCGCGAAGCGCTGGCCCAATTGCGCGCCAGCCCGCCATTTTGCGCGCCGATCCGCGGTTTTGCGCGCAAAGCTCCTCTTTTGCGCGCAATCCGCCAGGGTCGCCTCCCTTGACCCCCTTTGGGTACCCGCCTACGTGGCACCCGATGGTCTTCATCGCAGGTGCCCGCACCGTGCGCTGTCTTCCCGTGCAGCCTTCCAGGCTCGTGCGAAGTGACACGGACCCGTCGGCGGCAATCATTTGTCCAGCATGACGTTAAACTGCACATTCGTCCAGCATGGCGTTAAACTGCACATTCGTCCAGCTTGACGTTAAACTGCACATTCGTCCTGCATGACGTTAAACTGCACATTCGTCCAGCATGACGTTAAACTGCACATACGTCCGAGCTACAAGACGTTAAACTGTTTAGCATTCGTCCAGCATGACGCTAAACTGCACTACGTCCGAGCTACAAGACGTTAAACTGTTCAGCATTCGTCCTGCATGACGCTAAACTGCACCACGTCCTGCACGACGTTAAACTGTATACGTCCAGGCTGCACGACGTTAAACTGCCTAGCCCCCATCGTCCGCGCTGCAAGACGTTAAACTGCCAAGTGCTTCGTCCTCAACACACGACGTTAAACTGTACTTCGTCCGGCAAGACGTTAAACCGTCCGCCTCGTCCTCAACACACGACGTTAAACTGTACTTCGTCCGGCAAGACGTTAAACCGTCCGCATCATTCGATCCCGTGCTTCGCACGCAGGGTCTCCCCGGTTTGGACGTGGCCCCCACCCGCTCGTCTCTGCAGGGATGTCGGGATTGTCCCCCTTTTGGGACGATTTAATGGGAGCGGCTTTTCCCTACGGGGGCAGGGTATTACAAACCCCTAGTTTCTCGTGGGAGGCTGCACATGTGTATCTCCATTGCGCCTCCCCACGGCCGAAGCCAGTAGAGGGTATGACTGGGATCGAGGTGTCTCCTACTTTCGGTCCAAGTCCCTTCCAACTGAGTTTTGTCGCATCCGGGCTGCCTCAAGTGCGTAAGTCCTGACAGAATGAACTACGTGGACTTTGATCCCTGTCTTCTATACAGGGTACGTAGGAAGCCTCCCTGAGGTCCAAGCCCACCACCTGGTCGTCCCGGTCGTATTTACGTCGGTTCGTCCATCAGTGGACCCCTCCAGGGTTCACGCTTGCGTCGATTCACCTATGAATCCGCCCCTGTGGGAGACTGCCCGTGTGTATCTCCACTGTGCCTCCCCACAGCCCCTTTTTCCATTTCTCCTTTTGTCGTCCAGCATGACGTGAAACTGTGATCCACCCGGCCGTTCCACCCCCCTCTGTGCGAGGTGGTCCGGTTCAATCCTCCGCCCGGCGGCCTCGACCTCTTCGTGAGTCGGCTTGCCGACGTCCAGCATGACGTTAAACTGTATACCCGAACTACGTCGACTTTGATCCGTGCTAACGCGCGGTACGTAGGAAGCCCCTCCGGGGTCCAAGCTCTTCACTCCATCATCCATCCTGATACTTACCCGGGCCGCCACATCCCGGTGGGGTCATGCCACTTCACTCCACTCCACATCATTTGGGAAGCCGCCCATGTGCTGGCCCCAGCGTCGGAGGTTCCCCGCAAGGGGTTCTGTCATCTGATCCACTTTTCGTGTTGATCGGTCCGATGCCGTCCCCACTGGACGTTAAACTCGCGGCATACCCCGTGTTAAACATGGGAAGATGAGGAAAACCTCAGGTGACACAGTTCCCCGCACCTAGTACGGGATGCCTCAGGCCATCATGCCTTCGAGAAGCCCTATTAGGGACGGAAGACAGACGTGCAGAGCCGCAGTGTTACGACACGCCCCCAGCACCCCGAGCCACCCGGCCTTCTCACCGCAGGTTGCTGCCCCGACCAGACTCCTTGGAGCGTCCGGGCGGAAGCAGCGTAATTAACCGGTGTCCATGAAGATATGGCGCCGGGAACGAGATTCACGAACATTCTTAAGTCTATGAGGGAGACCCGGATTAGGCGACGAGTTCCGAGGAGACGTCCAAGGAAGGAGGAGCCGACATCCCATCATCCCGGTTTCGATCAAGGAGCAGACGCCCCTGAATAAGGGACGAATGCCGCCCGCCCTTGGAAAGCGGGACTGCGGGACCACAAGCCGCGCGCCCATCCCCTCGGGTTGACGGGTGCACGCGCGAACGCGTCCTGGTGGAACAGCGTAACCCGACGCACATCCGCACCGAAACAAGGTAACAGAGAACTTTGGAGTTCTAGGAAGGAGACCATGTGTCACCTCAAATTTCATCTTGATATGGATTACAAAGATTTGTCCAGGGTGGAAAGTTATCTCTAAGGTTTATCGGACCTTTTCAGATACTTTGTAGAGTTGGATAGGTGGCGTAATTATTATATCTACCTCCACAGTTAGACCGGGTACATGAAATCTTCCACGTGTTGCAACTGAGGAGGTGCATTCATGACCCCTCGCACGTCATCAACTGGGGTGAGATGGACATTGAGGATAGAGTGACTTTTTCTCAGTAACCAGCAGAGATAAAGGATTTGTAGGAGAGGATCCTTCCTGGATGATTGATTCCCTTGTTTCATGTTTTTTGACAGCATGGGAATCTACAAGAGAGAACCTGGGAGAGGGAGGCTCATATTCGTGCTTGGTACCCTCATCTTTTTTAGTATCCTTTGTTTTCGATTTCTGGGGATGTAAATCTCAATGGTGTGGAGAATGTGATGACTCAGAAATTTCATGTATTAATTTTAAAGATTATATGGATGGATTTAGAGACTGTCCACTAAGACGATATGCAATTCTGAGGGAAGTTGTGCTGGAAGGAAATGTTTGAAAATATTAAAATATTAAATATCAAGGGAAAATGGTTTTCTTGAAAAAGTTTAATAACTTCAAGATGGTTTCCCAGATCAAACAAATGAGGGAATAATTGTGTTCATAATAGTGGCTTTACCCTAGGTATGACCTGACATTGGTCGGTGTGGGTCATTTGTGGGAAGTCTTCATGGGTTCTTAAATGAATAGAATAAATTTAAGAAAATTTATTTTATTTCATCGACGCAGTTATGCAGTGACATGTTTGTTTTAAAATAAACTCTTTTTCAAAGATCCATGGTTAGTCTCATGACCCTGGAATCCTCTAGAGACCTTAGAGATATATATATAGAGAATTATCTCAAGAAAGTGATGACATAACTTTGAATCGATGATTGAAAAACACCAATCTTGATGAATCTCATCGATGATGATGACGCAGTGGCCATTATTCATCTATGAGAAATCCGAATCTTGGTAGGATGTGTTATTTTGATTTTATTTTCTATGTTCTTGATTCCTTTGAGGAATTCAGACTAATCCACGAATAGATTAGCTCATGGATTGATTTTATTTGTAGGATGGGATTATTTTGTGGGGTTTGATGAGTGATACTTCTTTTGAATATTTTTTTGATTCATTTATTACTCTTAAAATAATGGAAAGAGTCTAGAACAAACAATGACCAAGGTTCAATCCTTGGTATTGTTCCTTGTGATTTTTCTCTCCATTTATCATTCATTATGGGCGACCCTTGGTTGGTGGTTTGACACTTGACCAACGGATCGGTCGTTGCATGCATGATTCTTGGTAAAATGATCTGAGGTTGTAGATCCAGACTTTGTGTAATGCAATGGAGGTCTGACAGCAACATAGGAAGATGGATCAAAGCGATTAGGGAGTAATCTTCCTTTGGTCAGGATACATGAGGATGAATGAAATCAGATTTCTAAGCTAATTGAAGGCCTGAAACCCATCAATTTGGTTGGGAGATGAAGAAATGACCATATATATGAAGTTTCATGGTGAATGGACCATTGGAATGTGATATGAATAACAGGTCATGGTGTATGGAGCAATAATATGGGTTTTTGGAAAGCACGATACACACGACATGTAGCCCCAGCAACTTGACATGTGTTCATCATTGGAAAACTCGGCGTGTACATGGGAAGTACACAAACATGGGGTGGAGTACATGGTATTCCTACACGGCATGAACTCCCCCAATATGGAATGGCATGAACCGGTTACATGGAATACCTCATGTACAGGTACATGAGAAAGGATACATGGGCTGAAGCCATGTACTGGCACACAACTGAATTACACAGACATGCCTTGGATGTAAGAACATGGCATGTGACCCATTCTACATGATGTGTACCCCTCTTCTACATAACATGTTTTAAAGATATGGGTCGTTGTACATGGGTAGTACCCATGGTCAAGGGACACAGCGTGTGACCCTACCACACATCGTGTACCCATTCCTATAGGGATTCATCTTCTTATCCTCTGTATCTTAAAAAATTTTCATTAGGGTTTGTTCCCATTATTATTTCCCTGAAGGTTGGTATGAATCATTTCCTTCTCATATAACTTTGATACCATCAACAGGACTTCCTAGATAGAGTGGTTGGAATCCCCCGAGAGGCCCAAAGTAGGATCCACTATTCATTTTTTCGTACCCTAGGTGGAGTTCTTGGTATCGACATGAACAAAACTATGTAGGAACTAGTTCTATACTTAGTGTGTTAATCCAGATTGATTTGTTGGTATCACACCATGGTGAGACCCGATAAGTAGTACCTCTTAGACATGTGTGTTTAATACCATCAGACTGAGGAGTATGTTCTATCAGATGAGTGATTCATGAAATCTTCAAGCTGTAATTCAAGTGTAGGTATATATATTGGTTGTGACTTACCTCTAGACAATGTGTCTTGGTTGAGTATATCAGGATATTCTTGTTATATGTGTTTTATTCATATACCTATGTATAACTACATTCGCTTAATTTTATTTATTTTTGGTTTCGGGGTGTCCTACTTAGTATTGTTATACTCACCCCAACACACTATTTTCATACATGTGTCATGTATTATGCGGATGATCGACTTTCTAACAGAGTCCTAGGAAGACCAGGACAAGACAGTGCTTAGTGAGACTGGACAGACGAAGGTGTGTTCTTGAATCTTCCAGATAACAATCATGGTACATTTTTATTATTGGTTGGACCTGTGTTGTAAGATTCTTGTCTTGGGATTCAATTTTCTCTTGTTTACTTTACTTTTCCTTCTTTCATACACCGGTTGTGGGATATAGTGGTATGCATCCATTGTTTACTTATTGGTTTTTACATTTCGTCATTTTGTGGGCTTCGATATTTTCATATGTGTACATGTACATATGCAATGTATCTCAAGTTAGTGATATTCCTACTTGTTGATAGTCACCATCCACTAGCCTATTGGAGGCGGGCTTGGGGAGTCACGACATGGTCCCCAACGGGATGGGTTGTGAAAAATCATATAAGAAAAAAATACACAAAAGTAATTGGCTAACATTTATTTCTTATTCATTATTTATTATTAAGATAAACATAATTTAATTAATTAATTAATTGATCAATTAATTAATTACATTTCTTATTAATGACTATATGAATTCATTTGGAGATACCCATACTCAATGAAATTCATGGAAAATAAATGGTGAAACCAATAATCAAAAATATTTTATAATAAATTAATTCAGTATTTAAAATTCCTTAAAACCATTATTAAAGTGTCAAACACTCTAGGTATGTCAACAAATAAAATATAGTTTTAATGATTCAATTTTCAATTTAATATAATTTAATTTTCTACTTTATTTGGATACAACCGGGTGTGTACTTACAAGATACACATCATGTACCTCAGTTTTTGTGTACTTGAGTTACATGCCTAGGGATTTGGTCATGTACCACGACTGTAATACATATAATGTACAAGATAGATACATTTCAGGTGTCCCTCTTTCCATGTGTCTGCACAATCCACCTAAGAAATTGAAATGTTCAAAAGTTGTGACTACATGATATGTATAGTCCAGATACATGTCAAGTATCACTCATGCCGTGTGTCCTTATAACTAATTGATTGGATCATCATGTATTTTGGATGTGTGAAATGATAAAATACATGTTTTTCACACTGCATACATGTCGTTTATATCATTAATGATATAGGATGTCAGTCTCATGCCGTTTGACCATGTATAATGACCACACAGATTGTGTAAATTTCACCTCTAACCTTTGTAGACTACATGATATGTATGTCATCTACACGTTGTGTAATTCAACATGTTGTGTGCTAAGTTAGTTTGGTCAAAATATGGTATTCAATAAAATCTACATGTATAATTTATTTCTTAGTGCATCGTGTATCCCATGACACATCCAGGTGTAATATACTTGGGTACACGACATGTACTCTGATTACACACTGTGTAACCAAGTCTAACAATTTTTTTGGATCTTCCTGATGGAATCCAAAGTCATTCTTCATATATTATTATACATTTAGGAAAATTAAACACTGAACTAACATGATTAATATGTAAAAAAACATTTTAATTAAAATCATATTATTGAACGGATAATATGAAATGAAAATCTTACTAATATTATGCATAAATAAAAAATCAAATAAATAATTATAAATTTAAAATGTGACCCCTATAATACAAATTATGGGCTATGAGTGCAATGTAAGTGCCTTTGGTTAGAAATAATTTAAAACTTCTTTTAATTTAGAGTTTATTGAAACCCTAATAGAGGATCTTGCATGTTAAATTTATAATTAATTTATTTAGATCTGAATAAATGATTACTGCTTCTAAGGATCCTTTATTTAGTGATGTTTTTGATCTTATAAAAAATACTTTAAGATTAACTATTTTGTGTTATAAGTATTCAAGTATAGAATCCATATAGTGGTGATCCACATGAGATCCTTTGAGCTCCGAGAAATGCGAATTGATATCAGAGAGGTAACGCAGTAAATCAAAAGTCTTGTGTTGTTGGTCTTGATTTCTCCAAGATCCTTAAAGATTGAAAGAGTTCTTATCATTATTGAGAGGAATATTGGAGGAATTTGAGATAGAGAGAGAGATATAGAGAGAAAATTTCATTGTGAGCAATAATTCCCTGTTATCAATTTTCAATTAGCCTCACATAATAAACATAACAATCTATTTATAGATTTAGGGTTTAGGTTAAAATATTATTTAATTGCATACCAGAACTTAAATAATATAATAACCATTATAAAACCCCATGCTATAAAATAGTAATAATAATATTATTATTATTTTATGATGCATGATAACTTTTGTAGTGGCGAATATTATATACGGACTTGCAAATAAAGATTCATCGTTAGATTTGGTCTTGGTCTATTTGAACTCCTCAACATTTATTGAATACCCAAATAAAATATTTTATTCACTTAAATAAATATTTTATTTTCAAACTAGTGAAAAATATTTATTAGATATTCAATAAATAAAATAAATACTTTTATTCATAATCTTGGCGATAAATATTTATTATATATTCACATAATCAAATTAATTAATTATTAATAAATAAATACTTATTTATTACATTGATAATGTTACTGATCATTAAAAACATCAATAAAACTAGTCCTTAGTCTTGAGAATAATATTTATTTATTTAATCAAATTCAAATAGAACTTAATCGGGATGAGTGGAAACACTTAGTGCATAACCCTCTAGGATTCTTTCTCATTTGAATTAGGTGGGATTTCTGAAAGTCCACAATTACTATATAGAAATAGGACATGGAACCTAATAGAAAGAATTTAATTTCACAAAAATTACAACCACATATGAATCCTCACTGTGTAATATAATACTTTTATATCAATATCTCATCAAGCAGGTTTCACATATATGTCATCGATTTATATTCTCGATACGTCATTCTTTGAATATATAAAATACATGGGTTGTTACTCCGTGACCATGAAATTTAATGTAACGGTTCTATTCCGATAAAAGGTTTGAGATATCAAATACCATAAAGACGGAAGGGAAAAAATTCTTCCTCAACCTATTCATTAATAACACATTGCTCATGGCACGCCCAACATATCCAAATTTTCCATGAATTGTTATCATCATGCTTTATGAAATACATATAATTTCATGAGTCATAACATGCATTAATAATAATATTAAATTATAAGGGAAACTCTATAGGCCCACAGATTGAAATATCTAATGAAACCAAGACATGAGGAATTTCTATTATTGGTTTTATTCTCATAATCTCTCATCTGGAAGATCACCAAGTGGGAAGTTAAATAAAAGAAGCTTCAAATACTTATGATTGATTACACCTGATAGTCTATGTACTATGTTCCCAATCATAGTATGTTATCCTATTGAAAAACAATATTTAAGAATATCATTATAGAAATTCAAGGATCGCATCATATACAAGAACTTATATGACTTTATAAGTGTGATTGATACTCTAGGACATTATCACATCAATTTTATATAGAAGAATAATCAAAATTTGATAAGATATTTGTATTGATATTAAATTATTTTAATATAAATATACTATAAAATATAAAATAATTATATATAGGGAACCAAATTCAACACAACCATGATTTACTGACTGAACTAATAAGTAACTTACCATGACTGATCAACCATATGAAAAAAGATAGACCACATGGCGTCCAGTGCACAAAACATAGAATTTTAAATCCACAATATAAAAATATAAATAATATAAAAATTAAAATCAAAAGAATTTGATATTAACAATAAGTAATTTGGTGATGAATTATTATTAAATAGATGAATACATTAACAATAATAATGAGATATTAAATGTGAGAGGTATTAAATGTGAGGAATTTTAATTAGAAAAACATAAACAAACAATTAATTAATTAAAAATATCCAAGCCAAAAAAAATTAACCCAAACACATGTGAGGTAGATCTAATTATTTCGTACAACATAAAACAAGTAATTAATCATGTTTTTAACTTATAATTTAGCGTACCATATTTTTCATATTTAATTATTGAAACAATATTTATCTTTTTCAAAGAAATGAGAAAAAAATAATATAATTTATATGTTCTAATTCAAAAAATGATATAAATTTTATGAAACTAATTTTCTTAATATTAAAAATTTAATTTCTAAATACAATATTTTTTATTTGAAAAATACTAATTTTTTGTCACTACCAAATTTCTGAGATGTTCAAAAATTATATGTGATTTTATAAAATTATATTATATTTTATATAAAAAAATTATTGTTTTATAAAACATTTTTATGATGTGAATTTTTGTTAAAATTTATTTAAAATTTATCATAGAATGATAATTTAATAAAGAAATATATACATTTTACAATTATGGTTTCTTTGTGTCAAATATTTATTTTATCAGATTTACCACTTTTATATAATTTTTTAATGATATAAATTTATTATATTTTTATTTAATAATACATCCAATATATTAATTTACTATTCCATCGATCATGTTATTATTCTAATGGTCATATTACTATTCTGAATAGTCATGTTAATATTTTAACAATCATATTTCCAGTGGTCATACAGATATTATACTTCCAATAAATACTAAATATTTAATTCATTCATCATTAACATAAATTTATATTAAGTTTATACTGTACAATTTAAAAAAAATTGGTATTACTAAAGTTTTTTTTATTATTTTGTTCCTGAGTGATTATTCTAAGAGAAAACAATTATCAAAATTTTCCTATTTTAGTTATTTATTTTATATGTTTTTTGTTTCATTATATTATTTTAAATTCTATTTGGTATATTTATCCTATAAATGTAATATTCTAAATTAATATAATAAATTATTGGTGGTTTTCGTTATATGGTGCATGTGTTTTATACTGTATTCCTAAATATAACATCCATTCCAAAGGAAAATTACATATATAAAAGTCTGGTATGTTAAATTCTTATCCCATTTATAAATTTAATCCTTTAAATTTCATTTAACACTAAAATATGAAAACATATGCGATTACTTCTTGGGACACTCCAAGCATCCACTATATGCTTCTTTTTAAGTATTTTAATACCTTGCGCTGCATGAAACATTGAGTTCAAGCGCACCATGACCGGTCAAACAAGCCATTTAAAAATAATTTATGATTATTATTAACCCAATTTTTAATTTTATATATTACGTATAATTTTAAAATTAATATTATGTGTTTATTATATGTAATATATGAACAAATTCAATTTTTCAGATAAAAGAAGTATTTTTCAAAAAACAAATGTAGTTTTTCCACCTTTTAATGGAGAACCCATTTTAAATCCAATATTTGACACTTATATATATATATATATATTCAATTTTACAGAATAATATTTTTATTTGGGATAGGGACTTCAACATTTAGTTTGGATAAATTGGTGGTGTTTTTATGATAACTCCTATATTTTAATGAATAGGGAAAAATACTGCATTTTAATTCAAAAATTCTTTTTCAACTAATTTATTTATAGTGTTATATTATACTATAAATAGGTTTAAAAGTATAATTAGATTTAGTTTTTGATAATTAATTTTAATTTAGAACATTGTAATTATTTTCACAATAAAATTAGAAATAAACACAAGTCAATCTTTTAATTGTTTTTACTTCTGAAAAACCCATTTTCTCGTTTTTTAAACATGGATTAATTTGAAATTAATTACTCAAACATCCATATTTTAAATTTATAAAAATGGATTAAATATTTATAATCAATGGGTATAAATTATTTTAATAGTTTACTATTATTTTTTTGGATATTATAAATAGTAACTTTAGTAATTTTTTTATTACCGTAGTTAAGGGAAATCAGATAACTAAAGGTAAAAATAATAATATAAAATTACCCTAACACCTATTAAAATCCTATTGGATGACTAAATTAAAACCTTATCACATATTTTTCTAAATATAATCATTTAATTGACCCTTTACCATTAATATGACATGAATATTGTTAAAATTAATGAATGTGACAAAAATATCACACTCTCATTTCTTATAAGTATAATAATTTTAATATAGAGATATCAAAGAGAAAAATTATATTATTAATAGTACATGGAAATAGAAAATAATTATCTAAATCATAGAAATTTATTTCTAATTTTTAGATATTCAATAATTATCATTAATGATGACATAATAGGGATGCATAAATTATTTTATTAATAGAAATATCAAATAAATGATACTAAAAATATTAATATATATATATATATATATATTATTAAATAATAATATAAACTAATTTTATAGATAAATAGACATGTTAGTGACATATTTGAAGAATTGTATTGATGTTATCATGTTGTGTTGATGTTTTTGAAAATGAAAATATTGAATAGTATCAAAATTAACATAAATGACACTTTAAAATAAATCATATTTTATTAAATGTTATAAAATTAATAAAAACCTAAGGTTAAGAAACATAAATATTATAATTTTAAATATTTTATAAATGATCCAATTAGGGTTAGTTTTTCATTTTATATTAACTATATTAACCCTATATTATAAAAAGACAAGTAAACACGGTAAGAGATAAACTGTTTAACTAAGGGTTAAATCCAAAAGATAAAGTTAATTTTATGACATAAAATTCCCTGAAAATTATTAGTTGAGAGTATTTATACCCATAATCATATTATATTATAATAATAACACTTTGGATCCATTTTTAATTGAAAATTAATTTATATTAATTTAATATTTTACGAGTTTCCTAAAGTACCCCTCCCCTCTCTTATAAAAGGGAACTTATAATTTTCTTTAATTCACACCTATAAAGCCCTTTTTATTGATCAAAACCTTCCCATTTACACACATAAATTCTGTAACTATATACTAGAGGCCATAATTTGGGAATAAATAAATCCTATGGAGTCATTTTGTAAAATTCAAATGGAGATACCCAAAAATGAGGTAATTGTTTTATCACCTCTTTCAAAGTTCATTTCTGATTATACTTCACCATTAAATGTTTTATCTATTAAAAAGTAATAAATATAGTATAATACAAATAATTATATGTTATTATAATAATGGTACAAATGTATTACTCATTTTATCTGTCCTACGAAAAACAATATCACCATATGTGTGCACGCACGTCTTACCGTATCCACATCGTGGTGTAATTTTCTATTCAACACTAATTTATTGTGATGGATATGATGATAATTATAATTGATATAAATAATTAATTTTATATGATTATTATTCTGTATAATTAATATACCATACAATTCCATACCATTTAACCATTAATTGAACGATACCGTCGCTCGTGTGTACGTACGACCTACCGTCTCCAAAACGCGGTGAGATCCATTCTCCATGTTAACCATTAAAAAATGATTATAAAATTTATATGATGAGTAAAAATAATAATTATGAACTTAATATAATTATTTATATGAATAAAATATAAACAATTCATAAAAATCATGACTTACATGACAAAACTAGAATGAGATACTGAATCTGTTAAGATCCGAAACAATGGTAATACTGAAATATTATTAAAAAAATTATATAAGAGGATAATATATGATATCATAGTTATTGATATGGTCCTAGTTTAATCAAATAACATGATATAGACTTTATAAATGTGGTTAACACACCCTCAACTAATGGAATGTACAAGGTAAGGGTTAATTTCAAAATCTCATTATTATCCGAGATTGTTAATATGTAAGTATCTACTAGGTCATCTTTATCATCCATGTGAATGTTTCATAAAAGGTATTTCAAAATATTGTCAACATTTATTTAAAGAAATTTTTACCCATGTATTAATTTATATATATATATACATTAAAAGTAATCCTTCTGTCATTTTCCAAATGAGGTACTTTATGACATTTTCGAAAATTTAAGGAAAGAATGTTTTTTTAACTTATATGGTGAGAGTGACTATTTCTACCTTCATGATGCATTAATGTTTTTAATCTGACATTATAAGATTAAAAAGTTATTTTAAAAACAAATTTCCCTTCTATAATTTTGTAGTAATATAATGAATTTCAAAGTAAAAAATGGATATTTCTCTTAAATAGTCTTAACAAATTTTTTAGATTATTTTTATCTATGTCAACATCCTTTGTTGGATTTTTTTTATTTAATTGACATCGATTTATTATGATACAATCTTACATATTGTATTGAAGGTTTTATGATATTTTTGACTATGGATGTTCTATTTTGATACAATTAATATCTTATTATTTAAGTATTGACATTTTGTATGCTAGTTTTAATATGAATGTTTATGTTGGTTATGTTTTACCCATTTCATAAGAGGAATGCATTGGACTTTGTAAGAGTCAGGTGAGGCCCGTTATAACCCCTTGATGCATCGGTAGGTCTCATGAGACAATTATGTTTGGGTTTAGGCTAATTTATTACCCAATTGCGCGTGGTTTCTTGGAAAAATCCTTGAGGGTATGTTTAAGATTTCCCACATTGTAACACCCCGAGATTTCATTGTACATTATTTCTTCAAAGTAATTCTATAACTTTCACTACACGCAACACTGAGTTTAAGCACACTACGAATTACCAGACTAGCCTTTCAAAAGAGGTTGTGAATATTATTAACTAAATTTTTAACTTTATATAATACATATAATTTTAGAATCAATATTATGAGATAATGAAAAAACAAATTCATTTTTTTCATATAAAAGAAGTATTTTGTTTAAAATAAAATTTTACCGCCTTTTAATAGAGAACCATTTTTAAATAAAATATTTGAAACTTTTATATATTCAATTTGACAAAATAAGCTTCTTCTTTAGAATTGGGACATAAGAATTTAGTTTCAATAAACTTTTGCTATTTTTTTTGATAACTTTCATATTTGGGAGAATAGTGAATAATACAATATTTTAACTGAAAACAACTTTTTTAAGCAAAATAATTTGTAGTGTTAAATTATACGTTTTAATGGTTTGGAAGTATAAATAGATTATATTTTTACCATTTAATCCCATGTTATTCATTGGAAATAATTTCACTTTGAAATTGAACATAAATAAGTATCAATCTTTTGTTAGTTATTATTTCTTAAAAACACGCTATTTGGTTTTAAAAATGGGAATTAATTTTAAATTCAAAAATGAAACTTCTATATTTTGAATTTAGTAAAATAGACTTAATTTTTGAATTCATAATATCAAAATTATCTTAGGGTGAAATTTTGGTATTTTTATGAAAACTTTCTCTTTTTGATGAATAGTGAAAAACACTGAGTTATTGGTTAAAACCGACTTTTTATTTAAATAATTATTTATTTTATTTAAATTTATTTTATGTCAAAATAGATACATAATACCTCTATAAGTTCATTATAATTCATTGGAGTCACTTTATAATAAGTTTAGATATATAAAATTTTTATTGAACTTTTTACCGTCTTTTACCCTCCTCCTAGAAGCATTTGCAAATTTGCATAAAACATAATTTTACCAATTTTGTGAGTTTAATTTAAAAAATCTGAGAGATACGGTTAATATAAATAAGTAAAATTTGGTTTTAAAAGATGGAAATATTTTTTGGTGAATACTTACTTTTTACTTTTATTTACTTCAGTTAAAAGTAAATAGGGTAATTAAGGGTTAAAATGATATTATTATTACCCTAAAACCTATCACAATTATATTTTATATGTATAATTAGACCAAATACAACCTTAGGAATAAAATATGAACCTCTTTGGTCCACTTGGATTAGATTAGGACATTTATTATTATTTTATTTAAAGAATAGTTAAAAGAGTTAAATTCAATGTTTAATAACTAAAATATTTTTAATATAGGGTTACACACATTATAAATTCGACTATAAATATTAATTAGAAAGATAAAAATATTTTAAACATAATGGTATTTTATTTATAATTTTTATACATTAAATAATTGAATTTATTTATGATACAATGATGATGCAGTAATTACCGTATTAATGAAAGATTAAAATAATTGATATTATAAATTCCCAAATAAATGTAATTTGAGAGTTTTTATGAATTAAAATAATTTTATAGGTTAATATGACATGTTATGGTTGATTTAATCAATTTTTTTCTAGGTGATAATGTTGTTATGATTTTTACAAAAAAACAAATACAAAATAATGTCAAAATTGACCTAAAATAGTCTTTATAACAAATATTATATTATTAATTGATATAATAGTCCTAAAAATCTTGGATTCAGCCAAAAGACTCATATAATAATATATATTACATTAATGAACCAATTAGGGTTCTATTGGTATTTTATAGTAAGTTTATTGACCATATAATATAAAAATACAAAGAGACATGGTAAATGTCAAATTATTTAACTATGAGTTAAATCTAAATGTTAAGGTTAATATGGTGACATAAACCTATCTAAAACCTATTGGTTGATTGGTTTTTGACTCATTACCACCTTATAATTTAAATAATTAATTTTTGAGCCATTAGATTTATTATAAAATAAAATATTAAGTTTTTCCTATGGTGCCCCTCACCCATCTTATAAAAGGGTACTTCCCCTTCTCTCAAATTCACACCTCCAAAGCCATTTGGCTCGGAAAAAACCTGACCAAATATCCTCCCAACTATCATAAATTCATACTAGAGGCCTTAATTTGGTTTTAAGGACAACCTAAGGAGCCCTTTTGATCAAATCAAAAGGAAGAACCTGAAGAAGAGGTAATGATTTCACCACCCTCTTCCAAGTTCTCTTATTCTTCCACCCACTCTTTCTTTGTTTTTTCAATTATAAAATAATAACTCCAGTATCTTATATATAATTTGATGTTATTATAAATATGGAATAACTATATTCATTATTCTATCCATATTATGACTGATAATGTCACCATGCGTGCGTACGTACGACTTACCATATCCACACCGTGGTGTAATTTGTTATTCAAAACTATGTTATTTGGATGGATATAATGATGAGTAATATGTATATAAATAATGAAAATAACATGATAATGTCTCTGTAAAATTAATATACCATCCAATTCCACTCCTTTAAGGAAATTATATTGTCTCTCGTGCGTACGTACGGATTTCCGTCTCCACGACGTGATGAGATTCATTTCCACGTTCACCATTAATCGACGATTATAAAAATATATATTACTAATATGTATGTAATATATGACATAATAATTCTAATTTAGATATATATATATATACATATATATATATATATGTGTGTGTGTGTACTTACATATATCTTATTCACTTAGTTCCATTCAATACGATATGAAAACGGAAACAACGTTTATGCGTACGTACGGACTACCGTCTCCATAAACGGTGTTTTTCATTTCATATATATGTCTATTATACATATTTTAATTCTAAATATATATGATATATAAATCATGTTTGATATTCTGTAAGTATTTAAATCTTGATCTAAGTTATACAATCAAGAGTAACACGTTAAAACACATACGATAAAGAAAGATATTATTACCCGAAATGTAAATTTAACATGGAAATTATTATTAAATCGGTAGTATAAAGTCATAAATGAATCATTTATGATATCAGAAATATTAATATGGTTCTGGTATAATTTAATAACATACTAATATTTTCATACATGAGGTTAAACGTACCCTCGACTAAAGAAATGTGTGAGGTAAGGGTTAATTCCTCAATCTCATTATTATCCGAGATTGTTTATGTGTAAGTATTTACTGGGAAATTTTTATCATCCATGTCCATTTTTCATAAAAATACTTTCAAAATGAATATTTTAAAGATTTGTGAAAGGTACTATTTATCAAGATCAGAATTTTAAATATTTTAAAGATTTATCATTCTGAATCTTTTTAATTAATGTCCATGTTTTCAAAATGATTTTAAGGATTTATTTATATGGACATGAATATTTTGAAATGATAATTCTTTTCAAAAGTTTAAAAGTGGTATGGGAAAATTTGATTAAAAAATATATTTTAAATTACTTCCTTTATAAATGTGTGACTTTTAAAAGATTTTACAAAAAGGTTATTTCTCTCAAAAAGTTTTACACATTATTTTCAACTATGTTAGCATCCTTTACTAGATATTATTTTTGATTGAGGTTGATTTATTATAATACAATATTCCATATTGTATTGAATGAGTTATGATATGTTTGAATGTGGATGTTCTATTTTTATACCATTCATGGTTTATGGTTAATGTATTGACATTTCGTATTCTAGTTTTAATATGAATGTTTTTGTTATGTTTCAACTTTTTAATATGAGGAATACAGTGGGCTTAGTAAGTAACGGTTGGAGCTCGTTATAGCTCCTCGATGCATTGGTAGGTATCATGAGAAAAAATAGTGTTTTGGCACAAGGCCTTGATAAAACTTTTATTTGTATTCTTGGCACAAGTCCTTGACTATGTGGTAATGATGTTCGGAGTTAGGCATTCGCTCATTATGAAATTAGTTATTACATGTGATTTTTTGACTAGTAGAATATCCATGTGCATGTTTATATGGTAAGGTTAGATTTATTTTTTCCATATTATGTTCGTGTTTATGTTTAAAAAGGCTGTTGTTTTTATCACACATGTCACCTTAAAAGTTTATAGCTTCTACTAAATTATTTACCCTTACTCGGCAACTGAGATCACCCATTTCTTATGTATTATATTCCAACTGTGTGAATAAGTATATTATGACTGACCTGCATGGATAGTATATGGGATCTTTGTGTTGTCCATGGAAAAAATGTTGTTGTAGTTTTCCATTTTATGGTGTAATGTAAAGTTCATGTATGTAATCTATTTTCCAAGACTACTAAACTGATCGGTCCTCATGAATTGATTCCTCGTAATCTTTCCAATGTTATGTAATAATGCACCGACTCTAGGTAACTGGGGTTAGGGCGTTACACACATTATGCATTCTTTCTTTATGAGATTAGTTATTACATATGATTATTTGACTAGTAGAATATCCATGTGCTTGTTTATATGGTAATATTTAATTTCTTATTTCCATATTATACTATATATTATGCTTAAAAGTATTGTATTTTTATTATACATCTTTCCTTAAATGTTTTTCCTTATTATGATAGCTTCTTCTGAATTATTTACCCGTACTAAGCTTCTGAGACTACCCATTTGTTTTGTTTCATTTTACACAGGTTGAAAAGATGATCATTATGAATGACTTATACGGATAGGGAAAGAGAGTAATAATATTTTCAATGGAGTTTCTATGTTTTATTTCATTTTAAGATTTAATTTAAAACTTATCTTTGTACCTAGTATTTCCAAGACAACTAAACAGATTGATCCTTTAGGATTTGGTTTCTTGTGATCATGGAAATGTATTAAAATAATGCACTGACTCTAGAAAACTAGTGTCAAGCGTTACGCTAGTTTTTATTGATTCCATGGGTTCCCATATTTATTTTTCATTTTTATGTTTCCACCAATGTTCTTTAACAATCTGATTTTTCATGTTGCATAGAACATTGTCTTTATGGTTCAAGATCTTCATTGAATTCTCATTATAATATAGTCCATTATCCAGCTATACCACTTCCAGATTTAGTATATGAGGGGGATTTGGTAAGTACTTCCTCAAGTGGGATATATAAAACCTGACATGCACTTGAGACAAGTTTTATCGAAGTAATAGTATATAGTCAAACAATATGATGCATTCATGAATATCTAAGGGGAAAATGTATCTTGGACTCAAATTTCCATTTTTCCTAAACCTCACAAATTTATTCCATGAAATTAAGTAATAGAACACTTTATCTCTAAATTCAAACTCTGGATCCCATATAAAATTGTTAGTGAACCCCTTTAATTGACTTGCTAATGCTCTAATGTGTTACTAAATGGATCTGACCTTATCTTCTATTTCATCAACTAGTTAAGGCACCGATAGATTAAATTCTATAGATTCATTCCAATATAATTGAGTTTTGAATTTATTAATATAATATTCTTCATAAGGATCCATTTGAATTATCAAGTGGAATCTATTGTTATATGAGAACTCAACTAGAGAAAGATATTAATCCTAGACACTTTTGATATTTAGATTGAAAAATATCATTATTTACTCAAGTTTCTATATAGTCCATTTATATCGGCCATCAATCTGAGGATTATAATCCATACTGAAGTTTAACTCTATATTCAGGTCATATTGAAGACTTTTCCAAAACATTGAGGTGAACCTAAGATGTCAATTAGATACAATCAATTATGGTTTTCCATGTAGCCTCACCACTTATCTAATTTATAACTTTGCAATCTGGTTAATTATTAATTCCTCTAGAATGGTGAAGAAGTGACTAGTCATTGTATTAATGTCCACTATAACCCATATTCTATTACTTACATTGTAATTTTTTGGAAGAACCTTGAAAACATCCATGGTGATTTTCTCCCATTTCCATATAGGTATGGGTGATGGTTTCATCAAACCCTTATATGTTTTCCATTATTTCATAACTTACTAACATAACAAGATCTTTTATGTATATTCAACGATCTCTTTTTTCATAATGCCTCATCAGAAGTGATCTTGGAAAAGTTTATACATAATTGTGCTCCCTAGGAGAATAAATAATGTGGAGCTATGATTATCATCTAATATCTATTTCTTCATCTTAGGATTTTATGGTATTTATAATCATGTCCCAAATCTAAAAACTCATTTATCAATTTTGAACTTTGAGTCTTTCCCCTTTCTTATAGAAACCACCTTCTTTTTAATCTCCATATCTACCCTTTTATCTTTCTTAATCTTCCAATAAATAGATAGTTAAGAAATATTTTGAGCAAGGTAGGATGTAGTTATTTCCTTTATGATTCCCTTGTATATCCTTTACATATCTAAGAATATTGGATCCCTCTAAATCCTCATTTTGGATAAGGTTTTAGGATATTTTCTAGTTATATTATCTTCCAATTTTTTTCCTTAATAGGATGGTAATGGATTTAGTAATCATTGTACTTGATGATATCAAACCATATTCATTTGTGCATGTTGATCTCCTAACATGTGAATATAATTTTTAATATATTTTGGTCTATATATATATATTACACTTATCCATATAGATATAATGCCTCCAAATATTGAAGAAAAATATTAATACAACCAACTACAAATCATGTGTTGGTAATTTTTCTCAAGAACCTTCAAATTTATTAAGGAATAAATTATCTATTTTTCATTTTTCATTTTTCATGAATACACAACCTAATCCCTTATTTTAATCATAATAATCGATAAAAAATACTTCCCTGGTTGGGGGTATTATGGGTACATGTATATTTATTAGCCTATTGTTTAACACATTGAATCTCCCTCTACATTCATTATTCTAGACAAACTTTACTCCCTTATGAGTTAACATAATTAGTGGGGTTTAAAATCATTATAAGTTTCAAAAAAATCATCAATAGAGCTTAGTTCATATGAGGAGACCAAATTTATCTGTTAATGATGTTAATTTGGTTCATTCCCCAATTACTTTTGTCTTTGAAGGATATACATATATCTCCTTGCTTATGATAACATTCCCTCAATAATGTTACTTACTCAATATAAAACTCAAATTTACTATACAATTCATATAACTACTTATTTATAAAAGTCTTTATCAGCATACTCAAATACTTCTCATATACCTCCTTTCTTTTGGGAAATATAAGAATGTCATCTATAGAGACCACCGTAATTTTTTTGAGAAAATTTATAAATAATCAATTCATTAAGTCCATGAATATTTATGAAGAATTTGTTATTCATAATGGAATCACTATGAACTCATAGTGTTGATACCTTACAAGAAAGGAATTATTGGGAATATCCTCCCTATTCACCTAAAATTGATGATATCCCAAATGAATATTCACCTTATATATGCACGAATCCCCTCATAGTTGATCATACTACTCATCAATTTGTGGTAAGTGATACTTGTTATTTATCATTATCTTGATGAGTTCAGAATAATAAATTTTGGATTTCATTAACCCAAACTTATTTTTGGAAAAGGAGACTAGGACACCACATGGTTAAGCACTTGACCATTTGAAACCCATGTCATAATTCACTAGAAGTTGATTCTTAGATTATTATAGTTCAATAGGGGATATTCTCTAGGGAACCTTGGATATGGGTAAATCTCTAAGTATAAGTTAAATAGACAATGAAACCTCTGAATCAAGAGGAATACTAAGAAGATCTTTTTGAAATACATTAATATACTTTCTCAGGATGATATTGTATTTAATGATGGTTCTCTCCTTTTAATCAATAATTAGATCTAGATAAAATTGATCATAAGTTAATAATGTCCATGATTTAGACGTATTTTACAAATGATATTAATCATTATCCTGGAATTTTTATATAATATGATGGGGAATTTAGATATATAATGTCTTTTCTTTCCCTTGGAAGATGATGTGGGCTCTTTATAAGGATAACCAATCCATTCCTAGTATAACATAACTTTCTACAAATGTGAGTGAAAAAATGTTTAATGGGAGATTGATACCACAAATTTTAATTGTGGAAGAGTTATGTAATTGGGATAAAAAAATTCACCACTTAGTGTTTCACAAATAACCCAACCTGTATTTCTTGAGGTGGGGTTTTAATATTTCTCCCAGACTTGCATGATATGAAAGATTGCGCAGAACTATAACAAAATAATACATTTTAAGTATCTAAATATATAATAATCATCCCCATAAACATATTATTATATATTAATTGATTTTCTAAATCCTTAATAAGTTTAGGTATGAGGATACTCAAATTAGTAATCATATAAAATAGAAAACTATGAACTCATAAGGAATAACTCATAAATGACATGAATATCCTAACTTATGAATTTCAAGGTTCCAATCTAGATTATTCATGGTCTATTTTATATTAGGCTCTCTAACCTAATACCAATAAATAAATAAACCTTTATTTAATACCAACTATAAAATCCAAGTCTTAGACATATATTATTACATAATTTTTACGATAGAGAACCTGAAGACACAACCCAAAAATATATAGGCCAAATGTATTTGGAAGATTAGATACATAAAAAATAATCTTGAAAATAAACTATAAAATCTATATTTAAATCTACATAATGTTATCCTAAATCCATTTGAAATTATATTATTTCATAGGATACCCTGGGGGCATATATAAAGAAAAGGGTGACCTATAAAACCTATTAGGGGTGCAAACATGATTAAAAGGTTTAAAAAATGAGCTTTAAAATATGATATCATCAAATAGAAGGGTAATATATAATAACATGTAATAATGGAATAAATAAGAAGATATCATTTGATCATCGAATTATAATAATTTTTTAACATCATAAAACTTGGAAGCATAAGCATATGTTAGGGATCACTACCAGGAAAACCTAACGTAGTGTGCTAGAATTATTTCCCAAACACCATACATTGTATCTCATGAGATAAAAACATTACCAAATAAATTGGGGTGATATATAATTCTAGTAACAACCATAATATCATGATATTAACTAGAATATATCTTCCAGAAAAGGAAAAATATTATACATAAATCATAATAATGAAAAAACCCATGAGAATAAAATGGGCTATATAATATTGTCTCAAAAAATAACCAAATAGTATATCATCAGTATTCCAAAGAGAAGAAGAGATTAAATATTTAGGTGTTTTTATAGTCATATAATGAATTATAGGTATTAAATTTTTATTTTAGGTATGTTGTACCCTAGGTTGTACGACATTCCCCTCAGGTGTTCGTGATTGGGACGAACCGTGCTGCTTCTCGAAGGTCCATCAGTCCAGGAGCACTCACCACTACCATGATACACTCCACTTTAGGTATCCCACCTTTACAATTTTATATAATTAGGTAGTTATACCCATTAAATAGATTAAAAACCTACTAATAGGGGTTGTATCACACCTTTCTTATTATTCACATACAATCCTCCTCATGCCCCAATCTGGGACTCAAAACATCCCATTAGATGCACCTACAGGAAATATAGAGAATAGTCTCAGACAAAAACACCCAAAGAGAGTGTTGTAAAACCTAAGGTATAAAACCATACCCCTATAAATTATTTTAGGGGTGTTATAATATTTCCCCATGGATCTAATACTAGGTGTTAGAGTCAATGGATTGTATGGATACACTAAGAGATGGGCGAATCAATGTAGGATTTCATTTATATCTTCATATTGAATCATAAATTAACCCACATGAAAAGTTAAAATATCTATGATATATAATATAATCTAAAAAATTCATGAAAATATATAAAATAAAGAGAATAATGCAAACAATAATTTTAACAATGATCGACCATAATGTATGAGCCTACTCCTTGCTGCAGCTAATTACTATCCTGGATACAATTTTTTTCTATTGGTCAATCAAAAAATTATAATGGGTAGGGAGGAATCAAAATTACACTAATTTTTAATAGTTTCGAACTTCTACCAATACATAACATCTTTTCATTAATACTCAACATCTCTAAAGATATAATGATTTAGAAAAAACAAGTAAGATCACTTGAAGCTTCAGGTTTCTTTAGGAAAGGATAAAGACCCTTTTCTTGGTATAACCAAATAAAAACAACTGAATGTGGTCAAATTATTCAATAAATATAACTTATAATAATAAAATTTAAATTTCCAATCATTTAATGCTCACTTTATTCAAACCCTTTGTGGTTTTTTCTTCTTCTTCTTCTCTCAACACCGCAACCTCAGGTGAATGTAGATTTTTCAGATGCACATGAACAAACCTAAATTTTCTATAAAAAACATGCCTTATCTATTTTATAAATGAATAAGTAATATTATCTCTTAAATACGGAGTTCAAATTAATAAAAAAACATATTAAATGAGTGGAAAAGTGGTTATAGTAAGGAACTACTTATGAGATGCTTTAATAATTGAGTAAAAACCCATTAGAGAAGGTAAGAACATAAAGTTATTTTGTAAAACTAGATATTAATTATTATATTTTTTCAGAAAATAATTTATATTTTGAGAAATTATAGAATATTAATTCATTTAATGGAGTGGTATTTAAAATGAAGTAATAAATAGAGAAGTTCCCATTCATTGAGTTTTTATAAAAGAAGTAATTGTGAAGGGATCTTAAAAAAACTTTCATTCACCCAATAAAGAAATGAAAAAAACTAGGTATATATATAAGGAATATATATACATAATACAGAATAAGTACACAGAAATAATTGAGATATATATATATATATAAATCATTACCCAAATGAATAATTGGTTTGTTTTGGAGTTCTCTTACCTTAGTCCCCGACTCGCTTGGTGCATGCATCTAATCTCTTGAATAAAAATATTAAATTGTATAAATACTTGATTCATAAAATGTTTTATGTATATTTTATTTTTTATTTCTCTTTTATGTTATTATATAATAATTTTATTAGGAAAATATATTCATGTTCACCATCCTGAGGATGTTTATTCCATGGTTCCATGATCATGTTAGTTTATTATTAATGATGGATGTTCTTATAAAATGGGTAAAAAACTATAGAAATGTAATTATACAAAGTCAATGAAGTTATAGAAACTAAATTGATTTAAATATCAAATATTCATTAAAAATAACCCTGATTCATGGACTGTAAATACTATCATTTAATGGTTAGATTATTTTGGTGGTTTTTCTGACCATGATGAACATAATTAGTTTCATTTAATTTTTATTTTTATTAATACATTATAGATTATGGAATGGAATATAATATAAATATATTGATCATATTTATCCATAAAATTGTTATTATAACCATCCATGAAGGTTTTGATGAAAAAAATACTTCATCCATGTAGGTGGTGAACTGACCATAATATGAGTGATGTTTTCATTTTAGAATAAATGGGATTAAGGTAAATAATGGTTATTAAATTAATATAATAATATTTTATTATATTTACTATAGTTTCTCACATATTTTACACTTATTATTACAAGGTTTTTATCATAAATATCTAATAAAAACTAGTAGTGGATCGATATGCCTTATATCTTTGGAAGACTGGGATTATAATATATCAAAATGAGACTAAACAAATCTATATTTTATTCTCCATAATGAGATACCAAATACCTTTTATATCCTAAAACTACATTTAATAACATACGGAACACATAAAAAAAATGTTCGAGCTATAAATCCAAGTAAGATAATGACATTGACAAAGAAGCATACCACATGAATCAATTGGCATTACAAGATATCATATAAGGAAAGGATTTTAAATAATCATATTGAAGTATCAAATAAATAATAAATCACCCTAAGATAATTTAATCACAGTAATGTGGTATAAATATAAAATATGGAATAATCATAAGTTAATTATAACTTCCAAGACACCACTACACGGTGGACATAGTCCCATTGTAGATTTGGTTCACTCCCTAATCCCATACATATCATTGCATGAGACATAAATATTAACCAATTCATTACATTTATATCTATATACACACTTAATGACATGTAAATATATATATTTTCTCCATGTAAGGAAATCATACATAAGGAATAAGCATTATAAAACCCTTAGAATGGAAATGGGATATATAATCATGCCATACAAAATAACCAAATGGTATTTTACATGAAATAAGGGAATAAATAATTACTCTAAGTTTGTAGATAAATAAATAATAAGATTACTTAAAAATTATACTATGTGAATTTAAGAGATAAAATGGTGTGAAGAAATAATTTTGGTAATATTTCCTTAAAGTGGGGTTTTACTAAAAAGGGAAAAGAATCATTAAACGGGGTAAGGGAATAATAGTTTCTATAAAAACATAACTGAAATCAAATCGTTTTCCATAGTAAAATTAGTTTTTTTTATAATCCATGTAATCTTAAAAAAGTTCACTATGTGGTACTTGAAATGAGGTAAGAAAATAGAGAAGTTCCCATTAATCGACTTTACTTAAAAAAAAGAAATTAAGATGGGAACCTTAAAAACTTGAATATATATATCAAGAAAAGGTGAATTAAAATATGTATATATTTCTGTGATATATATAAATAATAAAAAATTAGTATATAATAATAATAGATAGATAAAATGAGGTAAATATAGAGAAATCATAACCCAAAGAAAATGGGGTAGTTCGGAGAGATCCCTTGCCTTAATTCTAGAATCGTTATGCACTTGCACTTACCATCCTGGATAATAAAATTAGATTCATTAATTACTTATTTCATAACATTTTACATATATATTTTATTTACTATAATTATATTATGTTCATTTACAACCATTTAAATAATATATAATTTTTGATTTTTCAGTTTGGAGGGTGTTCATTTCATGGTTCCGAGGTCGGATCACATGTGGATAATTATTAAAGTCCTTTTAAAATAGGAATACAACATCAAAATTGAAATGAAATGATATTAATTTCCTATAATAAATTTAAATGTTACAAAATATGCATATGTATTCCAACATAAGGATGATTCATTCAGTATACATTGTCATCATATAGTTAGTTCATTTAGGTTGTTTTGAATACCATAATGTAATAGATTTATTTTATTTAATTGAATGATTATTAATAAATTAATGAACATGAAACAAGTTATAGTATACTTATTTTCATAATATTTTACCATAATATTGTTTTTATAACCATCCTTTAATGTGATGGAGAAAATTCAAGTGCATTGTTCATGGTGGTGATGAACCAACCATATTTTTAAAAATATTTTCATTTTAGAATAATTTGAAGGGAGGTAATGGGATATATCTTATAAAATAATAATAACTTATCAGTATATTTATTTTAATAATTTCACTATGAATAGTTGGATGTAAAACATCTAGGGGTGGTATAAGAAGAATAAAATTGATAGAGATTTATTTAATAATTTACCTCTTCCTTTGGTTGTCTCCTCTTAGGCTACCCCTTATGGATCCTTGTAATGGTCTTTTGTGAAACCAGAGATTATATGGACATGGGGAGAGATATGGGGAGAGTTTTTTAGAGTTTGGTTAATTTCCAATGCTTAGAAGGTGTGAGGATAATAGATGGTATTTATAAGAGGATGAGAGGGCTGTTTTTGAATATAATATTAATTAGTTTATTATTTTGGATCAAGACTACCGATAATGATAATTATTGTGATTATATACTGTAATATGTGCATATAAGGCTGATACAACGGTCACTTAAATCATCCATGAGTCGTTTTAGCATATATTTTCATTATTTTTCACATTACCATATTTTACACTATTTTAGTATTCACAAAAATGCAACTATTCTGAAAAAATATAAAAAAATAACCCTAACAATTTTTCAATTTTTATATTATAAAAATGAAATCCATTTTATTAAAATAATTTTATAAATATGAAAATTTTAATTTTTAGTTAAAAACCTTATTTATTTAAAAACAAATACCAAATTTAATATTATGATCTATTTTATGACCATTTGAAAAATTATTTACTGTCTAATAAAATTATATTATCATTATAATAAAACTTTATATTAATTTATAAACCCATTTTATGATAATAAAACATATACATTTTACAAAAATACAAATATTTTTAAAAAAAATTATTTACTCCTATCAAGGTATAAATATGTCATATTTTCACTTTATAAGATATATAAATATTATTTTACACTTAAATAGGTGAGGATTTTATTATAACAGCTAGGTTACTATTACTAATGGTTATATTATTATTCCAATGACGATATTACTATTCCAACAGTCAAATTACTATTAATACGATTAGATTTATAATGATCATATGAGTTCCCTACTTTTTATAAATAAATTAGATTTCATTAATTAATTATTAAATAACATTTTATCATAAGGTTATATATACTTTCATTTTAAAAATTAATATTTCATTATTATTATTCTATTTTATTTCTATAGTGTTGTTCTTAAGTGCGATCATTATAAGGGATCAAGAAGATCCAAATTTGTATATTATAATTATCTTATTTTCAATTTTTCATCCTATTTTAATACTTTCAATGATTGTTATTATATATATTTTCTCTAAATGTGACATTCAAATTAATATAATGTTATTGGTTGTATCATGTGGTGCATGTACTTTATATAATACTACATTGCTAAATATGAAAAAATTATCTAATTTGAAGGGAAATTCCATTAATAAAATTATAGGTCATTACATTTATGATACATATGTATTAATATTAAAAATGGATGAAATAGATTTTAAGGGGTTAGAAGAAGAATATTTAAAAGGAGTATAATTAAAAAATAGTGATTAAAATTTATTACCTTACTTCTTGGGAAGACTTTATTTACAATTAGATTCTACCTTGGAAGGTTAGTCATTTGATGTGTCCAAATACTGTAAGAAATTTAAAAGAGTTTTTTTGAAGGTTTTTAACAAATTTTGGATGATCTATAAAGCTTAAGGTGTGAGGATAAGTTGGGTGGTACTTATAATGGGATAAGAGGGGTGTTTTGAATAGAATATTCATTAGTCTATTATTTTTTCTCAATAATACCAACAATAATGATTCTTGTGACTATATATCGTAATTGGTGCATGTATGAATAAGGAAATGGTTGCTGATATCATCCAATATGTAATTAATCATCCATTTAACTTATAATGTAAAATACCATATTTTTCCATATTTCACTATTCACAAAAATCAAATTTTTTAGAAAAAAACCATAAAATAGCCATAATATAATTTTGATATAAATATTAAAAAATTAAAATCCATTTTTTGAAAATAATTTTATAAATATGACAAATTTAGTTTTTAAATTAAATCATTTTTTATTTGAAGAATACTAATTTTTATAACATGATCAAATTTATGGCCCTTAGAAATCTACACACGATTTCATAAAATTATATTATCATTTATATGAAAATAACTGATGTTTAATCAATTTTTTTTATAAAGATAAACTTTTTTTTTATTTTTTGAAATTTATAATAAAAATTAATTTTAACAAAAATTAAACATATACGTTTTACAATTATAGATTCATTGTGTTAAATATTTTCTTTATCATATTTAAAACTTTTATTTAAATGTCTTGTGATATGAATTCCTTATATTTTTATTTCATAAGATACTTAATATATTATTTTACTACTCTATCAGTTTAATTTCCATTCTAATTGTCATGTTACTATTCTTAATGGCAAGGTTTCTATTTCTATGGTCATATTTCCAAAATCATATTGATTTTATACATTCTATAAATATAACCTATTTTTTTTATTCACCATTCACATGAATTTTGTGCTAGTTTTTATTATTTATTTTAAAATTTCAATTATATTAATAATGTTTTGTTTCTTTTTTATAGTCTTTTTCATAAGTGTGATTGTTCTAAAAGATCCAAATGATCCAATTTTTTCAATTCTAGTTATCTTATTTTCTCATATTTTTTTCTTATTGTATTATTATAAATTTTATTGATTATTTTTATCTTATAAATGTAATATTCTAAATTAATATAATATTTTTTTGGTTTTTATTATGTAGTGCATATGTTTTATACTATATTTCTAAATATAAAATTTATTCAGAAAGATATTCCATATATAAAATATTGGGTTATTATGTTGGAGGTGGTTGAAAATGGTTTATATTGAATGTAAGATTAGGGTAGGTATATTAAGGCCAAATTGGATACATCATATGCAATATAAAATAAATATAGGTGATTAGAATGGGAAGGTATTGTCATAGAAGCAATAAGGTTAGATCCTAAGGAATCATGTGATATGTTTCCCCTCATGTGAGTCAGGATGGATGATAGGTTTAGCTTAACATGACTTGTGATTTAGTATATGGTAAGGTGGTAGTTTCTTATGATGTTGGGTGAGTGACATGTTGTGCCATAGGTAAATTGGTATATATTAGGGGATGTATAGAGTATGATTTTTTGAGTTAGGATATTAGATTCACCGTATCTGCGTGATGCTAGCAACATACTATTACTTGTACTATATATAAAATTTTCACTTTTTATTACAATTTTGATGATTTATATGTTGTGTGATTGTATGGAGACACTACTATCTTGGTAGATATCAAATTCTACTGATTAATTATAATGATACAATACTCACCTAGTTCCCTTCTAGTATGTGACATAGTCATAATAGTTTTAGATTGGGATGCCTTTCTAATTTATGGCATGATCAAATTGATTGTAGAGTATGATGAATTTCAATTTTGTGGCATGGTTAGGCCATTTTTACACTAGAACACCTTACTAGCCATGGGATGGATAGATTAGTTTTTAGACTGGGATGCCTTGATGGTCCATGTATTTTCATGATAGAGATATGCCATAATACCTTTGTATCAGGTGTGCTATATATAAATTTCATAATTTACAACATATAGAAATATGAGGTATATTGTATACCTTGTTTTTGGGTATACCATAAGGCAAGATATCAAATATTATTTCACTGCCTTAACTAATCATAATATATGACTATGCTGCATTGTATGGTAGTGATGTGAGTAGAATCATGTAGTACGACTAACTCCAACACTCTATAATAAATTAGTAGCTAAATAATAACTGCTATCAATCAGGTATTATTCCATATTGGATTTAATAATTATGAACATTTCATATGATGGATTTCATGGGAGGATCAATAATCCATTCATGTGATGAATTCCCAAAGCAACTAAAGCATTACTCATGCATTTTTTGATGTATGAGTTAATTAATAAACACTTGATAATGTCTCATGGGATATATAATTGGCCACTTCAATTTATATGGTGTGAGTTTGTGTGTTCCCATTCTCCTTAAAATTTTCCCATAACTAAAGCTCTCTTATCCACCTCCGTTTACTACCTGAGATACTAAAATATCATGAATGGAAGGAGGATCCCACTTAAGCTTCAGGTGATTCTGTTTAGCTTATGGATACACCATGGTGGAGGTAGTTTGGTAGCTACCTATTAGTGAACTTCTTCATATGTATGGTTGAACTGGTAATTTAATGGTACAAAAAATAGTTCCTCCATTTATATTATGTATGGTTTTGGTTACATTCATGGTGATCTTGGTTTTATGGTATCTAATGATTAACATTTCATGGAACAAGTGTTGTTCGATCCTTAGAAACCTAATAATGCTATCAAATATAGGCCATGTCATGAACCAGATCTGGTCTCCACCAGAACCAGCACCAAACCTAGTCCATGACATGGACCGAAGGGCATGCCTAATCCCCACGGGCTAGCACAAGTGCTCGAGTATCATAAATTGATAATTGGGAACAATTTACCCGTGTTTATAAACTTAAAACAATGAAATAATCCAATAAAACGAATCATGATTTTTCAAACCAAACAATATTTTATGAAAATTCAGAACTAAATTAAATATTTTAAAACAACTCAACAAGACTATAATTAAGGTAAAAAACCAAAAGGAAACAACCCAAGAACCCTAATGGAAAGGGGCACCGCCATCAAGCAATCTCCACAAGACTTCTCTACCAAGGACCTGCTAGAAACTCGAACCACTTACACTAAAAACTGTACCCAACCTGCGACAAAAAAAAATAACCAAGTCTACTTACACCTAAGAGTGTAAGTAGGGTGTGATACAATGCCTAGTAGGTTACCACCACTAAGATATTCCATGTGTTAAACATTCAAAGATGAAAATATTTCATTTTTTCATAAACAGGAAATGCTAGTTATGTTTTCTAAAAGATTCAACTTAAAAATTAAAATAGTTTTCCAGTGGGTTATCATTAAGAATCAACACTTTTAAAAATAATTTCAACACTACTAAATTTTCCAAACAACCATACCATATGCCGACGGTAAGCACAAAGTAACTAATGATCACAAGCGATAGGAAATAAACCCTAGACACTAGCTCATTGTGAGTCCTAGGTACCTCGTATCTCGGTGAGAGTAACCATCACAATATCTATTCTCGTGCACGATCCACTAGTAGGGAACATACCCATAACATAGGGGTCCCCAATCATCACCATCGTAGTTTAGTTAGTTTTGTAATCGTCAATCTTGCTACGTGAGACTGATGCTATACCCCACGGATTCACTAGCGTACTTGTACACGTCCACCCACCTTGATACCGAGGTTTTCCCTAGTGCATAAAAAAGTTCAACAAGTTAAGAAATATAATTTTCACATTAAAATCTCATTTACACTTCACAAGTTCACCAAAAATTCTCATTGTACATCACACAAGTCTAAAAATCCACTTTTTCATTCAAATGCATTTTGAAATCACACTCACACAAAAAATAGCCCACAACAAATTTTTCAAATCTGTCACAACTGAAAAAAATCCATTAAAATTTTTATAAAATATTTACCAAGATGCTAAAAATCATATAACAGCCCACTCACATGTTATATAATACCCTTTTCATAAACAAAATCCATTTTTCATGTCACACTCACACAAAACAGCCCAAAAACATGTTTCGCATCCACATCACAATTTCATAAGTAACCTCGACAAATTAAAAAACATTACCAAAATGTTTGACAACATAACTGACCACTTTATGTTTCAAAAACCCATTTTAAAAACATAATATCACCAAAATAGTACATAATCCACCATTTCACACATTGTGTAACTCATTAAATCATTTACAATTTTCATAAAACCATCGTTAGAGGTATAACCATTGTTTGCATACAAAACCCATTTAAAAACCCTCATTCAAGACCAAAAACATACCAATAACAATCAAAAACAGAAATTTCAGCCCTAACAACATTTATTAAACCAACCCAAGTGTTATAAAAATATCTCAAACAATACCACAAAAGGTACCCATGAAAAACACAAGTTTTCACAAATAACGTTTAAGAAGTACAACATGGATTCTCACATTAAACCCATTTAAAAACCCCCTTATAAAGATCACATGACATTATGTCATTAACAAACCAGAATTTTCATCCCCTTTAAAAATTAATAAATCACTTTCATATGTTATAAAATACACCCAAACATTTCCCTAAGAGCCATGCATTAAAAGAACCCAATTCCAAGAAAAAATGAAACTACAAAATTAAACACTTAACCAAATCCGTAAAAAATAGTTTTCACATCACAAAAAACATATTTTAAACATACTAAATTAATAAACCAAGCAAGATAACTCATCATAAAATGTTTATACATGGAATCACCTACCTTTTGAGTCAAAACCCTTGAATCTTGGTGTGAAACCTCTACCGCACCTCCGTCGCACAAAAAGGAAGTGAAAACGAACCATAAACCATAATATTTCAACAAAAATACCCCAAATAAAACCCTAGGTATAAACCCTAACTTTTGGACACTCAATTAATTTATGAAAGTGGGAGGAAACCCTAAGGAGAAGGAATGAATTGAAGAGAGAAACACTTACCCAAAACAATATTGAATAAAATGACCCATCATCCACTAGTATCTGAATTTTAAAATAGAAAAAAATTTAGGTTAGGTTCTAATAAATAATAGGAAACCATTTAGAAATTGTAGTTGGGTAAAAAGAGTAAAAATAGAAGGATTTTTGAAGGGATCAATTTACATTTTTAAATCTGGGCAATTTGTAAAATGAAGAGTATTTTTCCCAAATTTCGCGATTCTATTGAGCTCCAAATTGGGAGAGGAAAGAATGGGGGAGCGCCTTAGATAAGTGGGCTCGGGTGAGAGTTGGAATCACAAAAAAACATAAAAATTGAATGCATTTTTAAATAATTAATAAATATTTTTAATGCCGGAAATGGGATTTCGGGCAAGCCCAATCCCTTAAATAAAAACTCAAATTCACCATGATTATAGATTTCTAAATGATCCAAATTAATTTGGTGGTTCTAATAGGTCATGGGATGAAAATTAGGAATTGTAATGGATGAAAAATGTTGAAAAAATGGAAGAGTTATAAAGGAATCAAAATTTATTTTTAAATCTGGAATTGGGCTCCCGTTTTGGCCCAAATCATGAAAACTCCCCCATTTCTCAAAAAGAAATGCATTGAAAACCCCCAAAACAAAGAAATATTAGAAATTAAATAAAAAAATACCTTTAAATTAATTAATTTATGTGAAAATTCTCCCCACCATGAAAACATTCCATCCCGAGTCACAGTAAGTCCAAAAGAACAACCAAACCCAACTGAGAAACCAAGAAGTACTCCCTTGCCAGGTTTCACCTCCAAATGAAAAAACACCTCCAGTGATCAATTAAAGAAGTAATGATATCACAAACCAAACTTACACCACTTTCATGAAACAATCAAGTATATTCATATTTTATCCCCATAGAAAACATTTCAAACACTATCAAAACTGGATTCTAGCAATTTACCCAAACGAACAACAACAACGAACAAGGTTACACTTACCTTGCTTTAACCAGACCATTGGGAATTATCCACTCTCAACGTTTACCCAAGGAAGGTGTAGTTAGTTAGATATCTCCAAAAAAATACTACCTACTTCCAATCGAAGACCATGGACTAATCTAAGTTACTAGTATGGGGAGACACAAATGGGCTCCCCACCATAAGAGACAACTCAAAATTTCCCGAGACAGAATTGGGACACTAACAGGGGGAGGCCCGAATGGACTCCTAGTACAAGGGGGTAGACTCCCATTAGATATTTCCAAAATAAAAAACAGGAGACTCATAGTTGGTATTCCCACATTAAGAGCATACCATCTTAACAACCAGTATGGGCAGGCACAGAAAGACCCCAAAATTTAAAAATTTTGGTCGGTCGTACGGTTAGTCTGCATGGGTTGGGAAATCGTGCACTAACCATGGGGATCATTATTTCCACATAAATTCCTAGCACATGACCACTAATAATCGTGCACAAACTATGTGCTCAACCATGAACACACCAGAGGTCGAAACTATTCCCATATTTCATACTAAGGATAAGACTTTATACAAGGTTTTAAATGACCCTGGGATTTCCCCCGACTATGTGCCAGCTTCTCTATAGGACCTATGGCTAGAGCTCAAAGGATTGAAGCATTTTCAGCCTCATAGTTAGGCCTTGGGAAACCTATAAATAGAACTTCTTCCAGTGATACAAACTACCACACCACAAACCTAGATGGGTTTTACTAAGACAACACACAATCCAAAACTCACTTTACCCTAACCCAACATTTCACTATAAGAAAGTGATTCGAAGATTCACACACATCACCACTTGTTTCCTCAGATGAGAAACGGAAAGAAGAAAGGATATATAGAAACAACATCTTCCAAACAAAGGATGTCAAGATCTCCCGAAAGGAGACACAATTATGACCAAATGAAGACTCAAAAAAGATTGTACAACTTCACCTTTACATTCAAATGAGCATGTGACATCATGATGCATCACTGAACATGACCAATGCGAATGATAGAAACAATACATGGAGGGGGACCTTATACAACATCCCCAAACATCACATAATTCCAGAAAGTGGCCATAACATCCTATCATGACCAGATTTCCCACACTAGTGGTCAAACATGAACTCCTGCTTCGAAGAGACTGCGATGGACACAGAGGCTCTCTTAGGCACTATCTAGGCACTCATCCACACTAACAACAGCAGACCACTTCCACCTTCGATGAATCAAGTAGCTTAAGAAACCAAGGCCTCTTTCAACCTTTCATGAGCACTCTTCTACTATAAGAGGATTGGAAAAACTAAGAAAGGAAATGGTTTATACTCAATCTACAGATCATAAAAAAAATATTCCTTATATTGATCAACTGGAGGATTTTTAAATGGCGAAACAATACGGGTTTCAATTCAGTCACGAACTAACCATTAATGGGGGCATACCTTATCCAACGAGAGAACCCAAGGACCAAAAAAAGCTGGCCCATTAGTCAAAAAATTCCACAAACCAGATCCAAAAAAATGATGGAAACCACCATAATGGTGTCCGGAAACATATCTTGGAAGAGACTATTAATCGGTCCTTTTACCCAGTCTACCGACCAAACACAAACCCAAAACACAGTTCTAACAGGAAGGGTCCTTGGACTCAAAACATTCCACAACATCAAAATTTTCCAAAAACACATAATATACACCATCCCAAACAATTAATCAAGAAATCATGTTTTTATTTAAAAATATTTCTTTGAAAAAAAACGGTTCAGTGACAAGTGTATCCACCAATGGTACCCCATGGGCCTTACACATACATGTTTTTGTGCCACACCAGGAACCCTCCTCATATCGGTCCCAGAACTCCTCCAGTCCTACCATCAACCATCCATCATCCCATATAACCCCGTGCATGTGGTTTCTCATGGAAATATAAAAGGTTAAATAAAAAATTCTTTCCACTTTTCAAAACCAAAATGGACAACCAACACATCCTTTTATCTCAAAACTGCTAACCAGGAGATCAAAATCCCAATACAAATATTACTAAACTTTTCATAAAGACACAACCATTTAGATAAGAACTTACTTTCATATTATTCACATCAGTTTCGTAACATCTCATCCCATTAAATATTCCTTTTATAGTTTAGAAAACTCTAGGGGAAACACTTTTTCAAAACCAACATCAGTATAGTTTCTGCTTTCAAAAGGGGTGTAAGCCCTCCCATTTCCATTTTAAAAAAAATTCTGAAAATTCAGTTCCACCATTTCATTTATCAAACCATTCAATATTTATTTGAAAATCATTTCACAAAAATATTACACTTCTTAAAACCAAGTCACTTTAAAACCAAAGTTCCGAGATTTCAAAACTAAAGAACACAAGACAATGCAGGAAAAAACTTGTTTCAGGGGGTGACTTGGATATAACGTTGGCGGATATATTCCAATCACTTCACCATCATAGAGAGTGTTTTAGGGAATATCCATGCCTCCACATGGCTTTCCAGGCCCTGTGAGCTCACTGAGACCATTAACCCAACTCTATTTTCATTCCCCCTAATCATAAAAAAACTAAGAAAACCAAAGGAATTAGATAAGTCCTGAATTCCCTTGGTGAATTAAATCCCATCATGAGGTGTGGTGATCAAACACACTACCCATAACCAGAATACCAAGTTCGGAAAATCCTAACTCCAGACTATCCCGACTATTCCCCAAATAATGCGACCCAAAGAGTTAACCTGAACCTCCTCTGATACCATATTGTCACGAACCAGATCTGGTCGCCACCAAAACCGGCACCAAACCCAGCCCACGACATGGCTCGATGGGAGTTCCCAATCCACATGGGCTGGTATAAGTTCACGGGGATCATAAATTGAGAATTGGGAACAATTTACTAGTGTTTATAAACTTAAAACAACAAAAGAATCCAATAAAACGAATCAGGATTTTTCAAACCAAACAGTCTTTTACAAAAATTATGAACTGAATTACATATTCTAAAACAACTCAAAAAGTCTATAAAAAGGGTATAAAACCAAAAGGAAACATACCAAGAACCCTCATGGAAAGGGGAACCACCCTCAAGCCATCTCCACAAGACTTCTCCACCAATGACCTGCTAGAAACTCGAACCATTGGCACTAAAAATTTTACCCAACCTACAAAAACATAAAATAACCAAGTCTACTTACACCCACAGGTGTAAGTAGGGTGTGAGCCAATGCCCAGTAGGATACCACCACTAAGAGATCCCATGGGTTAAGTATTCAAAGGCCAAAATCTTACAAGTTTTCATAAACAGGAAATGCTTGTTAAAATTTATAAAATATGAAACTTAAAAATTAAAACAGTTTTCAAGTGGGCTATTATTACGAATCAACACTTTTAAAAATAATTTAAACACTACTGAATTTTCTAGTCAACCATACTGTATTCTGATGGTAATCACAAAGTAACTAATGAGCACATACGATAGGAAATAACCCCTAGGCACTAGCTCATTGTGGGTCCCAAGTACCTCATATCTCGGTGAGAGTAACCATCACAATATCCGTTCAAGTGCTTGAGCCACTAGTAGAGAACATACCCATAACCTAGTGGTCCCTAATCATCATCATCATAGTTTATTTAGTGTTGTAAGCATCAATATTTCTACGTGAAACTGAGGCTAAACCCCACGGATTCACTAGTATACCAGTACATGTCCACCCACCTAGATACCCGGGTTTTCCCTTATGCTCAAACAAGTTCAAAAAGTTATGAAATATAATTTTCACATTCAAATTTCATTTAAACATCACAAGTTCACAAAAAATTCCACATGTAGATCACACAAGTCTAAAAATCTACTTTTTTATTCAAATGCATTTTAAAATCACACTCACCCCAAAAATAGCCACAACACATTTTTCACATCTTTCACAATTCAAAAATATATGTTAACAATTTTATAAAATCTTTCCCAAGATAATAAAAATAATATAACATCCCACTAACATGTTACATAATACCCTTTTCATAAACAAAATCCATTTTTCACATCACACTCACACAAAACAGCCCGAAAATATGTTTCGCACCCACATCACAATTTCATAAATCACCTCGACAAATTCCAAAACATTACCCAAATGGTTGAAAACATAACTGACCAATTTATGTTCCAAAAACTCATTTTAAGAACATAATATCACCAAAACAGTACATAAGAAACCATTTCACACTTTGTGCAACTCATTAAATCATTTACAATTTTCATAAAACCAACCCAAGAGGTATAACAATGGTTTGCATACAAAACCCATTTAAAACCCCTCATTCAAGACCAAAACCATACCAATAACAATCCAAAACAGAATTGACATCCCTTAAAGCATTTATTGAACCACCCACAAGTTTTATAAAAATACCTCAAAGAATACCACAAAAGGTACACATGAAAAACACATGTTTTCACAAATCACATTCATGAAGTACAACATGGTTTCACACTTTAAACCCATTAAAAAAATCCCCTTACAAGTCTCACATGACATTGAGGCATTAAAAAACCAGAATTTTCAGCCCCTTTAAACACTAATAAATCACTTTCATATGTTATAAAATATACCAAACATTTCCCCAAGAGCCATGCATGAAAAGCTCCCAATTCCAAGAAAAAATGAAACTACAAAATTAAAAACATAACCAAATCCCTCAAAAATAGTTTTAGAACCACAAAAAACAGATTTGAGACATAATAAATTAATAAACCAAGAAAGATAACTCACCATATAATGGTTATACCTTGAATCACCAACCTTTTGTGTCAAAACCCTTGAATCTTGGTGTGAAACCTCAACCGCACATCCACCGCACAAAAAGGAAGTGAAAACAAACCATAAACCATAATATTTCAACATAAATACCCCATATCAAACCATAGGTATAGACCCTAACTTTTGGACACTCTATAAAATTTTTGAAAGAGGGAGGAAACCCTAAGGAGAAGAAATGAATTGAAGAGAGAAACACTTATCCAAAACTATATTGAAAAAAAAACGACCTATCATATACCAGTATCTTAATTTTAAAATAACTCAAAATTTAAGGTAGTTTAAAATATGTATTAGGAGATAATTTAAGAACTATAATGAGGTAAAAAGATTAAAAATATAAGGAGTTATGGAAGGACCAATTTACCTCTTCCAATCCGGGCGATTTGTGACATCCAGAACATTTTCACCCAATTTCGCGATTCTATTGAGCTATAAATTGGGGGGGGGTAGAGAATGGGGGAGATCATTTGGTAAGTGGTATGGGGTGAGAGTTTGAATCAATGAAAATACTTAATAATTTAATGCATTATTAATGAATTAATAAATATTTTTAATGCAGGAAATGGGAATTCTGGCAGGCCCAATCCCTTAAATAAAAACTCAAATTCACCATGATTATATATTCCTAAATGGTCCAAATTAATTTGGTAGTTTTAATAGGTCATGGGATGCCTATTAGGAATTGGAATGGACGAAAAATGTTGAAAAATGAAGGAGTTATAAAGGAATCGGAATTTATTTTTAAATCTGGAATTGGGCTCACGGTTTGGCCCAAATAATGAAAACTCACCCATTTCTCAAAAAAATGAATAGGAAACCCCCAGAACAAAGAAATAATGGAAGTTTAATTAAAAATAACTTTAAAGTAATTTATGTATGTGGCAGGCCATGCATTCTGATTCAAGAAATCAGGCTTAAAAAATGAATAAATTTGAATTCATATTGATGGTGTATAACCTTTTATATAATATGATCGATATTTTGAAGTTTGTATTATCATTTAATATGTGATATTGTAAGATAATATGGGGTCATGTTAAACCGTATTTGATATTATAATAAATGATCCAATATAATTTCTTTGGTTTCATCATATTTTAAGGTACGCTATGAGGAGTTATACTATACAAAAGCGTCAATACACATTAGAAAAATATAGCATCATATCATTCTAATGATATTGATGCCTAACGTAAATACGACTCATGACTGGGTTAGTATTTTATATAGGCTAATTGTAAGATATGATTATCACCACCCAACAGGATTAATATTACTCAATCCCTTTCTAATTATCTATCAGGATTATCAATCATTAAATATGATTGATTATGCTGAAGTATTTTTATGCACTACAATTGGTAAATGATTTATTTCAATATACATATATTGTTAAATAATATTATTTGGAAAGATATTATTTTTATAAATTATTACTTGTAACCTGATTGTTAAAATTTATAAAATGTTTATAAATTATAAAAAAGAATTTTTTGATATTTATTTAATTTAAAAAGTGTTGATAAATAAATTAATTATAAATTAATTATAATTAATTATTAAGTGTTTATGAAAATATTAATAAATAAGTATTCTATAAATATTAAGTGTTATTATTAAATAAATCTTTCAACTTATATTCCATGAATTATAATAAAAATATAAATTTTTTATATAGAAATTATAAGTTTATTTATAAAGTGTTTATAAATTATAAAATAAGGCCAAACATTATGGAGTCTTATTACATTATAAATTTTTCATAACATTTAATTTTTATTTATCAAATTAGAGTCCATATATAGAAAATTATTGAAACTGTATAAAAATGTGTATTGATAATTGATATGATCAGGGTTTAAATAATATTAAATATATTATGTTTGAATATATCATGTTTATATAATATAATTAAAATATAAAATATTTATATTCCATTTAAAATCGTATATTTATATTAAATTACATATAATAGGATAATAAAAAATAGTCCATATTGGGAATAAATATAAATTTTTTATATATTTTTAATTATGTAATTTCTATAATCGATGCCTACATTATAATTTTTTTTATAATTTCCTGGTTTATAAATTGTTCATCAATTATTTATCTCATGTGGATATATATGAAATGTTCATTTATTTATTTTATACCCTATTTTATTTATAAATATAATTCTCATATTATGAATGAATTTATGATTTTTTATATGTTAGGAAAATTTTATAAATTGAAATACATGTATATAAGGATTAACATGCTAGTTATGACAATTGATCTGGTTTTCCTTTACCATGAATTTTGATTGTACTAGGTTATGAGCTAGAATTATGTAGTTTATTATAGTTTATACATATTAGGTTTTATAATTATGATTAAATTTAGGTCTCTATTTATTACATTATCCTTAATTAAATGGCCATTGATTCATACTTCTCACTGACCTAGAAGATTGTGACTTGTATATAAAAGTAGGGGGTGGGATATCTATCTTTCCAAAATTACTCCTATGGGGATTCTTGATTTCATATGATTATAATACATTTCCATAAAGGGTTTCATGTACTAGATACATGATATGTAGTTGGATAAGTATTAATATAGTTGATTTTTAATTTTGGTTAGTAACATGACCTATGAGTTGTATAAAGAGTTGCACATCAATATAATTTGGACGTATTAATTTTGTGAAGGAATATGGATTGTGAACTAAATCATTTTTTTCATGTATACATATAAATGGAATAACTTGTGATAATATAGTGAAATTAAATACCCTTTAAAATAATATTATGTTTTAGATTCCTTCCCAAGTGATCATATGTGAAGACTTCAATCATTCGGCTGGGCAGGTTTCTTTAATGAAGGGTTACCATGAATTATCATGTGTAAGGCATGGTGGAAATTTCCAACTATGAGAGTTAGGTAACCCAATCCCACTATTTTATTTGAGTTACACTTAGTTGGTAAATCTTAACATTTATTATCCCCGAGGAATAATATTGTGTTTTGTAACGTCCCAGACCCAGGTGCCACGCAACGGGTGCCCCAAACCCGGTTCCCCACGCGACCTCAAGCGCATTTCCCAATACTCCAGAGGCTGCCGACTAGTAGTGAGGGCCAAGGTCTGATAGTGGGGAAACTATGCCCTCATTTGTCAAAGTGTAGCGCATCGGAATTGAAATAAAACATACAACAAACAGCAGAAGCAGTAAACCATACACAACTGAAATAAACTACAATAGTGGATATAACCAATAGTATATAAATGATGATGCTACATGTCTCAAGTATTAAGAAAACAACTAGAACATGTTATACATCAGTACAGTACATCAAAAAGCAAAGTAAAGAAAATGAAAGAAAAATAGCTGGCAGCGGCATTGTGAGCCTAGGATCGGTCACATGCCCTCCTACTCCTCAGCAACAATCAAGTAACTGGATAGGGACTCCTTCCCCTATCTACACCTGTAGAAACGTAATCTGTTTGGGCCGAAAAGCATGACCCAAACAGGGTGTGAGAAATATATCTCAGTAGGCACCCACCAAAGGCCCGTGCCCAACTACGTGTAAAACATGCAACAAGTGTTCAGTAGTAAAATGAAATAAACTAAGAAACACTAAAAAGTAACTAACTTAACAGTTATATTAGAATTTAATTATTCATTTAATCCATTTAATATAGTAACATTCTGTGCTCAACAGCACCAAGCCCTCAGGACAACCAGAACCGTGCCCTCAGGCTAAAATACTAAACCACGCCCTCAGGCTTTCCCTCAGGCTATACAGAATCCAACCCGCATGTATTTCCCTCAAGAGTAACATAAATTTCCCTTAGGCGTAGGAAGTGTCACCCTCAGGCACATAGGTCAAGCCCTCAGGTATGAAAGGTTGCCCTCAGGCGAAATAACTACAACCCTCGAGCCAAATAGTGTAGTGCCCTCAGGCTACTCACAACAACGCCCTCAGGCTAAATAGGTAACCGGGCCATTCCCAATAGGAAAACATACAGTAATAAGTAATTCCTCTCAAGGAAATTCTACAATTACTACTTTGAAGGCATACCCTCGGGTATCCTGGCCAAACGGCTAAACAGTAGAACACACCCCCGGGGTGGTTCCGGATCTAAGAAATGATCCCAACCAGCATTTTAATATCATAATTAAATCACCAAATCAATTCTAGGTGTTTAATATAGCAACGACCTCAGCCACACGACACCCCAACATAGGTTCATGGAACGAAAATGCACAAAAACGCAAGACAGTTGGAAAATAAACACAAAGCCACCTACTTTATTCGCAAACAAACGTTATACCTGAACGCCGACTCCAGAAACGCCCAAGAACGATGTAGATCTGATTAAGAACAAAACCCATTAAAATGTAAATAACTTTCCCTCGAGAAAGAATTGGTAAGAACGGTACCCAGAGAGGAGAGGGCTTACCCGTGTGGTTCCAACGAGATCGTCCTAAGTCGAATCAGATTCTAGACAAACACATGGCAGATCTTCAAAGGGCCGGCCATCCTCCTTGGCTCCAAAACAGCTCAAATGCCTCCTCTGCCAAATGAGGAGGCTACTGCATGTTTTATGCTGAAAAAACAAAGTACACGGTGTGTACTTCTGAGTACACGGCGTGTACTTTATTCATTTAACTGTTCATTTGGCAGCACCGCCACACTGTTCAGCCGTCGACATGAGTACACAACATGTACTCTTGAGTACATGGTGTGTACTTTCGCCCATCTATTGGCTGATCCACCGCCTTACTGTTTAGGCCTTCCGAATGACTACACGGCGTGTAAGGTACCACTACACGGCGTGTAGTCGGTTCCTACTCCCTTCATCATCGGCATGGCTACACGCCCCATGTACCCATCCCACACGGCCAGAAGTACACAACGTGTGGAAAAAGTACACGGCGTGTAGTTCCAAAATTTAGGATTTTCCACCATTTTCCATATTTTCTCAAAAACACTTAAGGAAAAGGAAAAAGGAGAAGCCCATACATCAAAACTAAGAACTGAGTTCTTACAAACTTCCCCCCTTATAGAAATTTGTCCCCGAATTTCCCTTCCAAGTGTGGCGAAGATAAATCTCAGAATAACTCTGGCCACTGAGCACGTACGTCGGCCTCCCGCTCCCAGGTCTCGTCCTACACTCGGTCATGCTGCCATAGCACCTATACAAGAGGAACTGACCGGCCTCAGAGAACCTTCGTGCTCCAATCAATGATACGGATCAGATGCACCCCAAAGGACACATCATGCTGAAGCTCAACCTCCTCAGGCTGAAAGACGTGAGACGGGTCTGAATGATAGCGATGCAACTGAGACACGTGGAAAACGTCGTGCATGGATCGGTATCGCTGTGGTAACTACAACCAATAAGCAACCATACCGACTCTCTCCTGAATCTCGAATAGCCCCACATACCTCGGTGAAAGATTAAACTGTCTCATGATCTTCTTGTGTCCCAACCTCAGTGAAACATGTAGAAAAACATGATCCCTACCCACGAACTCCAAGGGTCATCTGTGGCGATCATCATAAGACTTCTGACGAGACTGCGCGGTAGCCATCCGCTTCCAAATCAACTGGACCTGCTCAGATGTCTCCTGCATGAGTTGTGGTCCTAGTAAAGCTGCCTCACCTGCCTCTAACCAGCACAAAGGTGATCGGCATGGCCTACCATATAAAGCCTCATATGGTTCCATCTCAATAGTCACCTAAAAAATATTGTTATAGGCAAACTCGACTAAGGGTATATGCTTCTCCCAAGATCCCCCAAAGTCTACGATGCATGCATGCAACATGTTCTCAAGCACCTGTATCGTATGCTCCGACTGGCCATCAGTCTGAGGGTGGAATGATGTGCTCAGAAGGACCTGTGTACCCAGCAACCTCTGAAAAATCTGCCAGAAACGAGATGTAAAGCGGGCGTCCCTATCTGAAATGATAGAACGAGGGACCCCATGAAGGTGTACGATCTCTCGGATATAAAGCCTTTTGAGATCATCAACACCGAAGGTTTCCTTGATCAGAAAGAAGTGAGCTACCTTTGTGAGTCTGTCCACAATAACCCACACGGTGTCATTTCCACGAGGCGACCTCGGCATTCCTGTTACGAAATCCATCGCGACATCATCCCATTTCCACTCTGGAATGGGTAACTACTGTAATAGCCCAGCTGGTCTCTGATTCTTTGCCTTCACCTGCTGATAGGTGGAACATCTCGTATCAAAACTAGCTATCTCTCTCTTCATACCCGGCCACTTGCACTATCACCTCAAGTCACGGTACATCTTGGTAACCCCGGGATGAACTTCCAAAGCCGAAGCATGAAACTCCCGCATCATCTCCTTGCATATATCCCCTGGAACCCATACACATCCATGGAAACACAAAACCTCATCATCTCATATCGTCCAACCGGGAGGAGGGTCCTCACTTTCCACCGACTCCCGTAGAACTAGGCCTTCTGAAATAGATAGATGCCTTATTCTCACTCTATCCAGGAGGGTAGAAGTCACAGCTAACGAGGAAAGATAAGTTTTCCCCTGACTATCATGCACCTCCATATGCATCTTAGAGAACAAATCCATAAGCACCCACTCACCACTGGCCTTCTGCACTGCCTGTATCCGAGTCTTCCTTCTTAGTGCATCGACTACTACATTAACTTTACCAGGTGTGTAGGCAAGCTCAAAATCTAAGGACTGTAGGTACTCAACCCACCTTCTCTGCCTAAAATTCAGGTCACGCTCAGTGAAGATATACCTAAGGCTTTTGTGGTCGGTGAAAACCAAAAAATGCTCTCCCAACAGATAATGTATCCAAAAGCACAACGCATGCATAACTGCAACCAACTCGAGATCATGCGTCGGGTAATTCCTCTCATGTGGCCTCAACTGCCGAGACTCGTACGCAACAACTCGGTCGCCCTACATCAAAATTGCTCCCATACCAATCCCTAATGCATCATAGTAAACTATATAGCTCTTCCCCTTCTCTGGGAGTATCAGGATCGGTGCTGAGGTCAACCTTCGCTTCAGGACCTGAAAAGATATCTCGCAAGATTCTGACCAAACGAACTTCACATCCTTCTTAGTCAGACCTGTCAACGGTGCTGCTAAGCAGGAGAAGTCCTCTATGAAGCGTCGGTAGTAACCAGCCAGCCCTAAGAAACTCCGTATCTCAATGGGTGCCATGCAACCGGTTCCCCAAACCCGGTTCAACACATGACCTCAAGCGCATTTCCCCAAACGCCAGAGGATGCCGACTAGCAGCGAGGGCCCGGGTCTGATAGTGGGGAAACTATGCCCTCATTTGTCAAAGTGTAGCGCAACGGAATTGAAATAAAACATACAACAAACAGCAGAAGTAATAAACCATACACAACTAAAATAAACTATAGTAGTGGATATAACCAATAGTATATAAATGATGAGGCTACATGCCTCAAGTTTTAAGAAAACAGTCAGAACATGTTATACATCAGTAATGTACACCAAGATGTCGTCCACGAATACTACCACAAATGAATCAAGATACTGATGGAACACACGATTCATCAGAGCCATGAAAACTTCTGGCACGTTCGTGAGTCCGAAAGGCATAACCAAGTACTCATATAGACCATATCTGCTCTGAAAAGCTGTAAGCGGTATATCCGATGGTCTCACGCACAACTGATGATATACGGATCTCAAGTCAATATTCGGGAATACTCGTGCTCCATGAAGCTGATCAAACAGATCATCTATCCTTGGCAAGGGATTCCGGTTCTTAACCGTCAACTGGTTCAACTTCCGATAATCCACGCAAAGTATGAGGGTACCGTCCGCCTTCTTCGAAAAAAGGACTGGAGAACCCCAAGGAGAAGTACTGGGACAGATAAAGCCCTTTTCCTGTAACTCCTCTAACTGCCTCTTGAGCTCCTGCAGCTTAGGTGTAGCCATCCTATAAGGAGGAATGGACACCAGTGCTACTCCTGGCACAAGCTCAATAGATAAATCCACCTCACGCACTGGAGGTAGACCTGAAAAGTCGTCCGGGAAAACATCCCTGAAACAATCAACAACCGGATGGAAATATTTATAACAAGTCCCCTGATCATCCATATATAAGCTTGCAATCTGGGTTGTGACTCCACCTCACCCATGATGCTCTGGTCCAGCTCGACTCACCTGAACATCTCACTCTCCAATGTATAGAAACTCTGCGCCCTTCGGTGACGTGAAACTCACCCTACGATGATAGCAGTCTACAAAGGCTTGAAAGGGAACCAACTAGTCCATCCCGAGAATGACATCATAGCTCGTCATATCCATGACATAGAGGTCCCAAAGGAAGTGACACCCTCCAATCTCAAGGGGGAACTCCTTGTACTAACGCACACCAGCCATTCTAGTCCCCAATGAAGTTTCTAGCATCATGATATCGGAAGAAATAGAAACATAGAGCCCAAGGCTCTCCACAATGGGTACATATATGAAACTATGTGTATCACCAGTATAAAAAAGCACTGAATATATGACAGAAGCTACTAGAATAGTACCTATGACTGTAGGAGGTCCGAGATCCTTCTCCTGCTGGGTCTGTTGCACTGCATATGCCTGCCCAGCGCCATGGCCCAGCGACACAGCCTGGATAACCTGAGCTGTCCCGCCCTGCTGCCTATGTGATCCTGGTGTCTGGTTACCATGACCACGACCACCATCTCTTCCTGCACGCCCTGACGTACCCCAGTTCCCTGACTGGTAAGAAACCACTGGTCCTGTTCTTGCACGCGGAGTCTGCACAGAACCCCTATCACTAGCCACTGGTGGAAACGCCCTGCAAAAGCGCTGCAGATAACCAATCTTTCTGCAAGCTCAGCTCTCCACTGGGTCTCGTGGACACTGCGGTATCTTGTGCCCCTCTCTACCACACTGGTAGCACCTAATCCGGAAACCTGAAGACGCCGCCTGGCTGGTACTTCCGCCCTGAGAGAAGTCCATCTGTCTCTTCCTCTTTCCAGTAGAAATAGCACCAGTAACTGGTGTTGAACCACCCTGGCCCGCACCACTAGATTCCCACAGGTTCCTCTCAGTAATCAGTGCCTAGTTCACAATAGCGTGTACTGAAGTTAACCTGAAAACATTTACCAGTGCTCAGATGTCATACCGAAACCATCCTCAAAACATCTGGCTCTCAATGTCTCATCACCCACTAGTACGGGTGTAAAACGTTGATGCTCCGTAAAACGAGCAGAATAGTCCATCACCGACATAGCACCATGCTGTAGATTCATGAACTCTCATGCTCTATCGACCCGCAGGGTCTCGGGAAAGAAGAATTCAAAGACGACTGCCTGAAAATCTTCCCACGCCATGTATCGGTGATGGTCTGACAGGGTGGTAACATCCCACCACCTCTTGGCGGAATCACGCAGCATATATGTCACGAGCTTGACCCTCCACCCTGGAGGCATATCAAGATGCTTGAAAATCATCTACATCGACCCCAACCAAGACTCCGCTGCCTGTGGTCTTCCATCCCCTAAAAACGTAGGCGGATGCTACTGCTGGAAGATACGTGTCAACTCAGCCATAGATGTAGCAGCCTGCGGTGCTCCCTGAAAAATCTGCATGAACAGTATAAAGCCTTCACGGAACTACGCCTCCACGCCTATGTCCAGTATAGTAGCTGGCACCGTATCTGGCTCTGCTAGAGGATCAACTGGTAACCCATGGCCCACCATCTCTGAAGTATAATCGTCGCCGCTCTCCTAGAGAACAACTCGTGGTCGTCTAGGCGGCATGAAACTATAGGGTCAAAAGCACGCCTCATATTCAAGATTATTAAGAATGAAACGAAGGAACCATAGAGGAACAAGAAGAAGATGGCCTTTCAAAATTTTCAAAACAAGACTAAACGGCGTGTACACTGACTACACGGCGTGTTCTTGACTTCTCCTCCTCTGCCCGAGTCCTTCTACATGGCTAAGCCACACGACTTCCGTTGAACAAAAAATACCTGGTGTTTATATAATCTACATGGCGTGTATGGTGTTATTTTCCAACTTCCTATGTCATCTGTGAAACGGCTGACTACTCATCTTACAACTACACGGCGTGTTACTCCCACACACGGCGTTTACACCACCTCATTTCCCAGCCACACGGCTAAGTCCACACGGTCTATCCTCGGACAAGACTACACGGCATGTCCCACAGGTACACGACGTGTTCAAGGAGCGGTGACACCGACCCATGTTGTTAGTTACACGGCCGAGTCTCCAGGGCACACTACACGGCGTGTCCAGAATTGACACGGCACGTTCTTTCAAGGAGTTCACCGACCCGTGTTGTTAGTTACACAGATGGAATCCAGGTAACACTACACGGCGTGTTCAATAGGTACACGGTGTGTTTTAACCAAGACTTTCCCTACCCCGTGTCGCCATCCACATGGTTTGTGACATGGGAAGAGACTACACGGCGTGTACTAAGGGTACACAAGGTGTACTCAAAATGTTCATTTTTATTTCCGAACAGAAGGCCATACACAGCGTGTGTAAAAATAATACACGGCGTGTATAATGGGTTTCCGAACAGTATGCCTCAAAAACTTCCCGTAACCCAGAAAATACTAAAAAACAACACCTACGTGTCAAATTCCGACCCTTGAGGGCCCATACTCCCCACGAATCAAATTTTGACATCCTATCTGTGTTATAACCACTAAACAGTCAATGATCCACCAAATTTCGGTTGATGGGGGTCCATACTCTCCAAAAACCAATGTTTGATGTCCATTCTATAAACAAGATCACACAAGAAAATACCCTATCAAATAGCAGGTATTTTATCAGAGAAACTATCACAACAACATGCTTTTCTAGCACAACAACTATTACTACAACATGCAATTTCTAATGCACCTACATGGAATGGAACTATGAATGGAATGTGATATCTAGCATGTGCCTATATGATGCATGAGACGACATACCCTCATCTCATCGAGTTTCAACTCAATAAAACCCATAGATAAATTATAAATAGAACAATCTCAAGTGCGTCACCCAATGGTGAAAACAAATCAACTGTAAATTGAAAAATAAATAAAATTGCAACACGAGGTAAATTGGATTTTCCCTGTACGCGGGTTAGCTAAGCCCGAGCAGAGCTTATTACCAACTACCTTTTGTCATATCCCTGACTAAGGCTCCAAATAGTAAGTCAAAGAAAAGAAACTCCTCTGATACAACTTTGTAACATCCCGGACCCGGGTGCCACACAACGGGTGCCCTGAACCCAGTTTTCCACGTGACATCAAGCGCATTTCCCCAAACTCCAAAGGCTACCGACTAGCAGTGAGGGCCCAGGTCTGATAGTGGGGAAACTGTGTCATCATTTGTCAAAGTGTAGCGCAGCGGAATTGAAATAAAACATACAACAAACAGCGGAAGCAGTAAACCATACACAACTGAAATAAACTACAGCAGTGGATATAACCAACAATATATAAATTATTATTCTACATGTCTCAAGTATTAAGAAAATAGCCAGAACATGTTATACATCCGCACAGTACAGCAAAAATCAGAGTACAACAAAACAAAGCAAAACAGCTGGCAGCGGCATCACGAGCCTAGGTTCAGTCCCATGCCCTCCTACTCCTCAGCAATACTCATGTACCTGGATAGGGACTCTTGCCGCTATCTACACCTATAGAAACGTAATCTGTTTGGGCCGAAAAGCGTGACCCAAACAGGGCGTGAGAAATATACCTCAGTAGGCACCCACCAAAGGCCTGTGCCCAACTGCGTGTAAAACATGCAACAAGTGTGCAGTAGTAAAATGAAATGAAATAAGTAGCACTAAAAAAGTAACTAAATTAATAGTTATATTTCCATTTAATTATTCATTTAATCCATTTAATATAGTAACATTCTGTGCTCAATAGCACCAAGCCCTCAGGACAACCAGAACTGTGCCCTCAGGCTAAAATAGTAAACCACACCCTCAGGCTTGCCCTCAGGCTATACAGAATCCAACCCACAGGTATTGCCCTCAGGTGTAACAAAAATTTCCCTCAGGCGTAGGAAGTGTTTCCTTCAGGCACAAAAGTCAAGCCCTCAGGCACAAAAGGTTTCCCTCAGGTGAAATAACTACAGCCCTCAGGCCAAATAGTGCAGTACCCTCAGGCTAATCACAACAACGCCCTCAGGCTAAACAGGTAACCGGGCCATGCCCAACCAGTAAACAAGCAGTAACAAGAAATTTCTCTCAAGGTAATTCTACAATTACTACTTTTATGGCATACCCTTGGGTATCCTGGCCAAACGGCTAAACAGTAGAACACACCCCCGGGGTGGTTCCAGATCCAAGCAACGATCCCAACCAGCATTTTAATATCATAATTAAATCACCAAATCAATTCTAGGTGTTTAATATAGCAATGGACTCAGCCACATGACACCCTAACATGGGTTCGTGGCACGAAAACGCACAAAAATGCACGACAATCGGAAAATAAACACAAAGCCACCTACCTTATTCACCAACAAACGTTATAACCGAACCATGACTCCAGAAACAACCAAGAACAACATAGATCTGACCAAGAACAAAACCCATTAAAATTTAAATAACTTTCCCTCAAGAAAGAATTGGTAAGAACCCTACCAGGAGAGGAGAGGACTTACCCGTGCGGCTCCAACGAGATCTTCTGAAGCCGAATCGGATTCCAGACGAATACCCAGCAGATCTTCAAAGGTTCGGCCATCCTCCTTGGCTCCAAAACGGCTCAAATGCCTCCTCTGCCAAATTAGGAGGCTACTGCCTGTTTTAAGCCAAAAAAACAAAGTACACGGCGTGTAATTCTTTCATTTAACTGTTCTTTTGGCAGCACCGCCACACTGTTCAGCCGTCGACATGAGTACACGACATGTACTCTCGAGTACACGGTGTGTACTGTCGCCCAACTGTCGGCTGCTCCACCGCCTTAATGTTTAGGCCTGCCGACTGACTACACGGTGTGTAAGGTACCACTACACGATGTGTAGTTGGTTCCTACACCCTTCGTTGCCGGCATGGCTACACTCCCCGTGTACCCATCCCACATGGCCAGAAGTACACGACGTGTGGAAAAAGTACACGGCATGTAGTTCCAAAATTTAGGAATTTTCCCCATTTTCCATATTTTTTCAAAAAAACTTAAGGAAAAGGAAAAGGAAGAAGCTTATACCTCAAAACTAAGAATCAGGTTCTTACATGTTTATCTATATTAAGGACTAGGAAAGGTGTTTTACACTCAACCATCAAAGAGTCATATATTATACGATTGACATGATAGGATGCCTAAATAGATAAGTGGTGAGAGAAAGGAAAAGTAGAATAATTTCCTAGTGAAATATGGATCTTGATCCACTAATGGATATAGTGTAAATCTAAAAGGGGTTATCATTTTTGTAGGAGAACATTTAATAAAATTTCTTGTTAAATAGATGCAAAACATGATACTCAGTAGATAAATGCTTATATTGTAGGTAAATAGAATCATTATCATCACACATTACCCAAAGACCAATCATAGAGAATTGAAGATATTAATGTAATCAACTTCTTATACTAGTATAAAACTTAAGAATTGTTCTTAAGCAAGAAGAGTATTCAATGTGTTAAGGAAATATCTTATTGAGTAAACAAATGTTGAATTCGTAAAATAAGTAAATCTTAATGCTTATGAGAATCATAAAAATATTCCCTAAATGTTCAAAATATTTAGATGTAATATAACCAAATATATTTCAATCTATGCTATTATATTCAATACAATTGAGTATGTTAATGACTTTGAGAAACTGGATATTTAATTAACCCTTGTTCTAGCTATGGAATTCATTCTGGAATCATTTTTTTAAATGTTACAATAACATGAATGATTTCAAATTTTTTTACCTTATATTCTCAAAGAGTTGAAGAAATATTAACTAGGGTATGGGATGTCCATGTTTTGGTGTTGTGTTGATAGTACAGGTGGGTAAAAGTTTAAACTAGAGGAAGAAGATTGAGTTGGAATATCCAAATAATATTTCTTAAAGTAACCATCCAAGTTCATTGAAACCTAAATTTAGTTCAAGTAATGAAGGAATTTTTTACCTAGGATGTAATTTTCCAGGAAACCAAAAGGGTTTGGGAAACTCCATATAATTTCCAGGTTAGCCATTCTTTTTATAAAAATCAATTCATTGATTTTGAATGATATATGATACCAACAACATGTTTTACAAGTTTTTTAAATATGCAAGTTTTTAAAATTAATGAAATAATTGATATATATGTTAATTTATATTATAATGGTTATGAAAATGGTTAAAGAATCAAAGTGTTTAATTCAATAGTATGTTTCATGCTCAGATTGGTCAAAATAAAGGATTTGTAGTCATCTCATTTCTACTATATGATAAAAGTAGTTTTTTATCAATAAATATCTTCTATAAATAATAGTAGATGATGAATATGAACAAATGGTTTATGATTCATCCAAATCTATAACACATTTGAGAATTATATAAGGATAAAAGTTGTTTTTATAGGATATAATTGTATATCTAGATGTTTTTAAAATACTAGGGATGTGATCCCACCACCCTTTAGTGGAATATTTTAAAAAAGGAAGAGTTATTTTTTGAATAAGGATCCACTCATATATAATACCATATAAGATATGGATACAATATTTTATTTATTAAATATCACTATAAAGAGGAAATTATAGTTATTTCCCAACATAAATATGTTTTTACATCTTAATATGATATTTTAAAGAGAATATAGTATCTATAAGGATAGTAATAGTATGTTTAGACATTAAGAAGTCCAAAATATAACTAATAAAATATTAAATCAGTCAATGTGAATAAAAATTTATAACCTAAAATATATTTAAGGGTATTTTGGTGAAGAAAAATGTAATGATTTATATTTTACTATGATAAGAAAGTGAAATCACTTAATGTCTTATAGGATTTTAAGATGTGTTGATAATGAAAAATTTAAAGATCAATATAATGTTACCAAAATGATCTCAAAAAAAATTTTTGATGTAAAATTATCAATGATAATGATGATGAACTTATAAATAGTTATAAGTATACTATATAAGGTAACATCATAACATTTGATATTGTGAAGATAATGAGTTTGAATACTTTGTTCAAATATTTGAACATTAATAATATGATTCCTAAATCTCACCATTATTCAAACTAGATTTCTTCATATATTTTACATAAAAAAGTGTTTATTTGGAGGGTTTTATCATATGGACAAATAGAAATGTGTCTATAATTACATAGAGATGTATTAAGTTTAAGAAAACCCTAAAAGTGCAGAAAAAATAAGGCATCTATAGTGGTTTATAAAATGTGACATGATAATATATGTGCATATGTATAGTTTTATTTACATTCATAAATAAATTTTAATAACATAAAATATATCATGTTATACAAAGAAAAATATCTTCTTTATCATTCTTTCACATTGGATGTATATATTATATAAAGTGAGATGATAATTAACCTCTCAATATACAGCTTTGAGTTATCCCTTACTGATGTTCATTATAGGTTATTATATGTTTTGATTAATTATTATGTTTAGTATGAGTAATATTTCATATATAGATAAACAAATATGATCATGGGGTACAAAATAGGTTTTTTGTATTGGATGACTCACCAAGTATACCAGATGGAGTATCACCCACTATATATTTTGTATTATAGAGGTACATGTTTGATATCGAATCACCTGATGTTGGAAAGATACCTAACTTGATATCTTTTATACTTTGATTCCTTTTTCTTGAAAACATTGAGGCTTATATAATTAGGGGTGGTTGGGTATGTCATTGATCATGCCATTCATTGAAGCTTAACCAAGATAGGATTTTTTCTCTCATACAAGGAGTATGAAATTAGGGAACTCGATTGAGATAGACTGAGGAAGTATATTACCATACCTAGATAAATTATATATCATTTTCTTATATATTTTGTTGAGGAGAATATGATACTTTCATCAACTATGAAGAATGACAAGTGTTGAATAGTTTTAGTTTCCCAAAACTTATAGAGCTTCTCTAGAACTGTTTTAGAGTTTATAAAAAATGTGTTTTATATGGGTATTCATAAGGTTGTGTATAATATGTGATACATAGTGAAATTGATGATATATTTTAGAAGTGTTTGAGAATATATAAAAAAGTATTTTTTATATTATTTCACAAGTTGTTATATATGATATAATGTAGGGTGAAATGAATTAAAATTATAAAGATTTGGTGTAAGTGGGGGATTAATAGAGATGTTCTCTAATGCCCATATATTATAGTGTACAACACACACTTGTTATATGGTAAATCATGTGTAAAATTGAGGCATTATATATGCTTTATTTTTTATATACTTTAAGGAAAGATATATGATATCATGTCAACCATTAATAATTATAATGTATGATTTTCCTATATTGTATGGAAGTGTTGTGAGTAACATTGTAAAATAAAATTCACTCTATCAATCTATGACCAATTGGTGGTTGGCTGATAAGAGTTATTCCTTGGGTATTCTTTCATATTGACTATTATAATTACAAACAATTCATATGAAAAAATTAATGGGAGTATTAATGATGAATTCATGTGATAAATTCATAAAATGGATGAAACATTACTCATGTGTTTTGTAACATACGATTTAATGCATTATCCCAAAGCAATGTCCTATGAGTTAAATAATGGGTCAATTCTATTGAAATGGTTCATTGGTGGACATATTATTATCAATTATAATATACCTATATCTATATTATACTACTCCCTTTACTACCCAATATTCTCATATGTCATAAAAGGTGGGGGGATCCCACCTGACCATTAGGCGATTTGTTTCATCTAATGGATACACCACAGAATATGGATTTTTATGGATACCTCATAGGAATATTATATATATATATATATATATATATATTAAAATATAGTAATAGTTTCATTCATCAGGGAATGGTATACAATATAGTTTCTTCATTTACGATATACATGGTATTGGTTTCATGCATGTTGATCTTGATTGATTGGTTTCTAATGGATTCCACTAAATAGATCATGTTTTTTAATACGTAGAAACCTTATAGTTTAAACTTATTAGGAGGCTAGTTCACCCCCATGATATTCTCTTGGAATGATTATGATACTTCACCAATATAAGACTCAACAGGTGGGGTCGAATGTTATAGTGGTTGTGTTAGCACACAATGATCATATACGATTGCTTGCATGTTTTGTATTACATATTCATTTATTTTACCATGCATACATATGGATATTGTGTCGCATGTTAGGGTCACAAATAGTGTGACCTATATAGTTCTATGTCCACACCCTATACCCGCACATTTCTAATTGTGTAGACTGTATTTCCAAAACACAGGTTAGTGCACAGGTTATACCGGTAATCTGAATAAAACAGATAAACGAGGCTAGTGATGGGATCAAGGAGAGGGAAAGAATTTTATGGTTGGTAACCATTTTTTTTATTTTGTATGGTTTTCCCAATAAACATTCCTTTTTGGTTTATTCCACATAAGACATTGTATGATATAATTTTTATATTATGTTAAGTGTATTATTAGTATGGTTTACATTTAGTTATAATTCCATACATATACATTGATTTTATATTTTAGATGGTTTATTTATTTATTTATTATTATTGATTGTTTTGATATTGAGGGTATAGTCTCCCCAAATATTAATGAAACACCCTCTCTACTAGTCAACAAGCTTTAGTGCATGGGGAGGCATGCCTAAGGACACATTGTGATCCCTTCTCTTGTACTGTTATAATATACTGGGATAGAGATTTTATAAACACTTCTATGTATGTATGAATTTTAAATCAATAAAATGTATATTTATCAGGACCCTCTAGTAGAATTAAGAGATTTCTAGGCCCAGATAGAGTTTTTGAAGTTGGATGTAAAAGCATGTTCGGTTGTATTGAGTGGTGATCAATTTTGTCCTTTTGTTTATTTTAAATTTTTTAATATGGGTGATCCATCAATTTATCTTGTTGTACATGATTTATTATTACCTTATCTAAGAGTACATTCATATTTTAAGGTTGTTTATTGATTATATTATGATTCTTAGGATTTTTTTGACATTATAATTCTATATTGGATGGAATTTTACTTACATATTTGTTTTTTATCTATTTTTTAATTATATTGAGGGTAAATCACACCCCAATTATTCATATAGAAGTATCGACACTAGTTACACACCTCTAGTGATTGGGGAGCATGCCCGAGGCCTTGTGATATTTTGGTTTTTACATCTCAACTTGGGTTCCACACACTGGTGCCCCTAGTTGGTCGGTTATGTGAGCAAAAGTGTCCATCCCCATATTCTAGAGGCTACTGACTAGTATCATGGGCCTAATATTTATAACATGGGAAAACTATACCCTCTTTATAAAATTATCACAATAATAGAAATAACCAAGTAATAAAGAACAAATCGTATAATTTCATAACAAAAATAGACCACTAATATATGATGATTCAGAACAAAAAAATATCCAAAATAATAAAAGTGGATACCTCATTCCAAATAAGTGTCATGTTTCAAAAAGCAATCCCAAAATAAATACACTAAAAAAATCTCCCAAGCACGTCCAAACACCATGTCTTGTTCCCTCATCAATGATTCATCCCAACTCAGTTATCTAACATAGGGCTCTTGCCCTTATCCTATCCTGTAAACATAAAGTCTATTCGGGTTCCAATCAGGAAACCAAAGTAGGGTGTGAGTAAAACATAGTAGGCCACCACCAATAAAGCCTAAACCAATATCCAATCAATAACAGAGTATGTTGTTGTATAGAGAATAAAATAGTAGAAATAAAGTAAAAAACATACATATATTCAATTATTATTTATTTAACCACATAAACTCTAGGTTCATGAGGAAACCCAAACCATTAATACTTACTTCATCATGTGTCAAAGTCTGAACCATAATGCATATTCAATTCACAAATCATTATAAAAAATGAGATTTCATTATCTATTTTATTTCAACTTAATATCATAACCACTTGGAACCATGGTCCAATGCCAACATTTTGGACCTATAATTCCTTATATAGAACCCTGTGGGTACTTTGAGCTCTAATCTCTATCTCACACATCATTTATCAGTCAATCACCTATGGGTATTTGGAGCATTAGTCCATGTCGCGCACTCGTATATCAGTCAATTAGATATGGTTATTTGGAGCATCATTCTGTGTCCCACACTCATATATCAATCAATCACACATATATCACATATATAAAATTCAATAAGGTTAATCAACATTAACCCTCTTATTGCATTTTAGATTGTGTTATACCATTTCAACTATCAAAATAATTCATGGTTAAATATATTAATCATAAAGAAGAATATGAGAAATTCACTATTAAACCATTTTTCAATATTTAAATAATATAACCCATTAACCCATTAAAGTCAATCCAGCCATCACATAATTATCATTTTTAATTAATTTTTAAATAAATTAATTGACTAATTATGTAAAAAAAATATCCCATCAATTCCAAAACCACAATATTCCATTAAATAATTAACCAATTAATTAATCCAAATTCCACTAATTTCAATTTCCCCAAATTCAACCAAATTCATTATGAAATGAAAATTAAATTAAATCCATTTAATCTCCGATGAAATTGACCAATCATGGAAATTGAAATTTCACAATTATATACACATAATTAAAACAAGACTATGATATTTGAAATTTATACCACCTACCTCAATATCTTTAACAAATGCTAACCAACAAAAATCCCCAATTGAAGAGGAACAACCTAGATCACGACAAAGAACAAGATCTAGATTTAAAGCCAATATCCAATATTAAATGGATTATATCCATGAAAACCTATATCTAGATCCATTAACATCATATGAAAACATCTCTTCAAATTATGAGAGAAAGACGAGAGAGAGGGAGGAAACCATATAGGATGAGAATCTCTTACCAACAGAGGTGCAGATCCGTGAACAGATTTTTTATTATTCAATAACAGAGGATGTAATGCATTAGAATTCATCCAAGAGACTCTAAAATATTAAGGATTTGGTTTAGGGTCGATCTAGGGTGTTTTTGGATATAAGACATGGGTTTGAAAAAATTTTGATGAATTTTTTAAGGTTTAATTTTTGACGCGCATAGTTTCCTGTATGAGGTACATAGTTTTCCAAACCATGTGCCTCCCCTAGGGGTCATAAGATTACTATTAATAGTTTTAATTATTTGAAAACCCATGCACAATCCATTCAAATCCACTCTGTTTGGGCTCACACGGTTCACTGGAATGGGCGCACGGTTTTCCCAGACTGTACGACAACCGTACAATGCCCCTCTTCCTTAAAAAATATTCTAATTTCACCCAAAAACGTCCCCAAGGTAAGACCCAAACAATATATACTAAAAATAGAGAAAAACTATACTTGAAAATGAGCTTGAGACATCTTTAGAAAAAGGTTAGTATCTGACAATCTTCCCACCTTATAATAGCTCATCTTCAATATGTACTCCCAAGAATATCAATATTTGAGTCAAAAAGATTAGGCCAATGAGCACACATAGCTTCTCCTATCTCCCAAGTTTCCTCTTGAACACCACCATGTTTCTTTTATATATGAACTATTTTCATGGTATTTCCCCTCAAAACCTTCTCAATGCGATCCACAACACATATCGTATATTCCTCAAAGGACGTATCTGTCTCATGATAAAAATCACCCTTCAATTACATGATAAGGTTCGGGGTGATAACGTTGAAGTTATGACACATGAAAATCATCAGGAATAGAAGTATACCTCTATGGAAGACCCAATCAGTATGCCAGTAGCTCGATTCCCTCCACAACCTAAAACTGCCCAACAAACCTAGGAATTGACTTTACCTACCTCTAAATCCTATGGGGACTCAATCTTGGTGAAACCAAAAAGAATACATAATCACCCAATTCACACATTATAGGTATTCGATGTTGATCAATATACAAATTATATTCACTCTGAGATGTATCCATATGTTTCCAAATTAGCTGAACTTGCTTTTGTGTCTCATGCATGAGACTTGATCCCAACAACTCTGACTCACCTGCCTCCATCAAACATAGAGGTGATATACATGGATAACCATAAAGAGACTCATATGGTTCCATATTTATAGTTTTATGATAGTTTCTATTATAGGTGAACTCAATGAGTGATAGGTGATTCTCCCAAGACCCACCAAAATATAGAACACATGCTTGAAGAATATCCTCAAGCACCTATATAGTACGTTCTGACTACCCATCTATCTATGGGTGGAATGTAATACTCAGTTTAACCTATGTACCATGTTCCTTCTACAAAACCTACCAGAATCACAAAGTAATTTGCGAGTCACTATCTAAAACAATACTATGTAGAATTCCAAGAATATTAATTTTCTCCCAATTATATAAGTCTCCCAACTCGTCCACTAAGAATGTATTCTCTATATGCAAAAAATATGCTAATTCCCATAATCCCATCTACTGTCACCCAAATAGCTTCATTCTTCCATGGAATCCCTCAGAGACCCACAAAAAAGTCCATGGTAATTTTGTTTCACTTACATTATATAATGGACAACAACTGTAGTAAACCACAAGGTCTCTGATGCTTATCCTTCACCAATTGATAGGTGTAATATCATGTCACAAACCCTGATATCTCATTTTTCATGCTCAAACACCAAAATTCTCATCATCGGTCATGTTACATTTTGGTCACACCTGGATGCACCACCAACTTCGAGGCATGAAATTCATGCATCGGCTCCTTTCCTATGCTCATAGGCACTAAAACCTGATTCCTGACATAGATGATCATATCCTCATCTATTGTCCAATATGAAGGTGACTCCCCACCTTCAAGTATTTCCCTCAAAGATAAAAATTTTGGATCCTGATACTGCCTTTCCCTAATTCAACTCAAAATTGTAGACTCCACTGAAACTTATATGAGAGTAATCTAATCCTAGAATTCCTGAACCACAACATGCATCTTAGATAGCATGGTCATCATCTTCAACTTACAACAAGAATTTTGAAGTTCCTGATTCTATTTTTTCCTACATAAATCATCAGTAATACTATTTCACTTTCTTGGAATATATTCTAGATCAAATTTGAATGAATACATATACTCAAACCATCTTAACTACTGGAGATTAAAATCTCACTATGAAAATATTTACTTTAATATCTTCTGATTAGTGTATATAGTAAACTTTTTACCAATTGATAATGTCTCCAACACTTCAATTCATAAACCACTACACCTAACTCATTGTCATGAATATTTTAATTCCATTCATTTCCCCTCAATTTCCAAGACTCGTATGCCACGACTCGATCTCCCTACATCAACACTACTCTAAGACTGATCCTAGATGTGTAATAAAACACCATATTCTCCTCACTTGGCTGGGGTAGGATCAATATTGTTGTTATTTTCAAGCAAATTTTAACTCTTTGAAGGATTACTCACATTCTCCAAAACATTAAAACTTTATCCCTTTCTTGTTGAAGCCTTAATGTGGTGCTTCCAATCGGGAAGTCCTTGATGAACCACATATAATATCCTACTAAACCCATGAATCTATATATATATATATAATGCTTAGGTTGATCCCAAGAAAAAAATGACTCCACCTTATTTGGGTCCACTAAAACACATTAATTTGAGATGATGTAACCCAATAAGTGTAGGTTCTGGGCACAACAAAAGCGCATTAGTGGGAGTGCCCAAAATTAATTTTAGTGTTAACAATGATGAATACGAGATCCGTCACAATGTAAAACACCGGATCTTCAGAATATAATTAAGAACTAAAACAAAAGAGGGTGTCCTGGAACTATAGAGATAGGATCATCATATGTTGGTTATAAATAATTTAATTAATTGACACGAATTACCTTGATAGAATTCTTTCTTCCTCGATGTCTCCGGTCACGATCATGTGTGATCCATTATTGCATTGTAGAATACAAGTGTAGGATTCTTCAAGTGGTGACCCACACGTGCTCCACATATCTCTGGACATCACCGAAAGAATCTCTAGGTTCTAGCATGGAAGAACCTTCGCTTGCTATATCCGCCTTTGATCTCCTTGATCCGGTGGTGGTGGATCTCTCTTGGTCTTGAGAGCTTTCTTGGGGGAAGGAGTTCTTTCGGACTTCATAGAACTCTCCAGAATTGTTGTGCACAACGATTGGGGAAAAGTGTTGAGGTTTTGAGGATATTTATAATCGTGTTTGAGGTTATAGAGTTATGATAATAAATTAACGCGTTACACATTTTATTTATTTCATTAACTCTTATTGAAAACCCCCTTGGCGAATCAATAATTCCTTGACATGCACCCACACTAATTATAATAAATATCATTTAATGAAACAATATTATTTCCTCAAAATCCTGACTAAAAAACTACACAACGTGTAATCATTAATACACAACGTGTACTTGTTTTTATTTCCTTCATTTCCTCCACCACATTTATTAGACCTTGAATATTGGCTATTTATCTATGAAATAAATGTAACTGCATTACTCACTAATAAATATATTATTTCACCCATAATAAATTCTCTCGAATAACTAGTGTCGAAATAAATGTGATCTGGCATCCTTGAATAATTATTAAACCACAGTCGGGAATAATATTTATTCAACTTGTTAAATTAATATTTAACTGAGATACATGGACACACTTTGTGTGTGACCCTCTAGGCCTCTTTCTCAGCGGCATTGGGCGGAACCTGCCTAAAGTCCAAGTTTAGAATCTGGTAACATCCCAAGGAACCCATAGAGAAAGAAGTTAACGCTGAAATGACGTATCACCACCTACGAATGTTTACCGTCTAATAGAATCCCTTTGTCAAGATATCTCGAATCAAGCAGGTTTCATGCATGTGCCATCAACCATTGGGCTCGATTATTCTTTCCTTGAATTTCCAGAACTGAACTTGCCCATACCTTACCATGGAAATGGATTTATTGAGGCTATATAAATTCCATTAAAGGGCCTAAGATATCAAATTTTTTAATGGAACAGAAGGGACAAATCCTTTCTCACATTATCTATTAATGCAATATTACTTCTGACACACACAATGTATCCTACCTCGTTGTGAACATTGTGTCGTGACATTTTTCGTAAATACGTCTAAGTGTGCGAGTTGTAATACCCATTAATAATAATCTTAATGTCTAAGGACCAATACACATGTCCACAGATAGGAACATCCAATGACACTATGAAATGAGGATTTCTTATTGGCGGGGCTTGTTTTCAAAATATCTTCCTGGATATTACCAAAGGTGCATACCATGAGAAGGTGCCTCAAATTTTTATGAGTCCTCACCCCTAATGGCCTGTATTATTTGTGTTCCTCAAATAACATCATCTTGCCATAGAACATTAATTCAAGAACAGTGTTATGGCACTTTCGGATTCTCATCATAGCAGGGATCCACTATGAACCTTTATTGCAACAGCTATCCTTGGGACATTATCACATGTATTTTCACACATAAGAACAATCAAGATGTGACAAGGTGTTTATTAAATGAATAAAGTACAAAGTAGTTGGTTCTAGGCCACCAAATCCAACAGACTCCCACTTGGACTAGAGACAACTGTTAACAACTCTTAACCCACTAGATCTCACATGATATTCATGCTTCTGCTGAGATAGGCCTTTAGTCATGGGGTCAGCCACGTTCTCTTCCATGGACACTCTGCTCACTGAAACTTTACCCCTTTGAATGAAATACCTCAAGATGTGATACTTTTTGAGTATGTTCTTTGTCCGTTGATGTGACCTTGGTTATTTTTCAAGTGGCACCACTGTAGTGTTATCACAATACAACATGATAGGATCTTTACTGCTAGGTATCACATCATGCTCCTGGAAAAAGTTCCGAATCCAGATGGCTTCCTTGGTTACATCATATGCCGCTATATATTCGGACTCCGCTGTAGAATCAGAAAAAACTAGCTTCTTTGAACACTTCAAGCTCACAATTCCACTATTGAGACAGAAAACATATCCATATTGTGACTTCAGATCATTCTGGACTGTCTGAAAACCAGCATCAGCATACCCTTTGATGACAAGATCCTCGTCTCCTCCATACACCAGGAATATATCCTTAGTTCTTCTTAGATACTTAAGGATAGTCTTAATATCCATCCAATGTTATTCTCCTAGATCTTCTTGATATATTCCTACCATGCTCAGTGCATAGGAAACATCAAGCCTGGTATATAACATGGCATACATGATGAATCCTATAGCCAAAGCATATGGGATCTTACTCATTCTATCTTTCTCTTGTTGTGTCTGAGGACACATTTTCTTAGAAAGATGAAGGCCATGTGATACTGGAACCAATCATCTCTTGGATTGTTCCATATGAAATCTCCTTAGTATCTAGTCAATGTATGTACCCTGACTTAGTCCAAGAATCCTCTTTAATATATCATGAATGATATTGATCCCTAGTATGTAGGCTGCTTCACCCAAGTCCTTCATGGATAAACACTTGTTCAACCAGTCCTTAACTGACTGTAAGACTGGTACATCATTTCCAATAAGCGATATGTCGTCAACATATACTACTAGGATAACAATTGCATTCCCATTAAACCACTTAAAAACACATGGATCAAATTCGTTATTAATGAACCAAAATTACTTTATGGCTTTAGGAAATCTAATGTTCCATGACCTGGATGCTTGCTTTAATCAATAAATGGATTTCTGCAACATGTAAACCCGTTTGGATTCACATGGTGTCACAAAATCTTCTGGTTGTGTCATACAGACATCTTCCTGAAGGTTCCTATTAAGGAATGCTATTTTGACATCCATTTTCCAAATCTCATAGTAATGGTAAGCTGTTATGGCAAGTATGATTCTTATGAATTTAAACATGGCAATTAGTGAGAAGGTTTCTTCATAGTCAATTCCTCGACGCTGTCTAAATCCTTTAGCCACTATCCTTACTTTATGGGTGATAACTTGACCTTCCATGTCCAGATTTCTCTTGATTACCCATTTGTATCCAATAGGCTTTACATCAATTGGCTCATCAACCAGAACCCAGACTTGGTTGTGATACATGGAATCCATCTCAGAATTCATATATTCTAGCAATCTTGCAGCTTCCGAGCTTTCTAATTCATCCTTGTAGGCGAGAGGTTCATCATTTTCCAACAACAATGATTCACTATCCTCAGTGACTAGGAAACCAAATCTCTCTAGTTCCCTTACCTCTCTTGAGCTCCTATGCAGTACTTGTGTTTCTGGAACCTCTTACATGGGGACCTGTGGAACTTTTTCCTATACCAACTCCTATTTATCTTGAGCATCAACTTCGTCGAAGTCAATCTTGCTCCCACTATCCTTTTTAAATATGTGCTCCCTCTCAGGAAAGACGGATTTCCTGGAAACAATCACTTTCTTGTATGAAGGGTTATATGGGTAATATCCTTTCGTTTCATTGGGATATCCTATAAAGATACACCTTGTTCCATAGGGTGATAGTTTGTTTCCTTGGAAGGCCTTAACAAACGCCTCACATCCCCATACACGTGTGTGCGACAAAATGGTTTTATTTCCATTCCATAACTTGGAGGGAATTCCATTTTCCGCCTTAGTTGGTACTCGGTTTAATGTGTATGCTGAAGTTTCTAATGCATATCCCCAAAAGCATAATGGAAGATCTGCATGACTCATCATCGACCTCACCAAGTCCAACAAGGTGTGGTTCCTCCTTTCAATAATACCATTCCACTATGGTGTATAAAGAAGAGTGAGATAAGATAGAATCCCAAACTCCGGTATAAGATCAATGAATTCTTGGTTCAAATATTCTCCACATCGATCCGATCGAAGCTTCTTTATCTTCTTTCCATGATGAATCTATACTTCATTCTTGAATTCCTTAAATTTCTCTAAGGACTCTAACATATACCTCATTAAGTAGACATAGCCATATCTACTCAAATCATCAGTAAAGGTAATGAAGTAAGAATATCCACCTCTAGATTCTACATGAAATGGTCCACATATATCCATGTGTACCAATACTAGAAGCTCTGTGGACCTTTCACCATGTCCACCAAAAGGCGGCTTGATCATTTTACCTTGTAAACAAGCGTGACGTCTATCAAGTTGTTTTAGCTCAGTAGAGTCTAAATAGCCATCTTGACAGGGCTTTGTCAAGTGCTTCTCGTTTACATGACCGAGACGGTGATGCCACAACTGGGTGATGTTTGAGTCATGTGAGTTTGTTTCCTTAGCAATTTTCAACACTTCGTTTTCTTAATTTAATACATAAAACCCATTATTTAAATGCGCCATACCATAACATACATTGTTCTTATAAAAGAGACAAACCTTATTTCCAACTTGAAAATAAATCCATCCATATCCAAACAAGAAACAGAAATTATGTTCCTGGTAACACTAGTCACATAATAACAGTTATGAAAAACCATAATCATCTCAGTCGGCAATGAGAGGTGGTAATCGCCAATAGCGAACACAGCCAGCCTTGCGCCATTGGAAGCTCGAAGATCCACCTCTCCTATGGAAATATTTCTAAATCTACTTGGTTCCTACATTTGAATATAGATGTGAGCCCCAAAAGCTGTATCTAATACCCAATGTGTAGAAATAGAAAGATTAAACGTGATAACAAACACACCTTTAGTGTCCCCACGCTTCTGGGTGTAGTTCCTCTTCCAGTGGCCTTGCTTGCCACATGCAAAACACACCACCTCCCGTTCCATGCCCTGCCTATGGATCTTCCCCTTCTTAGAGGGATGACGCTCGGGGGCTTCAGACCGTTTATAAGTCTTTGGCCCCTTTTCCTTGTCCTTCATTTTCTTATTCACCATACGGACTGCAGGTTTGTCACGCCCCATGTCCTTATCAACCGGGAGAATCATGGTTAGATGTTCTGATAGACTCTTCTCATTATTTCTCATGTTTTAGTTGACAATAAATCTTGGGAAGGTCTTGGCCAGTGATAATAGGATGAGATCTGTACGCAACTCATCCAGGAATTTAATCCCTAAGATGTCTAGTCATTAAATGTAGCCAATAAGCTTGGCTACATGAGGCCCAGCTGGTAAATACTCTCCAAGATTATTTGTAAACAAAGCGTTGGAGATCTCATATCTTTCTTGTCTCACCTTCTCTTGGTAGAGATCCCTAAGGTGAGACATCATGCTATACACGTCCATGTTTTCATGTTGCTTCATAAGCTCATTAGACATCGCCGATAGCATGAAACCTTGGACATCTGTGGCATCATCCATATATTTCGCATAGAGAGATATTTCCTCATCACTAGCCTCTTTCACAAGAACAATAGGAACATGCTCTTCCAGCACATACAGTTTCCTTTCATGGTGAAGGATGACACATAAACGCCTCTGCCACTCTTGGAAATTGGTGCCGGTGAGAAGGGTTTCCTTCTCGATTATGGTTCGCAATGATATGTTTGAAGTCATATTCTTTCGGTTTCTACAAATTAAGATGAGAAAAGGTTTAGTACTTTATTACAAAAACTGAGAGAAATAAATAAATCAATACTTATTATTCTCCGACTATTTTATCGAAATTCAATAGCCCTCACCATTGAATTTGGAATATTCTGTTTCCTAAATATTCTAGAGGTAAGGATCCAAATTACCCTTCACATTACCCCAACTAGTGTTTTTCAAGAAACTTTAAGGGTTTTTGGTAGGCATTCCAAATTCCAACTGCATTAACTTGAAGCTCCTTGATCCACTGAGTAGACTCCCTAATCCTAAAATCCTTTTATTTTGGATTTCCTCAACCTTTACCTCTTGGCCACACCACGTCCTACTGTGGAAGTCAACCCTTGATGCGAACCAAGTAAAGTCAACCAAAAACCATGAATTAGAATTCCCCGATAATTAAAAGCACCCGAACTAGGGTTGGTCGGGCAATTTGAACTATGGTTCAATTCTAACCAAGATTATGGAAGGCTATAGTGAATTAATATTTCTTTTAGGGATTTTATCCTTATACATAATTTTCCATTTTATTATCTTTTATTAAATGATACTTAATATTAAGTGGGATATATTTAAGTGATTAACCATATCTAAGATAATATTTACGCATAAGCCGGTCTTATTTTAGTTCCATCTTGCATGATTGTTAAATTTATTAATTGTGTGATCATGACAACATGCCCACAATAAATATAAACCATGAAACTGATAGAAATAAAATAAATGGTATGATCATGAAAATTTTCTATTGGTTATTTTGTCTAGCAGTTGATAAAATAACCCAAGACCAAGGGGAGAAAACACCTTGAACCTTTTGGGTTTGTGTTTACATCTTTCCACCTGTCCACTTGGTATCTCCTTGGATTGGTTTCACCTTGGCTCCTGAGTTGAGCCGCCTCCACTAGCTTGGGATGTCCATCCATTACATATACATTTATCTCACACGTAGGTGAGGGGTAAAAAGGGGTTTTTACATAAAAGAATCATTGGGTGCGCAAGCCCTACATATTAATGAGAGGAAGGCTCGCATGCCAACAAATTTAATTTAAATAAATAAATTAAAAGAAACCATTCACATACAAAGGTCTTTGTCTAGCTCATGATCATCCATACTTGAAACGATATTTATGCATAAATAAAACTAGAATTCAATTATTTAATAGTTCTTGTTTAAGATAAATCATGCTCGAATAAATTAATTATCTTTAATTAATCTATCGTTTTATCTTAAACCCTTTTTTGAATTTCCTTTAGATTCTCATCCATCATAATTTTAAATGTTACTGCATTACTCACTAATAAATATATTATTTCTCCCAAAATATATTCTCTCGAATAACTAGTGTCGAAATAAAAGCGATCATGAATCCTTGAATAATTATTAAACCACAGCCGGGAATAATATTTATTCAACTTTTTAAGTTAATATTTAACTAAGATACATGGACACACTTAGTGTGTGACTCTCTAGGCCTCTTTCTCAGTGGCATTGGGCGGAGCCTGCCTAAAGTATAAGGTTAGCATCTAGCAACACGCCAAGGCACCCATAGAGAAATAAGTTAATTCCGCAATGACGTGTCACCTCCTATGAACGTTTACCATGTAATATAATCCATTTGTTATGATATCTCGAATCAAATGGGTTGCATGCTAGTGCCATCAACCCATGTGCTCGATTATTCTTTCTTTGACTTTCCATAATTGAACTCGTCCATACCTTACCAAGGACATGGATTTATTTAGGATATATCAATTCCATCAAAGGGCCTGCGATATTTATTTCTTTTATGGAATATAAGGGAAAAATCCTTTCTCACATTATCTATTAATGCAGTATTACTCGTGACGCACCCAACGTATCCTACCTTACTGCGAATAGTGTGTCGTCACAGTTTTCGTCAATACATCTAAGTGCGTGAGTTGTAACACCCATTAATAATAATCATAAAGTCTAAGGACCAATACACACATCCGTAGAAAGGAACATCCAATGACACTATGAAATGTGGATTTCCTACTGGAAGGTCTTATTCTCATAATACCCTCCTTAATATTACCAAGGGCACACACCATGGGAAGGTGCCTCAAATTTTTATGAGTCCTCACCTCTAATGGCCTGTATTATTTGTGTCCCTTAAATAACATCATCCGTCCATAGAACATATATTCAAGAATTGTGTTATGGAACTTCTGGGTTCTCATCATAGAAGGGATCCGCTCTGACCCTTTAATGCAACAGCTATCCTTGGGATATTATCACATGCATTGTCACGCAGAAGAACAATCAAGATGTGATAAGGTGTTTATTTAGTGAATAAAGTACAAAGTAGTTGGTTCTAGGACACCAACTCCATCAATAAGTGTACCTGGTCAGTAAAAAATTGACACTTATATAGCTTGGCATATAGCTGAATCTCTCTCAGTGTACTCAAGATGATGTCAAGATGTTGGGCATGATCATATTGAGTCTTTATAACAACATTGTTCTTTATTACACACTAAAACATGATTTATTACATAAAATTCACTTGATACAACATATTAGATCAAGAGGTATAGTGTCTTTGGGGATTAGGATCATTAAATAACAACTTAAAACATGAAAAACAACATATTTATTGAAAACTTCCTTTACATGACCCCTACATTCCCTCGTACATAGCATTGCATGGGATAACCTAAGGACATGCATAAGAAAAGGGTGAGATATAAATCCTAGTAAGGGAATAAACATGGAATAACATTATGAGAACAATAAATGTTATATAATATGCATATTAATGGAGAATAATAGATACATGGACATGAAGGCCCAATAAAGCATGAAAATCATAACATGGAAATGTGGAAACAACCCTTAACATGGAATTTAGCATGATCCAAGGCTCATTGCACATGGAGCATGAGTAAAAAATCATTTCACATGAAGCATGAGTAAAACCTTATTTCAATTGAATTATAATGATTCAACACTCATTTCATATGATGTATCATGATACTATACTTTACCCTACGCATTGTAGCGCTATCAAGGAACACCCTTCTTAAACATTTCATTTCATGCATAAGTGTGCCACATGAATCATATAACATGGAATAAATCAACATCATAAGTTATTCAATGATTAATTAATGTGGAATAAATACATGGAATTACCAATAAATATGTATATGTGCATAAAGTAGAATTCCCTTGATAGAGACATGGGTATGGTATTCACTACACAATGATCATGGCTAGAAAAAATGCGGATCAAATTTGGTAGCATAACGGCGTGACATAAGGATTCATGAAAATGGTTGATGAGAGTGAAATGAGAGTTTCATCATATGTAAATGAAATTGACAGTAAGGGGGTCATATAGATACATTTCCCAACAAACATAATGGAATTTAGATGCATAATACAAAATAATTACTTGGATATAAAAGAGGATAGAGAAACCCCTCACAGAATTTCATCGTGGTAACAGGTGTACATGGGAGACATTAATTAGAGATAAAGGGGTATCCCATCATCCAAAAATAAATAGGGACGTATGAGGAAGGTTATAAATCATACCCCAACATTTTTAATTTAAAAAAAGGGCATAACAACTTAAAGAAAATTGGACAAAAATGTGAAAGGAAGAAATCCCTTACTTGGAAGTGTGATCCTAAAAGCTTAGGAGAGGCTTGAGAGAGGCTTCTTGGAAGCTTGGGGAACCTTGGAAGGATTATATAGAGAGGAGGGAAGAGGTTCGATGAAATCCAAAGGCTTTTAGTGAAGAGGAAGTGGGAGCTTGGGTGGGTTCATATAGGAAAGGAGAGGGTATTTTTAATATTTAGCTTTGGGAAACCTCACATTAAAATAATCAAAACCACAAACTAGCCCATGTTTTTTGCCAATGGTTTTTTCCAAAGGGGAGTGGAAAACAATATTTTATATGTCCAATGGCCTAAATTATTAAAATAATAGGGTTTCTTATGTAAATGTGAGTCACACTCTCAAGGAAAACAATTTAAAAAGACAAAATGTTTTATAAATCTTTGAGGGTCCACTAAGGATTTGTAAAATAAATAAAATAAATCTAAAATCACATTATTTTAAGGATAATATATATATTTTACGAACCTATCATTTATAGTATTTTATTCCCTCACCATTGGGTCATTATGAGGTCATAAAACACATTATATATTTAAACGGTATTTAAATTTTTACCCAAAAATTCGTCTGTCTCAGAAAATTATGAAAAAATCACTGTTTGATAATTTAAAAATCTTGATTCCAAAAATAATATTCATTTTATCTAAATAATTATCTAAATATGTTAATTTTAACTTTTAAAATAAAAACTTACATTTATCGAATATTCATGGGGTTTGACAAAAACAGCTTTCAAACCTTAATAAAAATTACCAATGCACTCATAAAACTATACAATATTTATATATAATAAAAATTAATTTACTAATAATAATAATATTTTATTAAAATATTATTTAATTAAAAAATTTGTTGATTTATCAAAACAAATTCCTTAGTTGAAAATTAACTAATAATATTATTTACGCTTTAAAACCTATTTACAAAGTAACAATAATAAAAAGAATGTATGTTATCTATAAAATAATAATGTACATAATTGAAGTACTGGGGTATTGTTATATAACCCCTTAAAATACTTTCACAAGACTTTAGGGTAAGGTGCGCGATGGTGAAAATCTTTTGGGGTAGCTCAGATAACATTGCTCGAGTGGTAATCTCTGTCAACTTTCACTTCTCTCATAGGCAGTTCCGCTTGAGCATAAGGTATTCAAGATCAACTTGGGCTTGGTCAAGAGAGAATCTCAATGATTCCACATTCTTTCTGAGCTCCATCAATTGGGCTTCGTATGGGGAAAGTATATTGGATGAGTCCATCGCATCCTTTGTCTGAGTAAATTTTATTTGTTACATCCCTATATTTATACTAATCATGTGATCACTGTTCAATGACTATATAATCAACGGGAAAAATTCATAATGGTATTTTAAAAATCCAGAAACATAAAACTAATGAATTTCACATTTTATATAACCATAATAATCCATTTAATTATATCAAGAGGAATTTTCATTAATAAAATTTTTGGTCGTTACAATCTTCCCCCCTTAAAAAATTTCTCCCTCGAAATTTCCTTTTACCACACTAAAACAGATATAGGTAAATCTACCTCATCACTTATTCTGAGTCACACGTTCCTTCTTCAAAATTTTGGTGTTTCCACAACACCTTGACAAGGGGCATTGTCTTATTTCGTATAACTTTTTCTCTATGATATAAGATCTTCACTGGTTGCTCCTCATAAGAAAGATCATCCTCTAGCTATACTACATCTGAAGAGAGTACATGTGAAGGGTCTGATATGTAGTACTTTAAGAGGGATACATGAAATACATCAGGTATATTTTCCATGATAGGTGGAAGTGCTATTCAATAGGCCACAACCCCAACACGATCAATGATCGCAAAGGGGACGATGTACCTAGGAATTAACATCCATTTCTTTCCAAACATCATGACATTATTCCATAAAGATATGTGTAGAAATAACATGTCTCCAAATTTAAACTCAAGGTCTTGTCGACAGTTATCTACATAACTCTTCTATCAACTCTAGGATGCCTTGATATTTGGTTGAAGGGTTTTCAAATTCTCCACCATTTATTCAACCATTTTTGGTTCTAACAGCTTACACTCACCGACATCAACCCAACATCCTGATGTTCTACACCTCTTCCCATACATGGATTCATAAGGTTCCATTCAGATGCTCAAGTGGAAACTATTATTATAGGATAATTCAACCAGAGGAAGATGTTGATTCCAACCTCCTTTAAATTCTACTGAACATGATCTTAACATATCTTCTAGTGTCTGAATAGTTCGCTCATATTGGCCATCAGTTTAAGGATGATAGGCCGTACTGAACTTCAGTTCCGTATCTAGAGCATGTTGAGGACTCTTCCAAAACATAGAGGTGAATCTTGGATCTCTATCAGATACAATAGATAGTGGTACTCCCTGAATCCTTACCACTTCCGTGATGTATATCAGTGCCAGTTGATCCAATGAGAAATACTCTTGAATTTCAATGAAGTGTGAAAACTTTATAATATGATCTACAACAACCCATATTTCATTGTTTCCTTTAGATGTATTCAGAAGTCCGGTGACAAAGTCTATGGTGATGTTCTCCCATTTCCATGCTGGTATGGGAAATGGTGGCATCATCCCCTTATACTTCTGACTCTCTTCCTTCACTTGCTGACACACCAGGCACTTCGATGTATACTCAATGATATCCTTCTTCATATTATCCCACAAATAATTCTATCAAAGATCTCGATACATCTTTTTGTTTCCTGGGTAAATAGAGAAATTTGAACTATTTTCATCATCCAAATGTTCTTTCTTGAGTTACGGATTTCATGGAACACATAATATTTTCCCAAATCTCACAATTACTTCTTCATTAACATTAAACTCTGAGGATTTCCCTTTTTTGATAGCTTCCACTTTCTTCTAAATTCACATATCATCCTTTTTAGCATCCTTTAACCATTCCAAAAGAGACGGTTGAGAAATCATTTGGGAAAGGATTGATGATGATACCTTAATTATGATTCCCATGTCCATCTTCATCAAATCTAAGAATATTGGATCCTTTTAAATTCTCATCAATGATAGAATCATTGGGTCCTTTATTCTTAGAGCATCTTCCACCCTGTTCGCTTTCCTAGGGTGGTAATGGATTGATCAGTCATAGACTTTAATTAGCTTCAACCATCTTCATTGGCGCATGTTCAACTCTTTTTGTGTGAATATATACTTGAGTCTTTTTTGGTCTGTATATATTTCACCTTCTTCTGAAGAGATAATGCCACAAAATTTTTAAAGTGGACATCAATGCAGCCAACTCTAGATCATGTGTTGGATAATTATACTCATGAAATTAAAATTTCCTTGATGCATAAGCAATGACTTTGTCATTTCTCATCAACACACAACCCAATCCCTTCTTCAATGCATCACTAAATACCACAAAACGTTCTCCACTTGTGGATAAAGTGAGCACGAGCACAGTGATAAGCTTCCTTTTTAACTCCTTGAATCTTTCTTCATATTCATCACTCCAAGAAAACTTTAATCCCTTCCATGTTAGCTTGGTAAGAGGGTTGGACAATCGTGATAAGTTTTTCACAAATAGTTGATAATATCAGGCTAACCCCAAGAAGCTACATATATCTGTTACTGATATTGGACTCGACCATCCCTATATTGTAGTTTTCTTGGAGGGATCCACAGATATCCCATTGATTTTGATGATATGGCCCAAGAATGAGACCTCCTTCAACCAAAACTCACACTTGCTGTTCTTGGCATATAGCTTCTCCTTTAACAAGGTCTCTAGTACAGTTCTTAGATGCTCCTCATGATCCTCCTTGGTTTTGTAGTATATTATAATATCATCTATAAATACAACCAAAAAATTATCAAGGTAATCTCTAAAGACTCTATTCATTAAGTCCATGAAGATTGCTGGAGCATTAGTGAGTCTGAAAGGCGTTACTTTGAATTAATAGTGTCCGTACCATGTACGAAAAGTAGTCTTGGGGATATCTTCCTTATTCAACCTTACTTGATAATATCCCAACCACAAATCTACCTTTGAGAAGTATTGTCCTCCATGTAGTTGATCGAACAAGTCATCAATTCATGGGAGAGGATACTTGTTCTTTATTGTGATTTTATTAAGTTCCCGATAATCGATGCAAAGGCACATTGACCCATCCTTCTTCTTGATGAAGAGGACTGGTGCAACCCCTAGTGAAGCACTTGGTCGTATAAAACATTTATCCAAATTCTCTTGTAGTTGTTTATTTAGCTCCTTATGCTCGAAAAAAACCATTCTATATGGGGTCTTGGATATTGGAAATGCTCGAGGTATAATATCAATTGAGAATTCAACATCTCTTCTAGGAGGAAGACCAAAAAATTCCTTAGGAAACACTTCAGTGAATTCCCTCACATTAGGCATGTCTTCAAGGGCGGTTGCATCCTTAGACTCAACCATCTGATCCATATACACGTGCTCATAGGTTAGTAATTTCCATGATTGAGATGATGGAGCTAAAGAAGATTCATCTTCCTCCTTGCACCTGTACATAATCAGGGGTCGATTCTCCACATGGAGAGTGATTTCCCTCTCATGGAAATTTATGTTGGCTCTATATAGGGAAAGCCAATAAATACCAAGAATTGTATAAAATTACACCAGAGGTAGTATGATGAGGTTTCTTGAGAAGTTAAATCCACCTATTACGATAGGGGATAAGTTATATTTATGGGATGCAATGATTTCCCCATTTTCCGTACTCCCTGACATCATTACTTCCTTGATTTGTGGTGGTGTTGGGATTGTTATACTAAAATTTCAAGATATAAAAGAATGCGTATAACCTAAATCAAAAAGTATGTTTGCTGTTATTGAATAAATAACTAGCATACATGTCACCACTTCTTTGTCGGGGTTCAATTCAGCGGTAGTGATGGAAAAAGCTCTCCCTTGCTACCTTGGGGGTGGTAGGATGCCTTTGAAAAATCTTGGCTTAGGGAACTGATTTGTAAGATGCCCTGGTTCTTTGCAGTTGAAGCAATGAAAAATGCGTTGAGAGTAGAACGGAGCATTCCTCTCCTCTGTCGTAGCCGTTGATTTTTCTTGTCGACAGTTAATGGCTAAGTGACCCTCTCTTCAACACCTCAAGCATTTCCTCGCCCCCTTCAAGAAATTTACGGGGTGCTTATTTTCCCACCTTTGGAAAGTGGGGTACTATATTTTTTTATCACCATTGGATTTATCCATCACACCACCCTAATTGAATTCCACATTTTTCTTCTTACCCCCATGATACCCCTGAGGTTCGCTGATCTCCATTTCAACTTTGAGGGCACATCAGACAATTTCCTCATAGCTGTTGAAGTCGCGGATCACCAGGGTTTCCGTGGGCTAGGTTTCAGCCCACCAAAGAAGTATTCAACCTTGTATTTGGGGGTAATGAAAAAAATATGAAAGTGTATCGTGCAAGTCTTGTAATGTTTTCCATGTCAGCTCTGATAGATTCTTCATCTTTTTTCTTGAGGGCAAGGAAGTCCCTTCCCATCTTAAGCCGAACGGTGCATGGAAAATATTTATCAACAAATATCTTCCAGAAATCCTTCCATTCCAATGCCTCAATCTCCTCCTCAAGCTTCATATTTTTGATCAATGTCCACCAATGATCGGCTTCACCCTCCATACGATAAGCATCCAGAAGAACCTTCTCTTTTTCGAAACATTAAAGGATGGAGAAGATATTTTCAATGGAGTTGATCCATTGTTCAATGATTGAGGGATCAGATTATCCATTAAAAGTAGGAGTCCTTTGTCTTACGAAGCTCTTGATAACAACATGTTCTTTCTTAGGGGTGGTTGAACGTTCCTCTTGACTAATGTTTCTATTCAAATCTTGAGTTAACTGAGATAGAATCATGAAAAAGTTTTTGATTCCTGCTCCCATCGGATTAAAGATCTCATTAGCAAAGTCATCACATTGATCCTCACATAAGTTGTTAGCCCGAGTCCTCCTATTACCATCCATTGGCTGGAATAAAAAGGAATGTTAGGGAAAACACATAAAGGGAAATCCAGGGACAAAACTGATGACTTATAAATATCTTTTATTTCCTTAACTTATGAATCTATAGGCTTCAATCTATGTTATTCAACATATATTCTTAGGGGATTTTTTTAATTCCCTTAATAATAGTTCATACCGTGCTTGTGAATTTACCAATTCATATCTATCGAGAGTGTCGTAACCCAGAGTGTAGCAAGGCCCATTGTTGTGTACCAGGATACCCCGGGTCAAGCCCGAAACTCCTTGTCGTGGTTTTCACCCCTAGGTACAATTGTGCCAGAGCCGCCTCTACCTGCTCGTATCCAGACAGGGATGTATTTGCTTGATAAACCACTTAATAAATACTCACAAAAATGTAGGAATGTTTTTATTATTCTTAGTCTTATCCCTAAGGATTTCACTTTAGTTTTCTAATCCTAATCCCAAAAATAATTAAACAAATCCTTTGATACCAACTATAACAACCATGTTCTTTATTACACACTAAAACATGATTTATTACATAAACTTCACTTGATACAACATAGAATATCTAGAGATCTAGTGTATTTTGGGATTAGGACCATCAAATAACAACTTAAAACATGAAATAAAACATCTTTATTGAAAACATCCTTTACATGAGGACTACATTCTCTCCTACTTAGCATTGCATGGGATAACTTAAGAACATGCATAAGAAAAGGGTGATCTATAAAGCCCAGTAAAGGAATAAACATGGAATAAAATGAGAAATAAAATACATGTCAGACAATAGGCATATAAATGGATCATAAGAGAAACATGAACATAAAGTCATGATAAATCATGATAATCCTAACATGGAAATGTGGCAACAACATTTAACATGGAATTTTGCACAAGCCAATGCTCATTACACATGAAGCATGAGTGAAGCCTCATTAAACATGAAGCATGAGTAAACATTCATTGAACTTGAATTAACATGATTCAATACTAATTGCACATGATATATCATTATTCTATACTTTACCCAATTCATTGGAGCGCTATTAGGGTGCACCCTACTTAAACATTTCATTTCATGCATAAGTGTGCCACATGGATCATATAACATGGAATCAATCAAAATCAAAAGTTATTCTACTATTAAGTGTTGTGAAATAAAAACATTAAAGTACCAATTAATATGTATATGTGCATAAAGGTGAATACCCTTTATAGATACATGGGCATGCTATTGACTACACAATGACCATGGCTTGGAAAAAATGAGCTGCAATTTTGGGAGCATAACGGCATGCCATAAGGATTCATGAAAATGGTTGATGAGAGGGAAATGGGTGTTTCATCATATTTACATGAAATGGAATGTAACGGGGTCATATAGATACATGTAACAACAAATGTAGTGGAATTTATATGCATAATACAAAAGAATTATTTGGATGTAAAAGAGGAGAGAGAAATCCCTCACAGAATTTCGGCATGGTAACGAGTGTACATGGGAGGCATTAATGAGAGAGAAAGGGGTCTTCCATAATCCAAAAATAAATAGGGCATTATGGGTAAGGTGAAAAATCATACCCCAACATTTGTAATTGAACGGAATGGCATAAAAATTTAATGAAAATTGTACAAAAATGAGAAAGGAAGAAATCCCTTACTTGGAAGTGTGATACCAAAAGATTGGGAGAGGATTGAGAGAGGCTTCTTGGGTTCTTGGGGAACCTTGGGAGGATTATATAGAGATGAGGGAAGAGGTTGGACTAATTACAAGGCTTTTATTGTAGAAGAATTGGGAGCTTGAGTGGTTTTATATAGGAAAGGAGAGGGAATTCTGAATTATTTTGGTTTGGGACACCTCACATTAAACTAATGAAAACCACAAACCAGCCCATGGTTTTTGCCCACGGTTTTTTCCAAAGGGGAGTGGAAAACAATATTTTATAATTCCAATGGCCGAAAATTATAAAATAATAGGGTTGCCTATGTGGAAGTGAGTCACACTCTCAAGAAAAAAAGTTAAAAAAGACAAAATGTTTTATATGTCTCAGAGGGTCCACTAAGGCTTTGTAAAATAAATCAAATAAATTTAAAATCACATTATTTTAAGGATAAAACATATATTTTCTGAAAATATCTTTTTTAGTATTTTATTACATAACCATTGAGTCATTATTATGTCATAATACACATTATACATTTAAACGGTATTTAATTTTTTACCCAAAAATTCGATTGTCTCAGAAAATTATGATAAATTCACTGTTTGATAATTTTTCCATCATGATTCCAAAAATAATATTCATATTATCTAAATAATTATCTAAATATGTGAATTTTAACTCCTAAAATAAAAACAGACATTTATCAAAAATTCATGGGTTTTGACAAAAACAGCTTTCAAACCTTAATAAAAATTACAATTGCATTCATAAAATTATTCGATAGTTTATATTTAATAAAAAGTATTTTAATAATAATAATTATATTTTTTAAAAATATTATTTAATTCAAAAATCCATTAATTTATCAAAATATATTAATTAGTTGAAAATTATCTAAAAATACTATTTGTGCATTAAAAACTATTTACAAAGTAACAATAATAAAAAGAATGTATATTCTCTATACAAGAATAATATACATAATCATAGTACTAGGGTATTGTTACATAACCCCTTAAAACCCCCTCATAAGACCTTTGGGTAAGGTTCACGATGGTGACAGGCTCTTTGGGTGGCTTAGATAACATTGCTCAAGTGGTAATCTCTATCAACTTCAACTTCTCTTGTAGTCGTTTCTGCTCGAGCTCAACGTATTCAAGCTTGGATTGGGCTAGGTCAAGAGAAAAGACCAATGATGCCACCTCCTTTTCGAGCTCTGATAAGTGGTCTTCATATAGGGCATGTATACTGGATGAGGTCATCACTTCCTTAGTCTGAGTAAATTGGATTTGTTAAAGCCCAATATTTATATTAATCATGTGATCACTGTTCAATGGGTATATTAGCAACAGTCAAAATTCTTAACAGTATTTTAAAAATCAAGAAACATAAAACCAATGAAGTTCACATTTTATATAACAATAATAATATATTTAATTAGATAAATAGTAATTTTCATTAATAAATGTTCAGTTCATTACAGTCTTGGAGTACACCAATATGTAATTCACAACCACAAATACTAAATGATCCAGATATGGGGGGAAGATTCTATTCATCAAGGCCATAAACATTTTCGATGCATTCTTTAACCTTAACAGTATCACGAAGAGCTCATATAGGCCATACATGCTTCTGAAACCAGTCCACGGTATATCAAAAGTTAAAAATATAAACTTATGATACCCTGATCTCAAGTAGATCATGGAGAAAACACAAGCTCTTCTCAAATAGTCAAAAATTACATTGATTTTCCAAATATGATACTGGTTCTCTACTATCATCCCATTCATCTTCCAGTGATCCATACATAAGTGTAAGGGTTTATCACACTTATTTGAAAACAAAACAAAGAAACCCCAAGTAAATGTACTTGGTCAGATAAAACCCTTATCCATTAACTCTTACAATTATGTCTTAAGAACTTGAATCTTTGTGAATTCTATTCTATATGGTGTAATTAAAAACAAGATCAACCCCTAGAATGAGATAAATCGTAAACTCCACGTCTCTCTCAGGTGGAGGCCCTGAGAAGACCTAAGGAAACCCATCCTAGAACCTATTCACTATATGTCAAAATAAATCCTACATTATAACTTTTTCATTCAACAACATACTAGAAATTTACGCGGTGAGCTCCCCCAGTTACTGATGAACTAGCCCCACATGACCCGCCTTGATATCCCAATCTCCACGGTGAATATAATTTTCACCGTTTTGAGATGTAATATTCACTCTCCTTCAGTTAAAATCAATGTGGGATTAGTGTTATACTAACTAGTCTATACCCATAATTAGGCCAAAGCCTAATATGTCAATGATGTAAAGATCCAAACTCAAATGATACTCCCCAACCTAGAGAGAAAAACCCTTGCACAAAGAGATGTCTCTCAACCATACTTCCAAAGACGTATCTATCATCATAACCCCAATCAAAAAATCCACTGCTAGGATCAAACCATTCCAAAGTTTTGCAGATATGGAATGAGAGAATCCAGTATCAAATAAAGCACTAGATAGTATAAAATATACAAGAATAATACCTCTAACTATCAATAGTCTAACCTTTCTATCCATAAGTGTAGGCTAAACTATATGTAACTATAATTCCCCTCTTCCTTGTGTTTCACCATGAGTCCCCTATGATGCACCACATTATTGATACAAGTGATATTTCCTAGAAGCACCTCATCCACTGCCCCAACCATCATAACCAATATAACGCTAGTTTCCAAAGTGATATGGGGTTGAAGACCCCCTTCCATCTCTCTAATTCTAGCTATCTCATCCATCACTACCCATCTATCATGGGTTCCTGCATAACCTATATAGATGTCCCATCATGTCGTAAGCTCGAAACTCTACCAATGATCGGGGGAGTTGTCTATGAAAGTGACTCGGCCTACCACATTGGTGAAAGATCACTTGAGTACGATCCTGAGTAACAGATCCTTCCCCCTGGACACTCTTCTTTACACTATTCTGGTCAATATTCTTATAATAACACTTCATTTTCAAGGAATTCATACCTCCAGACTGTCCATAAAAACAACTTGTTCTCCAACTAAAATCCTCAATTAGGTTCCCTCTAGAAATGATATCATAATTCACCACTTTAGAAAACTTTTTCAGTAGAAATATATTAACCCATGACTTAATTTCACAGTTAAGTCCATCCAAAAATAGTTTCACCAACATATCCTCATATCCCCCTAATGCTAGTGAAAAGTTCTTAAGATCCATAAAGCGACCAACATAGTTCATAACATACATACACCCCTGATTCAACTTCATAAACTCAACTGCTCTCTCCTGGATAATCAAATAATTTTATAAGTGTTCCAAGAATATCCTATGAAATTCCATTCACTCCATATTATCCAAATCTCCTTATCTAGTCTGGATGTTCCACCAAATCTTTTCTTGACCAAAAATATTTATGCATAAAATTTGACTCTCTTTCTAGATAGAGACTCCAAGTGGTTAATTTTCATCTGGATAAACTCAATCTGGAACTGAAATTCCTCTGGTCGACACTCTCTGGTAAACATCAGAGGGTGTTGCAACTGAAACTCCCTTGTCCGTTCTGAAAAACTCTTCACAACCCTCCCTATATTTCTTTTAATAAACTAATTGAAGTTGGTCAAGTTCTCACAAATATTCTCTCTGGATTCCTCAACTGGAAGTATTGGAGTCTCTGGTTCTTGTACTTTAGAAATATTTCTAGCCATGTCCTCCTATCATTCTACCAATAAACATAATTTTGGAAGAATATCTCTATAATTCCAAACACACATATTAGGACACATAACACAACATTAACACATTTAACAAGATGTATTCATAATAATCCTTAACAAGTCATCCCCCTTTTTCCTCCACATGATCAACAATGAGGCACTATCACTACCCTAAACTATCCTACATTTGAGTCATGGTTAATAAAGGGTAAACACATTCTCATTTTCATGTTTTTTATTGGACACCCAATTAATCACATTTTACAACATTTCACAACTTTCAATTGTATATTAGGCACCATTTTCAGTTCAATTACACTTGAATGAAAAAACATTTGGATTTCCAAAACTTACCCAAAACCTTTTTTTTGTGTGCATAAAAATGATGTATGTCACAATAATTATTAATGGAATAGAATTATTATTGCATACTCAACATTTGTGCCATATCGGGCCATGATTCAAATATCAAAAAATCTCAGAAACAATAATCACATCACACAACAAGTGCATCACCCAAAGTAAAATAACATCTAGACATAATACCAAACACCAATAACAATAATCCCACACTAGGTACTTGTGTTTTTTTTCTTGTACATGGGTTAGATATTCCCATAAATGAGCTCACATACATGGAATGACTCTTCCCACTCTTCTATAAACATTTCCCAAATAGAAAGACAGAAGAAAAGAAAAGAAAACTCTTATGATACCACTTTATAACATCCTGACCTAAATACCACACACTGATTCCCTAAGTCGGTCGATTACGTGATGTCAAACACACATCCACTTATGCAAGAGGCTGTTTAATAGAAGCAAGGGTCTATTATTTATAACATGGGAAGAATATTCCCTCTTTACCAAAGTAGAATAATAGTTGAAATAACCCTGCAATAACCAAATGAAAATAACCAATAACTAGTATATTGTCATAACCAAAATAGACCAGTAATACATGATGAATTTGAATAAAGGAAAATATAAAAAACTTGAATAATAGATATGTTGGGATAAATAAGTGTCATGTAAAAAAATATTAACCCAAAATAAGGACATTGATACATCCCCCTAGTGGGTCCCAATAATAATTGTGGTTCTCTCATCCATGCTCTCTCGCAACTCTATTATCTTACATAGGGATCTTGCCCTTATCCTGTTATGTAAACATGAAGTCTATTTTGGCATCGATCAAGAAGCCTGACTAAGAAGTGATTACAACTCAGTAGGCCACCACCAACAAATTCTAAAAAAATATCCATTCAATAATAGTGTATACATTTTTTTAAAGAATAAAATACAATTAATAAAGTAAAAAAATTTACATATATTCAATTATTATTTATTTAACCACATAAACCCTTGGGTTATTGAGAACACCCGAACCTTAAATACCTACATTGGACCATTTCAGATTCTAAACCATAACAAATATTCAATTAAAAAATTATTATAACACACATGCTTTCATTATCCATTTCATTTCAATTTAATATCATGACCACTTGGAACCATGGTCCAATTCCAGCATTTTGGGAATAAAATGCCATGTCTATCACACCATGAATATTTGGGGCATTAGTTCATGTCCAACACTCATATATCAGTAAATCACATATGGGTATTATGAGCATCAATCCATGTCCCACAATTTTATATCAATCAATCACACATATATCACATATATCACATTCAAAAAGGTTAATCAACATTAACCCTCTTATCACAATTCACATCACGGTATACCATTTCAACTATCAAAATTAATCATGTTTCAACACTTAGATCACTTGGAATAATATGAGAAATTCACTATTTAACCATTTTTAATATTTAAATCGTATGACCCATTAACCCATTCAGGTTAAGAAAACCATCTTATAATTCTCATTATCAATTAATTCATAATCACATTAATTTACCAATTATGAAAACCCAATATCCCATCAATTACATAATCAAAATATTCCATTCACTAGAATAAAAAAGATGTTACCGACCACCAAAATCCGTCACTAAATGCCTATAGTGGCCACTCAGTGTCTGTTAAATGGTGGATTCTTTAGGTTTGTGGTTGTTTCCTATAGAGTCCATAATTTGGAAGAACCTATAGACCAAGTCAGGGTCACCTATAGTTACTACCAAACAGTGGTCTCTATAGACCATCTTAGGATAGTCTATAAAGACCTCCCTTTGAAATCCTCTAGGACCACCTCTAATTATTGTCATTTGGCTTTTTCTATAGAACACCTCAGCATAATCTTTTGTGACCGCCAAATGAAATTTGCAATAGGTACATCATCTAATAAACAAAAAAACTATATAGAACCCACTATATATTTTTTTTTTAAAATGTACAACTACAATACATACAAAAAATATTTAAAAAATACAATAAATATTTCCAAATTATGTAAAACAACGGGACCATAAATCTCTTTGTCTCAACATCATCCAAGATCGAAACCCCACATAAAATAAAACCGAATGAAAAAAGTTAATAAAATAATTAGTATAGTAAAAAATATTAAAAATAATAATCAAAATCCAATAATATATTTCTATTAAAACTTAGTACAACATACTGATGTTATTTTATTTTGAAAATATATTAATAATTTATAATCATTTTTTTAAAATTAAAACTGCTTATTCTATTGTTCTGGACAAACTACACATCTAATTGATGTTTCTTCTACTCATACACATCATGAATACTTATAAAATGGTTTTCTTACTGTATCAAGTCATTCTGAGGTTCTTTCTACTATGTATGACTGTTAGACACACATTTTGGTGTTTTATAACACGAAAAGTGTGTTTTTTGTCAAAACAAATAAGAGAAACATTAACATCTACATGAACAATTCACAATCCCCTATATGTTTGTTATCGTCTGATTTCACAGCATTCAGAGGTTGTTCGACTATTTTTGACCCCCTCGGTGCGTTTTTAAAGGGCGTCAAACCGTAAAAAATCATATATTCATTAGTTCAAGGAAAAATTTGTGTATGATTGACATGTTGTCTCCTCGTACACATCACCAAAAATTATAATATGATTTTTATATGATTTAAATTAATCCTAAGGTCATTTGTATGGATCTAACCATTAAACATGTGTTTGTTTTTTATAAAACTGAATGTTCATTTTGAGTCCTCTTAGGAAAACTCCAGCTCATATTGATGTTCCATCTACTTGAACATTTCAAAACTCATTATACTTATGTTTTACTCTAGTTTCATGACCTTCATATTTCATTAAGTTTGTTTAGACCCCCATAACACCTTTTTAAGTGGCATCAGTCCTATAAAAACTGTTTATTCTATCCTTCTTAATAGAATGCACATCCGATTGATGTTCTTCCTACTTTTAAATTTCAAGAATATTAATAATATTGTTTCTCTATGATTTGAAGTCATTATGAACTCGTTTTATATATATCTACCCATTAAACACATGTTTTCATGTTTTTTGACACTAAAAGTGTGTTTCTAGTTATCCCAAAAAACAGGAACCTTTGATTCACATACCGTCTCCTCAAACATTTCACAATTCAATCTATGGTTGTTTCTATCTGATTTCATGACACTCGGAGGTCATTTTCTAGTTTTTACCCACGCATGTTTTTAAAGGTCACCAAACCTTTAAAAAATACATATTCAGTCATTTTGGACAAACCACATTTTTTATTGACGTTCCTTCTCCTATTACATGTAATAAATATTAATAAAAACATATTTCTATGATTTTAAGTCATTTTGATGTTGTTTTCAATGGATTTGACCGTTAAATGAATGTTTTGGTGTTTTATGAGATTAAATGTGTGTTTTTAGTTATCTTAAGAAAACTCCACCTTAGATTGACATTTTCTACTCAACCATTTCACAATTCACTTTACAATAGTTTTTGTCTGATTTCCTTGTATTTGGATTTCATTCAGTAGGTTTTGACCCTCAGACACACCTTTTTAAATAACATCGAACCATTAAAAATCACATTCTCTATCATTCTAAATAGAACACACATCTGATTGGAATTTCTTCTACTCGTACACATCAAAAATAATAATGAGATGATTCCCCTATGATTTCAAGTCATTATGTGGTCATTTTCTATATATCTGAATCTTAAATGCATGTTTTGGTTTTTTACACTAAAAGTGTGTTTTCTTTCATCCTAAAAAAATAGAACCTATTATTGACATTCCATCACCTAGAACATTTCACAATTCACTCTATGGTTTTTTCCATATGATTTTATGGCATTCGTAGGTGGTTTGGCTTGTTTTGTCCTCCCGTGTGTTTCTAAAGGGCATCAGACCTTTAAAAATTCCAGATTCAGTCGTTCTGGAAAAATTTCACATCTGATTGATATTTTGTTTCCTCACACCTATCAAAAATATTATTACGATGGTTATCCTATGATTTCACGTATTTATAATGACTTTTTCTATGGTTCTAACCATTAAATGTGTGTTTGGGTGTTTTATGACACTAAATGTTTGTTTTTGGTCCTCCTATGAAAACACCACCTCATATTGTAATTTTATTTTCTGTAACATTTCAAAATTCACTCTATGGTTATTTTCATCTAATTTGATGGAATATGAATGCCTTTCAGTTGGTTTTGACCCCCAGACACACCTTTTTAAATTACATCAAGCCTATAAAAACTATATATTCTATCATTGTGAATAGATCGCACATCTTCTCGATGTTTCACATGGTATTACACTTCATGAATACAAATACTATGGTTTCTATATGATTTCAAGTCATTCAAAGGTCTTTTTATATATATTTGATTATTAAAATCATGTTTGGTGTTTTTTGAAACTAAAAGTGCATTTTCTATCATCCTAAAAAATGACACCTATTGTAAGAACCCAGGTATTCATTTCTGGTATTTTTTTAATTTTCGGGTTGTTTTTGAGAAAAAGAGGAAATTCTGGAAATTTTTTAAGTACACGCCCTGTGCTTTTTGAGTACATGCCTTTTACTCGGTTACCGCTGGTATCCAGGTGCTGACCGTGTAGTGGCCATGCACATGACCATGTGGGGTGACTTAGAAGCCACCTAAAGTGGAGTATGGAAAAGGCGAGTACACACTGTTTACTTCAAAAGAACACACCGTGTACTTTTTTTCATGAAACACATAGGGGTCGCGTCTAATATCCAAAACACTTCCCTTCATGGTCTTGTTCGACTAAGACCTCCGTACGGCCACAGATCTTCGATGAACCCCCAATCGAGCATCCATCATTCGAATCAAACACCATCGGTTGCATTGGAATCGCATTGGCGAGTTCTCTTTTCTCGTAAAGCCCCATATTATGTTTTCTCCTCTCTTGTGAGATATCGTGGGTTGAATGTTTTAGAGGTTTTTGTAGATTTACCGCATTCTAGGTCGTTCAAAGGGCCGATGCCGAATTATATCGATATCCCAACACCGAGGTAGGTGGTTTGTGCCTTTTTGTTGAAATTCTTTGAGTATTATGTGTAATTTTGACCAATACCCTTGAACGGGGTATTGCATGTTTACCGTTTTACCCCTGTTGATTGTCTACCAGGGTTGATATATTGTAGACTGGTTATCCAAGTAGTTTTGTATGTTTACAATGTCCATATTTCATTTCTATGCTCATTGACCTATACAGGGACGTGATAAACTGGTGTAGTATATTATAAGGGGAATTGACTAAGTGAGATTCCTTAGAGAGTCTTTGAGCACTTTAGGCTATAAGGGGGATTAACCGAGTGAGATCCCTCAGAGAGCCTAGGACCACTTTGGACTATAAAGGGAATTGACTGAGTGATCTTCCTTAGAGATTCCTTTACTACTTTAGACTATAAGGGTAATTGAACGAGTGAGCTTCCTCAGAGATTCTTTGAATTACTTGAACGAACATGGGATATGAGGGGAATTGCCTGAGTGAGCTTCCTCAGAGAGTCCTTGACCTTGGGGCTATAAGGTGAATTAACTATTTGAGATTCTTCAGAGAGTCCTTGACTGCTTTAGACTATAAGGGGAATTGACTGTGTGAGCTTCCTCAGAGAGTCTTGTTTTACTTATGACTATAAGGGGAATTGACTGTGAGTGATTCCTCATAGAGTCTTTATATATATTATTGTGACAGAACCCGAGGGGTTTGACTGACTGTACTTCCCAAAGGGTTTCCTATACTTGTTAGGTAGGACCATAGGGGATAGGCTATGAATACATCCAAAAGGGTTACCTGTTGTGTTTAGCTTCTTATTTAGTTATTTCATGAAATTGAAACTGTGGATTGTTTACTGCTGATTAATTTCCTATTTATTGCTTTCTGTACTTTTATCTTCCATATATTCACTGACTGCTAGACACAGATCTTCAGGTGGTGGGCTACTTGGATTTAGTCTCACACCCTATTTGGGCCATGCTTTTGGGCCCAAACAGATTAAATTGCTGCAAGTATATATAAGGGCAAGAACCCTTCTACTTTAGGTACTTGATTTTTTGTGGAGCCGGAGTTCATGGGACCATGATTAGGCTTGCGATGCTGAGGAGCTATTTATCTGTTTCTTTTGTTCTTTGGTTTAATACTATTTGTATTCAGCATTGTGACTTGTTTGACTATTTTTTCTAGACATATGTATCATGCATCATTTTATATATATGTTCTCTAGTTGTTTATTATTTCAGTCTGCAGCTGTTTACTTTTTTTTGATACATACCACTTCCGCTATCGTATATTTGTTTATCTTTCATTGTGTTACTCTACCAATGTGGGCATAGTTTCTCCACAATCACACCTAAGGCACTCACTACTAATCCGCAGCCTATGGCGTTCGGGGAAATGTGCTAGAGTCCATGTGACCAACCAGGTATAGGGTGCCTCTGGGTGGCTTCCAGAACCGGGACATTACAAAGTGGTATCAAAGGAGTTCTTTTTCTCGCCTTACTGTTTGGATCCATTATCCAGGGATAGGACAGAATAGGTACTTGGTAATAAGCAGTACCTAGTAGTAGCTAACCCGTGTACAGGGAAGATCCAATCTACCTCATTTAATGCAATTATTCTGGTTTTTCAATTTACGATTGATTTTATTTTCACCATTGGGTGACTCACATGTTTTGTTCTATTACCGTTGATGTTATTGAGGTTCTATTTCTATTACAACTTGGTGAGATGAGGGTATGCCATCTCATTCATCATATAGGAACGTTCTTTAAATCACATGTTTTGAATTCTTTCCATTTCATCTAGGATGCATTAGCGATTGCATGTTGTTGTGATAGACGTTGTGTAGAATATGCATCATGTTATGATAAATGGATTGATAAAAATACTTGTTGTTTGATAGGGTATTGTTTGTGTAAGGTTTTGTTTGAATGAATTCAAAACTTTGGTTCTTGAGGTGTTATGGTCCCTCATGGACTGGAATTTGGTAGATTATTTCCTTGTTTTCCTTGTTATAACATGTGTAAGATTCCAAACTTTGATTTCACGGGGAGTATAGGCCCTCACGGATATGAATTTGGCGATTTCAATGTTTGTTTCAGTGTTTTTCTGGGTTCCACAGTAGGTTCTGAGGCTTATTTACCGGCAAAACCTAGAATACACACAGTTTAGTTTTGACTACATGCCTTGTGTTATTCTATCCAGGAAGAAATAAATTTTCTTAATTACACACCGTGTAATATATGTACACGCCTTGTAGTCTCTAAACCGCATCATAGGCCATGTGAGTAGAGACACGGAATGAGGAAAGTATAGTTGTAACACGCTGTGTACCAGTTGAACACACCGTGTAGTGTTGACCATGTGCCCGCCCATGTAACTAACAACACAGACCGATAAACCTTAAGTTATACATTCTATGTCAGGATGGAACACGCCGTCTAGTCTGACCTAGGTACCCGACTAGGTCACTAACAACACGGGTTAGTGTTATCCTTTCACGTACATGCTGTGTCTGCCTTTAACACCCTGTGTAGTGTGAGCCGTGTATTAGGTCGTGTCACTAACAACATGGGTCGGGTGAATCTTGTCTAGTGCACACCATGTCAACTGTGAACACGCCATGTAGTCTTGTGTTAGGTGATCCGTGTGGCTTAACCGTGTAAAAGGACATGGATAGGGGAAGAGGATTCAAGTACATTTTTTGTGTTAAGACAACCTTCCATGTGTTTGAGGTGTTACACGACCAGTTTAGGCAGGAGTACACGCCCATGTAAATGACTTAAGGGAACACGTCGTGTAGGAATTTTACACTCCGTTTAGTCATGTTTTATAAAACCTGAGTGCTTCCTTTCTCTTGTTCCCTTCTTACACTTCTAGTTTTTAGTCCTTGATTATCTTGTTTTCAGGTGTGCACTTGACCTTGCAGAGTCATGCCACTGAGACATCCTACGGTTGTATGCCAGTTTCCAGGCGGTGATCAGGCACTACCTACATACCCTCATGTTGTGACAGTTTTGGCACCAACCGTTATACCCGACATAGGTGATGATGCCCAGTTTAGGGAGGGATTTTTGAGAATGATGCAGAACTATCAGAGAGCGCCGCCTCCTACCCCGTCAATGGAAGAATTGACGCGGGTCTTTTAGCAGTAGGATCCTCCCAATTTCTCAGGGGATGGAGGACCCCAGGCTGCAGATTCATGGATAGATTCCACACTGATGATTTTCAAGCATCTGGAGATACCTCCAGAGAATAGGGTGAATCTCGCTACCTACATTCTTCGAGACTCCACCAAGAGGTGGTGGGATGTGGTCTCATAGGAGGGACTCTAGTAGAATATGGCTTGGGATGAGTTTTGGTGCATCTTCTACGATTACCTCTTTCCGAATACCTTCAGATCCGATCGAGCAAGAGAGTTCACGAGTTTGGAGCAGGGTACTCTTACTGTTATGGAGTATTCCTCTTGCTTCACTGAGCTGTAACTCTTTACACCCTTTATAGGGGGAGATGAGTTATTCCTTGCACGTAAGTTTGAGGAAGGTCTCAGGAAGGATGTTCGATCCTAGGTGAACAACTTTAGGTTGACTTCAATATCCTCTATCTTCAACTAGATGCTGATTACATAGCGTAACTTGAGGGATTCTGGAGCTGTGAACCAGGGCAGTTCATCATTTAGAGTTAGTATTTCCCCTATTGATAGTAGGAAGAACCACCGGGATACTACATGTGGAGATCAGAGTAGGAGGGATGCATCTTCTGGTATCCAGGTGGTGTGCTACCAGTGTGGAAGGAGCAGGCATACGAGGCCAGATTTCCCAAGAGACCCAGTGGAGTGCCTATATTATGGAAATATGGGCCACCTTCAGTGTTTCTGTTAGACCTTCTCACCAGTAGCTGGTGATAAGTGTTCATCTATGACTCCTCGTTCAGGAGAAGCGCCACCAGTTTCTCACCAGTCTGGGAACTGGAGTTCTTTTGGACGTTCATGCCGAGGTGGAGGTCGGGGATGTGGTATCCAGTTTCCCGGTTTTTAGTGACAACAGGGTGTATTAGCTCAGAGTGGTCAGGTAGGGTCCCAGGGCTGCAGTGTAGGCTAGACTTTTGTAGTAGAGCAGAACTAGCAGGAGTAGGATCCTGTACCCTCTACAGTTCAAGGTACGATCTTAGTATCCTCAGTTTTATATTCTAATCTTTTTGATACAGGGGATTCCTATAGCTTTATATCTATTTCTATTGTTGAGAGCCTTGATCTCTGCATCTTTTCCTCTGCCAATATCTTGACGCTAGACACTACGTTGGGGACTAGAACGGCTAGTGTACGTCAGTGCAGGGAGTGCCCTCTACAGGTTGGTGGGTTTCACTTTTTATGGTACCTCTATGTCCTAAAGATTACATGCTATGATGTCATTCTCAGGATGGACTGGTTAGTTCCATTCAAGGTAGTCATCGACTGTTATCACCGCAGGATTAGTTTCATGTCACCAGAAGGTGAATATTTTCTTCATATGGGTGAATGGGATGTCCTGGTGAGCAGAGAGGGACCCGATCATCATGGGTTGAGAGAAGTTACAACCCAGATTTCTAGTAGATATCTAGATGACCAGGGGACTTCATAGTTAGACTTTCCTCCAGTGGTGGATCGTTTTAGAGATGTCTTTCTAGAGGACTTTTCAAGTTTTCCTCTGGAGTGTGAGGTAGAATTTTATATTGAGCTAGTTCCAAGAGTGGAACTGGTATCCTTTCCTCCTTATAGGATGGATACACCTGAGTTGTAGGAGCTCATGAAGTAGTTAGAGGAGTTGTAGGCCCAGGGTTTCATCTGGCACAGTACTTCTCCTTGGGGTTTGCCTATCCTGTTTGTGAAGAAGGCAGATGGTACACTCTGGCTTTGTGCGGACTATCGAAAGTTGAACCAGTTCATGGTCAAGAAATGATATCCCTTGCCTAGGATTGATGATATATTTGATCAGCTCCGAGGTGACTGGGTGTTATCAAATATTGAATTGAGGTCCGGTTACCATTAGTTGCATGTTAGACCATCATATATACCTCTTTTAGCCTTCCAAAGTAGTTGTGGTCTATACGAGTATATGGTTATGCCGGTAGGTCTTGCAAACACGCCTGCAATTTTCATGGAACTGATGAACCGAGTGTTCCATCCATACTTGGATTTTTTCATGGTGGTTTTTGTGGATGATATCTTGGTGTACTCTCACACTCGACACGACCATAGTACCCATCTTGAGATCGTTTTGAGTACACTGAGAGAGCATAATTTATATGCTATGCTCCCAAAATGCCACTTTTGGATGGATCAGATTCACTTATTTGGTCATGTTAACTCAGAGACAGGAGTACCAGTTGACCCATAGAAAGTTAGAGAAGTAGTTTCCAGGGAGCATCCGAAGAATGTTTTTGAGGTTTGGAGTTTTCTGGGTCTGGCTAGATACTATAGACACTTCATATAATACTTTTCGCGTTTAGTAGCACCACTGACGGGTCTACCGAAGAAGGGTGCAAGGTTCTTGTGGACATATTCTTGTGAGTCAGCCTTTCAAGAGTTGAAAGGGAGGTTTACTTCAGCACCGATACTAGTCTTGATAGATCCGGGTAAGAGCTATACTGTTTACTGTGATGCATCAGGTATCAGTCTGGGAGCTGTGCTTATGTAGGTAGATGAAGTCGTTGTGTACAGGTCTCGGCAGTTGAGGCCACATGAGAGAAATTACCCGATGCACTATCTGGAGTTATATTTTTTTTCCATACTTAACCATGTAGGAGACATTATCTTCAGGGAGAGCATTTTGTGGTTTTCACCGACCACAAGAGTCTCAAGTAGACCTTCACTCAGTATGATCTGAATTTGAGACAGTGAAGGTGGGTTGAGTACCTTCAGTCCTTTGACTTTGAGCATGCCTAAACACTAGGTAAAGGCAACGCAATGGATGATGCGTTGAGCCGGAGGACTTATATATAGGTAGTTCAGGAGGATAGTAGTGAGTGGCAGCTTAGGGCTATGTTCTCTGAGATGTATTTGGAGGTGCACGACAATTAGGGGAAAACGTTTCTTTCTTCTATAGCTGCTACCAATACTCTTCTTGATCGAGTGTGAATGAGGCATCTATCATATTCAGAAGTCCTAGTCTTATAGGAGAGTGTGTCAGGAGAGGACCCTATTCCTGTATGGACCATACGTGCGGATGAGATCTTGCATTTCCAGGGGCGAGTATGGGTGCCGACTAATTTACACGAAGAGTTAATGAAAGACTTTCATTCCTCAGTTTGGGAAGTTCATCCTGGTGTCACCAAAATGTATCGTGATCTACACCATCAGTATTGGTGGCTAGTTATGAAGAGTGATGTTGTTGGTTTCTTCATGAAGTGTTCCATCTATCAATAGGTGACGTCGTAGCATCAGTGACCAGCATGGATTTTACAATAGTTACCCATTCCCGAGTGGAAGTGGAACGACGTCACGATGGATTTTGTAATAGGGTTGCTGAGGTCGCCTTGAGGGGATGATGTAGTTTGGGTTGACATTGGCAGGCTTACGAAGGTTTCTCACTTCTTGCCGGTCAAGGAGACCTTCAGTGTTGGTGAGCTGGGATGGTTGTACATCTGAGAGTCTATGTGTCTGCACGAAGTTCCACACTCCATTTTTTCATAAAGGGATGCTTGTTTTATTTCTCGGGTCTCGCAGGGACTTCATAAGGCGTTGGGTACACATGTACTTTTGAGTACATCTTACCACCCCCAGACAGATGGCCAGCCCGAGCGTATGATTCAGGTGCTTGAGGACATGATCCGAGCTTTCATCCTGGATTTTGGAGGATCTTGGAAGAAGCACATAACTATTGTGGATTTTTCCTAAAATAATATATATAAATCAACTTTTTAGTTGGAAAATTATGAGGCTTTGAATGGTTGGACATGCCGATCACCCTTATGTTGGTTGGAGGCAGGAGAGGCAGCTTTGCTGGGACCACGTCTTCTTCAGGAGACCACATAGTAGATAGAGTTGATTCAGAAGAGGATGGCTACTGCCCAGTCACGGCAGAAGTCTTATGTTGATCAGTAGAGATGACCTCTGGAGTTCGAGGTTGGGGATTAGGTTTTCCTGCATGTCACACCGAAATTGGGACACAAGAGGATTATGAGACATGGTAAGATTTTGATGAGGCACGTTGGGCCGTTTGAGGTGTTGTAGAGAGTTGGTCCGGTTGCCTATCGGTTGTAGTTACCCCAGAGGTATGGGGCTATGAATGACGTTTTTCACGTTTCTTGGCTTCAATGTTCCTTTGAGACCCATCTCATGTCTTTCAACCTGAGGAGGTTGAGATCGAAGTGGATACCTTGTTCGAGGAGCATCCTATCTAGATTGTTGATCATGGTACAAAGGTTCTTCGTGGCATGTATGTTCCTCTGGTACGAGTGCTATGAAAGCACAGGCGGGTACATGATGAGACTTGGGAGAGGGAGACTAATGTATGAGCACAGTGGCAGGAGCTATTCGAGGTTTCATCTTCTACGCCGCGCTAGGGAAATTTAGGGATGAATTTCCTTAAGGGGGGAAGTTTGTAAGAACTCGGATATTCTTTTTAGGTATATTTTTCCTTTTCTGGATGTTTTTTAGAAAAATATGGATTTCATGAAATTTTCGAAGTACACAACGTGTAATTTATGATTACACACCGTGTACTCGGTTACCGCTAGTAGCCGGGTACAGGCCGTGTAGCGGCTATGCACACGACTGTGTGGGGTGACCTGGAAGCTGCCTAAAGTGGAGTATAGAAAAGGAGAGTACACACCGTGTACTTAAAAGTACTAGCCGTGTACTGTTTTTTCATTAAATGCATTGGGGTCGCATCTAATCACCAGAATTCTCCCGTACTAGGTCTCATTCGACCGAGAGCTCCGTACGACCACAGATCTTCAACGAACCCCCGAGAAATCATCCGTCCTACAAATCAAACATTGTCAGTTGCATTGGAATCACATATGTGAGTTCTATTTTCATTTAGAGCCCCATATTCTTGTTCTCTCCTCTCTTGTGAGATATCGTGGGTTGAACATTTTAGACGTTTTTGTAGATCTACTGCGTTCTAGGTCGATCCAAGGACCGCCGCCGAAGTATATCGATCTCCCAATACTGAGGTAGGTATTTTGTGCCTTTCTGTTGAATGTCTTTGAATATTATGTGAACATTTTGCCAATACCCTTGTACGGGGTATTGCGTGTTTACCGTTTTACCCCTTTTGATTGCCTGTCATGCTTGATATGCTGTAGACTAGTTATCCAAGTAGTTCTTTAGGATTACTTTAGCCCTATTAAATTTCTATGCTCAATGAATTACACAAGGCCGTGAGAACCTGGTGGAGTAGAATATAAGGGGAATTGACCGAGTGAGCTTTCTCAGAGAGTCTTTGAGCCCTTTAGGCTATGAGGGGGATTAACTCAGTGATCTTCCATAGAGAGCCTCAGACCACTTGAAACTATAAGGGGAATTGACCGAGTGATCTTCCTCAGAGAGTCCTTGACTACTTTAGACTATAAGGGGAATTGACCGAGTGAGCTTCCTTAGAGATTCTTTGAATTACTTGAATGACTTTGAGCTATGAGGGGAATTGACCAAGTGAGCTTCCTCAGAGAGTCCTTGACCTTGGGTCTATAAGGTGAATTGACCATGTGAGCTTCCTTAGAGAGTCCTTGACTACCCTAGACTATAAGGGGAATTTACTCTATGAGATTACTCAGAGATTATTGTTTTATTTATGACTATAAGGGGAATTGATTGTGAGTGCTTCCTCAGAGAATCTCTAAATACATTCTTGTGACAGAACCAGAGGGGTTAGACTGAGTGTACTACCTATAAGGTTTATTGTACTTTTTAGGTATGGCTAGAGGGGATGGCCTGTGAATATTTCCTAGAGGGTTACCTATTGTGTTTAGCTGCTTATTTAGCTGCTGCTTGATATTGAAACAGTGGATTGTTTACTGCTGACTACTTTCCTGTTTATTGCTTTTTGTACTTTTACCTGCCATATATTCACTGACTGTTAGGCAAATATCTTCAGGTGTTTTCCTAATAGGATTTAGTCTCACACCCTATTTGGGCCATGATTTTGGGCCCAAATAGATTATATTGTTCCAAGTATAGATAAGGGCAAGCGCCCTTCTACTTCAGGTACTTGATTTGTTGTGGAGATGGAGAGTATGGGACTAAGCTTAGGCTTGTGATGTTGAGGAGAAGTTTATATATTTCTTTTGTACTTTGGTTTAGTGCTCTTTGTATTCAGCATTGTGACTTGTTCAGCTGTTTTTCCTAAACATATGTATCATGAATCATTTCATATATATGTTCTCTAGTTTTTTATTATTTCAGTCTTCCACTATTTACTGTTGTTGGATACTTATTGCTTCCGCTATTGTATATTTGTTTCTCTAATGCTATGTTACTCTGCCAATGAGGGCATAGTTTCCCCAATATCACACCCAAGGCCCTTGCTTCTAGTCGACAGCCTCTGGCATTCGGGGAAATGCACTTGAGGCCATGTGACCAACCAGGTACGAGGCGCCTCTGGGTGGATTCTGGAACTGGGATGTTACACCAATGATTGATGTATTATATACTCGACCTTTAAAAATTAACTATACATTTGTTTTCATATGATTTTATGTCATTATTAGGTTGTATGGGTGGTTTTGACCCCTCATGTGTTTTAAAGGCCATCAATCCTTTAAAAACCACATATTTGGTAATTCTAGATAGATTTAATGTTAAATTGACGTGTTTTAACCTCATACACATAAATAAAAAATATGATTTTACTATGATTTCAATTCATTATGATATTTTTTTCTAAGTATATGTCCAATAAACGTGTGTTTCATTGTTTTATAACATTAAATGTGCATTTTTAGTCCTCCCAAAAAAACATCAGATAAGATTGATGTTTTTTCTACTCAACCATTTATGAATTTTTTATAAAATTGTTTCACTCAGATTTGATGGAATTAAGATGTCATTCAGTTTGTTTCACCCCTGAATTCACCTTTTTAAAGGGTGTTGAACCTTTAAAAAATGCATATTCAGTCTTTTTGGGAAAACCACTCATCTGATTGATGTTTCATCTACACTTAAACATAAATAATAATAATAATACGGTTGGCATGTGATTTTAATTCATTTAAAGGTCATTTTAAATATCTATGACTGTTAACGCATGTTTTGGTGTTTTAGGACACTAAAAGTTCATTTTCCATCATCTAAGGAAAACATAAACTCCCAATGAAATACCATATACTAAAATATTTAAAAATTCATTATATGATTGTTATAATCTAATTTCACATCATTTGGTTGTTGTTCGGTTGGTTTTGACCCCTCTGTGTCTTTTTAAAGGGTGTCAAACCTTTAAAAACACCATAATCGGTCGTTCCGAGTAGACTGCATGTTCAATTGACATGTAATCTACTCTAACATGTTAAAAATAATAATAATATGACTTCCATATGACATTAAGTTTTTCTAATACCTTTTCTATGGATTTTACCATTAATCACTTGTTTTGGTGTTTTTTGACACTAAATGTGTGTTATCGGTCTTCTCAAGAAAATTATAGCTCAGATTGATTTCATGTCTACTAAACTGTTTCAAAATTAACACTATGACTATTATCATTTTATTTCATGGGATTCATAGTTCATTTGGATAGTTTTAACAACCCATCTATTTTTAAAGGGAATCCAACCTTTAAATACCGCATATTCAGTCATTCCTGATGAACCAAAAATCTGATTGAAATTATGTCTCCTCATACACATAAAAAATATTAGTAATATGGTTTTTATTTCAAGTCCTTATGAGGTCATTTTCTATGGATATGACCATTAAACGCGTGTTTTGGTTTTTTATGACACCAAATGTGTGTTTTCCAACATCCTAAGAAAACACTAGCTCATATTTAAATTTTGTATGTTATAACATCTCAAAATTCACTCTACAATTTTTGTTATCTCATTTCATGGCATTTTTATGTTATTTAGTTGATTTTGACCCCCAAATGCACTTTTTTAAAAGGTATCAAACCACTAAAAACTGATTATTTTGTCATTCTGGGTAGAATGTCAGTCAAATTGATGTTTCTATTTCTTTTACACAGCACAAATTATAATAATACAGTTTTCTTATAATTACAACTCTTTATGATACCTTTTTCTATATATCTTACCGTTATACACACATTTTTTGGTTTTATGACACTAAAAGTGAGTTTTCCATCATTATGGGAAAACAAAACCTCCTATTGATGTACCATCTACTTGATCATTTAAAAATTCATTCTAGGATTATTTTTATCTGATTTCACATCATTCGGAGGTCGTTCGGTTGTTTTTGACCCCACACATTTTTTTGAAGGTCGTCAAACCCTTAAAAAATGCATATTCGATCTTTCCAGAAGGACCTTTCATCCAATTGATGTGTCACCTACTTTTACTAATCAATAATAATAATATGGTTTTCCTAGGATTACATGTCATTATGTAGTCATTTGATATGGATCTGACCATTAAATGAGTGTTTATATGTTTTATGACACTGAATGTGCGTTTTTGGTTCTCTCAAGAAAACACTAGCTCAGATTTAAGTTTTGTCTACTCGACCATTTTAAAATTCACTTTACGGATTTTTTTCTAATTTTATGGCATTCAGATTCCATTTATCTAGTTTTGACCCCTCAAACACACCTTTTTAAATGATGTCAACCTTTAAAAATTGCATATTCTATCATTCCAAACTGACTGCGCATCTGATTGATGTGTCATGTACTTGTACACGTCAAAAATAATAATAAGATGATTTGCCTATGATTTCAAGTAATAATGTGGTCATTTTCTATATATCTAACTGTTAAACACATGTTTTCTATTTTTTGACACTAAAATTATGGTTTCCATCATCTGGGAAAAAATGACACCTCCGATTGATGCATCTTCAAATATTCCATTTCAAAATTTACTATATGTTTTTTATTGTCTGATTTCAATGCAATCAAAGATTTTTCAAATGGTTTTGACTCATCACATGTTTTTAAAGGGCTGTAAACCTTTAAAAACCCCATATTCAGTCGTTCAGGATAAACTGCACATCTGATTGACATGTCGTCTCATCATGCACATCAAAAATAATAATAAGATGGTTTTCTTATTTATGAATTTACCAATGTCTATTTACATTTTATCTTTTTCAAAAAAGATTACTTTTATTTTGTATTTGTCTCATTAATTCGCAAAGAAACTGATTGATTTTTTTTCCATTCAATTCTCACATATCTCAGCTATGTGAAAGGAGGTTGAGAAGTGATTTCACCCAATGTTGGTTTGTATAAATACTAAGTCCTTTTTTATTCCTATATCTTCTTATCCTCAATTATAAACTAGTCTATAGTTAGTTTGTGCTTTTATTGGACTCATTCTGAAGTGTTTTATTAAAATCTTTGAAAAGCATAATGAGGCATCAAATTATAAAAAATTATAGTATTAATGGAATTATGTAGAGATTTTAAATAAATTTTTGGCCAAAAAACTGAAGTAGTGATAATTTTTCATTCAACAAAAAAACACATCAGGTAAAAAGTGTTGCATAAGATCTATATAAAAAAGTAAAGTTCAATTAATAAACTAAGGCACAAAAAGATGAACTTGATATGAAAAAAGGAATTTACAGGAAGAATGGGAATAAGAATACATATAGTTCCCAAGAATATAACCACACCTCTTCTAGAGTTCTTCTAGGATCTAGTATAGTAGTATAGAATTATATTCACCCTATCTGGATCACATATGTGAAATAGTTACCTCTTTATACAACATGAATGTTTTTGTATAGAAATCAAACAATGAAATAAGACTATAGAGTAGTTGGTCAAATAAAAATTTATTATGACCAAAATGGTGATGAATCTCTAATTTGTAATGATAGTGGTGAGGAATTTATTGAGGATGAAGAAGATAAAAAAAGTATTTAAAGTCTGAAGATTATATAATTTAAATTAATTTTAAAAAATCAGGCTTCTCTGATGTGTTCATAGACTTATTAGCATATTTTTTCTTGAAAAGCATGTGAAGTTAAGGTAATATTTAAAATCCTTACAAAGGTAGAGAGGTGAGTTGATGATATGCCACACTCTATAAATTCCTTTCTGGATAAAGATGTTGATGCAACCTTAGATTATTTTGACCATTTTTTGTCGATGATGGATCATATTTGATTGTATATTACATGGATGTTCACAAGATCTTGTATTTCATATAGAGAAACAACCTCAACGGAATAATTTAGAAGTAAAAACCGATGATTGTGGTCCATGCTATTATAGAAAGTCCCTGAATTCAAAAGATATTATTTTCATTTTCTCTATTGAATCTTCATTTGATGGTGTATGGTTGAAAATATCTTCTAATAAAAACTACTCCATCCTATTTGTTTGGAGCAGGTCAATGTCATCTCATATAAAAAGCACATTGTTAAATGAATTGAACATATCTGAAAGCCGTGACTTAGCAATTATAACTTGGTAGGAATCTGTTTCCATCGATAAATATTCATCATTATTAAACACTAAGATTATCAAGAACACTTTTCTACCAAAATGGAATGGTAAAAGAGTTTATGAGCATATCCTTGCACACTTACTGAAAAGGAAGAATAAAATCGCAATATTTGATTGTGACAATAATGATTGTAATGTTATTTTTCCTAGGGATGAGAAATTAAAGTCTGATTCAGGAATAGAAAATGTAGATTCCAGTTCATCCTAGAAGATATAAAAATCACCAATAGTTCAAAGGCATGAGAACATGGGAATTGAAAATCATAATGGAATGGAGTTTGTGTCGGGGAAAGTTTCTTATGGTACATCTAATGAGTTGATCAATGAACCACTTATTTCTACAAATAATGAAATATTAGAGGAGGAGAATGTAGTTGAGAGAATTTTCAAACAAGATTTGGATGATTATAAATCCTGGAAAACCATTGAAAAGATCTTTTTTAAGAAAGACATAAAAATATTTGGGAGGAACAAATATTTACTCACTAGAAACCTGATGAATGGTATGGAGAATTTCTTGGAGGTATATCAATATATGAATTTTTATTCAAATAATCTAGGCCTATTGAATGATGAAAATTATCTTATTAAATGTTATTCTAACTGTAATAAAAATATGGGTACTAAACTAAGGAAAATGTCAAGATTTTTATGCAGGAGAGGGAAGGTTTGGTGTCTAAAATATACGTGGGGATAGAAGGTTTGGAATTTGAAATATACATGGAATAACTTATAGTAAAATCAGATCTAAATTATAAAATAATTTTGTATTTATAACTAGTTGAAAAAATAATTTCAATTCCTCTTATATCATCTATTTAAATAACCTTCATTCAGCTAAACTCTCAATTAGAGAACATAACACATATTTTATATAGATCAAGGTTTAACTACCCACCATACATAAATCTCTTTAATTTTCCCAAGTATCCAAACTTTCACAAAATTGTGAATTTATTCATAAAATGTATTAATGGAAATAGTATAGAAATATAATTACATGAAACTTCAAGATAATGATATGATATGCTTCGTTCCACCACATGTAACATACCATTTACCATTTTATCCTTAATTGGATAAATAAAATGAATAATAATCAACCTAATCCAAACTATGGATTATTAAATAATATAAATAAACAAAATTGAATCCAAACTAAATATGGAATGCTTGGTTTTCAGTTTAATGACTCCAACTATAATATATCAAGACATGACTTGTTGATGTCAGAGTAACTATGTTTAATGAACTATCTTATGTAATCTTACCATTTCCACATCTTTATTCCCTTTAGTTAAGTAAAAAAAATAAAATATATATCAACTGTAACTCATAGTTTTCATATCAAAACACTTGAGAAACCCTAAAATAACAACTGTGAAATCAATCAAAACCCGCAAAAAAATGAATTTATAAGGGGACATTGTCCAAAACTCTAACGAAACAATATAACAATCATATGATGAGAAATATAAATGATTATTTTAGTGAAAAATTGTGAAAAGAAATTATTATTCATTCATTTAAATAGAATAATCTATTTAAACATAGAGTCAAAAATGTAATCATCTATAAATTATTTATAAAATTAACCAAATAGATCATCATGACTATAATGTTAAAATTCTATTCTGCAAGGGAACAAAATATTTAAAACCGTAGATCAAAAAATAATATTTGAAATTTGAAACTAGGTAAAAACCAAATATATTGGACTACAAAGGATCTAATCTGAGTTTCCTGTGACATGGGATCAGTGATACCATTTAATATATGAAAACTCACATATATATATATGGGTATAATATTCTTGATTCTTAGATCCAAAGTAGATCCAAGGAAAAAAATTAAATAAAACTGAGGATTAAATCCAAAAAAAAAATAAAAGATGATAGAAAAACAAATAACTTAATACTACATCACCTTAGGATACTGCATAACATCAAAAAAAATTTATTTATATTTAATATGAAAGGAATTAAAATCAATGTAACATTACCATGAAAAATAGTAGAATAATTGGTGAATTTTTATTGGAGGATAAGGCTCTATGAGGGTAGAAGTTATACCAAGATGAAGAAGATGTCAGAATTTCTACACCAAGATAATGAATTTGAATACCTAAAGTGAAATCACCTAGTTTGAAGAAATAATAAGAAACTTAAATAAACTAAACATTAAAAATACTCTAATAAATGGAAATATTAAAATTCTGTAGTATACAGTTGAAAGTTATGGTTTTGGTAGTGGTTTGAAAACATAATATCATGAATTCAAACACTTATTGGAAATAAATATAAGTTTACTTTAATTTCCTAATAAACATTATAAATACATGAATCAATGTCCATATTAAAAGTTCAAAGGTTCAAAAAGATTGATTTACTTTGAAAAGGTATATATAGGATGACAAAAAGTCATGTAACACAAAATATGATTCAAATTTTCTACAGAAAACTATAGAGTAATCCTATAGTATTTCATTTGGTATAAATTGTTGTTATTTACAACACAACAATTTTGTTTCAATATCTTCCACTAATATACTACCTTGTGAATTTTTTTATGATCAATGGTGCTTTGAGTTTTTGATAAAGAATGACAGGAATATTATCACAGTCAGGGTTGTTTGATATAATCACAAGCCTAGATACATATTATTTTCATGAGTTTTAGAGGTGATATAGGAGTCATTCAAATGATGTTTGATTCTTTTATCTCCTACTCAGATCCATGAATCATATAAGGCTTTGATATTTGAATAAGTTGGCCCTTATTCTGACTTTTCTCACCCTCTATGTCTATGGGATTTTCAACAATGTATTTGTTTGATAGTTGAGAGAAATATGTGAATGGTAAAGTGGTAGAGATGCGATAGGAAGTTGATATGATTCTTATATGAGAAATGGGTATTTCATATTAGAAATAACATCATTGAAAATGATGAATTGAGTGTGAATAGAGAAATTAATTGAATAAAAGAAGAATGATATCTTAGCTGAATCATTTCATTTGATTTGAATTATAAAATATTAATTGAATATTTTTCCACTGTTAATTTTTTGGTTGAAACTGCATCTAAGAATTAAGTATAAGGTCATTCATGAATTAGAGTAGACATGAAAGAGTATGTAGTGAAATAATAATAGGATGAAAACTATGATGGTCAACTCTACTACAAAGCATAAGTTAAAAAACATGAAAATATTACATCATCAATAATAATGAAATCTCAAAATAGGTAATAAATTTTAGTGGAAAAATATGTTTTATTGAGGAAATAAAGATTCCTAGATGGGATTGAGTGAAAAAATATTATCTCTAATAGATGTTTACTTTATCTCGCATACATAGAAGTTTATTTGTAATTTTCACTCTTTTAAGAAATATTTTGAATAATTTAGTAAGGCATGAAACATTGTTTTGACATCTAACATTGTAAACATGTAATTTTAATTAAATTATAAATTAAGAAAGTAACTAGAACCTAACTCTCAATATTTGAAGTTAGCATTGAATAGAGATAATCTTGTACCAAAAAACAACCCATGGTACATGAACAAAAGGATTTGGAATATTGTTTAATGAAATAACTAAAACTAAAACTCTAAATATGAATTTAGATATAAAATAAGACAACTAAAAATGATTTCTAGGCAACCGAGTTTGATGAATTAAAAATAAATAAGATAATAATGTACACATTTTTAATTTCTAACTAGTCATACCATGGAATGTATAGAGTGATAGGAATTTGACATTAAAGTGTTTCAATCAAGGATGCTTCTGCCTTCCTCAAAGTAGTAAAATACAAACATTTGAAAGCAGAATTAATATGTAATATGTAGTAACATAAGTTAAAATACTTTATTTCATAGTATAAAAATTATATAGTATTTATTGGAAAATAAATAATAAAAATATATACCTTATATTGAATATAAATACAAAAATTAAAGGTACCATGGATTTTATTTAAACAAAGCCAACAGTTGTAAATATATTATAACATATCTCATTAATATATATAAATATATTTCACTTTTAATAATATTATAATAGTATACTTGATTTTATAATTTGTGAGATGGAGATTCAAATCCGTTTTTAGAAAGCAGTGTGATACAAATAATTCTAAAATATAAACCTCAAATGTCATTTGGATGCACTATAAAACAATTCTTGAATACAAATTGAATAAAAAAACCAAATAATTATTAATCGGATCTTTCTATAGTAAAAAACATGGTATATTATCTTAATATTTTTAAACAGATCTAATAACATCTATCCAAACATCATATCTCAGGGGGGGGGGAATTAAAATTTCATAAGTGTAAAATAAATAAATTCAGTGTATTGAGTAAAACAGGCCAAGTGAAGGTCCTATTTGAATACTAAAAACCTGAAATGATAAATAAATTAATAAATATATTTTATTAAATCCAACACAGGTGTGAAAGAGCATGTTTCATAATTTTTATGTTACAACATACATATGGATAGTGATTTGATGAAACAAACCTCAGTGGGTCAGTCACATTGTAGGGATTTTGTTGTGAAATAGAATGAAAGAATATTATATATTCAAATGTTCCAATTGAAAACACTATGGGTTGAGGAATGTAGATAAAAGACTAAGAATCGGGGTATATTTATAGGGAAAATAATGGAATTCAGAGAGGATCCATGGATATTAGGGTCTCTTGACTAAAAAGTAAAAAATTTACAAAGGAGAAATCGTACCTATGAGGGGCAGTGGGTCGCTGCGCAGATTCATGAATCGAGTGCAGAGAATTAGGGGGAAACAAATGAAAAATCAGGGGGGGTCTACACTCAGGGGGGGAGGATGCTTAGTGGCTCGAAGGTCAGAAGCCTACAGCGGGTTCTCCATGACGGGGGGGGGGGGGGTATGGGGGCGTGACAACGGGGGTTGGAGGAGTGGGTGAGAGGGGGGGGGGGGTCGACTATAGGAAAAAGGTGAGGGTGGGGTGGGAGATCAATAGAAGTGGGATAAAGGGCAATGAATCACGGATGTAGGGGAGGGGAGTGGGGGGGGGGGACAACTGATCCACAATGGGGGAGGGGAGGAAGTATGGGGGATTGATTGATAAAGACACAATGCGACAAGAAGTGCAATGTGGAGGTGGGGGAGGAAATTGTGAACAAGAGGTCGGGGAGGGATCAATAAGGGAAGGGGGAAAATGGGGACATGAATAGGAAATCTAAGTGACCATCATTATGAAGTCGCAGTTATGGTCAATAGCGATCACCAAATGGTGGTCGCCCGAAAATAATCAATGAAAAAAGTCAATTTTCTACTAGTGATTAATTAATTAACCAATTCCAGTGGCCCCATATTTAACCAAATTCATTATCACATGATAATTAAATTAAATCCATTGAATATATGATAAAATTCCCCAATCATGGAAATTGATGTTTCAAAATTATATACACATAATTAAGAAAAGACTATGGGATTTTTGATTTAGACCACCTACCTCAAGATTGTTGATGAATTTTTGTCAATGTAAATCCCCAATTAAAGGGGAATAACCAAGATAGAAACGAAGAGCGATATCCGGATCCAAAACCTAGATCCAAGATCAAATAGATTATATCCATGAAAACCTAGATCCAAATCCATTAACAACAGAGGAGAACATCCCATCAAAGGATGTGAGAAAGATGAGAGAGAGGGTGGAAACCATATGGTATAATAATCTCTTACCGAGAGAGGTGTAGATTCAACAATGGATCTTCGATTCATTATGAACAGAGTTTGGAATACCTTAGAATTAATTCGGAAGCCTATAAAATCTTAAAGAGTTGGTTTAGGGTCGAGCTAGGGTGTTTAGGGATATAATATGGGGGTTTGATAAATTTTTAATGAATTTTTGGGGTTTAATTTTCCGCACGCATGGTTTCTTGTATTGGCACATGATTTTCCCTAACCAGGAACCTAACTGTGTGTCTCCCCCATGGGGTCTCACAGTTACTACTGAGAGGGTGCACAGTTTGGCAACCTATGTTCCAGTTGTGTGAATCCTCTTTATTTGGGTTCGCACAGTGTGCTGACCTGGGTGCATGGTTTTGACAAACCATGCACTAACCATGCATTGCCCTTATTCCTTCCAAACTTCTCCAATTTCACCCAAAAACTACCCAAGTTAAAACTCAAACATGATATTCTCAAAATAAGGGAAAATAATAACATAAATTATCTCAAGACATCCCCAGAAAAAGGTTAGGATATTATATCAATTAAGACTTGATGGATCAAACCTAGGGTGGGATGTTACAACATCCCTCATTCACTTATTTTTTTCACAATATTTTTTATTTCTTCATAAAAAATTTATGTCTCATTACTAAAATTATTCATTCCTTTTATAGTTTTTTTCACATATTATTTTCATGGAGACTTATATAAGGGGTATTTTTATCCTGTAGTCATCACTTTATTTTAACCTATTATCCATTGATATTTCTAGTAGTTATGATGAAGATATGTCAATGATTTTTAATGATATTATGTATGAAATAATGTCGTGGTGTTTATATGTATTTTTATAATGGTGTTTCTTCACAAAAAGATATCTTATATAAAATAATATTTTTTATTCAATAATACAATAAAAAATAAGGTTATTACCAAGTTCATTGTTCGACTAGAGGAAGGTATATACATTGATGTTTTTATGTCTTGATTTTCATGAGTGCCTTCTTTAGTATAACTTGTTTAATCTCATTTTAATTGAACATGAGACCTTAAATAATGTTAGTAAACTTTATATTTTAATGGTTCAAAAGGAGATATCTTACTATGAATTTATTCACCTGATTATAATAGTGAATCTATATGTCCTAGTGTGATGTAGTTATGTAAATGGAATATTTTTCCATATTAGGGGATTACTATGTAAAAAACCCTCCTAACCTTGCTTGTTATTTCTCTTGTTTCATTTACCCAGCAAAAAAATACATAATTTTAAGATGAAAATATTCATTAAAATAATTATTAATATATTTTTATTATATATGATCAAGAAAATTTGAAAACAGGATTCAGAAAATTTATTACCTCCTAATCTCAATGACATGTGGGCTCTTCACACTAGATAAAAACTAGTGACATGTTTAATGGTTCATGTGATTTCTTTAAATCAAATAATTATAGCATACAATTCCACTATGATGTATTAAGTGGGTGATTTTATCTTTATATGAGCCTCATATTAATATTAGTCTTAAATAATCATCAAAAACATTTATTTTCATTAAGATTTTTTCTATGAACAACATGATATGTATCCAATATACTTTGGTGGATTATTATCAAATCATATAACATTTAAATTTTCAATCCTATATAAATTAATATTAAATGAAAAGTCTTTTTATAATAAATAAATTTAAATAAATGATAAAAAATTTTATTTGAACTATCTTCTCATGATTGATTTTAGGGAACAAAACCAATAGTCTTATGTTTGGGGATTCAATTTTTTTATTTATAGTTTTAGATGTGTTCATTAGTATTAGGGTATGAATAAAAATTAAAAACTATGTTGGGTTTCTAGGTAGATTATGATTTGACATGTATATTTCTTTGGGTTATAGATTCAAGACGATATATTAAATAGTTTACTATGTATGTGTATAATATCCCCTACATGAGAACTTGTACATAAAAGTTTTTTGTTACAATATACACATGTAAAATTTGTTGAAACTATAATCATTATAGGGATATACCAGGCATTGTTGGGGTGTTAGAGCATTATTATTTTCATGTCACTCAATTATGTTAATTTGTTTATTTAAATCCATTTGTGGGATTTCCTTGAAGAGATTGATGGGATATTTTAGAGACTGTCATTAAACCAATATCTTATTAGGGGTGGTGGTGCATGACACACTTATTTCTTGTGGGTTTTAATGGGATATACTAAAAGGTTCAATTGTTCTAGGAATGTGACATTAATCATCTAACACATGTTTTTTTAACATTGATAGACCCTGTATGGGATTAATAATGCACCATGAGCTAGGTTATTCATTTTACCTTTTTGTTTTGTAAAAGGTTTTGTCTTAAAATGTATTGGCGCCTCATTATATTTATTTTAATAAGGTGTTTAGTTCATTATTACTTCACTATAGTGATGATATTAATGTTATTAACAATGGAATTCTTATTTTAAATAGTTTCATTCAAAAATTAAGTCCTCGATTGTTCCAAAAAAAACATCAATTTATCATTCTATTTATTATGGATCCTTTCGATCATTTCATTAAAAACAAAATAAGATAAAAAGATACTTCAACATGGTATACTTCATTAATCTGAACATATCCTGGCACCAATTTCTATTGCTCAAAATTTATCATCTACATGTTCAAAATTTGATAATTGTTTTATTTACCAATCACGTTGGAGCTGTCTTTAGTATATCCCAATAAAAAACTGAAATAAATCATGTTTTAATTATTCTATACAAGTATATGAACTAGGATTGAAATATGGAGTAGAACATATGGATTTTTTCCCATAGGGCACAAATATAATGGAAAATGTTTCTTTATGGGCCAAGGCATAAGGCATATTTCCTCCCTGAAACAAATTTCAAGGAGGAGGTAATATTATAATGTATTGCCTCATAGAGACCAGAAGTAGTAAAATTATTTTTTATTCTTATATTTAAAATTGATCTAAAAATTATACACGTATATATTTTTGTAATTTGTTTTTAAAATTTATTTTTATTATGTTTTTAATTAAATATTAAATATTAAAAACACAATTTACAAAAAAACAATTCCTTTATTTTTTTTAACAGATTCTTGAATTTCTTTGTGGCATTGATACCCCTAAAATCCTTGAAAATCACAGGGCAAGGTGGATAATTACTTCACCATCATGGAGCGAGGCAAGTTTGAGGCATGTTATCCTATTTGTGAAGTAGAACAATATTTATTCATTTCATATTTTTTTTATAATTGTAATCACTATATTATTTATTTGAAATGATATCAAGGTGCATGTTGTTCCCTCTTAAACTATTATATTAATTTTTCATGGTGTTCTGAAAAATTATTGTCCATAACATTAACAAACTACTGATTTGAATATCAAGAACTTGTTGGGATGACAACGGATTGGGTACCCATAAAATTTGGAATGCCCAAACCTTACTCCATTTATTTTAAAAAAAACCATAACCATAACCATAACCCTAATCCTAACCCATTTATTTTTTAAATTCAATACCCTAACTCTACGATATTATATTTTTAACTACCCATTTAACTACCCTAACACTTTTAACCAGATTATACATTCAAATATATAAATTTCAATTAGAATTCTAGAATAAATATATGAAAATGTACATTTGTAATTGTACATTATTTAATATCAAATAGACAATGAATTAGTAATGACTATGTTAAAAGAATTTAAATTTAAAATATAATTATACATATAATAATAATAAAACTCAAAATAAATAAATAATTTTTATAATTTAAATGTCATTTAAAAAAAATTGTTATTGATTAATTAATAATAATTTTTATAACCACGTTCAGGTTTATGGTACATTAAGGGTACTACCCTAATTTATCCAACTTGTTTATTAATTAGGTATACAATTTTCAACCCCAACCCTATAAATTCCCATTTAACTACCATCATAACCATATTCAATTAGGTTGGGTAATTTCTGGTATCTGATTAACCAGTGCCCATGATCATCCCTAAGCACTTTCTTTGACTACTGATGAAAATTTTACATATTCAGTTTTTAAATTGGAATTTTTTTTTTCCATAATTTTATGTCACTTGGAATACTAAGATATTAAAAAAGTTCAGAGGTTTGTAGAAAGAAAGGTTGATCTTATATTCATATATGATCTTGATAGTCAAAATCATTATTTTAACAAGTACCCAAAATAAAAGGGTTGATATGTAGTTCTATTTCTTTGTATATGATAATTTTCTATTCACATTTAATTCTTTATTATAAATATAACATAAAAATCAACATTCTTGATCCCACACACACAGAATGGTGAATAGTTCTGTGAATTTACATGGATGTGTTCTTTCATGGGTCCCATCCACCCAACAATCCCCCTATGAAAAGGATGCTTAAGGGTCCCATTCTCATCTTTCGCAACCCTCCATGACCATCTTTACACCCAACTATAATTAGAGAGATGGTAACACAAAAAACAGAGACAAAAGCACCTTAGTATCCTCAAAAAGTTAATGTTTTTCAGTACTTTAGAGCTACAGAAGAAGGGTACCAGGAAGATGAGATCGCCTAACCACAACCCTGTCTCTCCTCATTGTATATATAATCATGAATCTTGGAACAGTTGGATGAATCCAAACTGGAACTAATAATACACAACTCTTGTTCCCATTTACTTGAAGAATGACAGTAACTTCCAATAGAAAAAATCCACATCGACTGGCCGAGTCTACACAGATTCAATATAATAAAGCATGTGTGATGTCATGTCACTAATATATATAATAAAAATTGAAAAAAATTATAAATAATACTATTTACCAATTAAATAAAAAATATATTTAAAGCATTGAAGGGGAAAAAGAAACCAAACACAAAACAAAAAATTTAAATTTATTTTTAGGGGCAATTTATGAAAATCACCGGAAATAATGATAGTTTTTATAAAAAAATCATTAAATTAATGCCAAAATATTAAATATCAAATATTTAATAATTATTTAGTATTAATAAGTAGTATTTATTATTACATTCATTTATTTTTTATTATTTATGATTTTAACAATCTATAATGTGTTAATTTTTAATTATATATAATTATTAGTTAATAGTTATCCAAATATTAAATTAATTATTGTATAAGTCAGAAAAACAACATTCACTCCCAAAAGATCATTACTTTTGATTCAGGTATCCATTTTAGCTCCACAACCAATCAAATTGAAGATAATGAAATGAACTACAACCAAATTAGATATTAAATTGGTAATAATTAATTGAATAATACTTACTATAGTTATAATAAAATTTGAAAAACAAACTTCCACATCATGATCTTAACTTTCGATCTAGGTGTATGTTTGGGATCTACAAAATAACAAATCAAATCTTGTGACGAGCTCTATGTCGTGTTTACTAAGGGACTATAGTCGCTGTTTTTTTTAGATCAAAAGAGGCCTCGATGGCCTCCAAAATTGATCTTTCTATTCGAATATTATGATTTTCGAACATTCAATGAGGTTTTATCTTTGTTTAAGAGTATCATCATTTTCTATTTAGGAATTATATGATTTCATTCCATTGATTTTCACTCCTGTTCATTTTATGGTGTTGTACATATTTTGGTTTCCCCGCTTTTGTTAATTTATTATCTGTCACACAAACTCACACACACACACATATATATATTTGTATGTACATTTATACATTTATGAATATTTATTTATAATTTATATATATTTATCATTATTTATTTAAAATTATGAATTATTGTATCCACATGTATATATTTATATGTATTTATGAAAATTTTCTATATTTATATACATTTGAATATATATATATATATATATATATATATATATATATATTATATGTCTATATATATATATATAGATATTTATATTTACCTGTGTTTATATATATATATATAATTATGTGTGTGTTCTTGTGTTTATACATTTATGTGACATATTTTTTGCATATAAATTTACGTAAATTTCATTATATGTATATTTATTTCCATTTATTTTTTTTATTATTTATTCATTTATTAATTTCCCATTTATTATTTATTATTTGTTCATTTATCAGTTACTCATCTATTACTTATTTTTAAAATATTGATTTTTATTGATTATTTCTTTATTATTAAATTATTATTAAATTATTATTTAATATTTATTACATATCAATTTTTTATTTTCAACTTATTAGTTTTTTATTACATATTGATCTATAATTTATTTACAGCTTATTTATTTTATATTGATTAATTTTTAATTAATTATTTATTATTTTCTAATTGTTTATATATTTATTATTATTTATTAATAATGTATTTTTTATGTATTTTTTATTATTTATTATAGAGACATTATTAATTTATTATTAATTTATTTATTTATCATTTGTCTATTATTTATTATTTATTTAGAATTTACTATTAAGTATTACTTATTATTTATTATTTAGTACTTATTTATCATTTATTCAATATTTATTCATTATTTATTCATTTACTATTAATTTAGTTATTATTTAGAAAATATTTAATTACTATTTATTTATTAATTATTTATAATTTATTTATTATTTGTTTATTTATTTATTTATTATTCATTATTCATTTATTATTTATATATTATTTATTTATTATATATTTAATTTTTATCTATTATTTATTTAATAGTTTTTATTTATTAATTTTTGACTTTTTATTATCATTTATTATTATTTATTACGATTTATAATTTTATATCATTTATTATTATTATTAATTTTTATTATTTAATGATTGTTTATTTATTTATTATTAATTAATTTATCATTTCATTAATATCTAATTATTATTTATTTTTTACATATTTATTATCTTTTTAATATTTATTTATTATTTATTATTTATAATTATTTATTATTATTTATTATTGATTATGTAATTGCTATTTATTTAATATTATTTATTACGTATTTACTAATTATTGACTAATTATTTATTTATTTATTATATATTATTTTTCATATATTATTCTTCATTCAATTATTATTCATTTATTTAATAATTAATATTTAATAATTATTTATTTTCATTAATTTTCATTTAATATTTATTATTATTTATTATTTTTTATTATTTAGTTATTATTTATTTCTGTATTATTTATTTGATAGTTAATTGTTATTTATTTATTACGTATTTATTCTTTATTTAATCTTTAGTCATATTTTATGTATTATTTTTCGATTATCTATTATTTATTTAATACCTATATATTATATATAAATTATTTATAATTTATTATTCTTTAATATTATTATTTGTTTTTTTATTATATATATGAGTAAATTACATAGTGTCCTGTAACTACTTGATGAACTTGTTAGAGTGGTAATGTTTTTGAAGAATAACTAAGGTGGTAAGAGGTTTGAATATCATCGAGTGCATATAATAAATAATAAATAATGAATTAATTACATAAATAAAAATTAAAAAAAAAATCACCACAAAAATTTTTACAATAGTTTAAACTGCCATTAAACGAAACACTGGTAAATAAAAAACCATTGGTAAAAACCTTCGTGAAATGATTCCCGACATGAAAATATGCGATGCTTTTAGAAATCGCCCTCCAACATTTAGTGGTAGTTGTTATTATGACCCGAACCAATGGGGCTCGAGCCATAACTACTCCAATCCTGCCTCCATAGGCCATGGGCTAGCGACAAGCTCCAAAAGACATATCTAATATAGGGAGGGCATTTTCTAATGTACTTGTACTCGCACACCTAACCATCTCAATATAGAAATGTAGAGGAATAAAAGGAAAATATGCAATATCTATAGAAATAACCATGCATGAAAAAACCTCTAGTGTATACAAGAGTACGACAATGTAAACTGAAAATTAAAAAGAAATAATACATTCTCAACCAGAACGATGTCCCCACCTGTTGGAAACTGGAAAGTAAAATGGTGAGAGTATTTGGTTCCAAATCTCAAAGCTTCGACCACTGTACACATTCCAATACACCAGGTATCCCTATGCTCCTCTGCAGTAATAGCCAACTTGTCCTTTTTCTACATAAGACATGACACATGCGGGAAAATTGAATGTAGGGGTGAGTATATACATACCAAACCGGACGCCCCGATAGTTGAAGGGGGAGAAATATGAGACACGATTGGAATAGATAGACATCTCAACACAAAGTAGGAGATTAAAAAAAATCAATAACATAGATATAAATATATGTAATATCAAACAAAAGAAACCCAAAAGAGAGAGAAGGGTGATCTTCATCTCACAACCCATCATAGGAAAGAGTGTCATCAGTTCCAAAGGTTCAAAAATGATGCCCAACATCTCGGAAATTTGTTTGAGGAGACATCTAAGTCAAGAAACACCTTGCCACAATGTGTCACAATCGAGAGACATAGTATCAAGTTATAGGACCCATTCCCTGATACAATAAGAGGGTGTTACTTATTAGATAGCTAGAGGACTCATGCCCTACCCCGACAGGAGGGTTCCACTCATGTAATCGGCAGAGGACTCATGCCTAGCCCAATTGGAGGGTGCCACTCTAATAATTGAGGAATCATACCCTGCTACTGTTGTAGGGTTCCACTTGGATAACAGATAGAGGATCCATGTCTTACCTAGTAAGAGGGTGCCACTCTTATAGATGAGGACCCATAAATTTAATCCGTTGGAGAGTACCACTCTGTGGATTGGTAGAGATCCCATGCCCTGCTCAGCCAAAGGGTTCAACTCTAAATGTATATAGAGGAACCATGCCCTATCTCATAGGAGGATTCCACTCTACATATGGTTATAGGACCCATGCCCTATCCCAGTAAGAGGGTACCACTCTAGAGATGATTTGGGGACCCATGCTCTATCCTAGTAGGAGGGTGCCAATATAGTATCTTCGGTGATCCTACATGATCAATAACATCGTCGACCATCTCTTTAAGAAGAGTCACACTCAAAATATCTCACATCGTATCTCTAAAACCACTACAGAGGCCACCATCAAACCATATGAAGAAAAAAACACAGGATAGGATGCTCTTAGGCTAAAATATGATTCTAAACAAACGATATATGAGAGGTTGATGGTTCGTCAAAAAATAATTAGGGGCACACGACCTGTAAGGGGACCCACATAGTCTATGGTCCCACACCGCTTCCTAGTCGTGTCCCTATTGGGATATGGTTCACTAACCATGTAGCACTGCACACCTTGTAAGCATAATACACATTATGCCTCAGCCACCCGGGGTCCTGCTCGTGCTTCCGAGCACTATCTATGTAAACTTTTGGTGTTTTTGTACTCTGGTACCGGACATGTAAGGTCCATACTGACACCCAACATGCAATGAATTCTTATACCTGTTTACTCTCTGAAGTATAGGTTGTGCCTCCCGATATACACAACATGCAAGGGAATATGGGATTCTAGGTGTGTAACCTTTATACACTCCAGCTAGTTAGCTAGGTTTACATAGATTGTGGTCCCTCCAGATAATGTGTCATTTTTAACTCCAAGAGAAAACCTAGCTATCGTCGAAATCGGTCTACAAAGCGTGTGTTCTTTGAAAAAAATGGTGTGTATTTAGGATTTTCATACAAACCTAGATCCACTTATGGCATTCCAGATCCAGCCTCTCCATCTCCGAATCTAACAATTAACCACTCAAAATGGTGGATCTTTTTCTAGCCAATGATTCCCACCCCTCCGATGGCCGAAAATTGAACACCATTTCTTCTTGTATGAACAAGCACATGTTGTTACCACTCTTCCACCTTCTTTTCTACACGATCTCAATACTAGATCATAGATCCATGAGGGATATATACTGTATCCCACAAAACCTCTAAATCCATCCATGATTCATTACCCCATTCATTTCACCTAAATCCACTGTGATTCTAGTGGTCTAATCAGGCTTAGTCCCACCTGGTAATATCGAACCGAGACCCCGTAGGCCAATCAATGTAGAATGTGAAGAATAATTTTTATAAAGTCACAATCACAGAGGAAAAATAATCATTAACAAAGCATTCATGGCCAATAGATATAGTTGGGATAATCCAAGGTGCGAAAAAATTGAATAATCAATTTAAATTTGTACACAGGCGCATGCAAAGGATTAAAAATTTCATAGATCAAAGATAGATGGAGATATTTCTCTATAAATTTAATCAATTAGGGAAGAATCCAAAAATTGATGAGTCCTACCTGTTTTCGGATCATTCATTGATGAAGAATTTTCTCGCCAAAAAAGAATTGGATTCATTGTGTTCACAATGTATCGATATTCCATGATCCTGAGTCTCTTCATTATCTGATTCAGATTCTCCAACGAGAGGTAGAAAGTAAACCTCTCAATTCTCCCAGGTTTTATGTGGATAAACCTAGACAATCACCATAATGGTTTATTTCTAGACTTATTTTTGTTAGGTTATTAAATAAATTGATAAAAAATTATCTAATTAATCAACTAAACATACTTCCAATGTCATTTTATCCGAACACCTCACACCGATACATTTTAGGTCACACCTAGGGTGAACCTCATGTTCTATACTCAATTGTGGTATTAGATATCTTATTTTAGATTTTTTAAGAGATATCCCATTTCCATCAATAAACAGTGTACATGTAATATAAAATATAAAAAATATTTTTTTAGAATTAATTTTGGGTACACCATGTCTCAGAATCGCACGCCTTTTCAGAATCTACCTCTAAAAATATATCTATAAATATTTGAAAGTATTACAAGGAAAAAATGGCCTTTACATGATTCCATACACCAATATTTTCATCTCTGAAAATCAAAAAAAAACTCAGGATAATGAGCCCGTATCTGGCTCTCCCTCTCCCATGAGATCTTCTACATGCTGCTGTTCTACCACAACACACAACCCAATGGGATTATTTATCCACAAAGGGTCTTCTCCTGCCGATCCTCAATCACCACTAGGTGCATTGCAAAATTGGATCCATCCTCGATGTCCAGCTCACCCCAATCGATAATGTGTGTGGGTTATGCACATACCTTCTTAGCTGAGACATATAGAAGACATCGTTCACCCGATCCAACTCTGGCGATAGGGTGAGGTGGTAAGAATCCTCATCAAACCTCAACAAGATCTCGAATTTCAAAATGATCCTTAGGGATAACTTCTCTTCCCGGTCAAATCTCCACAATTATCATCATGGGAGCCTCTCACGATAACGTGGTCTTCCTAGTCAATCTCCAAGGGTATAAAACATCGATCTACGTAAGATTTATGCCTGATCAAGGCTATCCACATTCACTCATAGATGACCTGGACCTTCTCCGCCGTCTCCTACACCATATCTGGTCCCACAAGAGATGCATCAACGATCACTGTCTGGCACAAGGGTGACCTACGAGGCCTCCCGTACAGGGGCTCGAAAGGTGCCATGCTAATAGTAGAGTGTTAGTTATTATTATACGCAAACTCTACCATGGGAAAGTGGTCCTCCCAGCTCCGACCCAAGTTTAACATGCATTACATCGTTATATAATCCAATGCATGGATAGTGCACTCTGTTTTCCCATCTACCTGGGATGAAAGGCTATACTCATCCTCACATGGGTCCCAAATTCTTCTTACAGGCCTCTCCACAACCATGATGTGAACCACAAATAACAGTCGGGGGAAATATTCAAGGTCACCCAATAAAGCATAATAATAATATCTTGCACGTACATATGACAAAAAATATCCACTAAACTCTACTCCCTGATAGCATGGAAGTGTGCCTACTTCATGAGTCAGTCAACTATCACCCATATGGTGTCATGGAATCATGCTATCCGTATAAGCCTTGTAAACAAGTCTATGGATATTTCATCTCATTTACACTCTAGGATCTGAAGGGGCTTTAGAAAACCTTCGGAAACCTAGTCCTCATCCTTCAACTGCTAACATGAGAGGCACCGAGTGATGAAATCAGTCACTCTTCATCTCATGTTGACCCACGAAAACTACCATTGATGTTTTTTGTACTTATTCCCCACATCATGATGTAAAACCAAAGGAGAAGTGTCAAACCCTCTCATCACCTCCTTCTACATCATGATTGGGACCACCTTCTATCATTGGAAAAGGATAATGTGATTCCCTCCTTCATAAAATTCACTAGGTGGATATCTTAAGGATATTTGGTCACAAAATTCTTCATAGTCAATGTATCCTGAATAGTACTCTCTCACACACTTGAGAAACATAGGAGTCATCACCATCGATTGATGAAAAGCTACATCTTATTACTCAACTAGGTTAGCTACAAGGAAGCCAACTACTTAGAAGCCTCCAACACTAATCGATCATGGGACTTCATGTTAATGGAATCTATTACCACATTTCCCTTCCCTAGTGTATACACTATCTCATATTCATAGTCTGGTAATAACTCCAACCAACACCCCTGTCTTATGTTAAAGTATATTTTCTTGAGGACATGTTTGAGACTCTGATGGTCTAAGTAAATAACAAAGAACTCTACCAGAAGATAGTTCCTTCACATCCTTGGAGTAAAGACTACTACTACTAGCTTTAAGTTGGGAGTTGTGTAGTACTTCTCTTGGGGTCTCAACTTCCTCAAACCATATGTGATAATTTCCCGCCTCTACATCAAAACATAGCCGAGATTATCACCTGAGACATCACAATACACTATGTAATCCACACCGTCTTTCATTAGTCAAAACAATCACTCATCCTCATGTGCCTTAAATACTCAAAGGCCCTCTGGCACTGCATAGTCTAGGTAATAAGACTGCATAGTTTGTTGCTATCTGCGGCCCCAACTGATAGTTCCCTAAGCCCAACGTGGGATGCCTGGTTGCAGTGGTGGAAATATATCATAGAATCATCCACCAACCATAACTCCTCCTATAGAAAATGCACCTAATCCTCTACCAACTCCACCTCCCTAGGGGCCACCCCCCCCCTCACCTGGGAGATCCCGGATCATGCCGCTGCCTCTGCCATAGCTGTCCATCTACTATTTGATTTTTCTCTACAAAAAGCCTTATCAGGAAATCACACACCATGTGAACTTGATCATAATAAGCATAGAACCGCATCTATCAGGGATACCTTGGTCCTCAGTGATGTCCCTGACCATGTTCTAGAGCATGATCTTGGGAAGATCTCCTACACCAAGATCCTATTAACTGGAGTGTTCTTCTTGTTGTAGATGAATCAGCCTTATGACACCCACTACTAGATCTAGCTGCCTGACGTCCCTATCAGTTGAATCTCTCCATCCCCAAAACCCACTCTAAAACCCTGACATAGGTGGGAATGTACAAGGGAAATACACTGGAATAGATATCTCTGTGGAGAGATTTCTCAAACTTTCATGCTCAAAAGTGGCCATCCTGGATCATATCAAGGGAGTACTACATAAGGTATGTGAACCTTAGAACATAATCATCCACTAACATCCCTCTCTATTGTTGCTCTATATGTTCTTGAATTTAAACTGAGTGCTAGTAGGTGGGTTATTAATCCTCGCAAAATAGCTATTGGAAGTCGGTCTATGAGGGTTTCAACACATAATGCCTCTATGTAACACGACTACACCAGTGCCCAAATACTCTATAGAAAAGGATAGCTGTTAGTGGAACCATATAATTAGTCGGTGTACAAATAATCCTAAAGACACAGATCAATAAATCTATCCAATCATCCGCTTCTTGGGGATCTGGATCATCATGGAACATCAGTGGCCTCTGGAATTAGAGCTCATAGAGTGCACTAAGCTCATGTGCATCCCTATCCTCCCCTACTGGTATGATCCACTGCTCAAAAGGTGGGGGTGCTACTACCTGTAATTCCCCGACCCTAGTTACCCAGAGTCAGTTCATTACTACATAACATTGGAATGATCACAACGAAATCATGTCTCTAAAGACCGATCAGTTTAGTATTATTGGAAACAAGATTCATACATAAGTTCATCTTTACAACTTGAAAATAAATACAACATGAATTTATTCCATTAGAAACATCAAATCCTCATAGATTATGCCTACAAGTCACTAATAACTAACTTCTTCATATCCCTGGAAAATGAAACATAAGAAAGGGGTGAGCTCAAACGCTCAGTAAGGGTAAGCAATACCGTGGAAGATAACATAAATATTAAGCATGGTGAACAATTGAAACCACATGACTTTACCAATAACAAACATGAATAATTTTATGGCAGGAATATTGGATGAGTAAATAATTCCATAATAAAACATAATCATGGGTATTCTACTAGTCGAATGACCACATGAACCATCAATATTGTTTTCATAATGAGGGAATGTATAATGACGGACATTCTTAAACATTTTGTCAAGTCCTCGTCCAAAACCATATATCAAATTGGGAAAGTCCTCATACAATTCCATGTCTAGTTGTCTCATGAGACCTACGGATGCATCGAGGAGCTATAGCAGGCTCCACCCATCACTTACTAAGTCCAATACATTCCTCATATGAAAATGCTGAAATATAACATAAACATTCATATTAAAAATAGTATATGAAATGTCAATACATTAACCATAAACCATGAATGGTATAAAAATAGCACATCCATAGTAAAACATATCACAAAACCTTCAATAAAATATGGATGTTTTTTATCATAAAAAATCAACTTTAAATAAACTTAAAATCCATCAAAGGATGTTGACATAGATGAAATCAAAACCTTTTTTTTAGAGAAAATATCTCTTTCTATTTTGTAATTATTTAAGAGTCACATAATTATAAATAAAAAATTTATTTTGAAAATTTTATTATAAGATTTTAAGGGAAGCTTCGACGATGTTATAACGACGAAAAATAGTCGCACCCGCTGTATAAGTAAAAAACATTCTTATATTAATTTTTTAGAAAATGACATAAAGTAACTTGTTTGGAAAATGATGGAAAAATTCCTTTCAAACAATATAAGTTTATAAATTACTTTACCCCTTTTTCTAGTAAAAAATGTTTTGAAATTTTTTTTTAAGAAACAAGTATGTGGATGATAAAGAGGTCCCAGTAGATACTTATGTAAAAACAACCTCGGATAATAAAGAGATTATAGAATTTACCCTTACCTTGTAATTTTCATTGGTCAAGAGTAGGTTAACCTACTATATAATGGTGAAATAATTGTTATTAAATTATACAAGAATCATATACATTAATATGATATCATATATGATCTGTTAATATTGCTTTGTTAATAAAATCTTAGTATTATCATCATTTCGGGTGTTAACTGATTATTTTTCCTTTATATTATTTGTTAAATAAGTAATGTTTTTATGGATATGATGTATATTATTCATATTCATAATGATATTAAGTTTGTAAACATTATTTTTAATCATCAAATGAAAATTAGTCTTGAATGGATACGATGGGGAACAAATCTCATCGCGTTCGTGGAGACGGTAATCCTTATGTACACACAAGCAACAATATCATTATTTTGATATTATAATAATATATAATTGGATGGTATATCATATATAAAGTTTAATTATCATGTTATATTAATTATTTACATCAATTACACATCATTTTTATACCCATCCAAATAATAATGTATTGAATAGGAATTACACCACGACGTGGAGACTGTAAGTCGTACGTACGCACGCATGGTGAAATGTCATTCAAAGGATGGATATAATAATGTATATGTATGTACCATATTTATAATAACATCAAAATATATATAATATACTTGATTTATTATTTTATAATGGAAACAACAAAGAAAGAGGAAGTGGAAGAAGAAAGGAACTTGAAAGAGGTGATGAAATATTTACCTCTTCTTCGGGTTCTTCCTTTTGATTTGATCAAAAGGGATCCTTAGAGTGGATTTACGACTAAAGGAAGGCCTCTAGGTTGAAGGGAAGACAGTTTAGAGGGTATTTGGGTAGGTTTTGGCTGAGAAAAATGGCTTTGAATGTATGAATTAGAGAGAGGGTGGAGTGCCCTTTTATAGGAGGAGTGAGAGGCACCTTATGAAACGCTATAAATATTATTTTATAGTAAAATCATTTTAGGTTTCTAATGGATCAAGAATGGATTATTTAAAGGATAAGGTAGTTATGGTTCTGAAACCACTCAACCAATATGTTTTAGACAGGTTTGGGTCTCTATATTAACTTTATCTTTTAGATTTAACTCTTAGTTAAATAGTTTGACATTTACCATGTATCTTTGTATTTTTATATTATATGGTTAATAAAATTACTATATACTTCCAAGAGAACCCCAATTGGTTCATTAATGATACACCCATCCTTATATAAGTCGTTTTTCTGAACCTTATATTTTTAGGAATAGAATATCAATTGTTAATATAATATTTGTTTTAAAAACTCTTTTATGTCAATTTTGACATTATTAGGTATTTTGTTTTTTTAATTCATAATAGCATTATTACATAGAAAGAAAATCATAAAATTAGCCCTAATATGTCATATTACCCTAGAAAACTAGTTTAATTCATAAAAAGTCTCAAATTACAATTATTTGGATATTTATAATGTCAATTATTTTAATCTTTCATTAATTAGGTAATTACGGCATCATCATTGTGTCATAAATAAAATAAAATATTTAATGTCTAAAAAAATATAAATAAAATAACATTCTGTAGTAAATATTTTTAGATTTATAATGAATATTTATAATCAAATTTATATTATGTGTAACCCTATATTAAAAATGTTTTATTTATTAGACTTTGATTTTAACTCTTTTAACTCTTCTTTTAATTAAATAATTATAAATGTCCTAATCTATCCCAAGTGGACCAATAGGTTCATATTTTATTCCAAAGGTTGTTTTTGGTCGAATTATATTTGTCAAATAGAATTAGGACATATGTTAGGGTAATAATAATATCATTTTTACCCATAATTACCCTATTTACTTTTAACCGTGGTAAATAAATGTAAAAAGTTACTATTCACCAAAAATTATTTTCATCTTATTGAACCACATTTTACATACTGATATCAACCATGTCTCTTATATTTTTGAAATTCAACCCACAAAAGTGGTGAAATTATGTTTTATGTAAATTTGTAAATGCTTCTAGGAGGTGGGTAAAAGATAGTAAAAAGTTCAATAAAATTTTTATATATCTAAAATTATTATAAACTTACTCCAATGAATTACATTGAACTTATATAGGTATTATGTGTCTATTTTTACATAAAGTAAATTTAAATAAATTAAATAATTATTTAAATAAAAATTCGGTTTTAAACTATAACTCATCGTTTTTCACTATTCATCAAGAATGGAAAGTTTTCAGAAAAATACCAAAAATTAACTATAAGCTAATTTTGACACTCTAAATATTAAAATGAAGTCCATTTTGAAATTTAAAATTTATAAAATTTCAAAAAGTGGGTATTATTGTTCATAACAGCTAGTTTGATTGGATGTGGTGTGTTAGAACTCGAAGTTACATACAACACACGCTACTGTATTATTCAAAGAGAAGCATACCATGGAATCTTGGAGTGTTACATTCTCCCCTCCTTCAAATAATTTCACCCTCAAAATTTATAGAGTATTACTGGGTAAAAATACTCTGGTGGTTCTTCATCATAAGTTCATCGGGTTCCCACTTTTCCTCTTCCATCTTATGGTTTCTCCATAGAACTTTTACAAGACGAGTCGTCCGGTTTTTCAGCACTTTTTCTGTTGTATCAAGAACCTTGACATGATCTTCACAATAAGACAGATTGGGTTCAAACTCTAATACCTCATAGGTGATTACATGCGTTGGGTCAGGCATGTATTTTCTCAACAGTGATACGTGGAATACATCGTGAACTTTGGTGAGACTTGGCGGCATTGCCAAATGGTAAGCTACAACCCCAATTCATTCTAGAATTTCGAAAGGTACGATGTACCTGGGAATCAATTTTTCTTTCTTACTAAAACGTATAACACTCTTACATGGAGATACCTTCAAGAAAACATAGTCTCCTACCTGAAATTAAAAATCATTTCTTTGGTTATCGGCATAGATCTTTTGTCTACTTTGAGCTGCTTTGATGTGGGTTTGGAATACTTTCACCTTTTCCATCATTTCATCCACAAGTTCTGGGCCTATGAGTTTTCTTTCACCAACATCATCCCAATAGGTTGGTGTGCGACATCTATTTCCATATAATGCTTCATATGGTGCCATCTGAATACTTGAATGGAAGCTATTGTTATAGGAAAATTCTACCAGAGGTTAATATTAATCTCACATACCGTGAAAGTCAAGTGAGGATGATCTCTACAGGTTTTCTAAGGTTTGAAAATTATGTATTTATTGTCCATCAGTTTAGGGGTGGTGGGAAGTTCTCAAACAATGTTTAGTATCCAGGGATTTCTGAATACTTTTCCATAATCTTTATGTAAAACATGGATCACAATCAGAAACAATCAATAGTGGTACTCCATGAAGTCTTAAAACTTCATTAATATATAGTCTTTCTAATCGTTCAAGTGGTAAATCTTCTCTTATAGAATGAAAATGTGCTGACTTGGTAAGGTGATCAACAATGACCCATATTGCATTGTCCATTCTAGGAGTCTTTGGTAGTCCTATGAAAAATTCCATCATAATATTATCCCAGTTCCACTCAGGTATGGGAAGAGGTTGGAAGACTCTTCCAGGATGTTGCCTTTCAGCTTTCACTTGTTGAAAAACCTTACATCTTAATACAAAATCAGCAATCTCCCTCTTCATGTTTTCCCACCAATACTGTTCATTCAAATATCTATACATTTTGGTGCTCCTAGGGTTTATAGAGAAATTGGAGCTGTGAGCATCATCCAAAAATTCTCTTTTTAGATCAGGTATATTGGGAACACAAAGTCTCATCCAAAATTTCAAAATTCAATCTTCATTCACAAAGTCACTCAATCTCCCATCATTCACAGCTTTAATATTCTATTGAAACTCTACATCATTGTTCTAATAACTCTTTATCCTTTCTATTAAAGATGGTTTGGAAACCATTTGAAAAAGTATCGATGTTTCACCTTCCATGGTGATTCCCATATCCATCTTTACTAGATCCATGTATATAGGATCCTTTTCCACTCTCATCTTAGTCAAAACTCCATGATCCTTTCTGCTCAAAGCATCTACCACCTTATTTGCCTTAACCGATTGGTAGTGTATCATGAAATCATAATCCTTGAGTAGTTCAATCCATCTCATTTGCCTCATGTTAAGTTATTTCTGTGAGAAAATATACTTCAAACTCTTGTGATCAGTATAAATCTCAAAATTTTCACCACACAGATACTGTCTCCAAATACTCAAAGAAAAAATTATAGCTGCTAACTCAAGATCATGAGTAGGATAGTTTTTCTCATGAATTTTCAGATATCGTGATGCATAGGCAATAACTCAATCATTCTGCATAAGGAACAACCAAGTCCTTTCTTCGATGCATCACTATAAATAACAAACCCATCATTCCCCAATGGTAGAGTCAAGATAAGAGAATTGACTAATATTCTCTTAAATTACTTAAAACATTCTTCACACTCTTTTTTCCAAACAAATTTAACCCCTTTTTGTGTGATATTTGTTAATGGGATAGCCAACCGGGAAAAATTCTGGACGAAACGTCAATAATAACCTGCTAAACCAATAATACCGCGTACCTCATTTATACTCGTCGGTGCTGGACATTCTTGGATTTATTTGGTCTTAGAAGGATCAACAGAGATTCCATCCTTGGAGGCAATATGGATAAGAAAAGAAATCTCCTGAAGCTATAATTCACACTTGTTGAACTTCACATATAATTCATGTCTTCTCAAAGTCTTCAGGATAATGCACAAGTGATTTTCATGATCTTCGTAGCTTTTGGAGTATACCAAGATATCATCAATAAATAACACTAAAAAGTCATCAAAATATTCCTTGAAAACTCTATTCATTAGATCCATGAAGACATAGGGTGCATTAGTCAATCCAAAAGGGATTATTGTATACTCGTAATGCCCGTACCTAGTTCGAAATGCTGTTTTCGGAATGTCTTCCTTCTTCACACACAACTGATGATATCCAGATCGAAGGACAATCTTTTAAAAGTATTGAGCTCCATGAATTTGGTCGAATAAATCATCAATGCGAGGTTGGGGATACTTGTTATTTATTGTTATAGCATTGATCTCCCAGTAGTCAATGCACAACCTCATAGATCCATCTTTCTTCTTAACAAAAAGGACATGGGCTCCCCATGTAGAAACACTATTGATAATAAATCCCTTATTAATCAATTCCTCTAGTAGTTTCTTTAGTTCCAATAATTCCACAGTGTCCATTCTATAATGTATATTCGATAGGGGCCTTGAAACATGAATTAATTCAATGGAAAACTCAATTTCTCATTCTGGAGGATGTCCAGGTAAATCCTATGGAAATACATAAACATACTCTTTCACAATAGGTACATCCTCTATTGGAACATTTTTTTCCTCACCCACAATTATTTCATTCTCTTCCTCTCCAATAATTGAATTTAGTTGAGCTACTGGGGGTGGATCTAAATAAGAATTAGGTGGTGATGATTCTTCCCTAAAGATAAGGTGTTCCTTATCATCGTCATAAAAAATAGCAACCTCCTTCTTCTTACAATAAATTTTTTCATCATGGTCTAAAAACCAATCCATACTAAGGATTATATAAAATTCAATCATGGGTATGACGATGAGATCCAAAGATAATGAATATTTATATGCCCTAATGGGAACTGATTCACAAAACTTTGTAGCAATGATACTTCCCTTAGGAGTTTTGACTGACAACTCCATTGTTAAATCAAATTTGAAATATCTAATTTTATTAGAAAACTGGGAAGATATGAAACAATTTGATGATCCAGAATAAAATAAAGCATTGGATAAACTTGATGAAACCATTAAATTACCCACCACCACATCTTTCGGGGCTTCGACCTCTGCAGTAGTGATCGCATAAGCCTGGCCATGATCCCCTGGCCTTTTCTGAGGTAATTTTCCCTGACACTTAGGACATTAATTTTCATAATTTCCCATATCCCTGAAATTTTAGCATTGAAAATCAGTTGTGTCTTTAATTCCCTTACAATCACCAACAAGATGGACTTTCTTTCCACATTTGTGGCATACTCCTTTTCATTTTAGAAAGGAACCAGGGTGCTTCCTTCCACAATTATCACAGGGTGGAAATTCAATTCTTCACTTATTCCTTGTTTCCTTATTTCCATTCCTAGAGGGTTCAACATATCTCTTCTTCTCTTGATTTTCTTCAAAGTCATAAGACATATATAATTCCTTTTCTATCTTGATAGCACACGATACAATATCTTCGTATGATGAGAAGGATTGTGATACTAATTCTCAACAGAGAAATGGGTTTAACCCATAAAATAAACAGTCAATATTACTTTTTGGGTTATGTATATAATCTGCAGCATGCCTTGCTAACCTTGTAAAGTTAGCTTCATACTTTGTGACATTCTCATTCTCCTTTCAACTTAGACTCAGAAATTGTCTTTCCATATCCGCTCAATGGTCATGAAGAAAGTATTTTTCTATGAAAATTTCTTTAAACTCCCTCCATACCATATTTAATACTCCATCATCTTCCTTTGTTTTTTGAATCAATGACCACCATTGATCAGAATCTACAGTGAGGTGGTAAACTTCCATGACAACTTTTTCCCTTTCTGTACTCCCCAAGGCATGGAATATTTTTTCTATGGAATTTATCCATTGCTCAGATACTAATGTATTTGTACCCCCATTGAATGTTAGTGGTTGTTTCCTCTTGAAGCGGTCTAACATTGATCCTCCGCGTTGTGGATCAGGGTGGTCCGTACGGGTAAGGTTATTATTCATAACCTGTGTGAGTTGTCCCGGTATGGTGATAAGATGATCTGGACCAGTTGAATCACCAGTTCCACTATAATTATCTTGAGCAGGAGGGAAATACTTACATGGAGTTCATGCATTGATACAGTTTACATTCCTTCCATTAGGTACATCTATTCCAGAGACACCTCTACTTTCTCATATCCAGATAGGGATCTATTGCTTAGAAAACTCCCAAAATCTCTACAATACCAAAATTCATGGAATTTCTTCTATACTAATCTTCAAAGTCAATATTAGGGTAATGTTATCTAATCATAGTTTATCTAAATCTCATTTCCAAGGTTTGTACTAAACTTACTCTGATACAAACTGTAATTCCCTAACCCTAGTTTCCTAGAGTCGGTGCATTATTACATAACATTGGCATGATCACAAGGAAATCATGTTTCGAAAGACCTATCATTTTAGTATTATTGGAAACAATATTCATACCTATGTTCAACTTTAAAACTTGAAAAGAAACAAAACATGAATTTATTCCATTAGAAACATCCAAGCCTCCTAGATTATGGCTACAAGTCACTCATAACTAACTTGTTCATATCCTGGGAAAATGAAACATAATAATGGGGTGAGCTCAAATGCTTAGTAAGGGTAAGAAATATAGCATATGATAACATAAATATTAAGCATGGTGAATAATTGAAACGACATGACTTTAACAATAATAAACATGAATAATTTTATGGCGGGAATATGAGCTGAGTAAATATTGTCCTAATAAAACATAATCATGGGTATTCTACTAGTCGAATAACCACGTGAACCATGAATATTATTTTCAAAATGAGGGAATGTATAATGCCATGAATTATGAAACATTTTGTCAATGACTCTGCCAAAACCATATATCAAATTGGGAAAGGCCTCGGCTAATTCCACGTCTAGTTGTCTCATGAGACCTACCAATGCATCAAGGAGCTATAACAGGCTCCACCCATCACTTACTAAGTCCAATACATTCCTCATATGAAATGGTTGAAATATAACATAAACATTCGTATTAAAAATAGCATAAGAAATGTAAATACTTTAACCATAAAAAATGAATGGTATAAAAATAGCACATCCATAGTCAAAAATATCACAAAACCTTCAATACAATATGGAAGTTTTGTATCAGAATAAATCAGCAACAAATAAACTTAAAATCCATCAAAGGATGTTGACATAGATGAAATCAAAACCTTTTTTTGAGAAATATATCTTTCTATTTTTTTAATCATTTTAGAGTCACATAATTATAAATAAAACATTTATTTTGAAAATATTCTTATAATCTTGCAAGGGAAGCTTCCACAATGTTATAACGGCGGAAAATAGCAGCACCCTCCATATAAGTTAAAAAACATTATTATCTTAATTTTGTCAAAAAGGTCATAAGGTACCTTGTTTGGAAAATGAAGGAATGATTCCTTTCAAGTCATATAAGTTTATAAATTACATTAACCCTTTATCTAGTAATTTTTTTTGAAATAAATTTTTAAGAAACATGGATGTGGATGAAAAAGTGGTCCTAGTAGATACTTATGTAAAAACAACCTCGGATAATTAAGAGATTGTAGAATAAAACCTTACCTTGTACCTTTCCTTGGTCGAGGGTAGGTTAACCTCCTGTATAATGGTGAATAAATTGTTATTAAATTATACAAGAATCATATACATTAATAGGATGTATCTTATTCATATTCAGAATGATATTAACTCTTTAAAAATAATTTTTAATCATCTAAATAAAATTAGTCTTGAGATGGATACAATGGGGAATGAATTTCATCGCGTTCGTGCAGACGGTAATCCGTACATACGCACGAGCGACAATATCATTATTTTGATATTAAAATAATATATAATTGGATGGTATATCATAAATATAGAATCATTATCATGTTATATTTATTATTTACAACAATTGAACGTCATTTTTATACCCATCCAAATAATAATGTATTGAATAACGATAAACCACGACGTGGAGATGGTAAGCAATACGTACGCACGTATGGTGACATGTCATTCAAATGATGGATAGAATAATGAATATGGTTGTACCATATTTATAATAAAATCACAGTATATAGAAGATACTGGATTTATTATTTTAGAATGGAAACAACAAAGAAAGAGGGAGTGGAAGAAGAAAGGAACTTGAAAGAGGTGATGAAATATTTACCTCTTCTTCGGGTTCTTCCTTTTGATTTGATCAAAAGGGCTCCCTAGCTTGGATTTATGACTAAAGGAAGGCCTCTAGGATAAAGGGAGGATAGTTGAGATGGTATTTGCTCCGGGTTTGGCCGAGCCAAATGGCTTGGAATGTGTGAATTAAAGAGAAGGGGGAGTTCCCTTTTATAATAGGGGTGATGGGAACCTTAGGAAAAGCTAGAAATATTATTTTATAATAAAAATGTGTTCAGTTTATAATGGCTTAGAAATGGATTATTTAAAAGATAAAGTGGGGATGTGTCGAAAACCACTCAAAAAATAGGTTTTAGATAGGTTTGGGTCACTATATTAACTTTATCTTTTAGATTTAACTCTTTGTTAAATAGTTTGACATTTACCATGTCTCTTTGTATTTTTATATTATATGGTTAATAAACACAGTACATACTTCCAAGAGAACCCCTATGGTTCATTAATGATAAAACCATAATTATATAAGTATTTTATCCAAACCTTATATTTTTAAGAATATAATATCAATTAATAATATAATATTTGTTTTAAAAACTCTTTTATGTCAATTTTGACACTATTTGGTATTTTGTTTTTGTTAAATTCATAACAGCATTATTAATTCCAAAAAAATTCATCTAACCAACCATAACATTTCATATTAACCTAGAAAATTATTTTAAATCATCAAAAGTCTCAAATTATATTTATTTGGATATTTATAATGTCAATTATTTTAATCATTCATTAATTAGGTAATTACTGCATCATCATTGTGTCATAAATAAAATAAATTATTTAATATCTAAAAAAATATAAATAAAATTCCATTATGTAGGAAATATTTTTATCATTATAATGAATATTTATAGTCTAATTTAGCTTATGTGTAACCCTATATTAAAAATGTATTAGTCATTAAACATTGATTTCAACTCTTTTAACTCTTCTTTGAATTAAATAATAATAAATGTCCTAATCTAATCCAAGTGGACCGAAGAGATTTATGTTTTATTTAAATGGTTTTTTTCATCTAATTATACTTATCCAATAGAATTATGACATGTTTTAGGGTAATAATAATATCATTTTCACCCATAATTACCCTATTTACTTTTAACCGTGGTAATAAAAGTAAAAAGTTACTATTCACCAAAAATGATTTTCATCTTATTGAACCACATTTTACTTATTGATATCAACCGTGTGTCTCGTATTTTTAAAATTCAACTCCCAGAAGTAGTAAAATTATGTTTTATGTAAATTTTCAAATGCTCCTAGGAGGTGGGTAAAAGACAGTAAAAAGTTCAATAAAATTTTTATATATCTAAAATTATTATAAACTGACTCTAATAAATTACATTGAACTTATATAGGTATTATTTATCTATTTTGACCTAAAATAAATTTAAATCAAATAAATAATTATTTAAATAATAATTCGGTTTTAAACCATAACTCAGTGTTTTTCACTATTCATCAAGAATTGATTGTTTTCAGAAAAATACAAAAAATTCAACGTAAGCTAATTTTGAAATTCCGAATCCAAAAATGAAGTCCATTTTGAAAGATAAAATTTATAAAATTTCAAATAGTGGGTATTACTATTCATAATGGCTAGTTTGATTTGTTGTTGTGTGTTAGAACTCGAAGTTGTGTACAACACATGCTATTGTATTATTCAAAGAGAAGCGTACCGTGGAAGTTTGGGGTGTTACACTACATGTCCACTTGGATGAAGGATCTTGCAGGATAGAAACTGAACTGAGGCCTCATCAATCATGGAATCATTATCATGATACAAAATTGGTAACCTGGACGGCTGTCAACATGGAGGCATCATGAAAATTTAATCCTGACGTACCATAGTCAGATGAGCATATATATAGATATATAAAATGGGGAGATGACTCAAGAAGGATAGTAAAAAGACTCAATCCTATATGATGTATGTACCATTGATCCTTATGACCATTTTGTTGGTGTACCATATCGATAAAAATGTAGTCAGAGTCCTGTTGAATGGCTACATCAGCCGCCCATACCATCACTGGGTTCCCTAGAATGAAATCCACACTTGAAATATTTTGGAATTATTTCCCTATGTCCCAATAAAATCCATGTAATGGGAGTACTATAAACACCATGCCAAGGAATAAACCACTGTTGATACCATATTTTATGACCAAACCCAACTAGGCTCGAGCTACAACCAACCCAAGCCAACCTCTATAGGCCGGGGGCTAGAAATAAGTGCCGAAAAGAATATCTAACATGGGGAATCCTTTACCTAATGTACATGTACTCACAAACTAGACCATCTTAATACATAAGTGTAGATGAATAATATAAAAATGAAATATCTATAGAAATAACCATGCATGAAAAAACCTATAGAATGTACAAGAGTACGATACTGTAAATTGAAAATAAAATGGGTAAAATACACACCAAACTAGAAAGAAGTCCCAACCTAAAAAAACTGGAAATTAAAATTCAGAGAGATCCCAACTCTAGATCTCCAAGTTTTGACCACAGTATGCAGTACCATGAACCAGGTATCTCTATACTCTTCAATATTCACCACCGACCTATCCATCATCTATATTAGACATGACACATGAAATAAAACCCATGCAGGGGTGAGTATATAAATACCCAGTAGGACACCCTAAATGATTAAGGGGGAGCAGTAAGATATGTGATATGAATAGATAGACAGCTCAACCCAAAGAAAGAGATTAAAAAAATAAAATGATGTTTATAAATATAAATAAATAAATATATTCTAAATCCAATGAAACTCAAATGAGAGAGACATGGTATCTCCATCTCACATTCTATGATAGGAAATAGTTCCATAAATTCCAAAGGTCCATCAATGATTCCCAATATCTCATGTATTTGTTTGGAGAGACATCCAAGTCAAGACACTCCTCGCCACTATGCCGCATAGTTGAAGGGAATAATATCTAGGTATAAGACCCATACCCTGATACAACAGGAGGGTTCAACATAGTAGACAGCTAGAGGAACTATTCCCTACTCTAGTAGGAGGGTTCCACTCAAGTAACCGGTAGAGGACCAATGACTTTCCTAGCTAGCGGGTGCCAATCTAATGGCCGGTAGATGACCCATTCTCAGATCTACTGGAGGGTTCCACTCTAAAAGTCTGGGACCCATAACAAGATAATTTTGGAGGGTTCCACTAATAGAAAAGATAAAGGACCCATTCTGTACACAATAGGAGGGTTCCACTCTTGTAGTTGAGGACCCATACCCTAACTTCATAGGATGGTTCCACTCAGTTGATAGATAGAGGACCCATGCCCTGCCTAGTAGGAGGGTTCCATTCTGAGTGTATATAGAGGACCCGTGCCCTATTCTGTAGGAGGGTTCCACTATATAGATGGCTAGTGGACCCATTAGCTATACTAGTATGTGGGATACACACTAGATATGGTTAGAAGACCATTCCCTATACCAATAAGAGGGTTCCACTCTAGTATATCTGGTGATCCTACCATATCACTACCACCATTAAGCATCACCTAAAAAAAGAATCGCATTCGAGAAATCTCACACCATATCTATAAAGACACTAAAGAGTCCACTATAGTGTTATATTTGAAAAAACACTCACGATAGGCTACCCGAGGACCAAAATCAGAGTACCAACAAAGAATATACAAGAGGTTGAAGGTTTCTCAAAAAGGAAGAAGGGGTACATGACATGTAAGGGGACCCACATGTGTGGTCTTACACCACTTCCTGGATGTGTCCCTGCTAGTACAAGGATCACTAAACATAGAGCACTATACTGTGTGTAGATGTACTACACAACGTGCCTCACACACTTGGGGTCCTTCCCGTTCTACCTAACCATATCCATGTAAACCACCCATGATTTTATACTTAGGATACAATGTGTAAAGGAAAGGATAGAACCTAGCATGTGATTCATACTCATGTCCGGTACACTCCAAAGTACATGGTGTGGCTCCTACTATACATGGTGTGTAAAGGAACATGGGAACCTAGGTGTGTACCCTATGTACACTTTGAACTGGTCATCTAGGGTAACACAACATGTGGTCCCTCCCCATGACATGTCATATTTAACTAAAATTGAAACTCTATCCATTGTAGAAACTTTAATACAAGGTGTGCGTTCTTCGAGATACAAGACATGTTGGTGGTATCGTCATAAAAAATCATATCCGCTTTTGGAATTCCATATCTATCCTCTCTACCTTTTAATCCAATGATTATCCACTTAAAAATGGGGGATCATCCTTTGTATTGTGATTCCCAAACCATCGATGGCAAGAAATAAAACTTTTTTTCTTCTTTTATGAACCACAGCATGTCTTCACCGCTTGGCCACCTCCCATGATGCACCATATCGATCTCAAATTCTAGATCCTTATGGAACTTATCCCACATCCCACATATCCTCTAAATACATCCTTAATTCATCATTCTATTAATCTCACATGAATCTTCCATGATTCCAGGGGTCCAGTTGGTCTCGGTCCCAGCCGACAATGTTGAACCGAGGACCCATAGGTCAATCGGCGAAGAAAATGAAGAATAATTGGGAAACAATCTCAAGAACAGTGGTGAAAAAATCACGGAACAAGGTTTCTTGTCCAATGTATATAATTGGGATAATATTCAGTGATAAATGATTGAGTAATCAATTTAAATCCATACATGGGTGCATGAAAACGTTTATAATTTTCATAGATCAAAGAAAGATGGTGATATTGCTCAATCAGTTTAAGTAATTGGGGAAGAATACTAAAAATGATGAGTACTACCTAAATTTGGATCATTCATTAATGAAGAAAAATCTTGCTAATGAAGAAGAGGATTCTTTGCGTTTGAAACATCTTCATCTTCCTGGATCTGGAGTATCTTCATCATATGATTATGATTCTCCAATCAAAGGTGGAAAGAAAGCCTCTTAATTATCAAAATTTTTATGCAGATGAACATGTAGAATCATCATGGAAAGGTATTTAATGACATATTTCAGTTATTTCAATTAATAAATTAAAAAAATAAATTATTTAATTAACAAACTCAATGCATCACCAACGGCAGTTTTATTTAAATGCCACGTGCTGATCAATGTATAGTCAAACCTAGGGTAAACCCCACAATCCATACTCAACTATGGTATCATATTATCGATATAAGATTCTATTTAATAGATATCCAATTTTCATTAAGAAAATATGTATGAATAATATAGAATATATTTAATATTTTTATAAAATTAATTTTATGTACACTGAGTCTCAGAATCACATGTCGTCTTAGCGCATGGCATCGATAATATATATATATATATAAAAATATTTTAAAGTCTTATAAGGTGAAAACAAGGTCTCTACATTTATGCTAAAAATATTCCATGAATCACCTATTTCCTTATAGTGGTAGGTCATTAGGTTCATGCAACTCCATTCACGTGAAAGAACTGGCACACCTGCCCCTTTCATGATACCTTCTTTGATGAGAAATTTTTTTCACCCATATCATTCTCTCTTTTACTTTTATGAATTTCCCCATGCACCCAAAATCAATCCACCATAGTCTCAACTATTTCCTATAATTAGATTCTAGTAAGTCCTCATTTGGGATCTATTTGAAACTTTAAATGATGAATCAATTCCCAATGCTCCTCATACCCTAGTCTCCATTCCCCATTTAAGGTAGATTAATTAAGATTAAAACCTAATGGGAATTAACTGAGAAAGTGGGTAATTATTTTACCTATTGTTTTAACATATTAATCATTTATAGGATACTATTTCTTCCCTAGTAATCCAAAGCTTGGGTGAAGGACCTCACACCGAATGAAACACTAGGGCGCCACTCCCTCAGGTCATATATTGGAATCCTCTCTACTTGATTGAATCCTATCATGAGTTTCTTCACCAGGGAGACACTTTAACATAACCCCATAATCGGGTGAAACATTGCATCAACCTTCCAACTAGGGTGACACTTTTTCTCATCCCATGAATAGGGTAAACCCTTCATCCCTGCCTCAACTTCAATGGCACTCTTCCTTACCTACCTATATGAGCACCACTATACCTTAGTCTCCCACTAGGGTGACACATCACCATAGTCTTCTAATGGGGGTACATCATTCACCCTAGTTTATCACCAGGGATCCCTATTCACCCTAGATATCCAATAATGCTCCAATTCACCTGGGTGACCTCAATCAAGTGTCAAACTCCTATGAAACCCTCATGAAACCCCTGTTCACTTTATATCCTTAATTGGGAAAGTAGAGTTTCTTAAAATAACTTGTTGTCATTCATAGGCCCATACCAATTCATTATTAGGTGGTATTCCCATATGACTCCTCCAAAACCACTATACTTACATGGTCTCGGAATGCACACCAGCATTCATCTCTTCGATCACGTATTCCCCTAATAAAATATATATCGTAAGAAATACTCCCTAATAGATATGATCTTTATAGTAATAATGACATTGGATCCCCTTAATAACAAGGGATTATATCAAGAGGATACTAGTGATATCTTCTCTAGATCATGTTTCCAATCTTGGATATCATAATGTTGAGTTGGAAAATCTTTTCCACTCAATGAGACATGAGGGCATGAGTCTCCTCCTTAGGTGTAAGCCCCACCAATTTTCCCATTGATGATTTCATCACAATGATTCATCAAATAAGCTAGGGAGAGAGAAAGGGACTTGGTGAAACATCCACATCTTTTGTTCCCAAGCATTGGTTAAAGGTATCATGTGTAATCCCCATACCATTTCTCATTGAGACATATTTCCCAAACATCCTATCATCACTCAATCTGAACATAAATTGGAAAGAGGTAGAAGTACCGGGGAATCCCATGTTTAAGTCCCAAATGATTTCTCAAATAACTATATTACCTATGATCCATAATCAATAAAATGTAAATAGTCCCTATGAAATACATATTTATGATACCACTACATAATTCCTACTCAATCCTGACACAAATTTCCTTATTAAAAAATGTAAAAATGTACAAAAACATTCTTACTGCAAGATGTTAAACTGTACGGTATGGTTCTATCACATAACATTAAACTACAATAGTAAAACTATATGGAATATTATTCCTATTAACTAGGATATGTTTTATGCCTCTATGTGGTTCAAACCCAATATCCATGAATATACTATAAGATACTATGTTTTAGACCCGGTTGGAATTTCCAAGGGAAATTGAACTTTTCATTTGGTTGATGTGCCAAACCATAAATTGAGCCCCATAATATAATTAATAGAGTTATAAAACATCAAATTTTGTTTTGTAGATGGTTTTTAAGAATAGAGAGGTTTATTAGTATTTATGTTGAGTTTCGGTAGCATCAGGATCCAAAAGATCACTTTTCGAGAGACGTAGTTATGCTGTAGAGTTAGTTTAAAATTGTGCAGCCCTCCCGAAGGAATTGTGAGAACCGTAGATAAAATTTTGCATCCTAATATAGGGAATTTTGGGGAGTCACATAGTTTTGTCCTACCATGTGAGTGGAGGTTCATGACTATCCAAGGGGTCTACAAAAAAATTCATAGGATAATCACACATGCTACAAATGTTTTTTTAAACCGTGCAATAGCCGTGCAAGGAGTGGGTTTCCTTATATATTGTCACCAAAGATTTGGTTCATGGTTTTATAAAATATGTGGAAAAACCATGCAGATCATTAATAGAATTTAATTTAACCTTTTCCCATGGTTTATTAAAACATTTGTCCTTTATTTATCCTCCTCACTCAGGCATAATAGGGAGGCCGCTCGATCTCCTTTCCTCCCCTCCCAAGCATTGGGAGATCTCCCCCATATGAGCTCAGAATCAAGCACCGTTGGGTGAATTGGAATCATATCATTTAGTTTTAGATTCATATTTTTTCCTTTATTAGTTTATCTCACCATCTTCAACATTATATTCATATGAGATAATTCACCTTATTTTCAATTCATTTGACGATTATTCAAATTTCACCCATACCTGCTCGAATCAAATCCCAATAATGGATGATTGGACCATCCTAATCATGATTTAGATGGCCTAGTTTTGTATCCATAAAGAACCTTTCATTTATAAATAACTACTATTGTGCTTCATGTTGGTTTAACCTATGATATTACACTAGAACCAAAATGTTTTAAAATAGTTGTTTGTCTTAGAGTTTAAATACCCTATTCAACTCTATAATTATCATTAGAGGTCAATGATCTTAACATGATCCACCAATTTAGTGTTCCATGATTATGACTATGGCCCCTTTACACTTTATTAACTTAAACAACCATTATTGGGTTTTGGATCAACTTCCTCAAATTAATTAATTAATTTAAATGGATAAATTGTCACCATATAATTGGGAATGAATGTTTCACCGAGATCTCATCACCTGAAATAGAATGTTGATAGTTATAAAATATCCTTTGAACCTTATCAGGTATAAATTAATGGTAATGGAATAAATTAATTTAAATTACATAATAAATGGTATGGAACCTTATATATCCCTTTTTTTATTAATGAGTGAAAAGGTGGAGACTTGAATTAAAAAATCAATGAATTGATATAAATAATTGGAATGACTTTAATTGTTTACCCTTTTCACTTTTTAATGAAATGTAAATGGTTTAAATAAATGGAAATGATAATTTGGCATGATTATTACATGGAAAATAGTATTTTTGAAATGGAAGTTGTCTACAATTGTTATTATGGAGCTTTTTAATTTTTAAGAGTGGTCAGACTTGATCCAACCTAGGATTACTGAGGTAATTCCTTGAGTACTCAGAATACACCACCCAAATTCATTAGGCTAGTTATAAAGGGAGATACCCACCTAAAAAATTGGTCAATTTATTATATGTGAATGCATCAACGTGTCCCTGATGATTTACTAGCTCTATTTAATTCTGTATATTAAAATGCATCTGATACACTCCTTAGATTTAGATTGATGACCTTAGTTTCATGAAACCAAGGGTTATCTCTTAGGCTTAAAATAATTCATAGCCTAAGATTACTTGGGTCATGAATCCCCAGACTCAGTTAGATATTTTTATAGTGGAATGCCAATGAGTTATCATGTGGATTTCTCTTAAAATCCTATGGCTAGACTACATGAGTTATCACTATGAGTTGGATTGAACCTCTATGGGAAAGGATGCTTTAGTTACACCTAGGATCCATCCTTATAATTATCATTATATATCATATGGTCCCATAGTTATAAATTAATCTTATATTCATGTCACCCCTTAATTTACAATTTGAAACTCATGATATTATCCTTATGTGGACTCCTTGGCACTAAACCTCAGGTCCATGTCGGTGCATGTATATTTCTATAAGCAATATTCTTATGTATGAATATATATACACATGATGGAATGTGTGTATAGAAATTAATTCATAGGTTGGAGAATTTATGGTTATCCATGTATATTTGAGGAACCTGATCTTTAAATGTTATTATTTATTGTTTACCTCCTCATTTTGATATAACAACACACTGATTATTTTATATTAGTAGACTAGATAAATTTAAAAACTGTTAGTGGTGGAATACTATGTATATCTCACACGCTGTTCAGAATGCCATTGCACTGAGTTACCCAAACATACCTCATGGTTGTAGGTTTAGGTTCATAGTTCATGGTTGTGCTGTTATGCTTTCATGTGAGAAATTAAGAGTGCATGACTGAACTAGAGCTCCAGATGCTCATAGTGATGGCCCTTGGGAATTTTTTATTTTCTTTGTATATTGATTATTTGTACCTTAATTATATTGTTTTCCTATAAATTGTGGAGTATTCATGCATGATTAGTCTCCTTTTATTATTTTTAGTTTTTGTTTATTCTTCCACATTAATTTTTTATTTCTTCCCCTATATTTATAATTGATCTAGAGGGTATAATATCTCCACTATACATCCATTAGAACCTTTATACTAGTTAGTAGCCTATGGGATATGGAGAGGTGCGCTTGAGGCCTAGTGGAAAACCAGATCAGAGAACCATTTTAGTGGCTCCCAGGTCAGGATACTCCAAATGGTATCATAGGTGTTTATTTTCTTTTTTTATTTCTATTGGGGATGGTAGACATGAGTCTAGGAATTTCTATTCACTTGGTAAATGACTTGTTTTTGGGTTCAGACAACCCATACATGAGGGAAATATCAATATTCAAAGGAAGGGACTATTTTTCATGTTATTATATATTATAGTTGGTTATTATTTCACGTTTGGTGATTTTTCTAATTCCATATGTTATTGATATATGATTTATAAAATTAACCATTGGCCTAGTATGGAAAGGAAGTGTTGTTACATGCATCATTATAGGCACATAGAATTTACATGTCATTCATATGTCATTCCATGTAGGTTTCATATGATATTTACTAGGGAATGATGATTTGTATACCATTATTAGGTAATTATTTAGTATGATTACTTGTATATCTTGATTAATTTATTTTTTCATAATGATTTCCTGTATACCATATCAACATTTTTATTTGTATTTCATGATTGGTTAATTACCTATATTTATTTCCCTCTAATGGTATTCCTTTATTATAATTATGAAATATGGATGGTTAAATAAAGTGTTTTAATAAACCTAAATGGTGTATTCTCAAATAGCTTGATGGCGGCATCATATTTATCCAACCATCTTATATATGTTTATGACATGACTTTTAGTTTCATGGGCTGAAACATTATTGACTTCGATTAAATGGGTATGATATTGAAAATTTATAAGTGTTTGTGAGATTTATAAATTGGTAAACAATGACCCATATAGTCAATAAAGCTCATACAGACTTTATATACTTTTGGATCAAATGTAGTAATTCAGTTTTAACCAAATGGAAAAAATGGTAGAATTTATTAAGTGTATTAGACTTTATAAATTGGATATTGGTGAGCCATGGAATTGAACCACCGTATATGGATTGTTCAAATACAAGAAAACAATGAAAAAATTTGTTATAGTTACATTAATCCAAGTTGTAACTTTTAAAGGAATGTAAATTTATAAATTTGGAAGGTTAATTTATCTAACTGAACCATGACGTATATGTACATATAAATTATGTAATGAATATTCATATAGAAAAATGTATTCTTTTAAATAAAGGGAAAATTTCAACATAAAGGGTCCTGCACCTAAATGTTTTGGATATGAATACCTATATGACTATAATATGAAATGCACAACTAGAAATAAGTGGGTCAGTTGGGGAATTTTTCTTAAGAGACAAAACCATTAAGGGTGTTTTGAAATTTAAATAATATAAGCTATTTTGGGTTGCACTTAAATGAGTTTCAAATTTTAATTTATAGAGAATTGAACCCATAAATTGGGAATTCCTACCCATGTAATTGATCCCAGATTTACATGATGGGACTATCAAAGGTCACCTTTAATTTCTTATGTTCTTAGTACTTAAAACCTATGGGGGTATATTTATGAAAATGGGATGGTAATTTTATCTGTCCATAACTACTAATATGATGTTACATATAAAGGTATGGTGTAATTTTACATTATTAGTTCCCTTAATTAGTAAAAACGTATTATCTTATTTTGAGATTTATTATTATGAGGTATCAGTTAATTAAAATTCCAATTTCAACTAAAGGGTGTTTTCCTTTATGGATTGAAATTTACATTTTATTTAATCAATATAGTTCTGAAAAAATTGAGTTAAATAAATGGTTAAAGTGGAAATTATAAGATAATTTTCCATAAATTCTATGCGATATAAGTTAATTGAAGAGATTAGTGAAGTTTTTTTTAAAATTGGTATTTGATAACCATTATATGTTAGCAATTTAAATGTTGAAATAAATTAGTTTAAATTTCTTATAATGAAACCTTGTATTGTTGTTTATAAAATTAACCCTCATATAAGGGTTATCTTTAGAATCAATTTGAGTGGGAATGTGAGTGTTTCCTATAGGCATTATTTGGCTTATGTCATAACGTTTCTTGAATCTAATGAATCAGTAGTAAAGCCAAGTGAATATTCAGCATGACTCCGGTTTACAATTTGATGCCTTATCCTAAACATAGGAACTAGCCATGGTGGTAGTTTACTTGGAGATTTGAGATCAATATAATTTGGAGTCATGTTTCTAAGAATGTTAGGTTCTATTGGTTTGATCTAGTGTAGTCAGGAATGACTCTAAAATAATTAAAAGCCACCCCGGGTAGACATGTAGTTTTTTGGTAAGTAAAATCTAAAGGGGTTATTACCATATAAATATACCATTGAGTTTCATCCATTTCATTATTTATGTTAGCATTGTACTCTTTTAACAAGAACTCCCCTATTCAGATACATGGTGATGATCAGGTCCTGATAGCCTGATGTTGGAAGGTGATGCCATTACTCCTATAATGATAGATTATAAACCTTTTAGGTAAATGATTCATTACCTACATGAGTTTAACCTATTATAAAATTTTGTTTACAGGTTCATAAGATTCTATGTAATTGATAGCCTGGGGGGTTTTTGGTTCCCATGATAGAGAACATAGGGCAAGGTGGATGAACCTAGATTCACTCACATTGACTCAAACCCTTGTAGGATAATGATGTTGTTGAATTAAGGAAACCCTATAGAAGAGTTTCATTTGGGGCTACATTTTACTTTTTTTCGTTATTCTTTTTTACACTCTTTTTTATACTTATTTATGGTAGGTTATCGAGTCTTTTGACTCAGGCATGGTAATGCCTTTTCTTTTGGAAATTACCCCGAGTGAGTGTTTATCAAAATTGGTTTTAATGGGAAGTGCTATTTTGTTGATTGGTCTAGTTGATAATTAGTGGTTTCAAGGTTGGTGATTATTTTTTTAAATTGATTCTATGAGGTGGTAAATCATTCTATAAATTGGGGCATAGGTAAGATGCTCTATTTTGAAGAGGTTTTCCATGGGGAATCCAAGAATAATGAAAAATGACATGTCAAGGAGCATGACCAGCTTGAAATTTTTGATGGATGACTTAAAGTAGTGTGAGTTGGGATTAAAATGGGTGGTATGGGATGTACACCAACCACATATGGTACATTTGGATTGCACCTATTTCGAATTAAAACTATTTAGAATTAAATGTCGATGAATGGACAAATAAGGGTCGATGATCAAAAAATTCAAATGTTACACTTACATGCCAGGTGAACTGAAGATGTAGGTAATTTAAAGGAATTTATAAGGATGAGGGATAAGATATAATGGAATTAGACACACATGGTAGGGAGATGTTGTCTTAGGGGTTTAAAAAGTAATCTGTGGACTAATTATGTGAGTATGGATTGGAGTGATCTATACATGCCTATCAATAAAATCATAGTGTACTCCTAGTTAAGAGGATAGCATGCCCCTTATATTGACATCAACCTAAGTATTCTAATAGAGTTTCAACTATACATCGAGATACCTATTTATATAGATATTATTTTTGATTAAAGGAATCATTAGGAGTTGCGCTCAAGGAGAAATTTTAAGATAATATAAATAGTTCATAGTACACCATTGGCCATTAGATAGTGATGAAGCTCATTATAATTCATGTTATGATTTTTAAATGAATATCATTCTCTATAAATGGGAACGAGTGATGGTTGTCATTTATGTTAATGCTTAGGATCAGTGAGATCCTAGAAATTCATGTTTTTACACCCAGTGAGGATAGGGTATTGGCTATGGTGAACAGTTTTCTATTCATTGATGTGACCATAATTATTCTCCTAAGGTGGGGAGTGGGACATCAGTCATTGGGGGTGACCCTCCGAAGAGAAAGATCTCGGGACCTCGAGACCAGTCATGTAATGGTTGTTTTGGAAATCATATGTCGATTAATAGACGGAGCAAGGTACAATTGTAATACTCAATAGTTTCTAGGTATGGTTTGAAGATGGATTTGGGTGAAATTTAGATATAGGAATCAAGCTTGAAGTACTTTTTTTTGACACATGGATGTTGGATTAGTCTAGTGTCAGTGTTGGTGTTATAGCACAACGGTTTGCGCATGATATGATTTGATCATGAGACATCACTAGTTTGATGTACATTCTTTGGTGAATGTGCTCAATAAAATCTTGGTATGACTTTGGAGAAGGATTTAAAAAATTTTCTAGTGATTATTTAGTAGTTTATGTCTAGGGTTTTGGAAATAGTTAGTTAAAAGAGGCCATACTTGGTTCTCTTTGTTAGTTTTTATAGCTGGTAATAAACTGGTGTTATCATTCTATTGGGATGAGGCAGGTGTAACTTAAAATGAAAACAATGTATTTTCATGGAAAATACAATGCAACCAATTGATCTAGTTTGATTGGAGTTTGGTTTCTCTAATATAGATCAAGTAATGTGGGTAGTGTCCTCATGTTTAAATTTGATGAACTTTCTAAGAGTGTATTTAGGAAACTCATGATGTGTTCAATAGGATATTACAATGGTGTGAGGTCTCAGACCTATAATTGACCATTAGAATTTAGGAACTATGGTGGGAAGTTCTATAGGATAGTTGATGATAGAGACGATTACGTGTTTGAGTCTTAGGTTAGATGGTCTCGGGTAAGCCCTATATTTATGTTTAGGAGGTAGTAGTGAGTGTTGAATCTAATTTGGTGCAGTTTTGATGATTTATTCTTACGGTGGCTCTCAAGAACATGATGGGAATTTAGATATTCATCACGTCTATTTAAGTGGAAATTTCTGACCAAATTAGTTTTGGAATTTTTCAATTATTACCAATGTATTCTCATGGATGAGAAGTTTTTGGGTATGGAGACTGCAAGATCCTGTGTTTTAGACCTAGTTGTAATTACAAAGGGAAATTGAAATTTCCATTTGGTGAATGGGGAAAACCATAAATTGAACCCTAGAATGTAATTTAGAGAGTTAGAACACATAAATGTGATTTTTAGATGGGGTTCAAGTTTTATGAGGTGTATCAGATGTTTGGATACGTTTCAGGAGTTCCAGGATCCAAAATCTTACTTTCAAGGAGATTCAGTTAGGGTGCATAGTAAGTTTAAAACAATGTGGCCCTTGAGGAGGAACCATGTGGGATGTTTTTATATAGGGAAATGATTTCATGAAACCATGTGTCCTAATCCATGGAATATATGGGTGTATCATGGTTTGGACCAGCCACGTTTGAGGAGGTTCATGGCCATGTGAGGGGTCTAAAGAAAAAATGTAGAGCAAAATCACATAAATGTGCATGGTTTTTCATACCATACGTGAGTTTTGTGAGGTGTTTGTGTCCATAGATAGTGGAACCATATAGTTGGCTCATGGTTTTATGAACTATGAGGATCATTAATGGGATATAAATTACCCTTTTATCCTTATTTAATATAACCTATGTCTCTCCTTTCCCTTCTTCACTCACACATAGTATGGAGGCCGCTCGAGATTCCTTCCTCCCCTCCTAGGATTTGAGAGATATCCACCATACTAGATTTGAATCAAGCACCGCTCGGTGTGTTTGAAGTGTATCGGTTAGTATTCGATTCATATTGATTCCTTTATTATTTTATATCACCATCTTTGATGATATCTTCATGCGATCTAATTCACCCTATTTTCTAGGAGTTAGTTGATTCTTTTGATATATCCTATTCTATATCGAATCCAGTAATGATATTGGATGACTAGACTATCCTAATAATGAGGTCGGTGGTCTAGTTTATTTCCCATAAAGTCTCATTCGTTAATAAATAATTTTCTTTATTCCACACATTGGTTTTACCCATAAATTTCCCCTCAAATCAAATTCCCTTTAAATAGTTGTTTGTTTTGGAGTTTTAATTCCCTATTAGACCCTATGATTATTTTTGGAGGTTAATGATCCCAATATAAGACACCCCTTAGCTGTTCCATGATTATCCCTATGGGTACCATTACACTTTACGAACTGAAAAACAAATTGTGGTGTTGGGTTTGACTTCCTCAAAGTATTTAATTTATTTAAATGTTTGAATTGAAACCATATAAATGGGCCAAAATGTTTCTTTTGGATCTCATCACTTGAAATGAAATGATAATAAGTTTTAAACTTCACTTGAAACTTTTCATGTATAGATGAAAGGTATTGATTAAGATAATTTAAATTACATGTTTAATGGTATGACACATTATATATCAGTTTTACATTATTGAGTGAAAAGGTAGAGACTTAATTTAAATAAATTGAATGAAATGATATAATTAATTGACATGACATAAAATATTTACCCTTATCACTTTTTAGTGAAAGGGTAAAAATTTCAATAAATGGAAATGATAATTTGGCATGATTATTACACGGACATGATTATTTATTAAAGGAAATGTGCCTACTATTATTATTGTGGACCTTTTTCATTTTTATGAGTGGTCAGACTTGATCCAACCTTGAAATCATGATGGAATGCCTCAGGTATTTAGAATATTCCACGTCAATTCATTGGGATTATTTCCAAGGAAGATACCCACATTGGAACTTAGTCAATGTATTATACATGAATGAATTTCCGTGTCCTTGATGATTAAACAGTTATCTCTATTTCAAGATATTAGAATTCTTTAGATACACTCCTTGAATTCATCTGGATGATATTGGTCACGTGACACCAAGGGTTACCTCTTTAGGATCCAAATCATTCTTAGCCTATGATTAATTGGTACATGGATCCCCAGACTTGGTTGGAAGTTTTTATAGTGGAATAATAAGGATTTGTCCTATGGATTTCACTTACACCCCTATAGGCAGACTATAGAAGTTATCACTATGAGTTTTATCGACCCTCTATTGTCATGGATGACTGAGTTACACCTTGAATTCTTCCTTATCATTATATTTACATATCATATAGTCCCTTGTTATATATATACTTGTAAGAATTCTCCCATTAATTCTAAATTTAATACTCATGATATAATCTGTTTTTGTATGTCTTGGCACTAAAAATTGGGTCCAAACTGGTGCATGTATATCTGTGAAAATGATTATCTTACATATTTATATATATACATGATGGTAGGTGTGCAGAGAAATTATATGTTAGGGAAAAGAATGTATGTTCAGCCATATGTATTCAAGGAACATGATCCCGACATTTTATTATTTATTATTTACTACCTCATTTTGATATACCAGCCCACTGAAAACATTATATTCACAGACTAAATAGCATTAGACACAATTGGTGATGCCCTACTTAGTATATCTTACACCCTGTTCAGTTTTCCATTGCAACGGGGTACTTGAACATACCTCATGGTTTTAGGTTTGGGTTTATTGTTCATGCTTGTGCTATTATTCTTGTACATGGGAGCTTAGGAGCACAAGACTGAGTCAGATCTCAATATTCTCATAAATATTCCTATAAGGATTTTTTATTTTCCTTGTAAATTTTTTATATATACATTCTCTATGTTTTTTCCTGTACAATATAGAATCTTCATTCATGATTACTCTCCTTTTATTATCCACTGAATTTATTTATTATTTATTACACTATATTTATTACTAATACAAAGGGTATAGTCTCCCTGAAGTACTTTCAGTTGAACCACACTACTAGTCATTAAACGCTGACGTATGGGGAGGCACGGATGAGTCCTAGTGGCCAACCAACTCAGGGAACCATTTTAGTGTCTCGCAGGTTGGAATACTACAATACCTTCATTGGTAAATACTCTATATAGAATTTATCCTCGGTGGGTTGTATTCATAATTATCCAATAAAAAAAATATGTTAATTAAAATTTAATGGTATTAAATGTTCATTTTTTATCTTATGGTACTAAGTTAGTAGATTTTGACTTTGAACATCCATTCTCCCCATTTGTGCACTTCATGTCTAATGTACACCAATTTAGGCCAAATGATTCATCTGATTTTAAGGAATGTAATTATCCATATTTTAATTTTTTATTTTGGAAAATGTATCTACACTAGAATATGAATATTTTTTCTTCAGGGCTCAATGGAGGATTCATAAAGGATGATGGGGATATTTTACAATAAAAGGAAACAATTCTGGAGAAGGAATATTGGACACTATCCCACTGATGAGAATGTGGGGGCCACAATACAGGCCCAATGAGGACCAAATTTCATGGGATGGTATAATAAATATATAGAAACAAATCATTATTCATGATCCATTTCTAATTCGGCTTCCATGGTGGTTATTAAGGTGTCCCAAATAGAATATCTAAATCTGGTCCATAATCTCGGCCCAGAATGTTAGCCAACTAAATCAGACGTAACTCCAAATCCATAACTCCAAATGGGCCTAAAGTGTACATAACTCTAGAAGACATCCTGGTACACAAAATAATCTTCTATTTCCCACCGAGATTCAGTTATATGCCTTCCCATACAAGACAATCTTTCAGGGGAGATTAGGAGGATAAAAAGTCAACGAGTGAATCAATTTCTCCACTACTTTCCACCACCCTAAGGCCTAAATTAATTTAATAATTGGGAATACATTGATTGAGTCTCGGAATAATGCTTCCCAATTTCCTATTTATGGTATTGGTGGTGAGGGGGAAAAGCACTTGTTTTTTTTATGTAATTTTATCATGCCAAAGTTCCTTTGTAATTTTTTCAATTGCCATGTAAGTTTATTTTTTGTATTTATATGTTCTTAATCAACCTATTTATATTCTATTCTTACCATTTATTTCATTCAATTCATATAATCACAAAGAACCGTGATATCTTTGTGTTGTGGTGAATTAGTTCACAGATAGGTGTGAATAGTCTTCACACAAATGGAGGAGTGCTCGTCATTTCTACTGTTTTAATTTCTTCAATCCAATTATTTTATTCCATATTCCTCCCAAAATTGAGAGTATACCATCAATGGAAGGATAACCATTTAATGTTTTGATCATTGTAATATGCAATCTCTGTATTGAATGTTATTTTATGAACAAATTGTTGTTAATTGGCTAACTAATTTATGACTTCCATTCTTCATTTATTTCTAATATTCATCTTCACTATGTTAGAGGATGCTAAATCCAAGTACTAAAATGACCATATACCTTGGAGAGATCGTGAATTTGGTTATCTATGTGTGTAGGGGATTAGTAATTGTATTTATTTAGCATCAGAAAATAAAATGATGAAGGTAGTGTTATTTTGAAGAAAGGATTCGTTAAGAATTAATAAAACCAAAATTGACAAAAGATGTAAAATTCATTCAATCCAACCTGAGCATAATCCTAAGATCAACCAATTTTCATTTAATTGAATTCACTTAGGTATCATAGTGTTACTTAAAACCATCTAAAATCAAAACCATGTTGGCCAATTCGTATCCTAAAATCCATCTCATAGGTTGCGTATCTTAGGTATATTCTTAGGTATCGGGGGAATCGATAAACCAAGATAGACTACAAGGACCGTTCTACCTTCATATCTTGGGTAAATTTGAGCATGAATCAATTACCCATGAATCCAAATTTCCACTGGGCCATACTCCCTATGAAATAATAACACTACTAGGCTATAGTCCTTGAAGTTACACAATTTCTCCTCATTAGTCAACATCCCTTAAAAAACCCACACCCTCACTAGGAAATATTCTTTGTGAGCTATATCACTCCTAATTAGCCCACATTACCTAGGATCTATATAATAATCCTCAAATGGGACATATTATCTGTGAGAAAAACATCCTAAAAGGGCTATATTATCTTAGAGAAGAACAAAAAAGAACCTCTCATACATAAGTCCCACACTAACCATTGTTAGAATCATTTCACCTATAAGTCCATTCCAGTTGAATATAAACTATTTTGAAATGATCATGGATGAATTAATATAAAAAGAAACCATTTCTACTAAAAAAATTCCTATGTCCAAATTTTTTAACCAGGTCTATAGCAAAAAATCCCATGACTATAAGTTACACAAAAGATTTTTCCAACTGTAGATTTATAATCTATTATATTATCTCTATAGACATGGTTTTTCCAAAACTGTGCCTATTGTTACCCTATTTTCATTGTTTGAAATCATGGCTATAGCCTTTAAAACTGTGTCTATAGCCTTTAAAAAGTAAAAAAACACTGTGTTTTGAGCCACATACATCAACCTTTATATATAAATTAACCATATTATAATGAATTTTTTGAGAATATATATGTGTATATAAATAGATAAAACTATGAATATAACTACTAAACTATGACTGTTGGTTCTTCATGCACCCACCCCATGGGACTTTTTACCACGATAGTACTGTAGTACTATTTTCATAGTTTTATGAAAACTAAAATTATAGGCTATACTTATATTTATATTTTTCTTAAAATCATGGATATGAGTTTTATACCCAACCTATAAACATGTTTTTTTAAAATTGTGGCTATAAGTATATCCTATAAGTGTAGTTTCCATAAAAATGTGGTTATAGGCTTGTTTTGATGTAGTGTATACAATCATTTTTAGAAAACACTAAAAGGTATATTGTGTCCGATTAAGTGGAACCCAAATATATGAGTCCTGATTACCTTTATAAGGGTACTCATGAATTCCCTTTATGGGTCCAATCCCAACACTTTAAGAACCTACCACTATCTAGGATAATGATAAGTTCCAGAGTTCCCAACTATATGGATTTAAACCATTGTATCACAAAATTAAAAAATAAAATATAGAGAATACCTCATACATATAGATGTTAATATTTATGAATATTAATGATCTATCATCAAAATAATGGAAACTATCACCACATAGGTATTTGGGAAGGAATCATAAATAAATGAACATATATTAAATATATTAGAGTGTTCCAAAGTAGAAAAAAATCCCCCTAAAGGGTGTGATGAGCCAAACCTACAATACTATATGCCATCACATGTTTTGAAGAGTCACTAGAAAAGAACCCCAGTGACAACCAACCTTTGGAAATCAACACCTCAATGATGTCAAAGGGAAACATCACAGAGTAGGAAGTGTCTGGGTGATTCTTTTGAAAATAAAATGGTGAACATGATGTGTATATATCATTCAAAATATAGACGAGTTACCACTGATGTTAGGAATTCATTCCCAAGAGGTGTTTTTACTGAAAATAAAACCTAATGTAACTCAGTAGCTATGAATAATATTGATGAGACTTACTATTATTTATGATACTACCCAGATACACTTTTTTATCTGTGATTGTTGATACTTTCTAGATTCTTCAGATTCTTTGAAAATTTAATAAATCCTATAGAGTTCTCTTTGATCCAAATGGAAACATCCAGATGCACCTCATATCATTTTAGTCCTCCAATAAAAAATGGTGTATGAAATCAGGTTACTTAGGTTAATACCATACAATAACTGAGGTTCCCAACATATGAATCAGTAGTAATGAGAGATACAACCTTTCTAACTTGGAGAAATTTTTCACCAACCTAGAATCTTCAACACCAAGAGGTAAACGAGATTGATCTATGAGTACTATCTCAATGGATACATCCTAATATTGGTGGAAGCTATGGGGTTATCTAAGAGTTGATGCCTCACTGACTATATTATCAATGTTGATCTATAAAGAAGACCCTAGCTCCCATGATCACATTAAAACACTTCAATAGCCTCTCCCTAGAGCATGGTAATGTTCATCTCCATTATCATAGGGGGGGGGGGAATGAGGATATCATCAACATCCCCACTACTACTCAGAATTCTACTAGGAGGGTTCCTACTAACAACCATCCTATTCAATATCAAATGATCCCAACCCATTAGAAGTTTTATAAGGAGGAAATCTAGTATATATTGACCCCCACCATTTAGGCAAAGGAACTAAAGAGGATACTTTTTGTGGGTGAAAAACCCCTAATATCAAGAAGAAGGCCCATATTTCTATCCCTAAAAAGAAAGAATGTCAAAATACTATGATGATAGTCAAGGAGAAATCCTATATCCCTACTCACCTATAAATCCTACCATCATGCCTCTATAGCATCAAGAGGTGCTTTGTAATATATTACAATAGTAACTAGTGAGTACGCTCATATCCTTTCCCCCACCGATAAACCATTCATCATAATATGGAATTGAATAAAAAAAAGAGAGGGATTATACTCCCACTCCCCCTGAATAGAGGGATTATATATATACCAATATAGGACTACCATCAACATATTCAAGCAGTGATTAGTGGGGATGCCTATATCCCAACTCATGTTTTGCAGATTTGGCAATGTATTATAGTAGTGATAGTAGAGGACCATCATCAACATATCTTAGTGATCATTAGGGGAAGGCCCATATTAATTTCCCCTGTCATTAGAGTATCTTGTCATTATAATTAATATACAAATCATAAAAAATATCATATTAATACCCCTATTAAGGAGGATATTCAACATATTCTAGTGATGAATAAAGATCAATATTACGCCAATATTCCTATTCCAAATGGATTTCACTGGGATATACTGAAAATTGATTCTGTGAAGGATCATACCCCTTCTGAAAATACACAAGATAATTACCATATTCTAGTAGTCGTTCAAGAGAAGTTTTATATTTTTTATCCTTTTAGTGTATATCAACAAAAAGTATTGTTAATGACACTAGTTTATGATTATATTCTTACCCACATGAATGAATCTCACCGGAATATTATTGTGGAAGCTGTCGATGAGCATAATAAAATTACTATCTTTTCCCAGAAGGCCCATCATTATATTATAATGGTAGTTGAATATAAAAAAAGTGCTCATATTCCCATGATTTATCACAATTTTGTGGCATGATGGAAAATTTTGATATCAACCAAATAAATTCATTGACATATCCTAATGATAGGTAGGATACCTAAGGGGTTCCTGTGTAAGAAGATTGTCACCTAGACTATATATCTCCCACGATCAAGGTTCCAATCCGAATTACTAAATCATGATAATCTATAAGGCTTGTCAATAGAAATTCACATGTTACGATCATGAACATATTCCTACCCCAATCTACGACAATATCCACGAGTCTTATCAATTCCTCATGATGGTGGCCTAAGGATCCATCAGTTCCGCATCAAAAATTTAACTCGACTGTGGTTTTGGTTGTCCCCCCATGGTATAGATATCAAAAACTCTGAAGGTCCTCTATAGAGTAACAACCATGTAGGTCCTCCTCATGTAAGTAAAATCATCCAACTTGGATGTCCTCTCTAGAGAATATGATGAAAAGGTCCTCCCTATAGCCACACATTAAGCCATAATAGAGGCTGTCTCCATAATGTTGAATATAAAAATGAACATGGTGGTTTTACCCATCAAATTCACTATGAATGTACTCCCCACAGTGAAACTCTTCTTCAACTATAAGTTCCTCCCCTTGTCGAAGATACTCTAAGAATAACCAACTATTGAGAGTCATGCGAATGGATGGGGAAATCTACACCAAGAACCTCATCACTCACTGGAGATATTTCATATCAAACGATGGATAAGATGAGGAATCATTCATTTTATGTTCCATAGTCATACCAATTTTCCTTAGATGCTACAAAAAAGTATCAGATGACCTTATTCCCATTGACAAGGGGATATGGAAACAACCTTTGTAGTCAGATAATTTTAGGGAATCTCTATCCAAGGATAAGGAACATAATATGGTTATATTAAGTAATATAACTGAAGAAAATATAACAGTTGTGTTTTTTATAAATAACTATATACCGATATGATGTTCTAAAAATCTTAAAATGGGGAGTGCATATATTACCTATGTATCAGTCTATGGATAACTCTATTTCACCTTAAGATGAAATAATTGTCTTATGGAATGTATTTTATCAACATAAAGGGGATCGATTAAATCTATAAGGAATGTGGGGAGTGAATATATTACCTATATATGAATCTATGTATAACTCTTTATCACAATAAGATTAAATAAGTGTCTTATGGAATGTATGCTATCCACATAAATGTGATAGATGAAATATAATGGGACATTGACATGGATACCCATTCAACTACACAACATCTGAAGTTAAGAAGTTAGTTCGAAGATCCCTAAAAAGAGAGCCTTAGTTATTTGAAGGCTCCATTCTAGTTGATTGTTGATACACTATTCGATGTAAATTTCAGATGGTGTGGTGAACAAGAAGTCTTGAATTCTACCCCGCTCTATATCTAGTAGAGTCTAATGAGAAAGACATCGTGCTATGTCAATGTCTCATGCTATTCCTTAGGCCCATGTTCCATACATTATAGTGAGCATTTCTATAAATATCCTTTAATCACTCGATCTTATAAATGAAATATTTTATGGGATAAGGTCACATATAATATCTTTCACCATACAACCAAGAATGGTGAATGTACATCCCATCTGATTAAAGAAAATATTATGACCACAGAATCACCATTAGTAGTGAGTATATAATTTCCATAAAACTCATCATACCCAACACATTCTTGGGTAAAGGATTGAAACATTAGGAATGATGTGATAACATCTTACTCTGGAATAATATAGGGTAAATGCTAGATTATAGGGATGAAATATTTTTTACCACCACCACCACCTCTTATGACAACAAGTCCATAATGAATCCAAGATGTTATGGTGTTATAACCTAAGAAATTGGTTTTCTCCAGGTTGGGGGAATTTTTAATAGAGGAAACGACCTCATAATTCCTCCCCTAGGGAAATATACCTCCTATATTAGAGGAGTTCTTGGTGAAATTTATGAGTGAATTTATTAAATTAACCATCCATTGAAGAGGTTAGATGATTCCTTGAAAGAACCTAAGAAAAAAATAAAATACTAGAAAGTAAATTTCTAAAGAAGATATCAATCCACCCATCAATGGATATTCCAATAGTAGTGATTCTACATACTATTCTGAGGAAAATGAAATTATTCCAAATATTTGTTATGAATTAGGAAATTTCACGAGTATTGGTTTTGAAAATAAATCAGAACATGACCCTGAAATGGAAGGATGTGATAAATAGATATCCAACTGATACATTGTACACTCTGATGAAGAAGGTTTGTGAACCTGGAATCAGAGATAGTTCCAGAATCTAGGAACACTACTAAAAACCTAGTTTCCAACCACTTAGTGTGATTTGAATATGTATAATGGGATAGATGTGGATACATTGATATCTCATCAATCATTAAAAGAAGTTGAACCTCTTTCCACAAATGAAATATTAGCCCGATACTAAATCGAACTGGTAGAGCTTAGGTGAATCAACATCGAAATACATATAGGTAATATTCCCACTGAGTAAAATTATCATATTGAGGTTAATTCCTATCTTATGGTATATATTCAACTAAAAGAGGCTGTTAAACCAATAATAGTAAAGTCTAACCAACATTCCTTGTCTGGACCTAGACTAATATTTTATGTAAACCATATGGATAAAGAGTATTGGTACCACCCACTAGAGCATTTTCTTCCATTTCAATATGGATATACCATGAAAACTTCAACTTGATAATGGTGGTCATCATAGGTGACCCAACCATACCAGGTTCCACCCACTACTTCTGCTTGGGCATCATATCAAGTGGCATTGAAGCTAGAACTCCTCAATTCCATCAATTCCCTAACATCCTAAATAGAGGATATTGAGGGATGACATGCACCAGTGTAATCGTAAAGGAGGAAATACCCTGATTGGGTGGATGAAACTCAGCCCCCACCTATTTTTGTAAATCCTACCATCCCAATTTTCAGTAGCATGGTTATTCCGGAGTAGTACCTAAAAAATTTCATCTCTTAGTACGAACCCATGATGTGAACGTTAGATAAGTAAGAGGTTGTGAAACTCATGTGATTCTTTCAGACTCTGGAAGAACACCCATTTCTAGGAGATTCCATTATTAAATGGGAAGATCAAAAATCAATGTTAAGCTACAATTTTAGCTTGATGTTAAAGAAGAAAACCATCCTTGAGCTATCAAATTGCAAACAACATGAACATTATAGGACACCAAACTACATTTTCAGGTTTAGAGGATTTTCTTATTCATCAAACATGAAGCTCCCTCAATAGAATATTTTATATAAATGTATCCAAAATATCCATGATGAGTTTTAGAAACTGGTAGTTGAACTAAAATATCTTGGTGGATTTTGGGATTTTTCAGTAGTCACATAATGACTAGAGGATGCTATCTAATGATCCAAGGCCATGTCTTAGATGAAACCATTATCATATTGAAAAAAAACTCAGTAAATAGGACATCATGACTGTTATGCTCAAGACAACACTGACCTCAACTCTAGAACCTAAGTACATATAATACCATGTGATGCCTCTCTTGAGTGGTAATAATAGTATAAATTCCCCCATATGAAGGGATGGATAGATCCAAATCATCTAAAGATCATGGATCAAGAGAATAAAACCTATTATTTCTTAAGAGAAAAGGTTATAATGTATTTCATCACTTCTATAGAATAAAATCTTTTAATGTTTTTGAGAGCCCTAGAAGTATAATAAAATTAGCCTCAATGAACACCATGACTATTTTCCCTACCACCATATTTCGGGGTATTAAATTTAGTAATAATTTATTTCAAGGATATACTCCAAAATATAGTAGACTCTAGGTAAGTAAAACTAGGAAAAACCTCAGTAAAAGTGACTCATATTTCAATTATTTTTTTGAAAAAAGGTGGATGAGAGGAAATATTTAACAAATACATGAAAACCATATTTGAATATATGGATAGAAAATCATTCAGTTGAGTTAACACTATATTCAAGTCTCAAGCGAATCAGTCATTTGATACCCCAATTGACCTTATAATAACTGAGGTGACACCTTTATCATATCAGTTCTCCAAGGGTCAATTAACCATAATCATCAAAACATGTTTAGGGAGGTGTCATTAATGGTAAAAAAGACAATAAATACTAAAACAAATTCCATTAACAGCGTTGACATTTCTCACAGCTAGAAAAATGCGATGAGAAAGTGCATCTTTATCAGCGCTAAAATAAGAACTGATAAAGTGGTTCTTTTATCGGTGCTAAATAAAAGTATTGATAAAGGGAACCCTTTATCAACACTTTTTATTTAGCACAGATAAAATTTACCTTTATCAATGATTTATTTTAGCACTGATAAAGGTTACCCTTTATGAGTGATTTATTTTCTACAATGAAAAAAGCACCCTTTATGAGCACTCTAAATAATGCACTGATAATGGTCCAAAATAAAATGGAATAATTTAACAAATAAAATTTAAAAAAACTAACAATTTCATTAATTAAATAATTATTGTTAAAAATGAATAAATTTAATATATATATAAATATATATAAAAAATTAATAAATAATATATAATAAATATATAGATATGGAAAATTAATAAAATGAAATAATTAAACAAATAAAAATTTAAAATGAGTAAATTAAGAAAAATAGTAAACATTTTATTAATTAAATAATTATAGATTAAAATGAATAAATTTAATATACATATATATAGATTATAAATATTGATAAATAATATATAATAAATTTTAATATATAAATGAATGTATAATTAAACAAAAAAATTAAAAATGAATAAATTAAAAAGATACTTAAAAATTTATTAATGAAAGAATTATCATTAAGGAAATGAATAAGTGTAATATATATATATATGTATATATTAAATATTAATCGTACTAAATAATATATATTAAATATAAATTTGTATAAAATGAATAAAATGTTATTGAAAAACATATTAATGTCTTATTAATTTTTAATACTATTTGATTTTTCAATTTAACATACATCAAATGTCATGTGTTATATTGATTTCATGTATATATATATATATTCAATTAATGTAGTTTTATATACAAACACACACACAAATATATTTACGCAATATATAGAAACACTTGCACATAATATTTATGTAATTTATTCAAATTTGAGTATATTTTAGAATTTCATTGTAACCCGATACATTTAATACATTATGTTTTTAATCAGTTAATTTTTTTAATACAATTATAGTGAGGGCATTAATTTTAATTTTTTAATTTTTTATTTTATATTCCAATTTGATATTTTTTATATTATTTATATGGAAATATTTATTTACTATGTTTTATTATTTTCAATATGTATTCATCTTACTTCAATATATATATATCCATATTTTCTTTAATAATTTATATTTAATTAATACAATTTATCCATTTTTAAATATTTTAAAAGTGAAATCATTTTGAAATATTCAATTTTAAAATGCATACATTTAAGATTATGTATCCACTAATAATGTTAAAAATATATTTGAAAATAGATATATTTATAAATGTGTATTTACTATATTTATAAATTTATAAATTTATAATTATTATAAATAAATAATAATTTTTTTAAATGATTATTTATATAATTATAAATAAATAATTATATATATTTAATAATTATAAAATTATAATAAATTTATTTAAATAAATCCTTTATCAGCACTTATAAAGAAGAACCTTTATTAGTGTTAAAAAAGTTCTGTTAAAAAGAAACTTTATCCGTGCTAAAATATTAGCACTCATAAATATCGATATTTATCAGCACTTTTTTTGCACTGATAAATATCCCTTTTAGTATCTCTTATCAATTTAATGGTGAGAAAAGTTAAATTTTTTGGTGCTTTTCTATAAGTGCAGTTAAAAGTGTTCCTGATTTATTCAAAAGAACCCTAACAATACTCAGTCAGTTTTGATTATCAAGCTCACACGAAACTCCTCTGTTGCTGGTGTAACTCCTCTACATTTCCTCATACAAATCAAGGTTAGAATATAATATATAATATTTACTACTTTTGCTCTTTTTTGTTTGATCTTTTGGGTTCTGTGTTTTTCGTTTTGTGTTTTTTGGTGTTCTTAACCATGACAAATCCTATATCTCATCTCCATACCACTATCAGTGTGGCTCCTCTTGGTTCATGTAAGGATCATAAAGATGTATGACGATATTAGCCAATAATTGTTATGGCCTGTAATGATTAAATGAATCATAGTATCCCGCTCTAAATTGTTTACCTATAATCTAGTGAAGAAAAAAATACAAAAAACTAATAAGTTATATTTTAATACATTCTTTTCCTATTAAGAAATGGGATTAAATCATGATGGATTTCTTGACCAGTTTTTATGACAATCTAAATATAATGATTTAGCATGGGTTATAGAGGATCAACTAACAAATATGAACAATTTATTACATATTTAAGAGACTTCCTCAGTTGATGAACTCTATTAATTGTATGTCAAAGAGATAATAATTCTTCCAAGTGTCCCATCGAGTGCTATATCTGATAGGGATATGATGTTTTTTCATGGTTATAGAAAAGACATTTATTTTCTATGAGGTTATCAGTGAAATTTTATACTTTAATTTTTCCACAGACTAACAATAATTCTAATCATACTATCTTGATTTTGTAATATATTCTTTGAGCCTTAATACTTAACTTCAGTGGCTCCTAGAAGGTTCAACATTCCTTGGTGGAATTCTCTTATAATAATAGTTATCAATTAATTATCCAGATGGACCCGTATGAATAATTATATTAAATACATTTTCACTCTCCTTTATGTTGGATAAAGATAGAATCTCTTATGAATAACTCTAGTCTTGTCCAAGAAATAATAGACTGAGTGATGTAAATTAAAAAAGATTTTGAAACTACTCAAAGTCAACGAATGTCCTACGATAACCATTATAGGTGATCCTTGTAATTTAATGTTAATGATCATGTTTTTATTTATGTTTCCTTGAGATTGGTTCACTAATGTATTAGAAAGAAAAGGAAATTAACCTCAAAATACATTAGACCTTTTAAAATTCTTGGAAATTTCTAGGAAATCTCTTAACAGCTAGACCTACACATATAAAAACCCAATGGTTGAATCTATTCCCATAAGAATCTGGTTGAATATTATTGAGTATTAAATACTTGAGACTATGGAGGTTTTAAATACCCCATTTTTTAAAACCATATAATCCCCTTTAATTTTATTATTTTAGTTTCATTTGGGTGTATTTTGTGTTAAAGTGGAGTTAAAATAGGGGTTAAAGGATTTGATAGGAGAGATTGGTGAAGAGATAGTGGCACCCTTGTGAGGTAGGCACTGATTACCTGATGGAATGGAGCCAGGTACCTGTTGATAGGCTAGTGTTATTAGGGCCAATATTAACACAACCATGTACCCAGTGGCCTAATATTATGTATATGGAGGTGCTTTTGATATTTTATTAGTGTTATGGGTTATTGGTCTTTTTAATCATAGTAAACTCGTATATTAAGTAAAATATTCACCACTACCGTTTAACTAAGCTAAAAATGAATACGTGTTCCTCATTATAGTGGTTTATCATGAATTATGTCTTGTTTTGGTCTTTGTTTTTGTGTGTATGCTCTTAAAATGAAAATGATTTTGAAAATTAAAATGATTTCTTTCAAATAGTCTCAGATTGTAAAAGAATGTGTTTTAAAGGAAAATTTTTTAGATTGAATTTTATTTAAATTATTATGTTTGGTTATAAAGATATAAGTGTAACCCTTAGTATTCCTTATGATAATTATAATATGTGTGGGTAAGTGAGGAATTTATTCTAAAAATAATTTTATTATTATTTTTATTATTCATAATATGTCATCCAAAAAGGTCCCTGATATCTCTAGTGGGTCTTTCCCTATTTCTACTTCTACTATGTTGCTACCCATTTTATGTGCAAATATAGGTTCATTATAGGTAGTGAAGTGGCATGGATAAGTTGATAACATCTTCAGAGTGTTGGGAACTCCCATAGCCATTAGTGTTCATGGTATTATAGGTCTTCTTGGGTGTCCTACATTGGAAGAATGTGAGTTGTTTTCCCCTCCAATGATGCAAGTTGGGATGAAATGGAATGTTTTTAAGTCCATATTTTTTCTAGTGGTCTATAACTAAGGAGGTGAATACAATGAAAAGGGAAGTGTTCATGAGTGTCCAACAAGGTCAATGGATAGTGAACGATTATGTTAAACACTTCAAAGAGCTGGATACCTTTTCTCCGAAGGTGGTGTTATAGGATATGTTGAAAGGTTCTCTTTTCATTGTGGGTCTTCCTCCAGGGATCATCGAACATTTACTATTCTCTAAGGATATACATTTTGAGAAGTTGGTGGAGGAATCATTTTTGGATGAGTTTTTGTGAAAGAAGCATACAACACATTGCCTTAGCTGTTGTATCCTGTGTTGGAGTGAAGATATTCAAATTTTACTCATTTTTGTTTTGTGGCTATTGTAAGTTCATCTTTCATTATAAAAGTCTGATAAATTCAACTTTTCGTTGTTAAAATGGTTTTGATTTTCTGAATGTGATAGTTTAAATAGTTATCCTTTCTTTAATTAGTTCCCCTATTTCTATTGTGCCTATTTGGATATGTCTACTTTGGTGGAAACCACCCTTTATGCCTGGTGTGTGGGTTCGTTGTTTGGTTTGAGAACTTTTTTTGTTTATTAAAACAATAATAGGGTTTTATATGATTGGAAAAAGTGGTCGATGGAGGTGTGTACTTCATTCACACTTAGGGTAAATTATTCATAAGTCATTTGAGTCATGTAGAAATCAGCCACACCTCAATTCGACACACGATGTGACCACTATGACTAAATATGACATGACTTTTCAAGAATCATGAACACCTCAAAACCAAATAAACACATTCAGATTGTTTTGATACTTTAGTTGAAAAAGTGTCTTGCAATGAAAAACGATCAAACATGCTCTAATTTTATTAATAATTTAGAACAACGAGCCAGCAAGAACCACCCCACCAAATAGAATCCTAGTTAGATCATGGATCTCAATATAGGGCCCTCAATTTTATTCAATCACTAAAACCATTATTTTATAAAAAAGATACATAAGAAACAAAATTCCGTTACTATTATTGGGGAATAGGATAAAGAGGTTGATGATTCTGATAAATTTAGGGAAAATGGGGTAAAAAGGGTCATGATGTTTAGGAAATGTCTCTGCTAAAGCCATATATGATACATAGACCTAGATATAGGAACTCTAGTGTGATATATGGGAGATCCAAACCACTCTTGAATCACTTAGAGCATATTCAACCCCAATCATTTTGGAGTACCAACTACAAAATTTGAAACTATCTTTCTAAAATTGGAATTTGGAAAGGCCAACTCAGACTAGCTCATATGCCATATATTTTTCCCAAGTGCTGGTTTAGAATAGGAACCACCAGAATAGGTAGCATCAAACTCAATTCCTTAGACAAAAAAGTAGCCTCATAGTGGGAAACATAGTCTCATGGTCCAAAAATATGATATTCTGAAATAACTGGATTTTTTCCCATCCAAAATCTCTATTATGGATAAAATTCAACATTAAACAGATCTTTGAGAAGCTGTTATTGAGGAATTACTAGGCCCCCATGAGTTTGTGGCTGAAGTTGATATAGCAAAACTATATCATATAGAGATCAATCCCTCTGAATGTCATGCATTCATCTCTTATATGTAGGAAGATTGGGAGATGACCAAATAAGGACAGATCAGATCCTTTTACATATCCTATAATCTCAATAACTTCAACATCCATTGAACTCTCATTGAATCTGATCTGTCTCCCTCCAACATGAAAATACAATTGTATAACATGGTTGAGCATAAGTTATAGGGTAGTATCAAACTCAAATATTGGTTCAGTGATATGGAATCTATCTTCGAATTTACGGTAGTTTCCTAGGACACATCCTTCAATATCCTATTGGTAAATCCTTTACTCTATCAGCTTACAAAAATGACTTCACCATACCAGTAGTGCCTCAAACACTCTATTGATAGATAGTTCATAGTGCTTTATGGTGTTATTTCTCCCTTCGAATCTTAAGAGTCCTAATATATATAAATAGGGATCTATAAGAGAGAGTGGAATAAGTGATGATGGAAAATTACTTCCGATTTTTATTTCTTCCAATGGTTTTAATATGATTCATATTAATCCATTCAATGAACCTAGTGAAGATTATGTGTTTCCCCTTAATCAGATTAAGGCCACCAGTCTTGAGTTGGGAAATCATAACGTTATGTGAGTCCTTCTTAAAGATTCAAAACATCCGATTACATTTATTTAATATGATGGTTAGGAAGATACCCCCATATACCAGCCACTGCTAATAGAGTAAAGGGGAACCACACCACTAATGTGTATTAACCTCAATCTTTCCTACTTTTACACAAGGACCAGTCTGGCCAATATTTATACAACACAACGAAGGACCTTCTATGAGGTCAAATTCAACCCTCATAGAAGGATATGTTTCTTAGGTGTAGTCATCCTCATCCTCATGATATTGGTAGCATTCACTGAGTCAAACCATTCAAAGTAAGGTTGTGATTATTGTGAAGATAGAAATTTTCTTGATAAAAATAGATTCCCATCAATTTTAGGATACTAATTTCCACTATGATGACGTTTTTAGTTTTAAAATATGAATCATCATCATAAATAGGATTAGATAATACCCCTACATAATCCCTGAAATATTGTGATGTCAAAACATCTTCTACCTTTGATGATAGCAGTAATGAGGGGAATATATCCAGGATACACCCAATTATAATGCCCCTACCTCAACACCCTTAGGATCTAGAGTCATCTCATTTCCACTAATAAGAGATTAAAATAACCCCATTTTTCCTTTTAGATCCCAAATGCCCCTTCATCTCCTAGTTCTGATGATATTAAGGTAGAAGAGGGATTTGAATAAGATCTTAGAATTTTCCCACCATAATTTGAGGAAGGTATCTCTATAACTATTGATGAGCTCAGACAAGTGAATCTAGAAATAAAGGATGATTTCTCGTCCATATTCATTAGTGACCCCATGTCTCCTAAGCATTAAGAGGCATGCACATTTTTTCAAAACAACATTGGTATGTATTAACCTTGAACTACATAGAGATTCTTAGATTCGACCACAATGTGGATACCCATCATTTGGGCATGCTAAATGATCAATGGTGTTTCAAATAAGTATCCAGATGAATGCATCCAACCTATGCTACTAAGGTGGAAGATAAATTTGATAATTTTATAAAAGACTACATCATTAAGGATTCTAAATACCTAATGTGGCTCAATAATATTGTACCTATCAGACATAAGAACAAGATGATCAAATTTTATATTGAATTCTAGGATCCCAACCATCATTTCCCAAAGGATGATTTCCTAGACTTGATTATAGATCATTTGATTAATGAAACATATGGTTCCCTAGGCACTCACCATCATGGAAATAGATTTAGAGTATAATAAAATCTCAATGTCCTTAAAATATGAGGATTATATTTCATTTATGAAACCCCATGGGATATACTACTATCAAACAAATCTCTTAGGCTTGAAAAACACTAGCACCACACACCAACACACCATGAAACATATCATCAATACAATACTAAGGAAAACCATAGAAATCTATATTTATGATATTATGGTTAAATATCAATGATTTGATCATATATATGTATTTGATATAGTTTTTAATAATCTATTATAGCATAGAACTAAGATGAACCCATTGAAAGTTTCTTTTGGGCGACACGAGGGAGATTTTATTACTTCATAGTGTGCTATAATGGAATCAAATTATAACTTGATAAATACAAATAAATACTTAACATGCTATATCATCAAAATCTCATAGAGTTTAGAGGATAACAAGGATGGATTTCCAACATCACATGTTTCATATAAAACATATTCAGGAAATATTTACCCACTAAAAAGTTGATGAATAAGTGATTCAACTATCAGTGGGATGGATATTGTGAAACAAAATTTGATAACCCAAATAAATATCACTTGAGACCATTGGTGTTGATTACACTCTTGGAAGGAAAAATGATTATCCTAAATGTGGAGACCTTATAATGGTCACTTGGTGTGATCATTTCATAAAAGAATTAAAAAATAAAGAAAAATAGAATTTATTATCTTAGAAGGATAATTCTAGATATGGATACCGAATAATTAGATATCAATAATAATTTACATGTGTTAATCATTGTAGTTTAAAAAATGAGACACTACCTGTAGCATCACATGGTAAACTTGGTTTCTCAAATTGATCAATAAAAAACTGTCCCTTGTAATATAATACTAATAGGATATCTATCATGGTGGAAAATTAACCTACAATAGTTTGACATTAAATTCATTTCATTGAAGGAAACCAAAGGGAGGGAAGTAATAGATTCCCCTCACAGTAGGCCCTACCACCAAGAGTGCACTGATGAATATATAATTTCTATGAAAATATGTTTTACCTATTTAGGAAACTCCCCAAATATGGGATATAAATTTTCATAATTGTTAAGAATCCTCATAGGCAAAAGAATAAAAAACCAAAAGCTCATCAAGGCTGGCATGGGAATTTTTATCATTTCACCGGAGATGATAGTTCTTCAATTTTCCTTCTTACTATTACAAGAATACCTAAATAATGAATTAGAATACCAACTTATCACTATAGGCTTGGATCTGGTCCTACAGATACCAATTTACTAATGAAACATAAAAGGTGATTCAGAGCTGGTGATTAAGTATATTAACGATGAATCTTTCATCAAGAATAAATAATTGGTTCTTATACTTGATTATGTATTAGTTCTGATATAAGAACTCTCCTATGAGTCAAAATTATCTTAAATTCACAAAACTCCCAAGATGATGTACTAAATAATGTGACCATAACCCTGGAAGATCCAAACTAGGACAAGATGGTCATCTTCATCGCACACCACACGGTGGTATCTCGATTTGTTAGCAATTACATGGTTAACATTGATGAGATAAATACCACCCATGATAAAGGTGAGACAATATTATTGACAATTAATACTATCAATATATGTATGTACCCCATAATAGACTACCACCCAACTGAAACTCTTCCATTAGATTGATTGGAGAAGGAATCGATTAGACTAAGAGCTATGAATTTTATCCTCCATGATGACCCAAATTATAGAAAGTCCTATATAAACAAGGCTATGATGGAGTCCTCCATATATGCATTGAAGGAGGAGAAACTACCATTATTATACATGAAGTTTATGCCTTCACCTATGATACTTATTATCCATGAACCAAACTCTCTCACCAAATCATGAGGTTTAGATATTTCTTCTCATCAATGAAACAAGACTGTACACCATTCACTAAAAAGTTTTATGCTTTCCAAAATCATGATATTTTCATCTTTCAATACCCAAATATGTTGAACACTACCAAATATTATTGGTTGTTTATCATCTTGGGAATAGATATGATGGTGCCATAACTCATGACTATATCAAGGTAGTTCAAGCACTTCCTTACTTCCACCATCCGTTTCTCTAAATGGTCTGAGGCTCCAAGTTTACTTTTTTTCAAACACTTTTAAGTGGATATGGGGAACCCTCTCAAAAAGTTCAAACAACAAAGGAAACTACTGACTTATTAAACGAAATCATAAGGTGATTAGAATCTCCTTCCCTCAACAGTTTCCAAGGGAGGGAACTTACCTGACAGTTGAGATCTTTCTCTATGTTGTCTTCATATTGCCTTGCAAGGTATTCCCAAGCTTTCATATATTATGCTTTAGTGATATTTTCCATATTGTAGCCTCTAATCAATGTATGATCTTTCTTTTCAATCCATTCCACTTGCTCACTGGAAACTTCCCCTTGAATCAATCTTTCCATCATTTGGTCGATGTCTTCCCTCTCCGCGTTGATCACTAGGATATCCGCCTTCATTTCTTCACCATAATGCATGAGTAGTATCATATGAGTTTCCGTATACTTTCCCTTTAGGAAGTAAAATCTGTCTGGATAACCTACCTCATATTGTTATCCAGGGGAAATAGAATCCCCCTTTACCAGCCTCGTATCCTCAAAATGCAGATGAGCCTCCACTTGCTGGTCATCTGCCTTTGAGGCTTCTTTCACCTGCAATTGAGGCTCTGCGGCCTCAACATGTTGAGACTCCTCTCTGGCCTCTAACTGGATCTCATGCCCCATGAGTTTACCCTCTTTTTTGGTCGACCGTGTCTCCATCGGTTTAGGAAGATATGGGTAATCCTTACAACCCTTAGGTCTCGGCTTCGTGGAAACTATATAGCCTCCTCTCCGGCCTCTATTCCATGTGACTTTAAGCTACTAAGAATATTTCATGGTCACATGATTTTAAAATGTGTGGAATCTAATTCCATTTTTCATGTATTTAAACATATTGTAAGACCTATAGGCAAAATGATATTAAACTGTATAGAATCCTAGTCCATGTCGCATGATGTTAACCTATAAGACACATGGTTCATTCTTCTTGAGCCTAAAATTGATTAAGTAGTCCATTTCTTAGGATATATAATCCTTACATATTAGATATTTGTAAATAATATTATTAAAAATATTATAAATCTATGGTATTTCTTTACTATTGAAAATACCCCTCTTATTGTTTTCATGCCTTCTTCACATAGCCTGAACCAAGTCTAATCGGTGGGAACTATTCCAAGAGATGTTATCAAAAAACACCCATTCTCTATGTAAGATCCTGAACTATATAAGGTTAATTCATTAGAACCACAAGAGGCTTGATTTATAATGTTTCATGATATGTAGTGATAACTATATATCTTATCCTTGGCCCAGTCACAAATTCCATTCAAACCCTTTATTTCATCTCAATTCTCAGAACCAATCATTCAGATCAGGTTTCCCTCTATGGGTAAAACACTCAGATGAATCCATTTTTCACATGATCAAAAACATTATAATTATTGTGTACTCAATGCAAGATTATAAAATACAAAACCCAAGAATAATCAATATATTAATAAACTGTGTAGCCCATGCATCTTGGTCACATGATGTTAAATTACATGGAATCTATGTTCTTGATGGCTGATACAAAACTTCACCACAATTTCCTTATAGCATGATATGAAACTAAGTGATGATATTTATACATCCATCCTTAGGATGTAATCTCATGAGATATGAGAAATATTTGAGTTACCCTTACTTCTCACATGAAACATGATTTATGTGAGGTCAGAGGTCCTAGTTAATTTACCTCGTCAACATAATTTTGATGCGTTATTATCAAAGTTAATAAATATTATCCTAGTTAGATAATGTAAAAATGTATGGAATGATGTCCTCCATGCATAATCTATTCAAATAATCAGGAGGTTATGTGGGTCATATTCTCTGTACATGATAACTAGTTCCATGTAGGAGTTATTAATGCATTTTCCCTTCCTCTATATGTTTTCAAAAATAGAGATAAAATTTAAATCATAAGAACTATGTGGGGGTAGGATATGTAGTGACATCAAAACCAATAGACCCAGAAAGAAACTAAATTAAAAAATTGGCTCCCACTTTGTCTTAGTCTTAAAACCTTTATTCTTTTCATACCAAGTTATATCTTCTTTCTCACGATAAAGATAAGGTGATCACAAAATTCTCCATATATAAGAACTATGTGTGGATTTATTCCCATATTATGGGGGTATATAGTGATTCCAAAATCTCTTATCCTATACCCACCAACGAATCCATTCCCAAATCCACACATTGTCCCAATTCTAGGACTTCCTCATTCATGATAGGTGTACCTCCATAGGGGTGGTACCAAGTTGACTCTATTTTATTCTAGAAATGAGTATGATCTGTGTGAAACCTACAAAAAGAAGTTAATTATTATATGAATCTAAACTATAGAAAACCTGTATCCATGATGTATGATATTAAACTACATTTCATATTGTCCATCTCATAGGACTTGAAACTACTTAGAGTAGCCCATCCTGTGGGGTCTAACTTCCATTATATAAGAACCTGATCTATATTATGTCCCATAGCATGTAGTTATTTATCCATAGAACTATGATAGTATAAAAACATATCCCCTCTCCTATGAAAGATCCTAATATTCATAGTGGTGTTCTATAAGATCTAATAGGGATGATCAAACTTAGATCCTGACTCAGTGACCTAGCTTCTGGCTCTGAATTCATGGTAGTTTTCTATGACACATTTTTCAAAACCCTATTTTGGAAATACATTTCTCCATCAACATATGGTAGTTCCATCACTATACCCATAGTGTCTCAAATACTATATTTATAGATTGGTCAGAGTGATTTACAGAAATAGTCATCCCTTTTAGTTATAAGACTCATTATACTTAGACGTAGGGTTCTATAAGAGGGAGGTAAAACATGTGATGATAGATAATACGTTCCAATTTTATTATCCCAATGGTTTAGAATTGGATCTTATTAATCCTTTAAATAAACTCAATGAAGATTATGTGCTTCCCATGAATCATATTGAGTCCATCATTCCTGATTTTTGAAATCCCCAAGTAATGTGCTCCAGTTTAAAGGGTCACAACTTATGGCCACCTTACTATCATATAATGCTGATTAAGTTACCCCCATATAGATTCAACAACTAATAGAGGATGGAGAGACCACACCACCCATGAGGATATACCTACCATTCAAGGACCTCTACCCAATGGATAGTCTGGAAAACACTTATGCCAGAAAACCAAGGCTATTAAATGGGGTTAACCTCAACCCTCATAGTAGGAGATGGTTCCTGGGAATAGTCACCCTTTTCCTCTTGGTATTGGTATAATTAACTGATTCCAACCATAAATATTAAGGTTATGATTATGTTAAAGATAAAATTCCCTTGATAAAAATACCTTCCCCTTATCATTAGGATCTGTAGGTTCCACCATATTTATAACTTTTGGATCCAATGATGCTTCCTTATCATCAAAATGAGTAGATATCACCCCTAAAACATCCCCCAAATCATGTGATATAGAAACATATTATTCCTATGATGATATATGGGTTAAGGGATAAGATATCCTACATAACCCTGATAATTATTCCCTTACATAAGCACCCTTAGGATGTAATGAAATATCCTTTCCATTTACAAGAGGAAAACAATTCTCCATATTTTCTTCTAGATACCAAATCTCTTCTTCAACTCCCTATTCTCATGATATTGTGGTAGAAGAGGGAGGGTAATATGATCATAGAGTTTCCCATCCAAAATTTTAGGGAGGCATCTCTTCTAATTTTTATGAGATCATAAAAGTGAATATGTGAAAAGAGGAAGACACATAGACCACATTGATTAGTTCCACCATGTCTCACAAGGATAATGACGCAAGTATATTATTTTTTAAACAACATTGGGAGGCATTTTCCCTAAAAAACAGAGAGATTCATAGACTCTACCTTGATGTTACTACCCATCATTCAGGTATGAATCTATAATAATATATCCAACCCATTCTACTAAGGTGGAAGTGTATGTTGATAAGCTTATCAAATCTAACTTCATTTGGGATGATCAATACCAGAAGTAGTTCACCAATATTATACCCCTCAAAAATAAGAATAGGAGTATTATATTTTACATTTAATTTAGGGATCTCAACCTCAATTTCCCAAAAGAATTATTTTCATTTCACAATCACAGAGCTATTGATTGATGCAATGGATGGTTCCCCAGGTGATCTCCTTGATGGGTAGATATTCCGGAAATAATCAATCTTGATGACCCCTAAAGATACCGAGGTTAATGCCCTTATGAAACCCCAAGGGATATACTACTATAAAATTTTACCCTTCGTCTTGGAAAATATTGGTTCTACATATAAACTTGCCATTAAAAATATCTTCACACCCATATTCGGGGGAACTATTGAATTCTATATTGAAAACATTATTGTTAAATCTCAATAATGATGTGATTATATTTCTTATCTTGAGATAGTTTTAAATAATCTGTGATGGTATAGAATGACGATGAATGCATTTAATTTTTTTTTGAGGTGGCGTGATGGATATTTCCTAGAATTAATGTGTGATATTAGGGAATAAAATTAAACCTTGATAAGCCTAAAGATATCCATGACTTCCTACCACCTCAAAATCTAAGATATTTGAGAGAAATTCAAGGGAGGATTGCCTATCTCTTTGGTTTTATAGTAAAACTTTATATAAAATATTAACTATTAAAAAAGTTGATAAATAAGAGTTTCACTTATTATTGGGATGATGATTGTTAGAGATCCTTTGATAACATAAATAAATATATCTTGAGTCCATCGGTATTGATACTGCCCGTAGAAGGAATGTCACTCATCCTATATGTGGAGGCCTTGTAATGATCACTTGGTGACCTCATTTCATAGAAGAATAAAAAAATAATGAAAATTTATCTTTATTATATTACCAGGACAATGCTAGATACTGAGACTCAATACTCTGATATCAAGAAGAATTGATTTTTTTAATCTTCACTGTAAAAAAATAGAGACGCTACCCACAACATCATGAGGTCCACTAGGTTTCTTGGATTTATTTGGATAAATATTTCCTCATTTTTCAAATTATAATATCAAATATACCATGGTGGGTATTCATTATACAATATTTTTACATTCAGTTCATATCTCAGAATGTAGCCAAAGGGTTGGTACTAAAATATTTCCTCACATCACACCCAAACATATAGAGTGCACTAGTAAATATAGAACTACTATATGAAAATGTTTAAACTATTCATAACACTCCCCAAATACGGGAGATGTATTTTTATGGTTCTTCTAGAATCTTTATAGGAAAAAGAATAACAAACCTAAAGCTCAATAAGGTTATTTAGGGAATTATTCTCATTTTCCCACTATGGGAAGTTCTTCTATTTTTCTTTTTTATTATCAAAAGGATACACAAAATATGAAGTGGAATACCAATCTATCACTACAGTCTTAGAGATGGCCCGATAAATATTAGTGTCCTGATGGAAAATTAATAGTTATTTAGTGCTGGTGATTTAGTATATTAATGGTGAATATTCCATCATGAATAAAGAATTGGTGCCTATAATTGATTATGTATGAGTTATGACGGAACAATTCCATTTTGATCCAATGATTTCTCACACCCCACATTCAAGGAAATCCTAAAATGATGTATTAGATAATGTAGCCACAACATGGTAGATCCTTACTAGGATGCGATGGTAATCCACATCATGTACCACATAGTGGTATATCCATTTATCACTAATGACATGTAAGAATTTTATGAGTTTGATAACACCCCTAGCAATCTAATATTATTTCTAAATTATACCACCACTAGATGAACACCCCCATATTAGAATACCATACGAGTGAAATTATTCCATCATATAGAGTGAAGATGGAGTATATTAGATGAGTGGATGTGAATTTCATCATCTATAATGATACAAATTCCCAGAAGGTCCTTTATAAATAAGGATTTAATGGATTCCTCCTTAGATGTATTGATTGAGGAGAAACTACCATTTTTATACATGATGTTGATGCGATCACTTTTGGTACTAATTAGTCAAGAACAAAAATCTCTCATAAAATCACGATTAAGATATTTCTTTTGATCAATGACAAAAAACTTCATGGAGTTCACCAAAAAGTTCCATACATTCCATAATCATGCTAATTTAATCCATAAACACCTATATCTACTGAACAATGCCAATATTATTTGTTGTTTTTCATATATGTAATAGATGTAATGGGGCTATATGCCCAAAATATATAAAGGTAGTTAAAGTAAATCCTCCCCCACTATCTATTTATTTAAATGGGATAAGGCAATATCCTTCAAAGAAGTTGGGAAAATGGACATCATTAACTTCATGAAGACAAATTTCATTACCAAATTTTGTTTCCCTCACACAATATTTATGGAGAACATCAATAATTTATACTCTTCTAAGTTGAAAAGGATATATAAGTAATGAAATATATAGCCTAACCACTCATCCCACTACCATGTAGTAATGGATTGATAGATAGAGGCTTTTAACAAGACCTTTTTTAACATCTTTTATATGATAGTGGATAAAGATAAGAAATATTTTCCAAAAAAACTCTTATATGATTTTTGGGTTTATCATAGCACCACTCATTTTACTAAAAAATCAACCCAATATTTTCTTGTATATGGGATAGAGTTAGTCTTGCCCAGCAAGGTTCAATTGACCTCACTTGAAATTTTCATCTTCCACTACCTGTCTAGGGATGAATAATCCCATAAGTGACTAGAAAAGCTAGAATGAATGAATTAAAAAGGTTAAATACACCATAAAACATAGAAAACCATATATACCAGGTTATATAACAATTTAATAAAAAGTTCACATCTAATTGTTACTCTAGGTAAAAATGTTGTTAGATATCAAAAGTTTAATGTTACATGGGAATAATCCTCCAAAGTTTAAACCAAGGTGTGAAGGAACTTTCACCATATATGAGGTCTACTCCAATTGAGCTTACTCATTGATCAGAACAGATGGATATCTTATCACTCCAGTCACCAATGAATGTTTTCTCAAGAAATGATTTTTATAAAATCACATCATGTTCACAAATTCTTATCAACAAGACTTTAAACTTGATGTAATAAATCTATTCTACATGACATAAAACTACATCAACGACATCCATGTCACATGGAATTAAATAGTATTGAATATAAGTTTATTCCATATTAATTTAAAAAATTTAGAAGATTTCTTGGTCACATGATTTTAAACTATATAAAATATATATCCATTCTACAGGACATTAAATAGTATGTAAGACCTTCGGGTCACATGAAGTTAAAATTTATAGCATATGAGTCCATGTTGCATGATGTTAATATGAAATTAACATGTTTAATTATACATAACCCTAAAATTTATCAGAGTAGTCCATTTCATGCAACCTAGATTCTTTATGTATTATATAGATGCATTTAATATTCTTTATCATAAGATGAATCTGTGATAAGACAAAATGATCCGTATTTTTAAAAAATATCCCTCATATTGTATGGTTTCTTTATTCACCTAGCATGAACCAATATTGATATTCAGTTACTATTCAACAGAACATTTACAAAAAATTACCCTCCTCCATGTATGAGTATGAACATTATTGGGGCCATTCATTAAAACAATGTGATTCTTGATTCCTTATGTGTCAGGATAAGTAGTGATAACGGGATCTATTATGCTGGTATCCGTCAAAATTATCAATCAAACCCCCTATTTCATCCCAATGTTTGAGCCCACTCATTCCATAATGTTTCCCTCTATGAGTTCAGCACTAATATAAATCCATATATCACATATGATAGAACTTGATAAATCCTATACCCTCATTGATAGATATTAAACTTCATTGAGCAATTAAAACATGCATAACTATAAACTGTGTAGCATAAAAATCTTAGTCACATGATGTTAAACTTTATGATATCTCTATCCTTGTTGGATGATGTAAAACTACAAAAAACATCCTTGTATAATTACATAAAAATTATGTGATATTCATTATAAATCCATCTCTAGCATGTACTCTCATACGATATGAGTAATATTCTAGGTACCTGTTACTTCTCACACTGAGCATTAATCATGCATGGTTAGAGGTTTTAATTGATTCCCATAATGACATAATTGAGATGTATCATGATCAAAGGAAAGGAATCATATCCTATCCACATGACATAAACCATCATGGAATGAGGTCCTCTATACATAATATCTTCAAATATTCACGAGGTTATGTGGGACCCATTATCCATACATGAGATCCATATCCTTATATGAGTTCTCAATGTGTGTACCCTTCCACAAATTATTGTCCAAAACGAAAAGATAAAATATCCTTCATATGAACTACATGGGTGTTGATTCCTTTTGTTGTAGGATATGTAGTGAAATCCAAACAACTAAACCCAGTCATAATATCAATTTAGAAAATGACACCTCACTTTGTCTTAGTGATAATACCCTCATTTTATTCATAATAGTTTCTTCTCCTTGCTCCACATGAAGACATTGTTATCCCAAAATATGACATATATAAAATTAATGTGTGGATTGATTCTAATATTATGGCGTATTTGGTGATGCCCAAATATATAATCCCATACCCAACTACAAATAAAAACCCAAATACCCTTTTATATCGATTCTTGGATTTCCTCTTCATATCAGGTGTCCCTCCGTTTGGGTGGCATAATGATGAATTTATTTCATTCTACACACAAGTATGACCTATATGAAACCATCCATAATAAGTTCATCCTAATATGACCCTAAAATATATAACGTCTACATCATTGATGTATTATGCTAATATATATTTCATATAGTCTATCCCATAGGACTTGAAACATTGTATAGTGGTCCACATTATGAGTTCTAACATCCTTTATGCATGAGATGAATTAATATAAAAACCTTAAGCATGTGGTTCCTTATGCATATACCCATGTAAATATAAAAATTTTCCCACTCCAATTCCATATTCTAATATTCATAGGAGTCTTATATAAGAACTATTTGTGTCTTTATTTATGATGTTTAAGGATACAAATTAACACCAAAATCTCATATCTTGGGCCCGGCTGCAAATCCTCATTACTATCAATAATATTTCACAATAATTGTACCATTATGGGAGTTCTTGATGCATTATTTCTCAATATAATTTAGAATTCATAAAGGGTATAATTTTTCTATATCATACTAGTCATCAGTTTAATATCTTAAACATCACAACCAAGATCCTCATCATATGACCTTAAACTACAAAATACCGACTTTATCATCACGTGACATTAAACTGCCCAACATGAAAGTATAATATAAACAACCTATAAAACTATTTCAGTTGGTATATTTTGTGAGACCCAATCTCCTTACATGAGATCTAGATCCGTGTATAAATTCTTTGTGCACTCATGGAATTGAACTAAAATAAACCATCACATATATATTAGAACTATGTGTGGATTTATTCCCACATTATGGGATGTGTAGTGATTCTTGAATCTATTTTCCTAGGCCCAACCATAAATCCATTAGTGTATGACCACATGTTAGTATAGGGTCACCCCATTAAATTCAAGTTCTCCTTATTGGGTCCAATACCGAGATATTGACATCTTGTTTTGCATGTGAGTAAAATCGGCTTAGGACCCTTGGCATGTGGTTTTGAATCTATAAATGCATTACTAGGATAAAAATGTTTCCAATATGTGATATCCTTGTCATATTATCTTATGTTAGAGGACATTGATGTCCTAGTTACACTATTATAAACGGTGAAACACCTCATTCTTGTCGCATGATATTAAACTGCATTCTGCGTGGTCCATTATATAAAAACATATACAATATATAATGATCCATTAAACATATATTGACTACATTATGTGATATCTAGACACATGTATAGTTTTATAACATACCTGGCCCAAAACTAGGTTGAAGTTCCACTTTGTTGCTAAAAACCCTTATGGTTGGGCCCCTCATATCTATGTTTGGATATACACTTAAGCTTTTAATTGGGTACAATTAAGGTGATTCTTCTATTTTTAATTCAATATCGAGATATGAGAATTCCCTGTACATATATTTGATCTAGATTGATACTCAAGTCATCCTATATCATAACTATGCATGGATTCATTACTATTACCTCAGGATACATAGTGACATCTAAACCACATATTTTAGATCCATTTATAAATCATTAAACAACATTATTACTCAACATCATCATTAAATAAAATTATCATGGTTAATTCATGACTAATTCATTGCATCCATTTATTGGATGTTTTCTTCCATATATCATAATTTGTTCCTTAAGTGTTTGAGTCATCATAACACTTATAGAGATATAAATAAAGGGTGAATTCAAATATAAAGGATACATCTTCTTGGTAATGCTTGTATCACCATATCTACAACTTCCAACATATTTGTCTCAATTAAATGGATTAATAAACTTTTTACAACTCTGAAAACATTATTTGGAACACATCATTTGAATTCTTCTCAATTTTTATCCTCATAATACTTTTACTATCTAAAATTATGGATTCGAATACATCATAACAAGATTTTCCAGTCCCCATCCCAAGGTGTTAGGATGATCTTAGCTTTCAAGTCCCATATTGTTTATCTTATCATGTTATCTTACATTCAGTTCAATATCATGACATTAAACTATGTTCAATTTCCTCTTATATGGTACACACTATCATAGGTCTCCTAATTCACATCAGGTTTTACATTACTCATTTTAGTAAGATTATCTCACCCATTTTGGTTTAAGCTATGTGGCCTTAAAATTCATCTATTGCTGGTCTTAGAACTATGATCTTAAACTGCATGCACCCATTTCAAGATGGACTATACTAGAAATATAATTCCATTCACAATGGGTTTTATATTTCTACTATTACACATATCATACCACTTTTGGGTCAAAGATATTAAACCTTAAACATCAGTTCTAAATGATCCAAAATTGAATGACCTGCAAATTACAGATGAAAAACACATAAACATTTCCATGTTGAAAAACCATAAAGGGTGTATTGGGAATGTTTAAAGTCTACATTCATTAGTTAACTCTTCTCATATCCTAAGAAAAAACTATAGTTAAAATGAAAAAAGACCTAATGCTTTAAGGTTCCACAATATGACCCTTGAAAACACCAATATATGCTCACCATATTTAATAGTCCTGGAAAAAATAAGTGAAACGTCATGTCACGTTTCTTTATCCTGAATCCATGTTCTATACATGATGGAGTAACATTTAGGGTATCTGAACCATTCTTGAATAACCTTGTATCTATAAACCAACATCATTCCTTAGGTGTTTTAATGATCCAAAAAATTTCATGGCTATCAATAGAAGATGTATTCAACAGTAATGTACACCTTGAATTAATAATTTTTATGACTCTATATTTGATTCTTCCAATGGGAGGTATCTTTTTTCTGAGATGAAGGTCATCTAATCTCTATATTCCCCAAAAACATCAATATAGAATGTTTCATTCTAATGTGGTCCACAATCATCCCCTGATTACATGTTCTATATCACAATTCCCTAATTAAAATATTCCCATTTAGGATTTAGACATCTTGTAATACAACTGTTCAAGTGAATCTGATATCCTTGATGCTACACATTCATTTGTGGTAACCATTTTTGGAGAGAGAGCATGACTCTATACTTTAGAACATTCAAATGTCCTCATCGTGAAATCTTAATCTCCATGAAAAAATGGTATGATAAATAAAACCCTAAACTATATGAACCTTCCCATGAGGTTTTCTATAGTTGTGACACTAAGATCTCTATTCATGTAGGGTTTTCCCCAAGTTTCTAGGAAAACTACCTCATTTTTTGGTTAAAGATAATCAACTATAAACACCAGCTACATCTTCCGGATCACATAAAATTTAACCACCCAAGTAAAGTGGCATAATTCTCACTAGGTTGAAAACTATAAAAGGGAATCCTTGGATAAAGATTAATCATCACTCATAGGGCATTCTCTTTTTGTGAGATAAAAGAATTTGAGTGTTTGATGATGGAAAAAGAAAGAAACATGTCATGTTGAAAACCGGTTAACGGAGGCCTATGCAAGAACCATTTTATAACTCAGTATGTCTCTCCTATTTTAGTCTTTGATGAATTATGGGTTAAAAAAATAAAGGATACATAATGATCATGGGTTCTACCATATGATCACACTAAAATTAATTCTATGCTTTCAAGGTCCCTTAACCTTGGAAAAAATTAGAGTGCTTCTATTTTTTGTAACACCCCAAGATTTTACAAATAAATATAATATTAAGTGCATGAAACACTGAGTCCCTAAAAAACACCACTTTTTTATAAACTATCCCTTTAACATAATTTTTCCACCTCTTTGATTTGAATTTCGAAAAATTGACATAAACAGTGGCATTCAGTAAGATATTTATAGTCTGATAAGACAAACTTAAATTTTGATGACTAGTAACATACCCTTATGAATAGTAACATAACCTTATGGATAATAATTTTACTCTTATGAATAGTAATGAATAGTAAATAGGCCAGAAATATAAACTTTAGCCATGAATGTATAAATACAATTTAGACATCTTATTAGTGAAAAAACGATCAGAGTATAATTATTGTTATTTTTGTATGTTATAAATATTTTAATTACAGTTTTATGATTAATTTAATAATTTAAAATGGAAATGTATTTTCATAAAATTTAATCATAAATTTAAACTTTGTTGTATTATGGTTTTAATATAATTTTATGGGACCGTGATTAATTTCTCAAGGTGTTATAAAACGTGTTATAGTTTCAGAGTTGTTTTTTTGTAATAAATTATGATTTTATTTAAAAATTAAATTAAAATATATATAAAGTTATTTTCAATAAATTTATTTAATTTTTGAAATCTACATGTTGAAAAATGGTTGGGGTGAATTTTTGGTATTTGTCTGAAATACTTGAATTTTTTGTCAATAGTAAAATTACAATTTTGAGTTTTTAGTATGTTTAATGGCATAATAATGATGTAATATTTAATATAAAATTCTGGTAAACTTGTGTAAATTAAAATAATAAATTAGATTTCACAAGTGGTCATTTCCTTTGGAAAAAAAACAATAGTAAATTCCATGGTTTTGTAAAAAACCACTAATTAGGTGTCCTTTGAAATCAATAAAAAACTACCTCTCATTTACTATAAATACCCACTAATTCCATCATTTTATTTCATTAAAAACACATAAAACTATATTATATGTTATTTTTATCTCCCTAAGAGTCTTCCCAAGGTTTCCTCAATCCCCAATGTCCCAAATATCATGTTTTAGGAGTTACTCTACAAGGTAAGGGAATCTACTGCCCTTCTCTTTTTCAAGCACTCTTTTTATGTTATTATCTTTTAATTTATTTTTTCTTAAGTATAGATATGTCATTTAATATCCACATTAATTTAAATATTATTTATGAATGATGAGATATCCCTTTTCTCTCATCAAAATATTTTATGAATTTTTATGCAATGTCATTAGGCTACCAAATTTTCGTAAGGCATTTCTCAACTTTTCTTTTATTTCAAGTTATTTTTTTTCTTTCCTCACCTCCTTTAATCAAAATGTTATGATAACTAAAGTACCATTACTATAATATAATTTTGTTTTGATAATATAATAATTCATTCTCATGTCTCTTTTCCCATTCTTTTATACTAAAAATGAAAACACCATCTGAGATGTGTTAATTTATCACATTAAAGGACGACGGGTTTTCAATTTCTATTACCATCTTCAATTATGGATGTGAGACCATTTTTATGGTTGAACCAGACTATAATATATATATATACATATTATAACTTATATTAAGGTTCTGGAATCTCTTTTTACATGTGATATTAATTTATAAATAAAAATGAGTTCGCTGTGATAAAAAACAACCAATTAACCCAAATAATTATCATTAAAGTTTTATATAAGGATTCATCTTCACTCCCAATAACCAAATGAATTTTATAACTATGTAATATTATGTATGTTCAATAATAACATATAACTTCAATTATGTACAACCATTATCATTCTACATGTTTACCCGTACATGAATATAATTAATCCAATCATGAAAACCAAGGAAGAAAACACTCTCAAATAATGAAATTGAATCTCTTAACCCATCCAAAAGTCCTTAATAATCCTAATAAAGTTATAAAATATCAATTAAATGTTGAGAATGATCTTTAATAATTAATTTATGAACCTAAATTGGATTATTCAGGTCATTAAGATCATGTGAGGAACACCTTCAGACTTAAGGTAAGGGTTTTCCACCCGAACCTCCATTTTCATCCGTGTTACCCTTATTATCTACTTATCTAAATTAAATTGTTATTAATTAATATTAAAAACCCATAAATTCTGTAATTATGTCTTATATATGTTTAATAACCATAATCATGGATTCATTTATGTGGCATTATAAGTTTTAAAAGGATCCTTCAAAAAATCTTCCCGAAATACAAGCCCGACTCAAGGGAATCTCTCAAATTCTTACCAATTTTCAAGGGAAATCTATAATATGTTTATATAAACCATTATCATTATAAAATAACTAATTTAGTTATGAAAACACTACCTTACATCATTTATGGATTTATAAAAACAATTTTCTAAAAGAACTCTTCTTTTCAATGTAAAATAATATTTATCTCAAGAATTACCCGATGCTTTTATAAGAGTATCTTCATATGTTTCAAAAATCTTTTTGATTGTTATGTATAATTGGAGTTAATATTTATGATATCATCTACCATATTTAATTGAATTATTTATGATTAGTTTTAATTTGGATGTGATATCTTAAAACTATTCACTAATTTACGCTTAATTTTTAGTGATTAGGCTTAATGTTCGGGGAAAGTTATTTACGTTTCAAATGTTAGTTTCAATATGAATGTACATGTTCTTTTTGTTTATCCCCATTAATATTAAGAATTAATTTGTCTTATTATTTGATGGGTGGGTCCCACTATATCCCCTCTATTTATTGGTAGATCTCATGAGACAAATATATATGTACTTGGCTGAGGCCTTTCCCATTTTTAGATATGTTTTTGGTCGAGGCCTTAACCAATTTTAAAGGTCTTGACCAAGGCTTTGATGAAATGTTTCAGAATGTCTGACATATACATTTTTCACATTAATAATCTAGATATTTATAGTTCATGTTTTTATTTTTCTAGTATAAAACCCATGATTTTGTTTTATTATGGAAATATTTACTCAGCTCATATTACTTCTATATTGTGTTCAATATTATTTTTAAAGGCATGTGTTTTCAATTATTCACCATGCCTAATGTTTATGTTTGTGACATATTATGCTGTATTTTTTACCCTTTTAATCATCTGAGCTCACCCCTTATTATCTTTCATTTTTCCCATGACATGAAGATGTATATTACGTTTGACTTGTAGAGATAATCATAGAGTGGTAGATGTTCCCAATGGACTTTTTATGTTGATTTTAGTTTCAAGTTGTAATATTGAACTTATTTATGTATCCATACTTCCAAATATACTAAACTATTTATTCCTTTTGGATAAAAATTTCTTGTAATCATGCCAATGTAATGTAATAAGGCACCGGCTCTGGGAAAATAGGGTCGGGTCATTATAGTATTCTTATTATATTAGTAATTATATTCATTAGAAACTTATGGAAATGTGATATTAAATTACTTGATCCATTTTAAATGTTGGAATACCCATTTCGAAACCCCTTCAATGATTATCATCATGTTGATTCAATCATATCCCTATAATCAAATATAAAAAAATCTAGTGTTAAAGAGATTGTACATATTCCTATAACCATCCTTGAGTACATGATCAAGAGGAATTCATCTCCATATCTGAATATACCAAATACAGTGCTACAGTGATGATAAATATGATTATATATATTTTTGAGCATATTCCCATGATGAAATCATCTCCATATCTTAATATACCTAATATTGTGTTACGGTGATGGAACACATGCCTATACACAACCATGATCACATTATAGGAGGAAACCACCATTGGATAAAATGGTTAGTGATCATGAATGACTTGAACAATTTTAAGTCAATTTTAAGATGGGTTTGGTCAACTTAATGTTATAATTTTCTAGTTTCATTAGTTATTGTGAAATGGAGATCAAAATAGGGGAGGTAAATTAGAGGGTTTGACAATATTCTATAATCAAAATAGACCTTTTCATCTATTTATTAGATTTGGAGAGGAATGTTCATAGGATGGAGTCTCTCACTTCCCAAATAATGGAGTATTAAGAAATTCCTTCTATGTAGGCTCAAAGTTTAATTTTTTTAGTGTTCATACATATCATGTATCATTCCAATTAGATCTATATTATAAAATTATTCATCAAACCAATGTTTATTTACCTTAGCAATGGAATTTTCTCTCTTGTTTTGGTTTCCTTGTGAAACTACTTACATTGTGCTTGCATCTCCTTAGCAGTTTCTAGCTCTCACAAGAGGATGTAAACCTAAAAAACTTCTACTTCTTCTAAAAGTTTATTTTTTGCTACCAACATCATGAAACTATATCATTATTGTAATATTCTAGCTCAATGTTTAGAAAAATATTTGTAACAGCCCAAGATTTTATGAAAAATATTCTTTTTAATTTCATTAATGTCTTATTTTGTACGCTACACCAAAAGGAGCTTTCACAACACGCATCCTTGACTTTCCTTCCATTACACACAATCGCGACCTTCCACGATAGCATGTGTTGTACGCAACACCAAGTTTCGCTAAACAACGATATGCTATTAAAATATTATTAAAACTAGCCGTTATGAATAGTAATAACCACTTTTTAAATTTTAGAAAATTTAGCTCTCAAAATGGACTTTATTTTTGGATTTGGTGTATCGAATTTAGCCTAAGGTGAAATTTTGGTACTTTTCAGATAACTTTCATATTCTGATGAATAGTGAAAATTACTAAATTATCATTAAAAACAACTTTTTTAATCGAAATAATTAATAGTAATAAATTATTAATTTTAGTGGTTTTAAAGTATATTTAAAATATATTTTTACAATTTAATACGATGTTGGTCATTGGATGTAATTTTACATTTAAACCAGACATAATCAAGTGTCAATCTTTTGGTAGATATTGTTTCTTAAAAACACGCTATTTGTTTTAACAGCGGGATTTAATTATAAAATTAATTAATTCAAGTTCTATGTTATGAATTTGGTAAAATAGACTTCATTTTTGAATTCGGAATATGAAATATAGCTTAGGATGAAATTTTGGTATTTTTCTGAAAACTTTCAATTTTTGATGAATAGTGAAACCACTAAGTGGTAGGTTAAAAACTGAATTTTTCATAAAACTTAATTTTACCGCTTCTGTGAATGGAATTTCAAAAATCTGAGAGACACGGTTGATGTCAGTAAGTAAAATGTGGTTCAATGAGATGAAAATAATTTTTGGTGAATAGTAACTTTTTACTTTTATTTACCACGGTTAAAAGTAAATAAGGTAATTAAGGGTAAGAATGATATTAATATTACCCTAACACATGTCCTAATTCTATTGAACAAGTGTATCGCGACCAAAAAACAACCTTAGGTGTCAAATATTATCATTTAGGCCCACTTGGATTAGATTAGGACATTTATTTTAATTTAATTCAAAGAAGAGTTAAAAGAGTTAAAATCAAAGTTTATTTACTAAAACATTTTTAATATAGGGATATACATAAGATAAATTCGATTGTAAATATTCATTAGAAAGCTAAAACGATTTCCTACATAATGATATTTTATTTATAATTTTTAGACTTTAAATAAATTAATTTATTTATGACACAACGATGATGTAGTAATTACCCTTTTTAAGGAAATATTAACATAATTGATGTTATAAATGCTCAAATGAATTTAATTTGAGACTTTTTATGAATTCCACTAATTTTCTAGGTTACTATGAGATATTAGTGTTGATTTAATCAACTTGGTTCGAACATATATTTCTGTTATTACTTTCACAAAAATCATATATCAAATAGTGTCAAAATTGACACAAAATAGTTATTAAATCAAATATTATATTATTAATTGTTATTTTATTCCTAAAAATCTATGGTTCGGCCAAATGACTTAGATAAGGATATTTATATTATTAATAAACAATTTGGGGTTCGTTTGGCATGTTATAGTAAGTGTATTAACCATATAGTGAAAGAAAACAAAAAGACACGGTAAAAGTTAAATTATTTAACTTAGAGTTAAATCTAATTGATAAGGTTAAAATAATAACCTAAACTTGTCTAAATCTTATTTGTTGATAGGAGTTCGACCCTTCCCCACTTTAGCTTCGAAATAAGACCCTTTGGAACCATTATAAACCGATTTTTACTTTAATATAAAATAATATTTTGAGGTATTCCTAAGGTGCCCCTCTCCTCCCTTATAAAAGGACACCTCCTCCCCCTCCTCCTCACACCAATTTGAGCACTCAAGCTCGGCCAACCCCTGCCAAAATCTCTTCTCCACTTCCCTAGCAACATCCTAGAGGTTCTGGTCTTCCTCAAAGACCAATTTTAGTTCCCTAAGAGGAGGTCTCCAAAAGGTGCTTCAAAGAAGAGGTAATTACCGTTACCAATTCTTTCATCTTTATTTCTTCTTCCAATTCTTCTTCTTAGGTTGTTTCATTATGAAGTAATAACATCAGTATCACTCATATACTGATATGTTATTATAAGTATGAAACAACCCTATTTCACCATCTATCCATCCTACGGAAAAAGAAATCACCGCGCGTGCGTACGTACGGAATACCGTCTCCACGCCGTGGTGTAATCTATTTTCCACCACCCCCTTACATGGATGGGTATAATGCTGTAAAGAATAACTATACATAGTTATTACAACATCATATTTATTCTGATATATTGTATAATCCACTCCAATTCAATTCAATATTTATGGAAATGATATCATCGCTCGTGCGTACGTACGGACTACCGTCTCCACGACGCGATGAGATTCATTCTCAGTGATTAACCATTCATGAATGATTATAAAATATAAATAATAAGTACTAATGAAATATATGAAATAATAATGATACTGGATTTATGTATATTTATATGTATGTCATCTACTTAATTCCATTCAATTCAATAAGGAAACGAAAACAGCGTTCATGCGTACGTACGGACTACCGTCTCCATGAACGGTGTATTTCATTCCATTTATCGATATATTATATATATATATATATTCTGAATATATATTATATATAAATCATGTTTTACATTCTGGATATAAGTAATCATGATCCATGTAATCATATTAATAATTACAGGTTAAAAACACGAACGACAAATGAGACGATTTTACCCAAAATGCTACTTTAACATGAATTTACAAAATAATGGGTAATATAAAGTCATGAGTGGACCATATATGATATAATAACAATGAATATGATTCTGGAATAATTCAATAACATGATTTAAATCATTATACAGGAGCTTCAGACACGTACAAAGCAAATCGGACCTAAGGTAAGGGAAAATATCACAATCTCATTTTTATCCGAGATTGTTTTTACTTTGGCATTTACTGGGGTGTATTTTATCATCCACATCCATGTTCCCTCAATATGTAATGTTATTTCCATCCAATTACAATAGTTTAAATCCAATTTTACCCTTCGGTGAGTTTTTATTAAAGAATATGAAAGGAATCTTTTGTCGTTTTTCGTACGAGGTACTTTTTGACTTTTTCGACAAAAGTACGAGAAGAATGTTTTTTTAACTTATACAGCATGAATGAATTTTTAAAACATTATTTCCAAGAAGCTTCCTTTAAAAGTTTTCAAGTTTATTTTTAATCAACTTCTTTTAGTTTAAAGTTGTATGACATGTTATGAAAGGAAAAATGTTTTTGAAGAAGAAAGGATATTTTCCTCAAGAATGGAGTTCAAATGTTTTATCAAAATTATTTTCCATCTAAGATAATATAGGGTTCTGTTTTTATCCCTATTATTACATTGATTTGATTATGTTGTGAGGGAATTATTTTTATGAAGTCATTTACCTTATATGATTTGTTTTATGATGTCATGATGTTTCAAGAATCCCATTTTTGTTACATGTGTTATGCGATGATGTATGATTTATGATTATGTGGCACACATAAGAAAGGATTCATTATAAGATGGGTGGGACCTATATCTCCCTCCAATGCATTGGGTAAAGATTTTATATCTCATGAGATAGACAGGGCTGGAATGGTAGGTTATACCGGTTCACTGAAACAGGACTGAAACGAGGGTTACTCGATTCAGAAAGGGACTTTGTCCACTAAGATAGTCTTGGAAATGAGTCTTGACTAACAAGAAATGATTCTATATGATTATGTGTGAATGCCACAAAGTTTCATGTTTTATGTTATGATTATTGTGATTACATTTCACTACCATGATCTATCCCATGTTATGAAATTATTCTCTCTTTTGCAGGTTATGATTTCCAAAAGTTATGTTCTTATGAATATGATGTGATTGATTTTTATTTTGTATACCCTTACTGAGCATTTGAGCTCACCCTTTTATGTTTTCTTTTCCCCAGGATATAAAGAAAGGTTTTAGGTAAAAAAATGGAAGATCTTTATGGGAGATATTGAAGATCTTTCACCACGATTAGAAGATTATGTTCCGAGTTTCCAAAGACACTAAACTATTACGATCCTTGTGTGTGTGTTTTTGTTATGTACTAAGTATTCCGCAAAAGTAATGTAATGTCCATGTACGTCAGACTCCGGGTCTCTACAGTTGGTATCAGAGGAAAGGTTTAGTCAACCTTTGGAAACTAGGATGCGAGAACTTTAGTGAGATCCCTAGAGATATTTCTAAGGTGTTTCTAGGGATGTCTCTAAGGTTAAGTATACGTATAGGTTATAGTACTATAATTACGCTAACGATCATAGAATTAAACCTAAGATGTTAGATGTTGAAGGTACTCCCCCTTTATTATGTTGTTTTCCCTAGCATGATTTTTTCCTCTCACACTATTCTTTTTGGGTTTTAGACGATGGCTGGAACCCGAAGGAACCGTGTTGATCAATGCAATGGACAATGCAATGATTGCCCTCCTGAACAAACAAATGTTATGGGAGATGGAGTGAAAAATCTTATTGCTATACTTACACAAGATATGAATCATTCTGGACTTCCAAATGAGCAGAGAAGGGAACAATATTCTATTGAGTCCTTCATGAGGCAACATCCACCTTCTTTTAGTGGGACTTCCGATCCACTTGTTGCTGAACAATGGATCAGTACCACTGAAAAGATATTTTCAGTTCTTCAATGTTCTGAACATGATAAAGTCATCTTAGCAGTATATCGTTTAGAAGGTGAAGCTGATAAATGGTGGAATCTTATCAAAAATACGAGGCCAAGAGATGAAATTGAGTCCATGGAATGGGACGAGTTCAAGAACTTGTTTTTCAGTAAGTACTTCCCTCGTATTCTTCGAACAAAGATGGAAAAGGAGTTTCTTGAGCTGAAGCAGAAGGATGATGAATCTGTTGGTATATACGAAGCGAATTTTACAAGACTTGCAAGGTATTCATCTGGCATTATCATCCAACCTGAAAGTAAAGTTGATCGATTTTTCAGTGGCTTAAAACCAAGTCTTCGAAGGGCATTAGCTATAAGAGACTTCAGTAGCTATGAAGAAATTGTGCGTTGTGCTATCAAGGTAGAAATGGAAGTTGGTGTTACATATTCATCTCATGGTTTTGACAAGAAACGAAAGATGGAGTTCAAGGAGAAATCTCAGAATAATGGTGAAAAGAAGATGAATGTTTCCTTATGCTCAAAGTGTGGAAAGAAGCATGGTGGAGATTGTCTTAAAGGGACTAAAAATGTTTTAAGTGTGGAAAAGAAGGTTATCGAGCAGCTGAGTGTCGAAGTAATGGAAAAAGGGTTTCTAATGATGTGAATAAAGCAAACACTGCAGAGAACGCACCACCAACACATCAATGCTTCAAGTGCAAGGATATGGGACATTATGCCAATAAATGCCCTAATCCAAGGGTTAGTGATGATCGACATGAGCAACAACTTAAGGCAAAGGACAAAGGGAAGTCACATGCGATCACAATTGGCGATGTTGAATATGACAACGATGTGGTGGAATGATTAAGTGTTTATGTAATGGGATTCCAAAATAATATTGTATCATGGAGTATTGGAATATTTATGTATTGGTCTAATGTGGTATTCAAAGTAATTGAGATATTTTTGGAAATAAGATGATATGCGCATAATGAAGGGAAAACGAGAAAACAAAATGTTTAACAGTATTCATGAGCTCATGATTGATATAAGGACTAAGTGATATCATGGTTTGAGTATATAGAATTTTGAGGATTTTTGTATATGGAAAGTGTTAAATTTTAACTGCATTCAAGTTTTCACTAAGGTTCGATGGGTATTCAAGAGAGTACAAGATTAAGGCCTTTGAATGTTTGGAATGTGACCAATAAGATATATCTTATGATATATGGGGATCAATGATGGTATTAAATCTCTGAGAGTGGATGGCAGTATTATGGATAAGCCTAAAGATTGGAATGGATTATGTTAACCATAAGTTAGTATTGTTTATGGATAGATGTTTTTTTTCGATATTATTGATGGGATGTTATAGTAATATAGTTTTAGAAAAAGGACAACCTGCAGGATGGGTGACAGCCCATCGCGTCGGACAAGGATGTGGGAATCGAACCCACAACCGAAGTGCGACTGGCCTTTATCACCTACCACTGGCCTACAGGAAGTCCCTGTTTAGTAGAAACTAGTTTTATTATATTAAGTAGTATGATATATGAAGTATAAGTCCATTTTAGGAACCATATATGATTAATATCACTATAGATCGACTTATGTATATAATTTGTGCTAACCATTTGTTTGAGACATATGGAATGACCCGTCATTCTATCACATGATCTGCTAACACTTCACGAATAACAAATTCAACTTCATTTATTTAAGAGATGAAGTGGAAATTGTTCAAGGCACGAACAACAGTGAGATTGTACCAAAATAAAGTAAGTATTTATTCTAATTCAAATTCTTCAACTTTAGAGAAATGATCTTGAAAACCAAAAATGTTGTCCTAGTGATCTTATACCTGATGAATCAGTTGGTACCTTATATCATCACAAATCTATGGATTTGTGATTACTGGCTTTTCCATAGCCATGTTCTCTACCAATCTCCATCAGAACATGATGGTTAGATTTCTCTTCCATATCCATATTTTCACCTATGTGGAAACCCAGTGATTAGTTTATTTGGGTAATCGTTACATTTCATACTTTAGTTTTTAAAGACAAGTTTTGGTATTCTTTTTTACGATGTGGGTTTCTATTAAAGAAACTTTCGAACAGTAAACCATTTATAACCCCGACGAATTTCGAGGGCGAAATTCATTTTAAGGGGGGTAGAATGTAACAGCCCAAGATTTTATGAAAAATATTCTTTTTAATTTCATTAATGTCTTATGTTGTATGCTACACCAAAAGGAGCTTTCACAACACGCATCCTTGACTTTCCTTCCATTACACACAATCGCGACCTTCCACGATAGCGTGTGTTGTACGCAACACCAAGTTTCGCTAAACAACGATATGCTATTAAAATATTATTAAAACTAGCCGTTATGAATAGTAATAACCACTTTTTAAATTTTAGAAAATTTAGCTCTCAAAATGGACTTTATTTTTGGATTCGGTGTATCAAATTTAGCCTAAGGTGAAATTTTGGTACTTTTCGGATAACTTTCATATTCTGATGAATAGTGAAAATTACTAAATTATCATTAAAAACAACTTTTTTAATCAAAATAATTAATAGTAATAAATTATTAATTTTAGTGGTTTTAAAGTATATTTAGAATATATTTTTACAATTTAATACGATGTTGGTCATTGGATGTAATTTTACATTTAAACCAGACATAATCAAGTGTCAATCTTTTGGTAGATATTGTTTCTTAAAAACACGCTATTTGTTTTAACAGCGGGATTTAATTATAAAATTAATTAATTCAAGTTCTATGTTATGAATTTGGTAAAATAGACTTCATTTTTGAATTCGGAATATGAAATATAGCTTAGGATGAAATTTTGGTATTTTTCTGAAAACTTTCAATTTTTGATGAATAGTGAAACCACTAAGTGGTAGGTTAAAAACTGAATTTTTCATAAAACATAATTTTACCGCTTCTGTGAATGGAATTTCAAAAATCCGAGAGACACGGTTGATGTCAGTAAGTAAAATGTGGTTCAATGAGATGAAAATAATTTTTGGTGAATAATAACTTTTTACTTTTATTTACCACGATTAAAAGTAAATAAGGTAATTAAGGGTAAGAATGATATTAATATTACCCTAACACATGTCCTAATTCTATTGGACAAATGTATCTCGACCAAAAACAACCTTAGGTGTCAGATATTATCATTTAGGCCCACTTGGATTAGATTAGGACATTTATTTTAATTTAATTCAAAGAAGAGTTAAAAGAGTTAAAATCAAAGTTTATTTACTAAAACATTTTTAATATAGGGTTATACATAAGATACAATCGATTGTAAATATTCATTATAAGGATAAAACTATTTCCTACATAATGATATTTTATTTATAATTTTTAGACTTTAAATAAATTAATTTATTTATGACACAACGATTATGCAGTAATTACCCTTTTTAAGGAAACATTAACATAATTGATGTTATAAATGCACAAATGAATGTAATTTGAGACTTTTTATGAATTAAACTAATTTTATAGGTTACTATGATATATTATTGTTGATTTAATCAACTTGGTTCGAACATATAATTCTGTTATGACTTTCACAAAAATCATATATCAAATAGTGTCAAAATTGACACAAAATAGTTTTTAAATCAAATATTATATTATTAATTGTTATTTTATTCCTAAAAATCTATGGTTCGGCCAAATGACTTAGATAAGGATATTTATATTATTAATAAACAATTTGGGGTTCGTTTGTAATGTTATAGTAAGTGTATTAACCATATAGTGAAAGAAAACAAAAAGACACGGTAAAAGTTAAATTATTTAACTTAGAGTTAAATCTAATTGATAAGGTTAAAATAATAACCTAAACTTGTCTAAATCTTATTGGTTGATAGGATTTCGACCCTTCCCCACTTTAGCTTCGAAATAAGTCCCTTTGGAACCATTATAAACCGATTTTTACTTTAATATAAAATAATATTTTGAGGTATTCCTAAGGTGCCCCTCTCCTCCCTTATAAAAGGACACCTCCTCCCCCTCCTCCTCACACCAATTTGAGCACTCAAGCTCGGCCAACCCCTGCCAAAATCTCTTCTCCACTTCCCTAGCAACATCCTAGAGGTTCTGGTCTTCCTCAAAGACCAATTTTAGTTCCCTAAGAGGAGGTCTCCAAAAGGTGCTTCAAAGAAGAGGTAATTACCGTTACCAATTCTTTCATCTTTATTTCTTCTTCCACTTATTCTTCTTAGGTTGTTTCATTATGAAGTAATAACATCAGTATCACTAATATACTGATATGTTATTATAAGTATGAAACAACCATATTTCACCATCTATCCATCCTACGGAAAAAGAAATCACCGCGCGTGCGTACGTACGGAATACCGTCTCCACGCCGTGGTGTAATCTATTTTCCACCACCCCCTTACATGGATGGGTATAATGCTGTAAAGAATAACTATACATAGTTATTACAACATCATATTGATTCTGATATATTGTATAATCCACTCCAATTCAATTCAATATTTATGGAAATGATATCATCGCTCGTGCGTACGTACGGACTACCGTCTCCACTACGTGATGAGATTCATTCTCAATGATTAACCATTCATGAATGATTATAAAATATAAATAATAAGTACTAATGAAATATATGAAATAATAATGATACTGGATTTATGTATATTTATATGTATGTCATCTACTTAATTCCATTCAATTCAATAAGGAAACGAAAACAGCGTTCATGCGTACGTACGGACTACCGTCTCCATGAACGGTGTATTTCATTCCATTTATCGATATATATATATATATATATATATATATATATATATATATATTCTGAATATATATTATATATAAATCATGTTTTACATTTTGGATATAAGTAATCATGATCCAAGTAATCATATTAATAATTACAGGTTAAAAACACGAACGACAAATGAGACGATTTTACCCAAAATGCTACTTTAACATGAATTTACAATATAATGGGTAATATAAAGTCATGAGTGGACCATATATGATATAATAACAATGAATATGATTCTGGAATAATTCAATAACATGATTTAAATCATTATACATGAGCTTCAGACACGTACAAAGCAAATCGGACCTAAGGTAAGGGAAAATATCACAATCTCATTTTTATCCGAGATTGTTTTTACTTTGGCATTTACTGGGGTGTATTTTATCATCCACATCCATGTTACCTCAATATGTAATGTTATTTCCATCCAATTACAATAGTTTAAATCCAATTTTACCCTTCGGTGAGTTTTTATTAAAGAATATGAAAGGAATCTTTTGTCGTTTTTCGTACGAGGTACTTTTTGACTTTTTCGACAAAAGTACGAGAAGAATGTTTTTTTAACTTATACAGCATGAATGGATTTTTAAAACATTATTTCCAAGAAGCTTCCTTTACAAGTTTTCAAGTTTATTTTTAATCAACTTCTTTTAGTTTAAAGTTGTATGACATGTTATGAAAGGAAAAATGTTTTTGAAGAAGAAAGGATATTTTCCTCAAGAATGGAGTTCAAATGTTTTATCAAAATTATTTTCCATCTAAGATAATATAGGGTTCTGTTTTTATCCCTATTATTAAATTGATTTGATTATGTTGTGAGGGAATTATTTTTATGAAGTCATTTACCTTATATGATTTGTTTTATGATGTCATGATGTTTCAAGAATCCCATTTTTGTTACATGTGTTATGCGATGATGTATGATTTATGATTATGTGGCACACATAAGAAAGGATTCATTATAAGATGGGTGGGACCTATATCTCCCTCCAATGCATTGGGTAAAGATTTTATATCTCATGAGATAGACAGGGCTGGAACGGTAGGTTATACCGGTTCAGTGAAACAGGACTGAAACGAGGGTTACTCGATTCAGAAAGGGACTTTGTCCACTAAGATAGTCTTGGCAATGAGTCTTGACTAACAAGAAATGATTCTATATGATTATGTGTGAATACCACAAAGTTTCATGTTTTAAGTTATGATTATTGTGATTACATTTCACTACCATGATCTATCCCATGTTATGAAATTATGCTCTCTTTTGCAGGTTATGATTTCCAAAAGTTATGTTCTTATGAATATGATGTGATTGATTTTTATTTTGTATACCCTTACTGAGCATTTGAGCTCACCATTTTATGTTTTCTTTTCCCCAGGATATAAAGAAAGGTTTTAGGTAAAAAAAAATGGAAGATCTTTATGGGAGATATTGAAGATCTTTCACCACGATTAGAAGATTATGTTCCGAGTTTCCAAAGACACTAAACTATTACGATCCTTGTGTGTGTGTTTTTGTTATGTACTAAGTATTCCGCAAAAGTAATGTAATGTCCATGTACGTCAGGCTCCGGGTCTCTACAATATTCTTCTAATTTCATATTGGAATTGAGTTATTTCAATACTTACTACAACCATTGAAGAACCTTCATAACATAATGAATTACTTGATAATCAAATATTTTATATTCTAAAATCATAAACGTGTGGGAATATTGTGTAGTTTTATAAGTATATCCTCTAGGGGATTTTGAGAAATTATTTTTCCATATATCTCTCTAACTATATTTCCATGAAGTGCATAGAGCATTGAGAGCCTCCTGGCCACACTCAGGGTTACTCTCAAAAGTTGGAATGTACTTAGGAAGCAGTTATCGTAGAGGGACCACCTTTTCAACACCCTTTAAACTTTCAGGGTTTTAAAATATTTTAAACTCTATACATTATAATGGTTACGGTCTAGAGATAGAATCATATTCAGTGAGATCCATCATAGGAGATGGTTCTATTCTGAATTATGAATGGGAAGGAATATATCAATAAAGATATACCAAAGGGAAAATCAAGGATTCTTTGATAACTCACCCACTCTTACTGCTTGTAACTCCTCAAAAATTTCCATCGCCTATAATGGTACTCCTTGAGTATCTTCCATATAGATAAATCCACAATTTTTAGTGGAATGTTTCTTGGACATTAATGTTGGTTCATCTTATCACCTTGATTGAGTGTCTCAATATCCTACCATGTTATGGCCAGTTGGGGGATCTTGAATTCCCCCCAAGGGTTACATATTGAACAGCTTGAGTGGCTATGATATCCTAAAAAGAAAAACTTTTTAAATGTTCTTTGGGGTTCCCCCAAAAAGTATGATGGGGTCCACCATTTTTGAATACCTAGAAGGTTATATATCCTCCTAAATGGTAGGGATTCCCTTGGCCTCCCACTAAATAAGTGGTCTAGCTATGTTCTATGAGGAAAATGGTAAAAATAAATTAAGAGGTCAAATAAATACATCATATGGTGGAGTATCCTAAACAAGCATCGATAAATAAGTCTTACACCATTATAGCTTCTTGTTAAAATTTTTAGAATCATATAATGAGGTTGGGATACTGATATTTGAGAAAATATTTTCAATCGTTAGCATAACCTCAAATGGTGTTATAAGAGATATTACATGGGAGTAACATGGTATGTCTTTCATAATACCATAGTCAGATTTTTTTTATTTCAGAAGAACTATCTCCTCCTCCAACAGTGGGGGATGTGGACAGCTATTATTGCTACCTCCTATTTCATAGGTATGATGGTTCTAGTATCAATAGTTTGAATCTTTATTTGGATCCCTCATTTAGTATCTTAAAAATTTGCCTCAATAATTTTAATGGAGAGAATTTATACAATTTGAAGGTCCCAAAATAACCATTTGAGTACTCATACATGTGAGAAAGTTACCATATATGAGTGTGGAATATAAATTCACTCATCTGTTTGAATATGGTTGTCCAAAATCTCCATGCTCCACCGATGGATGATCAGTTGAATATATGTATTTGGATTCACTCGTAGGAGAGAAGGACATATAAGGAGGAATAAGGAAAGTGGATACAATCCATGAACTACATTCATCTCCTTTTCCATAGACAATATCTCTTCATCTATGGGTTTGGCAGCTTTTAAAAACCTATCAGTGAACTACCTGTGGTATATATTGGGGATTCCAAGAGAATGATCAATGTCTCAATTATCTAGAAGGGGAAAGTGAAAAATATAATAAAATTCAAAAAGGATAAATTTGATTCTATCATGTAATAACTATTAACTTACATCATATAATATAATGTAATCATCACACTATTCATATCAGGATTGGTTGAAGGCTCATTCAATATTTACCTATCACATCATTTCCCACACTATCTTGGTGATAGGGTGTAATGAATTGAATAATTTTAAATAAAATTCCCTTTGTGGTTGAATTAAATGTCTTATTATGTGTTATGGTTATAGAAAACACATGCACATTATTTTTTTATTATATCCTATTAGATTTATAAGATCATTACGCATATTAATGATTGATAATATAGCCCTTAAACAATGATTATATGATTGGAAGAAATAAAGGGTTTTGAAAAATCCAATTGGTATATACAAAGGGAGTGATGGAATCAGCCACTAGGATCATACTCGATTAAGACCAATAATCAGAGCTTCAAAGGGAGATAGAATAACTAGGATTTTACCTTGACCATGCCCAATTTGAGATCTGATAACTTGAGAATGAGTGAAACCATTTATGGTATATGTTTAAGCTCATTGATATGACGACCCAAACCATGTATGCTGAACCAACCAATGAAAGTCTCCCCATCGCACACCTTATCCCTAGGGTGTATTCTAGTGTAATAAAGGGCTATCTATCAAGACCCTAATAATATGAATATTTATATTTAATATAATAAATTAATATATTTTTATCTTATTATTTTTACTCTGTAAAAGATTTTGATTTTGATTCAACAAAACACCAATTGTATTTTTTTGGTAATATTAAAATTTAATAAAGGAATTTATTTTGATTAATTAATGGATTTTTCAAATGAATAATATTTAAAAAAAAATTATTTTAAAATAATATTTATTAAATTTAAATGATCATAAAATATTTATGAAGTAAAACGTATTTTTTAAGGGTTAGAACACTATTATTTTTAAAAACATGTCATTTATCAATAAATGATGATTCTTTTTTAAAATTGAAAAATAAATTATTTAGATAAAATGAATATTATTTTTGGAATCAGAACAAAAGAATTTTCCAATGGTGAATTTTTCATTATTTTCCTAGACAATTATATTTTCAGGGAAAAATTAAATATGGTATAAAGATAAAGTATCAATTAAGAAATCATAATGACCCAAAAATGTTTTAATAAATTATACAAAGGGTATAAATGACCAAATATATGTTTATAATTTTAAATAATTTAATTTGGAGTTTATTTTATTATTTTTATAGAGCCTTTTGTAATCATACAAAACCTATATTATCTTTTAAGGTTTTAAAATCATTTCTTTAAGGACATGACTCAATTATACATTACGAAGGAAAATATTTTAATAATTTGGAACCTTAGAATAATAAAATAATTAAAACCACCCTTCTTTGGGAGAACCCTTGTGTAAATACCATGGGAAAGTTCATGGTTTTGTTTACTTTATTATATTGAGTCCAAAACCTATGTTTGAAAAATAATCCTGAATTTTCTACTCATTTACTATATAAACCCACCAAAGATCCCATTTCCATTTACTAAAAAAATTGGTACTCTTCCTTAATCTTCCATAAAATTTATAGATTCCTCCCAAGGTTCCCCCAAGCTCTCAATAAGCACCTCCCAAGAATTTGGAATCACCCTCTCAAGGTATGGGATCATCTTCTTATCCTTTTTATTTAAGCATTTCAATTTCCTTATGCCACTTAACCCCATTCACTAATTTTTGGATATATTCCCCATACCCCATTACAACCCTTATGATTTATAAATTATTATATAACCCTTTGACTCTAATTAATACGTCTAATTAACATTTATACACTTAAGTTATGCTGCCGAAATTTTACTGTGATTTTCCATGACAAACGATTGTGTAGTGAATACCCATACCCATTTCCTATCAAGGATGTTCACCTTTATGAAATTATATTTATGTGATTAGGTACTTAAATGTATTTATTCTACACTCTTTATTCATGGAAAAAAATTTGATGATAAGTGAATCCATTTTTATGATATATGTGGAACACTTATAGATGTAAATGAAATAAAAGTGACGGGTGCACCCAAAATTATGTAGTTCTTGAATGCGTTGGATAATGGTTTAGTCTCATGAGACATCAATAAATGGATTATGGATAAAAACTAATCCATAATGGCACTTTATCTATCATGATTCCATGGATGTTATCATTGACCAAGGTTTATGTTGCCACATTTTAAGTTACTACTACATTTCCCATGTTGCCTTTATGATATCATGATTTATTTTGAATCATTGATCATATTTATGATTTAAACCACAATTATGTATCATTTGTATTCCTATTGTATAAAATTTAATAATATATTCATGTAATTCCATGTTTATTCCCTTACCAGGCTTTATAGGTCACCCCTTTATTATGTATGTCCCAAGGTTATCCCACGCAGTCTTATGTACGATGGAATAAAATGAACATGTTAAGAATTTTTTAAATAATATAGATGTATTCCATATTTTATGTTTTTATTTAATGGACCTAATTCCTAAATATTGAAGAATTATCTATCTTTTGGGTCTAATTATGTGTAATATTATGTAATAAATCATGAATTAATGTGTAATAAAGATCATGGTTGACATAATTGGTATCAAAGGAACGTTTAGTTATTTTTGGTATTAGGATCAGAAAACACTAGATAGAGCCTTAGGTATATGTATAAATGTAATAATATATCCTTAATTTTTGTTAAGGTATATTTTAAGTGGTTTTCAAGAAAATACATCCCTATCTGGATACTACAAGTTGATGTGGATCTGAAACAGTTGTACCTAGGGGTAAAACCAAAAAACCTACATTAGGCTAGACTTGATCGGGAACTGGTACATGACACTTAGCCTTTATGTACACTTGGTTTAACAATCATGAGCGATATGCATTGGTAAATTCATAATATCATTACGAACCATTATTAAGGTAAAAAATTCCCATAAGTGTCTACGTTAGCAAATAGATCATGGATAACATAGATTGAACCCTAAAAATTCATAAGTTGAGGAATAAAATTAATTTATAATTTATCCAATTAATGTTGTTGGATCCCCTTTTATGAGTTTAATGGTTTAAAAATAATCATACCTAATTTTACATTTATTCTAGCCAATGGATATAAATAAGAGGAATCCAGTAAACAACCAATGTGGAGGACAATGTGACAACTGACGAAATGAGATTCCCAGCCTGATGGGAGGAGGAATTGTGAACTTTGTGATGATTCTATCTTAGCTAACTCAGGTTTTGAATATAATATTAGTTCAAGAAGAGTTCCCAAATCCCCTTAAGAAATAACAAGATTCACCTGATACCTTTATGCAATAGAGGCCTCTAACTTTCAGTGTATTGTCTGATCCCTTAATCTAGGAACAATAGATCAACTCAATTGAGATGATATTATATATCCTTAAATGTTCTGATCAAGAGAACATTGTACTATCTATTAATCATATGGATGGATAATTTTATCAGTTTTGGAAATTAATCAAGAATATGAATCCTAATGAATAAATCTAATTAATGGGGTTGAATGAATTCAAGAAAATGTATTTCAAAAAATATTTTCCTCACACTCTCTATTTTAAAATAGAACAAGATTTCTTTTCCCTCAAGAAATAAGATGAAGAATATATTGGGGCGTATGAGGAAAACTCGATAAAAATTTAATGATATACCTCAAAATTTTTCATTACCCCTTAATGAAAGGTTGGAAACTTATTTGGTGGGATAAAACCTTGTATATAAAAGCCCTTATGATCATAGAATTTGATATCTATAAAGAAATAATCCGATATGACCTCAAAGTAAAAGTATATATCTGTGAATCTAAAGGGTATCATGAGGATAAGATATAAAAATTGGAGATTAATATTTTCCAATGTGATGGAGTAATATAATGGTGATAATAAATTTACACATCTCACTTATCAAAAGTACATAATTAAAAACCTTGTAAATTTCCTAAGGGGGGTGAGGAAATGATTTAGGTGTGGGAAGGAAGGTCACATTGTTGGCGCTTACTAATTGGAGAAACCAAATAATGTGAGGGAGGAAAGGAATTCTCTATTCAGACCTCATCTCATTGTTCATTTCTACAACTACAAGGAATAAGGTCACTTTACAAACCAATTCACTAAGGAAAGGGTTGTGAAAGACAACCAACAACTTCCAAGGTAGAAAGGGAGATCTTATGCCATCACAACCATTGAAGTGGATCATGAAAAAAAAGTGGTGATAGGTATGACTTTTATTCATTCAAGAATAGTGAAAATAATTTAAGATTATGTTTATATAAATTCATTCCTATCATGTAAGTTTAGTAAAAATACACAAACACCACCACAAGTCATGGAACTGGATCTCTCTGTGAAAATGAAAAATTCATAAATTATCGCATCCCGAGTATATAACTCCTTCCCTATCAAAACTTGTGTTCTAAATTTCCCATAAAATCTTGTGACACTATATTTAGTTTAATTTGATGCAATTATAGGAATTGATTGGATTTCCCTATATAGATGAAACCTAAATTACAATGAGAAGGAAATCACTCCCCTTATCACAAATCGATCCCCAATTCTGTTTATGTTCAAGGATGAGGATGAATATTATTTTGCACTAACATATCAAGAGTGGATATTATTTCCCTATAAGAAATCATATATAGATTAAATTATTGAGTCAAGGTAAAAGATCATCCGCAAAGACAAGACCATTGTGAGGGAATACATTGATGTGTTTATTAAATAATTATCTTATCCTTCTCCTAGTCAAGAGGTTTAATTTTTAATTGAGCTTATACCTAGGGAGTTTCTATTATCGAAGACTCAATATATAATAGATATTGGGGAACTTAAAGAGTTGAAGAAACAACTATAGGAGAATCTAGTTAAAGGGTTAATATGCCTGAGTGCTTCACCATGGGGAGAACCATTCCTTTATTTTAAGAAGAAGGATGGGTCAATGTGCCTTTTCATTGATTATTTAGAGCTAAACAAGATCATGATGAAGAGAAAGTATCCCCTTCCATCAATTGAAGAATTTTTTGATCATATATGTGGATCAAAATACTTCTCCAAGGTGGATCTTTGGTTAGGTTATTATCAGTTAAGGGTGAAGAAGGATGATATCCCCAAGACTGATTTCCAAATAAGGTAAGAGTGTTTGAGTTCATACTAATTCCATTCAGACTCTCTAATGCTCCAACAATATTCAAAGAATTTATAAATATAGTCTATATATATTATCTTGAAAAATTTTTGGTTATATTTATATATGATATTAGAATATACTCTAAAATATAGAAGAAGTATGAGGAGAATATGAGTACTATGCTAAATACCTTACTAAAGTAGAATCTTTATGTAATGTAAAGAAAATGCGAGTTATAGTTGAAGGAAATATCATTATTAAGGAATATTATCACAAGAAATGGGATATTCGTCGACCTGTAGAAGGCATATGAAATTAAAGGATGGATGATGCCAACATCTATTACATAAATCCATAGTTTCCTTGGATTAGCTGGGTATTATCATTTTTTTGTGAGAAATTTCTCATGATTGTAAAACCATTTATCCAAGCTAACTCGAAAGGGGGAAAAATTTGTTTTAAAAGATGAATGTGAAGAGAGATTAAAGGAGTCGAAAAAGAGGCATATCACTACACCTAAACATACATTACACAAATGTGGGGAAATTTTCATATTATTCAGTGATTATTTGAAGAAGGGCTTAGGTTGTGTGTTATTTTAGAATGAAAAAGTAATAGCTTATGTTTCATGGAAATTAAAATTTCATGAACAGAACTACCCAACAAATGATCTAGAGTTTGATGTAGTGGTATTCCTGTTGAAAATATGGTGGCAATATATCTTTGGGGAGAAGTGTAAAATATATACATATCATAAGATCCTCCAATATATATTCACACAAAAAGAGATGAATATGCACTAGGTAATAAGGTTAGAGATAATTAGGTATTAGGGTTGCTCAATCTACTATAATCATGGGAAACAGAATATAGTGGCATGCACTCTATATAGATTGGTTCCAATGATTTTATTATTGATGATAATTGAGAAGGATTTTATCTTATTAGACTTCAAAAGGATGTACATTGGAATCATGAAGGAAGGGACATCATTAATCCTTTCATAAATGATTTATCAATCGTCCATTCTACATAGGATAAAGGACACTCAAATAAATTAAGGGATAATTCATTAGATAGTGGAAGTTATAAGAACATGGAAATCCTTTGATTTCAATGTAAATGAAGAAGAATTTGTGAGATTTGGGTATTGACTATGTGTACCATAAAATACCATGTTAAACAAGGAGCCGTTGAATGATTCACAGAGCTCTTACTTATCCATCAGTTCAAAAAGAAAATGATCACTATTGGTGGGAAAATATGATGAATAAGATCCTAAAATATACATCAAGGTGCATTTTAGGTTAAAAAGTGAAGGATGAAAGGAAAAAATCCAAGGGAATGAGAAAACTATTACCCATACCTATATGGAAATGGGAAAAAATAACCATGGAATTTGTCAATGGTATTCCAAATACATCAATAGGAAATAACAATATATGGGTTTCAGTGGATAATATTACAAAGAAATATCACTTTATTGAAGTTTGAGAAGAATTCTCACCCAATAAAATGGCTTGGATATTAATTAGAGAATTTGAGTGGATGCGCAGAACACCACTATTGAATGTATCTGATCCAGACCCATGATTTACCTCATAGTTTTGGAAGAGTCCCCAACATACTCGAAAAACTGAGTTAAAATTCAACACATCCTATCACCGACAAACATATGGCCAATCAGATCAGACTATCAAGACATTAGAGTAAATGTTGAGATCATGCTAAATTGACTTCAAAGGAGGATGGTATTAAAGTGTTCCTCTATTGGAGTTCTCATACAATAATAGTTTTCACCAAAGAATACTGATGCACCCCCTGAAACCCTTTATGGGAAGAGATGAAAAACACCCATAGCGAGGATAAAGATGGGGAATACAAACTAAAATGTCCTGAAATGGTCCTCAAACTGGTGGAAAAGGTCAAGACTATTCAATATCACATCTTTTCTACTTAGATTCAAGGTAATGCAAGATCAATATAAGAAATCATGTGATCACTTGATCACCTCGGCGTCGCATGATGAGGCCACGAGTTTTGGCATTTCAAAATGAATGAGATCCTAAGATATGATAAGATACTCAATTGCGTTTAATGATTCTTGAATAACTATGAAAATTATTATATAATTTCATATATATATACTGAATAAATGATGAAGAATATTGATGCATAAATATTGAGACATTGAGAGAGAGATCTCTCATATTAGAAAATAGGAGTATCCATGTGAGCTCTTCACATGAAGTCAGTGAGTTTTTTCATGACATAATCACATGATGATGATTTCATGATCCACTATGGTTATGAAAAGAAAAGGTGTCATGAGTTTCATGATATCATGAAGTTGTTCCTAAAGAATATATTTGTATTTTAGAGAATAAACATGCAAGCCTCAATGGTTTCGTGAAGGTTTCGAGACTCCTGCCAAAAACCTTTATCACATTAAGAACAAAAGGAGTTCACATGATATAATCATGAGAAATAAATCCATAAACATATTAAATTGTGAGAAGAAACTTGAAAACTACCACCTTAGTCATTAAAATACCTGACATGAAGATCCTTGAGAAGATTCAACAAACAATTATAGGTTACATGAAGGAAAGAGACATATAGTGCATGTAATATGTTGGATGCAACCCATGTATGCCATTTACCATAAATACCATCAAAGATAAACTTAGAGTTTGGAAGAAAAATGAAATAGTAAGTTTAAAATGGGTTTGACACATTTTTAGATTAAATAATTTGTTTAATAAATCATATAAAATAAGGAGAATGAAAAATGGTCATGTGCAATGTTCATTCACTATGAGTTATTTCTTGTATGCATGAATGAAGTTTAGAATTCAAAAAGACAAACTATATTGATGCTGGGAAAGATCATTCTTGAATAAATTATAATTAATGAAGTTGTGTGAATCAATTTCACATATATAAGTGAGGTCTAATATTAATTAACATATGAAAGAAATTCACATGTAGTGTTGCACTGAGGTAACTGATGATACACTGGTGACCAAAATTATTGATCAAGATCGACATAATCTATCAGTGGCTATTGAAGGCACGTGAAGTGTACATGAGAATGTGTAATCCATAAATATCATAGAGGATGATCAAAATATCATCATAAAATGGATCTAGAAATAAGAGAAGATGGATATTGTGATATGAGTGTCTAATTAGTTACTGAAGAGGCTCGAGATCGAGGTGTCTAACCCATTGAGAAGAGGGGATAGTTGGGGTGTCTAACCAGCTGATGAAAAAGAGTGGTATTGATGGGGGTATAACCAGGATCAACTAAAGGAATGACTATTGGGGTACATAAATAGTTTATTTCTAAACCATTCTAGTCATTAATAATATTATAGTGGGGAATCCATGTTAGGGGGAATAACCAACATGGAAAAGAGTAGGTCTTTTTACCAAACATTTTAAATACCATGTTCTGTGATCTTTATTATTATTTCTTCCTAAAAAGTGATAAAATAAGATGTCAGTAAGTGGATTGATAAAAATAAAAAGGTCCAATAGGATGAATTCAAAAAAAAATTGTAAAAATTAAACTACTAATTCACCTCCCTCTCAATGGTCAATCCGAATTGGGGAATTGAATATATAATATGATTGTAAATAATTTTACATTTAGATGCGAAATAATTAGTATTATTCAATTCACATGATCCCCATCCTATTTGGTTGGGGTTATCTAATAACATCTATTAAGAATGGGGTTCGATTCTTATATATTTCCTATAGATGGCCAGTTTATTTGATGGATGGGGGGGGGGGGGGGGTTCTTTTTTTCTTTGTATGCGAGCACATACGATAGGGATGACCTCAACTTGAATCAAACACATAAGAAAACAGTGGGGCGAGGAATCTTCTTTGGATTCATGAGGATGGTTACGTAGGGATAGGTTGGTGGTGTTGGTGTATATGGATGATAGATGGTCGACGCCGATAGTGTAGGTGCATAGGGATGACAATAGAGGATGATAACGAAAAAAAAACAGTGTTGTAGATGCATGAGATCAATATTAGGGGGTGATTCAGTCGATAATTGATATAGGGGATAATGGAATTTTCTGGTGTGAACTCCCGTGGATGGAAACATGGGATACACAATAGTTGGAGACAGAATCCATTGGTGCAATTTTAAGAAAACATAGGATGAGTTGAGATGTAGTGTGAGCCAGGAAAGGACCTACGAGCCTTGTATTGAGATTTAATACCCCTAGTGACTTTGGTTCATGCATCTTGGGCCTTTTTGTGTCCCTAGGATTTCAAGGATATGTAATGTTTTCCCCTCTTCCCAAAACAAATATGTGTTTACTTGAAATAATAAAAAATTGGGGTTTCCCAAGCCTATAATTTTTTTTAATATGATTTATTGTTAAAAAATGATTGATTTTCCTCAAATAATTGTTTAATGTGTTAGTAAAATAAATTTACTATTTATAAATTATAATTTATAATATTAAAACAGATAAACTAATATATTAACATTATTTAAATTATATATTGGTATGGAATAATATCAAGAACACTTAATGTTGAAAAATGACATTTTTCAATAAAATAAGTTTTTCTTAATATTTTTTATTTTCATTTAAGAAAGAAATATCAAAAATTTATAATCAGAATTATATAATAGTGAATTTATTTTTTTATTTAAAATTTCTAAATTATCTTAGTATGATTTTTTTGGATTTTTTTGAAATCATTGTTTTTAGATGAATATTTGAAGAATATAGATTACAGTAAAACCATCACTTTTATAAAATTATCATAATAAAAGATTAAATTAAATGATTTTTTAAAACTATTTACACTAAATAAATATATTTATAAAGTAACATAATTCATTTAAAATCAATATGTTATATTTATAAAACCGATCATTTTGGAGTCTTATGTGATAGTAGACTCTAAAAAATGTTTTATTTTCTTATATGAAATGTTAGTTTTTATGAAATAATGAAATTAAATATAAAAAATGGATTAAATATTTGAGATAAAAATTTACGTATTATTTGACAAGTTTTATTAAATTTTTATTCATAAAAATATGATCACTAATATTAAAGTTAATTTCTGCGATAATGGTGAAACTGTTATTTTCAAGGAAATGTTTTATAAAAATTGTGTAATTTTTATCTAAAAAAATAAATAAATAAATAATAAATAATTAATATAATTTTATTTTAAACCTATATATAAAAATATTAACTTCCATTAAAATTATAATTAATATTATATAATATTAACAACACTTAATGGTTAAAAAATGGGGTTTCAACAAAAAACTGTTAATATATATTATATGTTTCATTTTTATAGTTAATTTTATATTATTTAGAAATTTAATTGAATTAAATAGAGGAAAAGTTCAGTTTCCTAATACCCAAATTTTTTAAGGTATTCTATATAATATTTTTAGTAAAACATAAATTATTTAGTTGAAAACTAGTTACCTAGGTAAAAACCAAAATGGTAAAGTGTAAAAAATATAATGGTAAAATATTAAATACATGGTTAAAACTTGAGTATAAAAACATGGTGGTGGATTTATAAAAAACAAATTTAAACTCAATTATGGAAAAATATTTGAGTCATTTATCATTGAATTTTTTCATATAAATATTAAAAAATAATAGATATTCATAAAAGTGCCATCCTCTACACTAATAAAAGGGGATCACAAACACTACTTCAAGTTACCCCTTTTTTCATTGAATTTATTTATAAAAATATGATATTTTGATACTAATAGAACCTTATACCACTTAATTAAGTTTATGGTCACCATTAGTAAGCTAAAGGCCTCTATTTTCCATAAAATTTCTAAGAGAAAACTCAAGCTCTCGATGTAAGTACTACCTCTTTTTTAATATTTTTTTATTAATCGTCCTATTTAATTTTTTAAAAAACATTAATATAATTTATTAAATATATTAAATATACAAATATTTTATTATATTAATTTAAAAATCAATATTTATTCTTTCCCACCCAGTTAGAAAAACAAAATAATGCTGATCGTGAATATTCCTAGATTTGCCTCTACAAAGCAACATCTTCCATTTTTCATCACCATATCTCAAAGATGGTTTTAATGAGGGGAATATTAAAAAATATGATATATATAATTTAATTATGAATCTGAAATGTTAGTTTATTATCTACCTTTATTTCCTCTCATACACTGAGAAATGATAACGTTAACCGTGTATAAGTGCAGACTACTACCTCCACAAAGTAACATTTTTCATTTCTCATATAATATTTACTTATTTATAAAAATAATATAAAATATGATTCACCGCTATAATAAAATATCAATAATATAATTATAAATCTTTAATAATGATAATATAACCAAATTACCCCATAAACATTCTTATCCTTTAAATCATAGTATATCCTTATTGGGTTGGTTTAACCATCTAGATGAACAATGTTAAAACATTATATCATGAATGACTATGAGAAATTATATTCATATAATATATGAAATAAATACATAAATAATAATTTAGTTTTGTTTCTTTAATTATGAAATTTGAGTCTATAAACAAGAATTTACCCCACCGATACGAAACTAATACCAAACAAACAATTGAAGAAAATATCATTTGATAATGAAAATAAGATATAATTAACAAATATATTTTTAATAAGTGAATATAAATGGTATTTATAAATGTTTTTATATATGAATAAGGTTATTAAATGATTCATTACATTATTTATTTTTATTATACAAGAGATTCAGACACTTTCTTGAAAGTCAATAATTAATGTAAGGGTTTTTCCTGAATCAGATCTTTTCCTTAGGTCCTAATCACACCTCATTGATTATAATATTTTTAAATTGATATAATATAAATTATGGTAATGTTATTTTGTATTTACGCCATTCCTTCTGGGTAAAACTTCATTCCCACTCAAGTCTTCTTTCTTGATTAATATTTTCTTAAATAAACATAATTTTGTTAAGAATACCCTATTGAAAACTACAAATTTTAATATATACCATGATAATTATATTAACCTTATTTATTATTAAAAAAGTTTATATTAGCCCTTTAATGATGTGAGTTTTGAATAATAGATTTTTAAAATATTTAAAAGCCTTTCCCTTTCCATGTTCTTATATTATTCCCTTCCACATAAAATTTTTATGTGATTTATTTCATCTCATGTTATATTTTTTTGAATATGTTTTGAAAAAATGTTTTAAAATTTTTTCTCATTATCATAAAAAATTGTTTTCTTAAGTGACTTGAAAATCATGTGTTTTCTATAATAATGTTAATAAATTCTTTCTAAGAAAAATATTTTTTGTGATTTTTCATACATTTTAAATGGAATCATATCAAATGATGTAATGTTTCCCAAATCACTCTATATTTTATCTTTTTTAAATAGTCTTTTTTGTGATGATGTTTATGTTTTTATATGATCATGTAATATTTTAAAGGTCAATTTTTGTGATACAATTTACCAAAGGAATTAAATCCACTTTATTTATATATCTTATTTATGAAGAAATGAATGATTTTATTTTATTTAGAATCGATATTTATGTATTATTATGGGTGGTGTAATATGTCACCCTCTAATGTATTGGTCAGGGTTCTATATCTTAAGATATAACAATGAGAATTGAGTAATATATACTCACTCAACTATCAGAATAAGGTAGTGATGCCTACTCCACAATGTTATTAGAATAAAGTGGGGATACCTGCTCCACTATGATATGCTTACCCATTCTTATGATTGTTCTAATTTATTTTTCTAGGATATTCCTTATATTCCAAAAATTTATGATATGCCCTGTTCTAATGATATTATGCAATCTTAAGTTATGTTTTTTATTTTTTTTCATTACTGTTATATGACTCTTAGCTATGTTTTGTTTCCCTTTGGTCATATGTTACTATTTCATGATCCTTAATTATCAATCAAGTTTATTGGTTCCCATTTATGATTCCATTATTTTTAAATATACATTTCTCTTCTATTCATTTCTCCCTCATTTTTTTGATCTATCCAATATGACTCATTGATAAGTTTCTGTTACATAGATTTCAAGCTCACCCATTTATTATGTTTCCATTACCCATTTTATGAATATGAATATTTAATATGAGTAGTATATAATATAGTCTATAGCATCATTACTCTGGAGAAATGTTTACAAGTGTCATAAAATAATATGTTTATGTAGTGAGTCTCTAAGATAATAAACCTCTTAGTCCTTGGGATGTGCAACTAATTATGAGAAGCACAAATTAAACCATGAAATAAATGAATTATTTATTAATTTTTATTTCTGGTCACCTCAATTTTTATCAAATTATGGCTTGGTTATTTTGTGGATTATTTTAGGGAACTTTAGTTAGAACCCTAGGAATAAGTATAAGTATAAGATAATATTATAATGTTTTAGTAAAGCTAATATTGTGTGATTTTATTGGAAATATAATGCCTTTTTGGATACTAGAAAGTGGATTTGGTCTTACATAGATACACCTATGTTTAATCAACCTGTAGATGTTTGGTTGGGTATTAACCCAATATTCCCTTTTTTTGGATGGTGAATAGGCCAAATACTTCATATCTAGATAGATATTCCTTGGGTATTTGATTTTGTTAAACAATTTATATTTATGAGTAATTAAGAAGGATTTATTATGTTATGGAATTATGCTAACAAGTATTAGATAACCCATCCTAAAGAAACCATGATTGAACTAAGAGTGATTTAAGATGAACAGAAAGCTAATGTTTTAGTTTTAATGTCTAAGATAATTCTAGGTTTAGTTTTTTATAAGGCCATTTATGATAATTCCATTATGATGTTAATTATTCTCCACTAAAATTAATATCCACTGGTTTTAGTAATGTATGATTCCTAAAGGAGATAATTTAGAAATGAATGCCATGGAAAATGTGGATGTTGTCCCAATGTGTAACCAAATTGAATAAGATATGGAGTGAGAAGTCATGTGACTATATCAGAACAAATATAATGAATTATAATCAATGATTAGGGCAATGTTGAATTACCAAAAACACCAAATAAGAGAAGGATAGAGTCTCATTGATGTTTAAGTGAATTAGATGTTGAAGGAATGGATGTTTAATTTATATAACGTAAAAAATACAATAATATGCACCAAGGAAAATGTCTCAAAAATAAATAAAAGATGTTTTATTTGTAGAAAATGAAGGCATTGAGAAAATAATTGACGAGGACCAGAGAAGAGATAATTGAACATGGTGAAATAAAAAAATAGTTCAACCTAAAGCACTATAAATAAATCACTATCTTAAATTTGGGAAACCTGGACATTATCCCAGACAATGTAATAATCCATGGGATATCTTGATTGAAGGGAATTGACACATTCAAAGATAATGTAATTCCTATGAAAACACAATTATGGAATTGAGTTCCAAAGATGATGGGTAGTTAGGAAGAGTAATCACCCACTCAAGAAATATGAGTGTTTTATTTTATTCTTTTTATACCCATCCTTTGTACCTTGAACGATTTTGATGAACATATAATCACTAACCTAATGAATAGATTCCATATTTTTAATAAATAATTATAATGTCATGATTATTTAATCCCAGTTATACATCTCTTATCTCATGAAGGTTTATGTGACCCCTATAAAATTCTATTATCTTTCCTTTAGTTGAAATTTATATCTCCCTACATAGAGGCCATCATAATTTATATGATATTAATAACACATTTAAAAATCTTAAATCAACCCATGATCACCTATTTTTACATGGTTGATTATAAACTACCTATGGAAAAATCACTCCTAATATATAGGTATTTACATCTAATATGTTGAAGTTGGTGTCCTATGACCAATTGTTTTTGCTTTTATTTCATCAATATTATATAATTTGATAATTAATAAACCATTTTTTTTACATAATATACATATTTTTAAATGTTTTTAATGTAATAATGTTTTAGGGAATCAATTTCATTGATTAGGCCATAATAGCCCCCCTCTATGATGAGATCCTTGAGGTGCTCTAACAATAATCTTAAATATAGTTCTACATTTAGATAACATTATATGATGGGACAGATAGAATATGATTTTCTGGTGGGGGTAATTACAAGAAAATGACGCTTTTTCTCATGAATTTCTCACTTAGTAATCTCTAATATAAGAGATTATAATAACATACCCCCTAGTAAGAATTTTTTATATTTTTGTGTCATCAGATATTCCTATATGAGAGCATATGTGATGGTCCTTAAATTTTATGTTGAGTATTAATACATGATAAAACTCATTCACATTGATTTATTTCATAAACCACGATGATAACCATTGATGGTGATGTTGGATACATTGGGTACATCATGAGTTATGTGTTATTAATAAATAAGTCAAGGAAGGATTTTCCCTTACATATTTGTAGAAGTTGATAACTCAAACCATTAAATGGAATAGAATCATCACATTAAATTCCATGTTCATGGTGTAATGATGTGTTTATATTATATAGTTAAAGAAAGATGTGTCTAGAATATAGGTTGGTGATATATACATGAAACCTACTTGATGTGATAATGTGAAAAAGAGATTATATTACACAATGAGTATTCATATATAGTTGTCAATGTTTTTTCATTTTGTTTTTTTATCTATGGTTCCTTAACATATTTCTTTAGAGTAACCTTGGACTTTATGAAAGCCTGGCTAATTCCAATGAGAAAAAATACAAGAGGGTCACACACTATGCATTTTTGTTGATCTTGATTAATTTACATTTTAATTAAATTAATATAATAAATATTATCCTCATGGTAAAGGAATAATTTTATTAATATTTATCAATAAAAAATATTTATTGATGAATAAAATTTTGAACAAAAAATTTATTTAGGTATTCAATAAATTATGTGGATTTAAATAGGCCAAGACCGCATCCAGTGATAAACCATAATTTACTATCTAGAAAAATAATATTTTTCTTTTCCAAAAGTTAGCACACATTCCATAAAATAATAATAATAGTAATACTAATTTTTTACCATGGGGGTTAATGAAGGGTTTTAAAATATTTAACCTCTAACATACAATTATCTATTTTTTTAATCTAATCCCTAGCTCTATAAATAGATGGTTATGTATATTGTATAGGGATAAATGAGAAATTGTGAATCATTCCATGCAATAGATTTTTCTATTGATTTTATTCTTCTCTCTCCCCCTCAAGAATGAGAAAAATATTAGTTCCTTCAATATAAAAGGATGATTAGTCAGCATGAATTAATAAAGTTAATTGATTTTCCCTGATAGTACTTGTAAATCAGTTGTAATTGTTCATATATTAATGGAGCATGTGTGGATCACTGTTAGAGGGATTCCACACTTTAATCCTTACATTTCAATGAAGGTAATCCATAAAATGGTTTTTAGATGATCAAAATCTACATAAAATATGGAACCTAATCCAAAGTAACATATTCCTAAATATATGAATAATTATTTATAAATTTAACATGAAATATCCCTTCTCGAGGTTTTTGGTTTCTTTATGTTAATATATGATTGAAAAATTGTATTTCCCATAGTGTTCATGTCACTAAAAACATAGTGAATGATCCATCAGATTTATATATATTTTTGATTTATCACCCTGAATTACGCTTCTGCTATGCTTGGAACCTACAAAATCATGAGGAGAACTTACCTCAAACCATTTGAGAGAAACAAAATATCAGCAATATGCCTATTATAAGAGAAAATAATTCACTTTTCATATCTAAGATAGTAAGGATGAAACCTCGCTAGAAATAAATTCGTAATCATTGTCTATCATTTAGATACTCTTAGATATTTTCATCATTGACTAGTAATTATGAGGATGTAATTTATTTAACGGGGAAGAATATAATGATCAGTGATTTCACCATGCATTTTACTAAATTATATATCATGTTAATAGTTTGTTATACTCCCAACACTGAACGAAAACAATCCAATAAATTTTATATTAGCAATATTAAGAAAATAATAATAAGATTAATACCACTAGTAAAGAAAAGGATAGTTCAAATTCTTGCATTTATAGGATAAATAATTAATATGATTTAATATTAAAAATGATTTATAATCCTAAAATATCCATTTAAAGTGTTAATAAATTATTATTTATAAATATATAATATTATTATACATGAACTGATATATAAAAATTATCTAAATTATAAATTGGTATTGAATAATACCAAGAACAATTAATGTTCCGAAATGACACTTTCCAATAAAATTAATTTTTTTTATTTTTATTTTCATTTTAAGACTAAATTTATAAATTTGGAATCAAAATTAGGTAAAACCAAATTCATTTTTATATTAATAATATCCAAATTATCTTAGTATTATTTTTTTATATTTTTCTGAAAATATTTATTTTTTGGTGAATTTTTTAAAAATATTTATTTTTGTAAAACCATCACTTTTATAACATTATCATAAAACAAGAATGACTTAAATGTTTTTGAAAGATGTTTCATAAAAATATATATATTTATAAATTAAAATATTTCATTTAAAATAAATATGGTATATTTATAAAACCCATGTTTATGATTTTGGAAACTTAAGTATTCTTATGCTCTAAGAAGTGTTTTATTCACTTATATTACAAATTATATTTTATCACATTTAGAAATTAAATATTCAAATGGATTTTATATTTGATATAAAAAATTCAATATTACCTAATAAGTTCAATTTCATTTTTATCCATAAAAATAAGGTTACTATAATTAATGTTAATTAATGTGATAATGATAAAATTGTTATTTGGAAAGAATTTTTTTCTTGATATTGGGTTATTTTTATCTAATAAAATAAAATAAAATATTATCTGAAATGATTATAATATAAATTTTTATATTATATATAAATATTTTAACACCCGTTCAATTGGAAATTTGTATTATATAATATTAACAATAGATAATGGTTATTGCATTGTTTTTCTACAAAATAATTTTTTCTATATATTATACATTTTAATTTTTATGTTATTTTTATTGTATTTAGGTATTGAATTTGGATTCAATAGTGTCTACATTTGATTCAATTAAACCCAAATTTGGTAAGGAGCCCTATCTTATATTTTTATTAAAGCATAAATTACATAGTTAAAAACTCGTTAGCCAAGTAAAAATCAAAATGGGAAAATGTAAAAATCTAATGTTAAAAGGCTAAATACGTTTCTAAAAATTTTGTGGAAATACATGGTGGAGACTTGATTAACCCTAACCAATATAAACTCAATTATGGACCAATTTTGGATTCATTGAATTTAATAACCTAAAATTTAAAATGGTTAAAAGGATAAATTTTACTACCCATTCCAATAACGTGTACATTTCTTCATGTCACGACCCATACCCTAAGGCCCGTGCCATAAGTACCCCAAACTCGCCTTCCATAGGCCAGGGGTTGGTGACTTTCACAAGAAAGGCATATCCCTAAAATGGGAAGATATTGCCTCTAAACCTGTACGAACACACATTCCAATAACACAACAAGATGAAACCATGAAGTAAAAATACAGTAGTAAAAGTCTTTACTGAATGTAAAGGGTCCAGAATACATGTTCAACTAAAAGATACACCTTCAGAAGAAAACAGTAAATTGTTCCTTATATTTTTCACCAAGGTTCCTACCTGAAGGGTAGGTACAACTCGTCTCCACATCTCTCCACATAAACTGTCACCATAGTTTACCACCTGGTCCTGGCTCCTATAGTCTCAGCTGAGCTACAAATAATCTAGAAAAGACGCAACAAGGTGTGGTCGAAGCCCGTGCAGTGTTGAGTATAATAATACCTAGTAGGGATCCCAAGACCCCCGATAGTCTCTCAGAATTCCACAAAAAAAACCAAAAAGCATGATCTCAATCATAATGAACAAAAAAAAGACTCAACTCAAACCAGATATACAACTCAGAGATCATGAATAAAAATGACTAGTCTTAATCTATATCATTTTATTCCATTCGGATGTTTCCACAACTGAATCACGAAGGTGTTGTTCCATTTTTTATCCACACAGGGTCATATGTTGTTGATCCACGATGGGATGCTCTAAGGTTGGTCCTCATCGGGTTGTGTAATACTAATCTACAATAGGTCGCTATAATCTTGATCCACATAGGGTTGCTATGATGTTGAACCACACATGGTCGCTATGATGCGGATCCACCCATGGTCACTATGATGCTTACCCACATAGGGTCACTATAATCCTGTTCCACACAGGGTCTCTATGATGCTTATCCACATAGGGTATCTAGGATTCAGATCCACATAGGGTCTCTAAGATGTCAATCCACACAGGTTCTCTATGATGCTGATCCCCACAGGGTCTCTATGATGCCGATCTCCACAGGGTCGCTCTTTAATGGAAATATAACCATAGAATTTCCCGCACTCAGTGCGCTTTAGTTCCATAGTCTCTCCTCATCATGATATAAGTCATTCCCCAACTAACAAAATGTTCCAAAAAGGAATAACCCAATGGATTGCTATGTCGTAAGGGTCCCAATGCGACAAACATCGCGTCAATCCGATGATCGGTTTGTGTGTTATAAGCGTTTTAGTACTGAGGGCCCTGTTGGATTCAGGTTCGCTCCAACCTGACCGTACTCCAACATTCTCCAAAAATTAGGTGTAGTGTCTCAAAATGACAGTCATATCCCAAGGATTCCAATTCCGTAGACGGTTCATCAAATTGACATCAGGTTTGTAAGATACTGCCTTTTAAGCATATCTGGTCTAGAAAAGGGGTTCGGGTCTAGTCTGACCCAGCTCGTCCCTCACTGGTATGGATGGGCTACAACAGGTGCAGCCAACTTCGCTGTGGACCATCCCTGCCCAACCCGGCAGGGCTGGGTCGCGACAGATCGGCCCACCGGTTGGCGTGACCAATGCAAGGGTCGTGCGGTCCTCCTCCCGAATAGCTCAAAGATCCGTTCAGATCTTAATTGGGGATGTCATGTGGTGCCGCCTAGCTATATATGGGACCCACAGGGAGGGGTTCCCCTCCCTTCATTGCGGCTTCGAAGCTGCGGACTGCCTCATAGTGGTGTGCGACGATGCTCCACCTCCCTCCTCCATGGTCAGCCGAGAGCCGGCCGCCTGTACGTCCGCTGTGGTGCTGCAACCCTTCTGCGGTCGGCGAGCGATGGCCACCACCTTGGCCACCTTCACCAGAGGCACTGGTCGTCGGTGCCGCCACACATGTGCCCCACCGGAAGATCTTCTGCGGGCCACCGGGTGAGCGTCAGTGGTCTGTTTTCCCATCTGCTTTACTCTACGGGCCCCCCGAGATGCTGCCATCGCTGCACCGCTACTGGATTAAAGGTTCTATCGAATTTATATATTCTTCCCCCGAATAATGCAACAAGAAAGCTATGGAAGAGGGTTCAGGCCTTGTCCATTTGGCATTCACCCTCTGCATTAGCATCTTAAAAATCGGTAGCAATTAAATTCATCAAAGATAAAATTAAATAATAAACCCCCTACCTTGAGAATCATTGGTGACAGCTGCGAACGACAATGCTTCCATGTTCGAGGGTATTGCAGATATAGGATAAGGTTCACATGAGTTTTCATTAATCAACCTCCATACTGATTCTTCAACGGGCATCGTCAAATCCTCCATTCTTCATTGGATGAAGGTTCGCCAGTTCTTCGTCGAAGCTTGCCACCAAATTCCTCCCAAATCTCCCTTTTCCCATGTTTTAATAAAAAAATGAAGATTTAAGAAATTAATTCTTCATTCAATTAAGGGACCATGAATTGGGGAAATTAATGAGTCGCATTAATTAAATGTGGTGTAGTTACACAATAGACGAGTGAATCCATTAAATGGATTGACAACCCAGTAGTCCCGCCACCATCGATCAACTATTGGTGAAAAATAAAATAATGATATCATGTTATTTTATTATTCTTTAAAAAGACTAAAAACTATCTTTTTATCCTAACCTGTTATGGTCCAAGTGAAGCCTCCCTTAAAAAAATCTCGGCATTTTAGATTCAATGATATCCTCATATTTCAATTCTGATCATCTGTCCAAATGATAGAAAACTCTGCCTGTATGTTTCCTGAATGTACCGTAATTTTTTTTGAAAAATACACTTTGGGAATGTCGGGCCTCAAGAATCCAGCACCGTCAACTTTCACAGACTCGTAATAATCCCAAATAATTTTAAAAAATTTATATAGAATTTTGGGGTCATTACATTCTTCCCACCTTATGGATTTTCACTCCCGAAAGCTACAACCAAACTAGGGGAACAAATGGGGGTACTGAGAATGCATCTGAGCCCCCTTCTACTAGGTTCTCTCTTGGAGGTTCCCATGCTACCAATGAACTTGCACTAGAGGAATCGACCAACCATGAAGGACCCGCTCTTGTCGATCCTCTATCTCCACCGAGAACTCTGAAAACGTCACCCCATCGTTTTTGTCCAGCTCACCTCTGTCGATAACGTGCGATGGATCATGAACATACCAACTCTACTGCGACGCATGGGAAAAATTATACAACCTGTGAATCATTGGGGGAAGAGATAGATGGTACATCACCTCGTCTACTCTGCTGAGGATTTTAAAGGGTCCGATGAACCTCATAGATTACTTGTCACCCCGACCAAGCCTTCGTAATCCTCATCGGGGTGAGACCTATAGGAAGAGATGGTCACCTTCCTCAAACTCCAAGGGTATCTATCTATTGTTAGAATATGACTTCTACCTACTCTGTGAAGTCTTCATCTGCTCCTGGATGATCTTAAACTTCTATGTGGTAGCCTGTACCAACTCTGGACCCATAAGTGGTGACTCCCCTTGGTCTGTCCATTATAGAGATGATCTACAAGGTCGCCCGTACATGGCCTCAAACAAAACCATGACGATGGTGGATTGATAAATATTGTTGCATGAAAACTCCACCAGTGGTTGGTGGTCCTCCCAAATATGGCCAAAATTGAGGACACAAGCACGAAGCATGTCCTCGATTGTCTATATGGTCTGATCCGTCTAACCATCTGTCTAAGGGTGAATGGTGGTGCTCAAGAATAGTGGAGTCCTAAACGCATCCTGCAACCCCTTCCATAAGTGGGATGTAAAAAGTGATTCACAATCAAATAAGATTGCCGATCGCACCCCGTGAAGCCGTACAATCTTCAGTACATAGAGATGTCATAATATCTCTACTGATCCCTACTCTCAAATGGGTAGGAAGTGGGCAGACTTGGTGAGTCATTCAAATATCACCCAGATGGAGTTGTGGCCCCTGGACGTACATGGTAGCCCTTTTATGAAGTCCATGGAGATACCATCCCACTTATACTCCGACGAATCACGTAGCTGAGCTAAGCCTGCTGGTACCTGATTCTTAGACTTCATATACGGACAAGTGAGGCATCGAGATATGAACTTCGCCACTGCTTTCTTCATCCTTGGCCACCAATACTAAAACCAGTGGTCTTGGTACATCTTTGCCACTCCAGGATGTACTGCCAAAGGGTATTTTTGGAACTTCCTAAACACCTCCTCTCGTAGTTTCAATGGTACCATAGTGCGTCCTCTAAAGAGAACGACGTGATCCCCACCTTTATAAAATCCTTTAGGAGCCTGTCTTGAGGATATATGAGCATGTCGAGCCTCACATTCTATATCCCCAAGTTGTGACTCCCTAATTTTCTTATGGAGAAGGGGAGTAACTATCATAGACTAGAGGTAAGCTTATCCACCACTATCCATGAAGGATATCTGCAATGCATCTAGCTTCACTATCGCCTCACTCAGCAACTATAGACTAGACTTCCTGCTGAGTGTGTCTGCTACAATGTTCCCCTTCCCTATAGTGTAGACTATCTCAACGTTATAGTCTTGGAGGAACTCCAGACATCACCGTTGTCTCAGTTTCAAGTCCTTATATTAGAGGATATACCTAAGACTATTGTGATCATAGTAAACAGAAACTGTTCACCCATCAAGTAGTGCCACCAAATCTTCAGCACAAAGACCACTACTTTTAACTCCAGTTCATGGGCACCGTAGTTCTACTTGTGCTTTCCCAAATATCATGAGACATAGGCAGTAACTATTCTCTCCTGCATCAGGACACAACCTAGTCCAGTACCTGATGCTTCATAGTAGACTACATACCAAATGACCTCTTCTGGTAGCCACAAATGGGTGAATCTTTATCCTCTACCTCAACTCCTGAAAACTCTGCTGGCATCTCTCCATTTACACAAAGGGTTGTCCCTTCTTTTTCAGAGCTGACAAGGGTGTCACAACTCTGGAAAAGTTGGGTATGAATCTCCTATCGTACCCAGCCAATCGTTGTAAACATCACACCTCGGTCACACTCCTAGGTGGCTCTCAAGAAAGCACTACCTCTATCTTCGTTGGTTCAACTATAACTCCAGCCTCCGAGATAACGTGCCCCAGTAAGAGGAATTTCTGTATCCAGAACAGCCACTTCAAGAGATTTACATATAGCTGGTGCTCTCAGAGTGAATCCAAAACTATCTGTAGGTGCGTGGCATGCTTCTCCTGTGATGCCGAGCATATCAAGATGTTGTCAATAAATACTAGCATGAAGTGATCGATGTAAGGCTGGAAGATCCTATTCATGAACCCCATGAACACTGTTAGAGCATTGGTCACGCTGAATGTAATTACCAAGAACTCATAATGGCCATACCGATTCCTAAAGGACATCTTCTATACATCCTCATCCCGTACCCAAAGATGGTGATAGTCTGAACTGAGCTCTATCTTCAAAAACCATTGATCTCCCGTCAGTTCGTCAAAGAGGTAATCAATCCTCGGGAGTGGATACTTGTTCTTCACAGTCACCTGGTTTAGGAACTTATAGTCCACACAAAGCCTCATACTCCCATTTGCCTTCTTGGCGAACCATGTTGGGGATGCCCATGGAGAAACACTGGGTATTTTGAATCCCTTCCTCTACAAGTCCTCTATCTGTACCCACAACTCACGAAGATGTATGATAGCCATCTGATATAATGGAATAGATATAGGTTTCTTCCCTAGGTACAAGTAGATGTAGAATTATACCACTTGACGAGGAGGTAATCCCAAAACATCCCCAAGAAATACATCAACATAATAGTCCACCACTACAGGATAACTTGGACTCCTCACATCAACTTCTCTTAGGGTAAGGGTAGCCAACTGATGAGTGATTGGATGCACCCTCCTTCAAGAAAGTACATCTTGTGCTAAAAAGGTTTAATTCTCACCGATAAAGGAATACTCGATCCCATCCTCACGGACACAACACACTTTGCGCCTAAAACAGTCAATCTGAGCAGGGATTATGGATAGCCAATACATACCCAAGATGACGTCGTAAGGCCTCGGTGCTGATACTAGGAGATCCCAGCCGATGTTCCCACCTACAAGAGTGATCTCACACTATTTTTACCAGTGTACAATCGTTGAATTTTCTCCCACAAGAGTATCCAATCATAAGGATCGAGCCAATGGCTTTGTCAGAATCTATGAGCTCTGAATGAGTTCCATGGAAATAATAGAGTGACTGACAACTGTTTATATAAGAACTACAGATAGGGTGAAATAGACACAGATCATACCTCTAATTATCCATGGAGCACCGTGGTCGTAAGCCTTAGTAGCCGGAAGCTGAGCTTGTCTATATACACCTGCTCCCTAAGGATGGGGTGGACCACCTGGAGGTTGTGGCTCTAGATTCGCAAATCACTGCCCACCGCTTACTATACGACCTTATCCTCTACAAAATTCTCCACCCCGTGGAGCTCCTGGCTCGAATCTCTGCCTCTACCCCGATGGTCCCTTGACCGTCTGATGATCATTCATAAGACAGGTCGGAATGTCATGATCCATGTGACCATGCCCGCTCCATGTGAAGTGAAGTCTACTTCCCAGCTGACCCCCTCTACCTTGCGAGCTCCTCACCTATTACCCTACATCTTGGGGTCATCCACCAGAGGTTCTGGCCCACTTGGACCTTTGCGTCATCTTCATACTACCTTCTACAGATGAATCAGCCACTTTTCATTCAGTGATGGCTCTCACCATCGGTGCCTGCTCGGCTGAGAATATCTCCAACAATAATGCTCGCTCGAGCACTCCAACCCGCATCGGTATATTCAAAGATATAATCAACCCTAGGATCTCCCACTGGAGACCCTTCTCAAAGGTATGGGCCCTAAAAAATGGGTCTCATACTATGTTGGTAGAGTAGCATGAGAGGTCAGTAAATCTTTCTGAGTACTGGGCCACTGATAGGCTTCCCTACTGTAAGTGCAACAACTCTTGGATACACACTGATTGTAATGTCGCTTGTATGAAATCCTCCATGAAGAGGGTCTCGAAGTCTAAATAGGAGAGTGTAGCCTCCTCATGTGTCTGGAGTGTTAGAATCAATCATATCCCTACTGTGACTTGGTAAAGGCTAGCAGTAAGGATCACCATCATCTCTACTAGTGTCCCAACTAGGTGGAAAACCCTAGCCACAACCTCCCTCCAGTCCTGAGCTGTCTAGGGATCTTTCTCGCCTAGAAACCCCTAGGGCTTATTCCCCAAAAACATGTACAACAAGCTCAATCAGCGTACACTATCCGCTAGTGGGGCTGTAGAAAATTGCTTCCCTCAGAGTGGTGGTGCTACTGGTACACCACCTAAATGTGCCAACACAGTAATAGGGCCCTAAAACAAAGCCACATCGCTCTATGGGCCGTCATCGTGAACTCTATCCAAAATACTGGCTGGATATCTACGTCATGGAATCTTGAAAAGATACAAGTGTGTGAAAGTCAATAATTTATACCTGGTGAGTTGACTCAAAAGAGATCAAAAGTAAAACAATTCCAAAACACACGTAATCAGTGTTTTTGTGCACCAAGATGGAAATCAGAATTCAAGGTCCTTATTTATGAATACGTTGGCTGCCGCACCAACACTGGACTGCCCAAACTGAAAACTACACTCAAAAAACATAACACTATTTCTCCATTGGTAGGATCATATTCCTAGTTCTTTGGTAGAACCGACTCCTATGATACCACTTAGTCACATCATGGGCCCCGAGGGACAGGTCGTGACACTTTTTGGGGTCCTACCATATTAGAAATCCTGAGTTAAAAAGGTTTTACCTGGAGTAGTTATCATGACGTTGGATGTCCTATGATTTTTACTAGGGTGTGTGTGAGTGAGGAAAAAACACACTAGAAAGATTATGTATTGTCATGTTTGGATATTCATTATTCTGATGACCTGTTTTGGGACATTGGTGAGCCCGAGGGATGAGACCCTATGCATGTGGGGAATCGTAGGGTGGGGGACTGCATGGCCCAATTGTTACATTGGTAATATATTATGAACTCAAATAAAAGTGAGGCGGTACTGACTAGGTAGAGATATAGGGTCCATTATAAAGACATTGTGCAATAAGGGGGGGGGGATATAACACCCAAAATTGTTAAATGGTTAAATTATAAAGGTTACTAACCAATTTAAAAATTTGTAACATTATTTTTAAGAGGATACCAGATTATAAATCCATTGTTAAGGTGGATTTATCCTAGATTAGTGATAAATATGGGTGATCTCATCGGAAGTCTCCCAGGGTGTGTCTGAGTAGGGAAAAAACATACCGGAAGGAACATGTTTTTTCTATGGAAAAATTTATTAGTCTGAAGAAACATTTGGGAAATTATTTGAGCCCTATAGATGGGGCTTCATGTAATTGAGGAAACTGGGGTACCTTCAGGTCCCAATTGTTATAATTACCCTTTAATAGTGTTATCCCATTATTGAAAAATAATGGGTATTCCCAAAAGTTCCCTCCTCTTCACTTATAAACATGGTTCACTTATACCACTTCATGTTACACCTTTAACTTAGAATATTTTCTTGAAAATATGAAATTTTATTCCTCCTAAAAACCACTTTAACATACTTATCCTATGTAAAACATTATTTAGGTTACGACCAAAAATTCCAAGGAGATTTCTAAGAGAAAACTCAGGCTCTCAATGTAAGTATTTCCTTCTTAATATTTTCTTCTTAATATTATTCTTATAAAAATTTTACAACCACATTAATATAAAAAAATTATTATAATTTATATACTAAGATGTTATTATATTAAATTAACAACCATTATTTGTTATTTCCCACCCACATAGAAAAATAAGAGAATGTTGATCTCACTTTTGTGCGGACTACCACCTCTAAGAAACAAAATCTTACATTTTTCATCATAAACTATCAAGGATTGTTTTAATGATAGTAATTATGAATAAATATGATGTATATATATATATATTCTTATTCTGATTATTAAAATTAATTTTATTTTCTACTATTATCATCTCTCATTCATCGATTAATGATAATATTAATTGTGTGTATGTGCGAACTACCGCCTCCATGAAGTAATATCTTTAATTTTACAAATAATATTTTATTATTTATAATAATCTTTTAAAATATGATTAAAAATAGTATTAAAATGTACATAATATCATTATTCTTCTATAATAATGATATTATAACCATATTTCTCCATAATCATGCTTATTCATTAATTTATGGTATGTACTTATTGGGTCAGTTTAACTACCTACTTGACCATTTCCACAAAATTATATCATGGATGACTGTGAGAACTTCTCTACCAATAATACATGATATAATTAAGTAATCAATAATTTAATTTTTTTTCTTTAATAATAAATGCTTTCTGTATTAATATCAATTTACACCACTATTATTAAACTAGTACTCAACAAATAATTGAGGCTAATTTCATCATATGATGAAAAATATGATATAAATAGTTAATAAATTTATAATATTTTCAGATAAATTATGTTTATAAAAGGTTATATCTAGGAATAACTTTATTAAATGAGTGATTAATTTATTTATTTTGATTATATAAGATATTCAACCACTCTCGTCAAAGTTGGGAATTAAGGAAATGGGTTTTCAAGATTCAAATATTTTTATTGGGTCATAATTACTCTTAATTGATTATAATATTTCAAAATTGATCTATCTTATACTATGGCGATGTTATGTTGTATTTCCACATTCTTTTCTATGGATATCATGTTTCACATCGAATAATTCTTACTTGTTGATTATATTATTTCATTAAAACATAATTTTATTTAGAATAATTCCAATTTATTTTTAATAGACCTTTACTCTATATCCATGTCTTTTATTCCCTATAATTCTATCCATTCCTTATTAGAAACCAAATTTGGTTTTATATCCTTTCATCCTTATATTTCCCATTATTATTATTATTATTAAAAGGTTATGTTATCTTTTCAATTATGTGGATTTTCAATTAATGAATTTTCAAAATATCTAAAAATATTTTCCTTACCAAGATTTATTATTATTCCATTACACCTAATATTTCTGCCATATTATTTATACTATTTCATGGTCTATTTCTTTTTATATGTTTTGAAAAAATGTGATAAAACATTTTCTCTTCATTTTAAAAAATTGGGTTTGGAATGTGAATCTAAAATTATATATTTTAAGACAATGTAATGAAATTATTTCTAGGAAAAATCCTTTATCTGATATCTCTTTTATTTCTAAAGGATACATCTATAAAGGTGTAATAGTTCATAAATGTTCTCATTTCTAAATAATACCTTTGTGTGATCTTATGGTGGGTATCAAATGATCCTATTTTATTAGAAAATTCATTTTATGCGATACTATTTGGAAAAGTTATGAAACCCATTTCCTTTCCATGGGTTATTTGTAATAAGATGAATAATTTTATTTTAAGTTGCATTTAAATGTATGGATGGTGATAGTTTGGGTCCTATGCCTCCCTCCAATGCATTGGATAAGGTTCTATATCACATCAGATTACTATGTGGATTGAGTAAGGAATTCTCTATCTACTACGGGAATCTGGTAGGTATGCCTACTCCACTAAGTTATAGGAATCTTGCAATGACACATGCTCCACTATGATATTTTTACCATTTATTATGTTTATGTCAATTTAATTTTCCTAATATATTCCTTATTTCCATGATATTCTAAATATTTATTATATTCCATGTTTTAATGATACTATGCATTCAAATGTTATATTTTCATGTTTTTTCATTACTTTTATATACTTATGAGAAATGTTTTGGTGAAATTTATTTTCCTTTTAGTTTCTATTCTATGATTATTAGTTATCAATCTAGTTTAGTAATTTCAATTTTTTATTCCATGATTTTTATAATGATATTTCTCATATATATAGTTTTCCCTCATGTTTATGATATAACTAATATGAGTCATTGATAAGATCCCCTTACTATGAATTTGAGCTCACATATTTATTATTTTTAAATTATCTAGGTTATGGAGAAGATATATCTTATGATATGTCTATAATAGGTTCTGGGGGAGAACTATTATGTAGAAAAGTTCACATGTTTTGTAAAGTTAGATATTTATATAGCTAGTCTCCCAAACACTAAACCTTTAGGTCAATGGGTCGTGTGACTAATTTTGAGATGTAATAATTAAAACATGAAGTAATTATATTAATTTTGAATGGTAGTCTTGTGTCACCTCAAGAATGATGAATTCATATGTTAGAGGAATATTGAGCACAACATGTGTAGTTTCTTAAGGCACCATCTCCCATAGTTTTCATTCAGCCATGTGGTTCTTCTCCTCTATCACATCCACTAGAGGTGCCACTATCAAATATTGAAGGCATAAAAATTATTGTGTGAATAGGTAAGATACATAGGCCTCAAAAATAATTTCATAATCAATATAATCCACAAGTATTATGTCCCTCACAACCATCATATATGACCATGTACTGTGTGTAAGATTTCCTTTGTCAATGATCATTCTAATAAGTATCGTCATGCAAGAAAAACTGTGGAATTATGTATATATAATTAAAATTTTAGATTATCATCATCCTTTAGGAATAATGATTTGATTCAAAACAGGGATTGGATGAATGACCTATATCTACATTTTGAAACTGAGAATTTTCTAAAATGTCCAAAGTGGTGAAATAATCCAAAATCTAGCCCCAGATCTCCTAGAATGGTTCTACAATATGGAAGTGTTCTTTCCCATTGTAAATATATAATTTTCATAGGTGAATATTTTCTAGAACAAACACAAATAATCCCACAAGTTCCCATTCAGACAACTTGGAATCCCTCATTAATGTTCTTAACCTAATACCATTGTTGGGGTTATGGACTGAAAAAAAATCAATTAACCACTTAGAGAAGAGACATGTTAAATGTTTTTTGGGTATTGTTGGATTTATTTCATACCCCAACTCTTAATATTACACTCACTCAAGCTCTAGCATGTATATACTTGGGGATCCTCTCTTCTTCTTAGAGGGACATACTATTGGGAACATTAATTTGATTCTATTTCTATTAGGAATGAAAAAAATATTTATCAATATTATGAAGTTGATATCTGTTTCTAAGAAAGGTTTATTATCTGTAGCCTTTTTAGCCTTGTTTATCAGTGTTAGGTCTAGGTAGGGTAACCTCTAAATATACAACCATACAAACTTTTGTGAGAGAAAATATTCATACATAGACCAAAGGATTTTTACCTTAGATATTGTCTTAAATTTCCTATAAGCTAATGTATACTATACCTTGGGTTAAGTGGAAGGGGTTAATCTATGGAATCTAGTGATTTTAAATCTTCAGGATAAAGTCCTAGTTCTTATAGAAATATGATTATGAGATCTAGATGGATTTATAAATAGTTTAGACATTTATTATAGCCTAGAATTTTATGCCTTTTTGTTGGACCCAATAACCCCACATCCATTTCAGATTGATACTACCTCGAGGATATAGGTCTCAATCCTAATTCCAGCATTATGTTTGATCCATGGAAGAATATTGGAAGATGGATGAAAAGTAGTGTGTTGAGGTTTTTTTCTATATTATTTTTATTATCTGGAGTATACTTGGAATGATGGATCAAGAATGATATACAACTATCCCTTTATTGGATATATTAACCATTGGAATATATATTCATGGTTCCTAAATTCATGTACTCAAAAACCATTAGTCTTTAATGTTGTCATTAGGGTAGGGGAGGTTGACATTGATCTGTTTCCCCTATTAATACAAAATTAGAAATTTTAATGATGGTTATTCTTTACGGTGCACCCATACGACCTATTTAACTAATGTTAGATTTGGTTTTTACTAGTCGGAATACCATGGTATGACATATTAAACCATATCCTTGATACTTATTGTGTATTTAGCATCTGAAAAATATATTTAAGTACTGATCATCTTGTACATGTGAAGGATTTCACCAGATTATCAATATGATAAACCAGAAGGATTGGAAATTATCTAGGAATAAAGAAATCTTGTCAAGAAAACCACTAAGAGATAATTTAATAGAGAAACTTTCTTTTCCTAGGGCTGTTCACCTAGGTGGATTCTAATCATGGATTTTATTGAATAGGAAAAAATTAATTACTTATAAAACCCTACTTACTTTGTAAAACCAGTATAATGGTGAGAGTATAATGGTGAGAGGGGTTTCAATTCAATAGGGAAGGTTAGAGGAATATTGTTTGACCAAAAAAAGTAAAGAAAAATAAATACTACAATAATAAATAAGAAAGTAATGAAATGGTGAAGTTATTTGTGTGAAAATGATGTTATGGTGTAGGGGTTATTCATGGAGAATTATAATAGATAGAAACAGACTAAAAGTGGTTGAAACTAGGGAGATAATACTGATATAAAATATTATAAAATATTTTATATTCTTTCTCATGTTAACAAAAATTGTATTAGTACTATGATAATTACATGTTGAGTCACCCAACCACGAATTAATGTTCAACAAAACTCTTCATCATTTTCATATAAATGATCTATCAATCATCTCTTATGAATTATAATGATAATTAATAGAGAATATAAAACTATTCTTTTCAATTTTCAGTACATTGGATATAATTCAATAGAAAATTATCCACTATCTTTACTTATAGATCTTCTAAATACTGTATAATTAAAACACATAAATAATGAAAATGATTTCTTAGAGATTAATTTTTAATCATATGATCATGGAATCAAAAGTAAAACATATTAAAATTTAAAATCATAATAATCCATTACCCCTAAATTTATCTAGCTACACATGCTAATATTTTAAACAACAAAATTATTCAATGAAATCATTTCAAAATAGTTTTATAGAGGAAGAAGATAAAGATACAAGAATATTATCCTAAATATTAACTTATTTATCTATCTCAAAGTCCCCTTCGTTCTGCTCTAAGTCTATTGTAATAATATCCACATAGAGTTGTGTGTTCTCCATATGATTGATGGATAACCCCCCTAATCCTTTACAATTATCTATTTTATAATATTTTTGTGTTCACTATGCATAACACAGAATAAACTCAGTCCTTTCCCTCAACAACTTACACATGAAAACTTCTACTATGAAATTCCACCTATGTGTGACAGAAAATTATCCCTCATAACTAAATATTACATCCCCACATGCATATTATTTTGACTTAATGCATCCAACCGATATATATTTTTTCCTGAATAGAAATTTTGTAGTTATAAGAAAACCCCTAAAGATTCACTTGAACTCATCCTTGACCAAAACCACACTATTACCGTGACGTAGACTTCTTTTAATTTGTTTTAACATTATGTGGGCATAATTTACCCTTATATAGGTTCAATGATTCTACCCTTACAAAAATTCTTTATAAATGTTTTATACCCTTTAAAATAAATGTTACCTTTAAATAGTAGTGAAATTTCCCTTGTGTCACTTCCCTACTAGACCCTTCAAAACCCTTTACCACTGAAGACCCTTACACTTCTTACTAATGACCCTTAAACATTCAAATATGGATTTTAGGGAGCTAAGTATTATCATTAGTGCGTTACTGTCCATCATAAAAATTATCTTTTTCAATATCTTAAAAAATTAAAATCATACTCAACCAGTGAGGTGACCACGATTCAAATTGATTTCATTAGGGGATTATTTGAATTTAATATTCATCTAGTGAATCTCAAACACACTCAATTTGATGGATGATGGAAGCTTTATTCTGGTTCTTCTTCCCCATATAGTGGGTTTTAGAATCATGATAATGGTGATGTATCATTCCTAAAGAACCTCCATCTTCACCGAATATTTTATACAAAGAGCCACTTCAACCATGGGCATTACATTTCAATCAAATTTGGATATATATATATATATATATATATATATATTCAGTCAACAGATTCTATTCAACCTTGATGTCTTTAGTTTTTTTTGTATTAGTTGTACCTATCATGTATTTTTTTGGTAGTAACTTCATCTTTCCCATAGGTGTGATCACTTTAGTGACTGTGATTCATCATGTGATAACTAAATTTGTTAGTGTAACAACTTTATTTCAAGGTGAGTTAAGTTCAATTACCAACGCATGGTCACTTTAGTGATCATGATCATAAAATAAGTTAGACTCCATGAAGTATCTTTATAGAAAAGTTCATGATCCCTTCAAATTGTTAGTTTATTTTAGGGTGTCATGGTCACTTTCCTTTACGCACGGTCACTCAAGTGTTTGCAATGGCTCTTATCCTAAAAAATAAATATGAATAAATTGTAAATTAAACTCAAAAAACTAAAACATAAAAATAATGAAATGAAATTAAAATAAATAAAACATAATTATTTACAAATAAATAAATAATGAATAAATTTTTTTGACACTCAACCCAAATTTAAAACATTTAAAATTATTATTTAGAAATATTATTGAAATTATAATAAATAAATAAAATCAAAGAATATAATCTGATAATTTAAGCATAGAAAAAAAAGAGAAAAGTCATTTTTTTAAAATAATTAATAAATCATTCATAAATTAACCAAAAAAATTAACCAATTAAATTAATATTTAAAATAAAAGTAAGAGTTTCAATAATTAAACACTAAATTAACAACAACACCATATTAATTGATTAAAAACATTATTTAGAAAATAAAAATAGATATAATTATAATATATGATATGGAAAAATATAACAAAGTGAAATCCACCTCATCTTCTCCCAGGGTAGTTCACCAAGGTGGATTCTCCCAGTATGTCCTTTCTTAGATTCATTTGGGAAGATTTCATACCCAGTGCTTCTACACTGCGGTTAAGGTGAAATAAAAAAAAACTGTGCTTACCTTAGGAAACATGAGGTAATTTTTTGTATAGAGAGAGTGAATCTGTATTGGTCGCTAAATTAATAATAGTGAGTATAAAATTAGATGGGCCCTGTATTTATAAATGGAGTCATTCCACTCACCCAGGAGAGAACCTGCACCACTCACTTATGTATTCGCTTGTTATGACTAGTTCTCATGGATAGAAAAATAGCATACATAGTGTGAAGATTCTGTTATGTGCATAAGGGTTGATCCCTAATCTAAACTAAGCACTAGATACCCTCTCATTGATGAACTATTTTTAGAAAGTAATATTTTCCGTAGAATTAGTACCTCATTCTAATTAGATCCAATTTTAAGGGCATGTTGGGGGGATTTTGGGAGCTTGTTTATATAAAGGATGTAAACCTTGATTCAGTGAAGGAAAATGCCCTAAAAGGTGTAGAATTACATCGACCATGGTCATTACCATGTTCTCATGGTGCTTCACAAAGGTCCTTATATTATTTTCTTAGTGTAAGGGTTTGGGTTTATATAGATCCACTTTTCATTAAAGCAACATTACACCCACCCCATCCACAAAGCCATATTGTCTGAGAAAACCTATGTGAACATATCTTTCAGCCTCTTAATTGTATGAGAGACAATATCTGTCCAAGATAAATTTATCTTAGTCACACCAGTAGATTATAAATAGAAACCATGGGGGTCCTCATATAGGATCTCATGGAATATTAGGAAGATGAAACGATTCCCAAATCTCCACATTCAATATTCTCATTCACCCATTCCATGTAGCTCAATTAAGTGGATAACTACATTACTCAATGATTTAACAAATTAAACCTTCAAGAGGGAATAAATCCTCCCTATTTATCTAAAACATGGGAAAAAGTCACCATAATAAATGAAACACCAGGGAACCACCTGACCATGTCATATATAGGAAGCCTATCCACTAGGTAGAACCCTCGCTCAAGTTTCCTCACTAGGGTTATGCTTCACCCTAGCCTCATTATAGGGTGAAACATAACCCAAGACCCATACCAGGGAGACACTTATTTCTAACGTACATTAATATGGAGACATCAACACCTTAAAAGAGAAAACACATTTCCCATGCCTCAAACTGGCTGAAACACTACCCTAACTTCCAATCTGAGCACCACTCTTCCTTTAGATACTATTATGGAGAAACTTCACCCTAGTCCTCCAATGGGGCACTCCATTCATCTTAGTTTTCCACTAGGGTTCCCCATTCACCCTAACTTTCCATTAAGGTGTTAGTTTCACCAGGTGACCTCCCTCAAGTTCTATCCATATATGAAAATCTCTCAAGACCCTTGTTAACTTTGGTTCCTTAATTGGGATAGTATAGTTTCTGAAATGCCCATACTAACACCCATATTCTAATAAAAACTCATTACTATGTGTAATTCCCAAAGGATTCCTCCAATATAACCATATGTACATTGTCATGTCATAAAATCTAGCATGGACCCCTTAGATCATGTGTTACCTTAATAAAAGATAACTACCAATAAGTCATCCCTAAAAAATAGAGTTATAAAGGAAATGATGATCATTTATTCATTGATAATGAGGGATCCTATCATGAGGATACTGATTAGATCTTCCGTCGCTCAGGCCATTCAACTTGGATTCTTATGTGTCGAGTTGGCCAAACTTTTCCACTCAATGAGACATGAGGGAATACAAATCATCCTTATGTGTAATCCTATAAATTATTCTCATTGATGATTTCATTAACAGAGATCATTAAATGTGTCAGGGAGAGATAAAGGTACTTGGGGAATCAACCATGCCTATTACACCTAAGAGAAGGCTTAGTGACTCATGTGTAATCCCCAAACCCTTTCTCATGGATCTATATTTCTCAAGATTTAATTCATCTCTATATACGAACATCAATTGGTAGGAGGTAAATTCACCATGGAATCCCATATGCAATAACTAATTCCTTCCTCAAAAGGACATATTCTCTACAAGCCATAAAAACTCCATGGGAAATATTACTTATGATACATCATATTTAGAGGGATGTATTCCTTGAAAATATATGTTACTAAAGGCCCTATAAAATTACCACTTAATAATCTATTTTCACCCCTTTTTATTACATAGACATCCTTATCACTCGACAAAAAACTACATGATAATGCCCATACCACATAATGTTAAACTTCATGGTATAGTCCTGTCACATGACCTTAAACCGTGGAAGTCAAACTATTTGGTCTTTGATTCCTTTTAACCAAGTTATGTAAGATTACACTATAGGATTTAAAAATAACATCCTAAAAAGTACCTTCACTAGGTAGGATTCCATATGAAATTTATCCTCAGTGGGATAAATTACCTATGAAACTACATTTCCACTAGGACATTATCCTTGTGAAACTATGTTCTAATTAAGATATAATACAAGTAATAATAACCATTTCTAATCATCAAAACTTATCTCTTGATGAATCCTACACCCTCACCAGTCCATATTATTTGTGATCCATATCACTTATCATCGGGCCATATTCCTTAAGAGCCATACAATTATCATAAAGGGGTTATTTTACCTATGACACAACCTTCCAAAAAGGATCATATTCCATGAGTGGCAAAGCAAAAATATCCACTAATGATTATGTCACACACCAATCATTGTTGATTTTATTTTTTATAGATTTTAATTCTTTATGGATTTAAACTATTTGAAAATGGTCATGGATACATGACCTTAAAAAGAATCATGTCATTTTTTCATACATCCCTAAAAGGCACTACGTTTAGAATTAAGTGACATTAATATATGTGGGTTAGTATCCCCTTTATAGTGGTTTTTAGGGTGATAATTTATGGTCCTAATACCAATACCATATGTTATTATTTCCTCCCTAGACATAGCTATATTATAGAGTTCCCAACTATGTGTGTTTAAACAAAAATATCAAAAATTAATAATGAATGGATGGAGAACCTATCATATATATAGATGTTCATATATATTCATATTTATGATAAATCATTAGTGTAGTGGTAAGAAACCACATACATGGACATTTAAGGATTCATGAACAAACAAACATATATTAAATCTATAAGAGAGTCATAGAGTGGGAAATAATTCCCCCTTAAAGGGAATAATTAGCCTGAACTGGAATCCTATTGACCAAGGTGGATTATAAAGCTTCTATGGTAAAGATCCCCCAAAAAATAATACATATGGAAATAAGGTCTACACTGATATCCAAAGGAAACTTCATAGGGTGGTAAGTGCAAAAACGTTTTTGTTAGAAACAATCCTGGATAAAAGATACTAGAATAAAATAAGTCATATCGCATGGTGTGATGTATGTGAAATTGAATTATATGATATTCATGGTCATATGATATATTTATATATATATATGATATCAAAATACATTGGTAAATTTCTATTTTCTACATAATTTATAACTACATCGATATTAATATCATCAAATAATGCAATTAATGAATTTCGAATATATTGATGTAATTATTGAAACATTCATGTGATTAATGTTGTTAAGGTTTAAGGGTGGGTTTTTATTAAAAATTACTTAATTGGACTAAAGTTGGATAAATAATATGGAACACATAATATCATGGTTACGACTTTATTTAATGTATAAAGATTATATAAGTAGATCAATTCTCAAATGAAACACATTCTTTAACAAGAACTTCATAGTCAAATATCTCACTCCCTTTATGATATATTCCTTTTATAATGGAATTTTTGCAAGGGTTGGTTTCCTGAGAACCAACTGTTTTGTACTTTGATTACATGAATGTTCAATTATTATATATTCTTCATTTTTCTGCATGACACATATATAACAATGTCCTGGAATATTTTTTGCATTTATAAGGTCATGGAAGATCCCCGCTATGATGAGAACCTTGAAATGCTACAACAATATTCTTAAATAAAGTTCTACGGTTGGATGACATACTATGATAGGACACATAGTATACAGACCGTCATGTGTGAGTACTCGTAAAAAGATGATACTCTCTCTCATGGAGTTCGCACTTGGTAATCTCCAAGATGGGAGATTATGAGAACAGACTCACCCGTAGCAATTCTGCATGTCGTTGTGTCATCAGACATTGCTATCTACGAGCATGTGTAATGGTCCTTAGACTAGAAGATTATCATTAACTCATGTCATGACTCACGCACATAGATTTACTTATGAAAATTGTCACACAGACAGTATGCAGGAAGTAGGGTATGTTGGGTGCATCACGAATGACTTGTTGTTAATGGATAAGTCGAGGAAGGATTCGTCCCTTCCATTTATGGAAGTTGATATCTCGGCCCTTTGATTGAAATTGAATTTTCGCATTAAATTCCATGGCCATGGTGTAAACGATGATTTTATTTCAGGTAGTCAAAGAATGAAGGATCAAGCATATAGGTTTATGATACTACCATGAAACCTGCTTGATGAGATATTGAGACAAAAGGATTAAATTACAGAGTAAGCATTCGTATGAGGTGATACGTCAATGCAGAGTCAACTTCTTTCTCTTGGGTTCCTTGACCCGTTGCTAGACAACAATCTTGGACATTAGGAAAGCCCGTCTAATAGCAACAAAAAAGAGGCCTAGATGGTCACACACTAAGTGTATTCAAGTATCTCAAGTAGAATAAAGATTAATCCCGTATGTGGTTTAATAATTATTCAAGGAAGCCTAAAATTGTTTTAATGTTGGAGGAAGAATAAAATTAAAGAAGTACATTCCGTGTGTCAATAATTACACGCTGTGTAGTTTTATTTTGAAAACAAGTACACACCGTGTATTATTAAATGTACACGCCGTGTAGTTTTCATTTTGGAAAGGAAATGAATAAATGAAAACAAGATATACAGGCTATGTACATTGAATGTACACGCCATGTAGTTTTCAGTGAAAAACAAGTACATGCCGTGTATTTATTAATACACACCGTGTAGTTTTTATAGTTAGGATTTTGAGGAAATATCGTTTTATTAAATGATATTTATTATAATAATTGTGGGCGTATGTCAAGGAATTAATGACTCGACATGGGGTTTTCAAAAGGGAGTTAATGAAATAAATAAAATGTGTAACGTGTTTATTTATTGTCATAACTGTACAACCTCAAACCCGATTATAAATATCCTCCAACCCCAACTCTTTTCCACACACAAGAGAATCGTTGGGCACCACAATTCTGGAGAATTATTCCAAGCCCGAAAGAACCTCTTCCTCCAAGAACGCAATCCAGACCGAGAGATATCCTCTTACATCAGATCAAGATGATCTAAGGTAGACAACACAAGTAAATCTTTCTCCATGCTAGCACTCAGAGACTCCTTTGGCTACATCTCGAGATACAAGGTACACGTGTGGATCACCGCTAGAGGAAGTCTACACTTGGCTTCTACGACGCAACGACGAATCACATCAGAACTTGATAAAGAACATCAATTAAGAAATAAAACCCAAAAGGTGTTTCTTTTCAATTGATTAAATTAATTATAATCAACTTGAAACGATCCTACATTATGGTTCTGGGACTTTCCTTTTCTTTGTCCATTTCTGTGATTCGATCTATGGAGACTGGCGTTTATCATTGTATTGATCCTGGATTGATCATTGTTAATGACAAAAAGCCAAGTGGGCACATCCACCAATGTGCTTCCGCTGCACCCAGAACCTTGAAATAGTATCAGAGTGAGGTTACAACATTGATTATAATTATTTAATTTTCTTTGATAATTTACGCATTTATATTTTATTCAATTTTAAATAAATCGTTCTATAAATCTAAATAAACGAGATCTGTTATTTTTCCTTCATTTTTCGATTCATATCACAGAAACGGCCTTTTAATTTTAATTTTGATTAAAATAAAAAATGAGGATCTCATCTGGAGGATCAGCTCTTTCTCTCTGTACAACACGGGAATACACCCCGTGTAATGAAAACTACACGTCGTGTACTTAGGTTCAACGAATCGGTACTGGTCCACCAAACCACACCGTGTGAATTGATTACACCTATGAATTTAACACCCCGTGTTGACCAGAATTAAATGGCGTGTGGGAACCAGAATACACGACATGTATGTTGGAGCAACACGTCGTGTAGTCCGATCCGGCCCAAGTGAAACTGTGTAGAAAGGAGAAGCCGTGTACCACATACACGGGATCTCTAGGCTGGTTGCTGCGTAACAATGAAGTACATGCCATGTAAGATTTATCTACACGTCATGTAATCCAAAATTTCCAAAGTACAGAAAATAAGCCAAAGCCCCCGACGTGTACTTTGGATAAAGGGTGAAAAGAAACACACGCCATGTAAATATAAACTGCACACCGTGTACTTTCCCGAAATTTCACCAGGTTTCCCCCAATGGTACAAAGACCTATAAAAAGTATATGGATGTGAAGAATCTCAAGGAAATTCAGAAAGAAATTCAAGATAAAAATTTGATTAATTATATGATCATAATTAATTTAATTCAAGCGTGTCTTATCTTAAATAATAGGATGATTAAAATAATTTGAATTCTAAATATGCGTAAATGTCGTTGCATGGTATGGATAGTCATGAGGTTGACCAAAGAACCTTTGTATGTGTGTATGGTTTCATTTAAATTCGGTTAATTTAAATTTGTTGGCCTGCGAGACTTCTTCTAATAGAATCGAGGGCCTACGTCCCGATGGTTTCTTTATTGTAAACCCCATGTAATGGGGGATCTCTCAAGCCAAAGGAGATGGTTCGAAATATGAAGTTGAGGAGAAACCAACCTAAGAAGATAAAAAGGTGGACAGGTGGGATTTTCAAAACATAAACAATCAGGTTCAAGGTGTCTTCCCTAGGTCGGGGTTAGCGTATTAAACCACTAGATAAGCTAACAAATAGAATCTCATGATCATGCCATCTGATTTTATTTCTGTCTGATTGCATGGTTTATTTATTATGTATGACTTGTCATGATCGCATAATTAATAAAATGAAAAATCATGAAAATATGGTATAAAATAAAATAAGACTATGCGTAAACATTATAAAAACAAGGTTAATCACTTAATCAAGCATCACTTATTATTATCAAGCATGTGATAATGAAAAACTACGCATAAAGAATAAAATCCCTCAAATACCATTTTAATTCAGACCAAGCCTTTAGTTACTTGATTAATGGAAAGACTCGATAAAACTATGTGTTTGACCAACCCTTGTTGGGACACTTACTTTTATAAAGGAAGCCCTTATGAAATGTTTCGGGTTGACATAACCATATTACATCAAGAGGAGTATCCCTTTCTAGACGTGATGTAATATTGGTGTCTAGAGTTGAAGAAATCCAAGTCAGGATTTCAGGATTGGGGAGTCCACTCAAAAGATCAAGAAACTGTAAGCTCACAGTTGGCAAAGACTTGCCTATCTAAATACCTTCAAATAGCTTAACCAACCCTTATTGGGGTTATGCGAATGGGAATATGGATCCTAGCCACTAGAATGTCAAAGAAACTAGACATTCCGAGTTCAATGGTGAGGGACATTGGGAGTTGATAAAATAGTGGGAGAATTAATAAATTCATTTATTATTTTTCATAAAATGTAATCAAAAGGTACTGATAAAACTTCTCTTTTTAATTTGTAGAATCGAAATGAAAAGCTCATCAACCACATTTTCTATGCGATCAATTTTGGATAAAGGCAATATCCTCACCAGAAGTAACTTTCAAGAATGGTTTAGGCGCATTCGGGTTATCCTACACCATGAACGAATGTTTTACGTGCTGGAGTCCCCACTTCCTCATTCCCCCTGCCCAAGGGGCGAGTGAGGAAGATTTCCTGGTCTGTGATCAACATTTGAGCGATGCACTCAACATTCAATGGTTGATGATTTCATTAATGTCTAGTGATATCATGAAGTCTCATGAATACATGGATGCCTACAGCATGATCGATCACCTCTGTGGTCTATACCAGGAGAGAGCAAGACAGGAAAGGTTTGAGATCTCTAAGGCTCTATTTCAGAGCATGCTTGGAGAGGGTTCCCCAGCTGGGCCTCATGTAGTCAAGCTCATTGGATACATTGAGCGCTTGGTGGTTCTATGGTTTAAACTCCCCAAAGGACTGGGTACCGATCTCATTTTTGCAATCCTCTCCCATAGCTTCTAAAACTTTGTTGTGAACTTCAACATGAACAACATTGAGAAGTATCTGTCTGATCTTTTTTCCCTCATTCGCCAAGTGGATAATGCCACGAAGCGTGAAAAACCTTCTGCACTTATGGTGAATAAAAGGAAATGGAAGGTGAAGACCGTTAAGCCCAAATATTTTTCAAGGCCTTCTAAGAAAAATAAAATCAAAGGGAAGGCAAGGGAATAGGATTTTGTTTGTTTCGCACGTGGCATGAAGGGCCACTAGAAGAAAAACAACACCCAACCAAGGAAGCAAGAGGAAGCTTCAGGTGCGTTTTTCATCGAACCCAATCTATCTATTTATATAAATTGGGTTTTAGATACAGATTTTGGTGCTCACATATGTATCAAAATACAAGAACCATGTAGATTCAAGAAGATTGATTGAGGGGAGGTAGATCTACGAGCAGCCAATAGAGTCAGACTTGCAGTTGTAGCTGTCGGGGACTACCACCTCACATTGACTACTAGGATGGTCTTGGTTTTGAAAGGATGTTATTATGTACCCTCTGTAACCAAAACCATTATTTCAGTATCCATATTAGATACTGATGGATTCATCTTCAAGTTTGGATGTGGATGTTGCTACTTTTATAAAGATAGCATTTTTTTGGTAGGGCACATTTATATAACTACTTTTATGTGTTAGACTACACGAACCAATTAATGAGAATCAATGAAAAAGTTAATTAACATGACTCATACCACACCCAAATTTGGCATCACTGGCTAGGTCATGTCAATGAGGAACGTTTGACAAAATTACATCAAGATGGGTATTTAGATTCTTTCAAACTAAAACCAATTGGTGTATGTCATGCGTGTCTACAAGGAAAAATGACCAAAGCCCCATTTAGTGGGAAAGGTGAAAGGGCTAAAGAGCTTCTAGAATTAGTTCACATAGATATGTGTGGGCTATTTCCAGTTGAACCAAGGGGTGGTTTCTTGTACATCATAACTTTTACTGATGATATTAGTAGATATGGATATATTTACATAATGAGGTATAAGTCGGATTATTTTGATCGGTTCAAAGAATACAAGAATGAATTTGACAACCAGCTTGGTAAGAAGAATAAGAAACTCCGCTCAGATAGAGGAGGAGAATATCTTAATTAGGACTTCATTGATTTCTTACGGGAGTTTGGGATTCTATCTCAACTCACTCCTCCTTACACACCTCAGTGGAATGGTGTATGTGAAAGGAGGAACCACACACTGTTGGACATGGTGAGATCAATGACGAGTCATGCGAGTCTTCCATTATCCTTTTGGGGTATGCATTACAAACAGCAGCACACATACTAAACCATGTACCAACTAAATCGATAAATGGTTTTCCATACGAGTTATGGAGTGGACACAAATACATGTTATCGAATTTACATTTGTGGGTTAGCAAAGCATTTGTTAAGGCCTCTTCAGGTAAAAAACTTGCACCCCGAGGCACAAAGTGTATCTTTATAGGATATCCTAATGAAACAAGAAGATATTACATATACAAACCATTATAAAAAAAGGTTACAGTGGCAAGACATTCCACATTAATTCAGAGGGAGAACATCTCCAAAAGAGATAGTGGGGGCGAGATATACTTCAATGAAGTCGAGGCTCAAGATACGCAGGATTTGGTAGAAGAACAGATTCCACCAAACCCCATGGAAGAAAAATCTATTCCAGAGACACAAGAACTACGTAGGATCACGAGAGAGGTGAGAGAACTAGAATTATATGGTTTTCTTGTCCCCGAGGATGGTGACTCATTATTGATTGACAATGATGATCCTCTTACCTACAAGGAAGCAGTTGAAGGCACAAATTTTGCCTAGTGGCAAGAAGCCATGAATTCTGAAATGGATTCCATGTACCAAAACCTAGTCTAGATATTGGTAGATCCTCCAGTTGATGTAAAGACTATTGGTAATAAATGGGTATTGAAGATGAAACTGGACATGGAGGGACAAGTCAGCACCTACAAGGCACGACTGGTTGCAAAAGGTTTTAGACAGCATCGAGGAATTGACTATGATGAAACATTATCACCAGTTGCGATGCTAAAATCCATTAGAATTATATTGGCCATTTCCGCTTACCATGACTATGAAATTTGGCATATGGATTTCAAAACATCTTTCCTTAACGGGAATCTCCAGGAATATTTCTACATGACACAACCTGAATGGTTTGTGACTCCAAAGGATGACAACACAGTATGCAAGTTGCATAAATCCATTTATGGATTAAAGAAAGCATCAAGGTCATAGAACATTCATTTTGATGAAGCTGTAACGAAATGTGGCTTTGTTAATAACTAATGTGAGCCTTGTGTCTACAAAAGTTTTAGTATAAGTGCAGTCGTTTTCCTAATTGTATATGTTGATGACATATTAATAATTGGAAAAGATGTACCTGTCTTACAGTCAGTTAAGGCATGGTTGCATAAATTCTTTTCCATGAAAGACTTTGGTGAGGGTGCATATATTCTTGGGACAAGATCCATTGTGATAGATCCAAGAGAATTCTGGGCCTGAGTCAAAGTACATACATTTACAAGATACTGAAGTGATTCTGTATGGAACAGTCCAAGAGGGGATTGTTTCCAGTGTCACATGGCATTCATCTTTCCAAGAAAATGTGTCATCAGACACATGAGGAAAGAAAGAGAATGGAAAGTATCCCTTAATCATCCGCGATTAGGTCAGTCATGTATGCTATGCTATGTACGAGGATAGATGTTGCTTACACATTAAGTTCGGTAGGCAGATATCAAGCAGATCCAGGAGACCTCCATTGGATGTCAGTCAAGACTATCCTCAAGTATCTGAGGCGTACTAAGGATATGTTCCTGGTTTATGGAGGAGATGAGGAACTAGTCATCAGAGGACATGTAGATGCTAGTTTCCAGATAGATCAAGATGACATGAAGTCACAGACTGGATACATCTTTAGTTTGAATGGAGGTGTAGTGGGCTGGAAGAGCTCAAAGCAAAGTGTGGTGGAAGATTCTATAGCAGAGTCCGAGTATATCACAGCTTATGAGGAAGCTATAGAAGCATTATGGATGCGAGGCTTCGTCCAAGAGATGGATGTAGTACCAAGTAGTAATGATCCAATCACACTCTATTGTGATAATACTGCAGCGGTGGCACTTGAAAAATAGCCAAGGTCACATTAGCGGACAATGCACATAATTCGGAAGTATCATCTCTTGAGGGATTTTTCTCAGAGAGATGAAGTTGCAGTGAGAGTTATTTCCACTGAAGACAACGTGGCGAACCACTTGACTAAAGCATTGACTCAGCAGAGACATGATCATCATGTGAGGTCTAGCGGACTAAAAGACTTAGGCAGTTGCCTCTAGTCTAAGTGGGAGTTTGTAAGGGTTGGTGTCCTGAGAACCAACTATTTTTTACTTTGATTACATTAATGTTCATATATTATATATTGTTCATTCTTCTGCATGACTATAATATAATAATGTCCTGGAATATTTGATGCATTGATAAGGTCATGAAAGATCCCCTCTATGATGAGAACCTTGAAATGCTACAACAATATTCTTAAATAAAGTTCTACAATTGAATGACATAATATGATAGGACACATAGTATACAGACCGTCATGTGCAGGTACTCGTTGGAAGACGAGACTCTCTCTCATGGAGTTCGCACATGGTAATCTCCAAGATGAGAGATTACGAGAACAGACCTGCCAGTAGAAATTCGTCATGTCTTGGTGTCATTATACATTGCTATCTATGAGCGTGTGTAATGGTCCTTAGACTGGAAGATTATCATTAACTCATGTCATGACTCCCGCACATAGATTTACTGACGAAAAATGTCACATAGATAGTTGGCGGGAAGTAGGGTATGTTTGGTGCGTCAAGAATGACATGTTGTTAATGGATAAGTCGAGGAAGGATTTGTCCCTTCCATTTATGGAAGTTGATATCTCAACCCTTTGATTGAAATAGAACAGTATTATTAAATTCCCTGGCCATGGTGTAAATGAAGAGTTTATTTCAGGTAGTCAAAGAATGACAGATCAAGCATATAGGTTTATGACACTGCCATGAAATCTGCTTGATGAGATATTGAGACAAAGGGATTAAATTACATAGTAATCATTCGTATGAGGTGATACGTCAATGAGGCGTCAACTTCTTTCTCTTGGGTGCCTTGACCCATTGCTAGAAAGTAATCTTGGACTTTAGGCAAGCCCGCCTAATACCAACGAGAAAGAGGCATAGAGGGTCACACACTAAGTGTATTCAAATATCTCAAGTAGAATAATGATTACTCCCATACGTGGTTTAATAATTATTCAAGGAAGACTAAAATCGTTTTAATGTTGGAGGAAGAATAAAATAAAACAAGTACACGCAGTGTGTCATTAATTACACGCCATGTAGTTTTATTTTGAAAACAAGTACACACAGTGTATTATTAAATGTACTCGCCATGTTGTTTTCATTTTGGAAAGGAAATGAATAAATGAAAACATGATATACATGCCATGTATATTGAATGTACACGCCTTGTAGTTTTCAATGAAAAACATGTACATGCCGTGTATTTATTAATACACGCTGTGTAGTTTTTACAGTTGGGATTTTGAGGAAATATTGTTTTATTAGAGGATATTTATTAAAATCTGCGTGGGTGCATGTCAAGGAATTTATTACTCGACATGGTGTTTTTAAAATGGACTTGACGAAATAAATAAAATGCCTAATGTGTTTATTTATTGTCATAACTCTACAAACTCAAAACTGATTATAGATATCCTCACAACCCCAACTCTTTTCCACACACAATAGAATCATTGTGCACAACAATTCTGGAGAATTATTTCAAGCCCGAAAGAACCTATTCCTCCAAGAACACTCTCAAGACCGAGAGAGATCCTCTTCCTTAAGATCAAGATGATCTATGGCGGACAACGCAAGAAATGGTTTCTCTAATCTAGAACCCATAAACTCCTTTTGCGACGTCCCGAGATACGAGGTACATGTGTGGATCACCACTAGAGGAAGTCTACACTTGGCTTCTGCGACGCAATGACGAATCACATCAGAACGTGATCAAGGACATCAATGAAGAATGAAGACCCAAAAGTTATTTCTTTTCAATTGATTAAATTAATTATAATAAACCTGTAATGATCCTACTTTGTGGTTCTAGGAATTTCCTTTTCTTTGTCTATTGCTGTGATTCGATCCGTGGAGACTGGCGTTTATCGTCGTATTGATCCCAGATTGATCATTGTTAATGACAAAAATCCAAGTGGGCACATCCACCCATGCACTTCCGCTTCACCTAGAACCTTCAATTGTTTTCATGCCTCGATCAAGAGAGTGATTTTTGATATTTTAATGTGATTCCATAGTTAATGGATCACCTAGTGGGGAAACAATACTATCATTATTTCCTATTAAGTATCATAAAAATCCATACTAATGAAAAATTATTTCGATAGTGGGGTATGTTATTTATTTTTAAAGTATTATTCTATTTTTCATATTTTAAATAACATTAGAATAACGTTTAGTTTTATACTTAATTTTACACAATTTGTATTTCTATAAAAGAAATCAAGTTATAAAAGGTTATTTATTAAATATCATGATAAGTTTATATTTTTTTTAAAAAATCATTATTTTAATAAGAACAATTTATCACAAGATATGATTTATGGATATTACTTTATATAATATATATTTAATTAACATTGATTGATTTTAGTTTTTCGATTCCATATTATTGAAAATTATATATGATATCAATATATTTGATATGTTGGGTTTCGAGTTTCTTAAATTCAGTGTTGTATAGTGTTTTAAGATACAATGATATCTCTGGAAATAATACTATTAAAAAGATATACATTATTATATAATAAGGGATTGAGACCACAAACTAAAATAAGTTATTTAGAATTTTAATTATATTTATTCCTCCTTTAATGATTTTATTTAATATAGGTGGTGTTAATCCCTTTCATTATTTACATTAACGGGTGTGTTGTAGGACACATATAAGGAATAACTTGTAGTTTTATAAAAATAAAGAGCTATATAATGATCTTATTTAGTTTTTGAGTGGGTTCATTTAATAGTTCAATTTTTTTTGATTAAATACTAAATTGGTGGGTGGAATCAAAATTGATGTATTTTTACAACTGATTCTTTTAATTTCAACATTTTTTATTATTTAGATAACATACCCACTCCTTCAAAAAACTCACCGTCACTCATATGAATAATTAAAAGAAAAACATAAATCAGAATTTGTAATAATCCTAAATATAGTATCCTAGAGTCTGTGATGAAATTTATTCTTTGGAAAATAATAAAATACATATAATTACCCAATATACAATAGTTTAGTAGTATTATGAGAATAGATTCATACATAGATAACATATTACAATAGAAAACATAACATACAATTTAAAAACATATTAAGAGCCTTATTATCCATTCTAGATTATTAATGATATTATTTAGATTTTTCTTCTAGGTTCTCTGGGGAAAGAAAATAAAATAAAGATGTGATTTTTGACACTCAGTAAGGGGTAATGTTTAGTATAATCTATCATGGAATAAAAATTCATGATAAAAAATATGAGAATAAATAATAATCAAATATGTTAGAACACTATTAACACGAGTGTCGAATATATCCATTGATATCATAAAAATAAAAATAAACCTATAACAAGTAATAACTGATTTTATAGTGATATAATTTATTAATTTAGATATTTTAAGCTTACCTTCGATCCCTCATTCCCATACATCATACATAAATAGGTAACACTTACTAAAAATACCCAAGCTAGTTTGACTCATGAGACATATCGATACATCAAGGGAATATATAATTCCATCCAAACCTATAACTAAATAATTCCAATGAATTTATTATATGAAATTAATTAATAAACAATAAAATACATAATCAAAATTCCTTAATAAACAATAAATATATTTACTAAAATAGAAAATATTCCGGATGTTAATATTTCCCCAATTAATAAATAGAATAACTTTATTGGTAAGCATCATTAAACCTGAACCATATATAATAATAGGTATAAAAAGCTTCAAATATTATAAAATTAAAGTAAAAATGATATTAAATTTACCCATGTTATAAAATAATATGGACATCAAGGATAAAAACAAAGTCAAGGGAGAGATAAAGACTGATAGAGAACAAAACTCTTACGAACAAGGTAAGGTATGATCTATAAATTCATAATGGAGAAAATAAGAGAATAAATTCAATATACATGAATTTAAAATAGTATCATAAACTCCAGAAACATAAATTTTAGTTATAGAAGAGAAAATATGAAATACAAGAAGAATACTTGAAGAGAATAGATACTTGTAAGGACAACTATAAAATTTCCATTATTTTCAAACAAATAATTCCAAAAACAATAGAAACATTTTTTAATTTGTAAAAATATGAAAATATGAAGTGTAATGATCACTAATAATAATGGATATAATGGTATGAAAAATAATTCAATCAAAAAACATTAAGTATGATCATAACTTAGTGGAATGTAATTGAGTTAAGAATCCCCTAACCTTGAGTTTTGAGTATCCTCACACATCCTCTAAATTCCTATATAATAGAATAATACTTATTAATATTTTAATTTAGAACCTTATTCTTGTATTTTAATTTTTAAATTAATATTTTATATTTAGTTATTACATATTTTTTACTTTTTTTAGTTAATATTGATCATTGGTGTTAGTATTTTTAACCATTACTTGTCTATTTAGGTATAAAGATCTTAGTTATCATTACTTGTTCATGATTTTATAATATAAAAATTATAAAGTTGCTATGATAGATGTTTAATAATTATTTATAATTTTCAAGGTCCATTTTGTGGTAGTTTAAGGTACGATTCTCTATACTGAGATCCATAAAACGATAATCTCGATATTTTTTAGAAAATAAAAAATGTTTTATTAATAGTGAGTTAAATATTAATATTACCATTCAGGAATTAAAATCATTTGTTTAATATTAATATAATATATCACCGGTAATTATGCTTTTATATCCATACATGATTAAAATTTATAGCATCATTCATGTAGGTTGTTAAACTGACGATAAAAGATTAGGCTATAACCAATGGGTGAGTATGATTATAAAGTGATATTGCTATATTATCATAATTATAAGAGTATACTGATATTATTTATAGGTTATTAAAGATAAAAATTAGAATTAAGATGTTTTATAAGAATAATATAAATGAAAATGAATTATAATAAGTTATTACTTACAATGAATTTAATTGATCTCCTCTTGGAAGACTTCTTGGTTTTGAAGAAATTTTAGGATTATCTTGAGAGAAGAAGATACCCAATTTGATGGAGGATTATTAGGGAAGTAAATATGGTATATTATGGGGGTTTATTATTATTTTATGTAACTATTTTAAGGGGTGGTGAAGGATTCCATTTATAAGTGAAAGGAGTGACATTTTTGTAAATACATATTTATTATTATAAAAGGAATGTCATATTTAAGTCAAGTGGATCAAAAATTGAGAATATAGGGATATAATATAAGAGGTGGTAAACCATTCCACCATAACCACATTTAATGATATTTTTTTGTGATATTTTTTAGCTTGTCTCTTAATTTAACCAATTTACTTTATTCTTATCTTTTCTGTGGCGAGTAACTTTTACCTTGATATGTTAATTTTATGAATAAAGATGAAATTAACCGTATTACCTAATTTAGATATTCTGATTAAAAATTATAAATCCATTTTATAACATTTCATTTCTAAAAGTGATAAAAAATAACTTTAATATAAGTACACATAAAATAATTTTTTTAGAAAATCTAATTTTAGACCAAAAAAGAATTTTTACTTATTTGGGGAAAAAATTCCAAATAGTATTGAAAAAAATGTAATTTATTGTTTTATAATTAAAAAATAGGTTTATTTTAAATTAAATACTATTTAAAATCAAATGGAATCTAGTGAATACTTAATATAAGAAAGATGACCAAAACAGTTTTTTTATTTGATTAATATACAACTTTGGTTCTAAAATGTAAATAATTGGTTTTTAATTTCAAAAAATTAAATATAAATGAATTATTTAAATCATTAAATAATTTTGTGGCTAAAAATAAATGATTCAAAAAATTTATTCATGTTAATATCATGATTATTTCATAAAAGTTATAGTATTAATAAAAACTATTTTTCTTCTATTCACTAAAAAAATAAATCATTTCAAAAAATCCCCAAAATTTCATTATAATATAGTCTTGATATGATGGTTAAAAAATGAGGTTCATTTAATCAAATTCAAAATCGAAAAATTTATAAATATAAAATGTAAATATATCGATTAATAAAAACTAAATCGGTTACACAATAATGATGTGATAATGGAATGTGTGTTATGTAATAGTTCATAGCATATAATGTTTACCTACTTTAGTGATTCTTGAGTGTTACATTCCACCCCCTTAAATAATTTCATCCTTGAAATTTGATATGTTTCATCCCATAAATAAATGTGGTAAATTCTTTATCATTTCTTCTTCAAGTTCCCGATTAGCCTCATCTAACATTTGATTCCTCTGAAATACTTAGACCATTTGAGTTTTCTGATTCCATAAAACATGCTCTAGTTATGGGAATCATAGTAGGCTATAAGACAAGTCAGGTTCCAAATCCATTTCCTCATTCATGATTACATGCATTGGGTATGACGTGTACTTATTTTACAATGAAACCTGGAAAATTTCATTCATAATATAAATATTGAATGGAATATACAAACGGTAAGACACAACTCTAATTCTATCTAAAATTTAAAAAACACCCGATGTACCTATAAATTAGATCCCATTTATTTTTGACCCTTATAACTCCATTTTTCATGACCTCTACCTTTAAAGTTACCCCTCCTAGATAGAAAAAGTGTAAGGGATATAATGACCAATGAGTCATGCCTACAGTGGGCCATGGGTTGATTACTAGCATTGAGGGTATAAATAAGGCCACACATATGGGAGGAATTACCCTCAACAGAAAGAAATGTTGGATCATAAGATATGATATCAACCTCCAAGAAACTATATTGCATAAGAAAAGGGTAAAACACACAATATACGAAATGCATGTAATTTCATAAGAATACAAATAAAGTGTCCAAGAAAAACAACAAAGACCAACCGATAACCGTAACTCCACAAAAACTCCACAACCAAAGCCAGTGATTTACAGATCACTCCCCCAATTCCTATTAAAAACATAAAAAATAGTTTGTAGATACACAATGTGATTATAAAAGTACACTTAGTAGGATCATAAAAAATTTCAATAATCCACATGTGAAAAGAGTATATTAATAAACTATCAGGAAAACAACATAACCTAATTCACCTAAACAGGTCAACTAACCAATCAAATACTAACCAAGGCATTATTAACAAATTAAAAATCCAAGTATAATAACATAATAAGAATCATATCATAAAAAATGGTACCCACACCACATTTCGTATGGTGTGTTACTCTCACACCCTAAATAAGTATGTTCGGTTGCTCAAACATATTTCATATAGTCCTTCCATAAGTTTCTCGGTACATCATATCAAATATCACCTAAAGACACCAAGTCCATAAAACCACATCTCAACCATATCCAAAACCAGAATAGTATGTTATTATGAACTCGAAGTATAACAACCTATTTCCCTCTTCCAACCTTACATGACCCCACTATGAACTGCATCATCCTCTGGTAAAACACAACCAGAAGTGCGGTAAAATCTTGAATCCATCATATACCATTCATAAAAACCTCAATTGTAAGAGAGAGGGGAAGAGGGGGTAGCCAACCATCTACCCCCACCATATGGATATTGGATAAACATCCCCCAAAACATTTGGGTGTTAAAACATAGTGCTTGATGTGGGTGGGGTGCCTATATAAATCAAAGTGAAAATATATTATATATATATATATTGCCACACTCATAAGAGATGGCCATGGGTTTTCAACAGGAATATGTTCCTAAATCACAATATTATGAAAATCCTTACATCATCCTCCACTTTCACTTCTACCTATAAAGAAATTACACAACACCAAAAATCCATAATCCAAAATCCATATTCCACCCTTTCTTTTAAAGTTGGCCAATTTCCTAAATTTTAATTAGAAAAAATCTTTTTTATTAAGCCTAAAATTTTTATATTTAACAATAACTACATAATCCTCACTTCACAATTCAATTTAAGTGTTCATTAATATTTATAACCCCTTAGAAAATCTCGTTTCATCATTAATATTTAGCCCCATTACTTCAAGGAAACCTGAACACCACATCAAAAACACAAAAAATATATTATTATTATTCCAATAAGCCCCACATTTCCACGACGACACATCCCAACAACTTTTCATATATTTCATTACATTTTAATAAAACAGATTTAATCACATTTATTTTGTTACATTCAAGGGAATTATTACACAAACCATGATTTTCCATGGGAAACCGATTCATTTTCCAAATGTAAGTGATTAGCCATTTAATTCTAGGTGATAGAAAACTGTTACACAATGAAGGCTTCCACAAACATATCAATTACAATGTAAAAAAGGATCTCTATACTCATAATTGTCTACAAGGGTATCCAACATGAATGATCTGTTAAAAAATATCTTAAAAAAAGTAAAATCCAAGAACAACAGCTTTTCATAAAAAACAATTCTTATTATATTCATGAGATAATCACTTATTCATTTCAAGAACATTATTTGATTATCTAATTAACACAACTTGAGATAATAATAATTATAACACTTTATTCAGGTGATAATAGTTTCTTGGGAATCAAGTATCTATAACATGATAAAATCAAGAAATACACATGTGAAAACTACTCATTACATTCAATTTCTATTAAACTAATCTATAATCTTCATTAATATGTTGAAATCTATCTCTACAAAATAAAAAATTAATGACCCATAACACTTGTACAACTATACAAAATATAATGTATCCCCTACCTTGAAAACAAGTATCTTTTATGCTAAAATCAAAATAGAGGAGTGACAGAGGTTTCCTTATCTTTGAAACCGCAGGTCTGGAAGTAGGTGAGGCCTCATACAGTTTTCTAGAGACTCAAAAAAACTCATCATTGAGATTTTTGTGTCATTGAAACTCATCATAAACGCAAAGGAACTCTGGCAAGGTAATGAATCTTCTTTTATTAAGATTCATAGATATCACCCAGTGGATTCCTCAAAAACTTTTTCAACCTTCCCATATTTTATTGAACATAAAAATAGTTTCCATTTTAGACTAATATAAATATATTGAAGTTGTGGATCACATTAAAAAAATAATCCATGAAAAAAATCACCGATTTTCAATTATTATCATTAATTTATGTCGAAAAATCGTTTACAATAAGGTTTTGGGATAAAAACATGGGGTTTTAGGAAAAATCGAATACCCTAAAATGAGACAAACTCACTATGTAAGGGTAACACAATTTTACTCTTATGCGACATACTAACCTTACAAAGGTTGACTCTTCCCCTTACGAAGGCATTTGAAAATCTAGTTAACCCTTACATAACTATATAATTACCCTTATGCATGATAGATTACCATTACATGAGATTTAGGAAACTCAGATTACCTTTACACAGTAGGGAAGATACCCATTTGAAACTATGGAATATACGAGATAACAATTACACAACTCCAAATTACCCTTACACGACTATTAAAAAAACCTGTATAACATTATGTGAGACTTATTTCACCCTTATAAACTCAACATAATTTTACATATCACCTATGGTATCTTAACTCATGCTTTGAAAAATTGGGGCCACCCATACACACATGATGAATTACCCTTATGCCATGATAAATACACTTATATAGTGCTAACTACCCTTATTTAGAAAATATAAAAAGGGAACTACATTTAAAAAATGCATGGAAATAGGGAATTACCCTTATGAATGTCTATAGGTACCCTTATTTAGTTCCTAGAAACCCACATTACCGTTATGAAAATGATGTAATTCAAGCCTTACCTTTATTCAACCGTTAGAAAATCATTTTTATCTTTATGAATGATTTTAAAAACTACCATTACCCTTATGAAACATTATTTTCATGTATAAGGGTAAGTATTATATTGAAAATATTCTATTTTAAATTAAACTATCTTAAAAATAATTATTAAAGGGTTTATTATCATTTCTAAGAACTACAAAAAATATCTAGAATTAATTAAATAATATTCAAAACTCTAAAGTAATTTCTAAAATATTTGAATCTTTTTTAAAAAATCCTATTAATTTCTTAGGTAAAATTTTAACACTTCAACACATCTCACATAATTTAAAAAACCTCTTTAAAACTACACTATAAATTATGAAATAATTACAAAATAACTTCAAAAATATTTGAAATCTCTCCAGAACCACCAGACACCCGATAATGATAAAGTAAGGGTTTTAAAAACACTATACCCTTCAATAAGATACCTCCCAAACAATTTTCACCATCGAGAATTAAATAAAATATGGGAGGGAGATAAAAGGAAGGGTGGCTAATTAAACCACCCCCATGTTATACATATCAAGGATCCCACTAGGCTTGGAACACATCAACCTCTCTAAAGATAGTCCCTCAAGGGAGACACCTCTCAAACAATAGTAAGGAAACATGGATTTAAAACCCCAACATGAAGTACATAATAATCAAATATTTTTAACAAATTAATACAAAATAATGGAACAAATGTAGAAACAATCACTTCACATTGATTTAAATTGAAAAAACATAACTTCATGCCGAATAAATCATTACCATATCTTGTACTTCAAAAAAATTTACTTAGGAATGTAAACATATTAATATCTATACAATAGTTTTCATAATTTATCATTCCAGTAAATTTAAATTCCTAATATTTAAAACTCATCATGCTTAAAATTTTGTGAACAAATTATATTATTATTATGGTAAAAAAATTACCACTAACTTACTTGCATTTCATTAAATCTAGTAGGTCAAAAAACCAATTTAAATTAAATTCCATTTTAATCCTTCCCATAAAAAAGGTATCTCTTAAATTTTTATAAAAATAGTTTCAATTTTTTTTAAAAAGATACTTTTTAAGCAAATGAAAATTTTACAAATCAATTGCCGTAGTTTATTTATGATTTTTTTTCTTCCAAAAAATATTTTTTTTTCATGTGAGTCACACTAAATTGTATTATAAACATGAAGCGAACTTTTAATGATGACATACTTAAGTAGTTTTTTCATTTTCAAAAACATTTCATTACTATTTTAACAACTAAATCGAAAAAATAGTATCTATGTAAATTCCCCAAACATCATAGTGTTTAATTTTTCCATCCACTATTTTCAATAAAAACTCAAACATGTTTCATATAAAATCACTTTGATGTTTATAAGATAGTTAAAACATTACCAAGATGATATATAACCATTTATATTTAATATTATTCCAAAATATATAGTCATGTCACAACATTTCATCCAATAATTATTATGAAACTAATACAAATATACCATTATCTATAGAAAATTAAAATTAATATTAATTCATATAACATACAATTTATCATTAGATATGAATTACAAACAATTTGTGAGGTTTAAATAATCTACTTTATCCTACTTTAAAATTTTTCAACTTTTTTAACAAAATTTGATTTACAAAGTGAACACTCTTGTATATTTAGAAGGGATTTAACATTAAAATTTACATAGGTGAATGCCATTACTTCCAAAATATTCATATAATATTACTCAACCAATATAAGAACTTATATAAATTTAAACAGAGATATTGTAAACATAAAAATCAAAGGAAACCATCCACTATACCATGATATTATCTGCTTTGGGAAGCATTGACTCACCCAAATGAATTTAAAATGTGCCATAATATATAACATCCAGATATATGAAGTGTCCTATGTCTTCATATGATCAAGGATATAACATATGTTAATAGTATCAGAGAAATCACTTCCATGGATGCAAGTACACTAATTCACAACCATTAATCAAGTGTATTCATTATCAAGAAAAAATCCAAGATTTTAGATCAATGACAATATAAAATACCATATTCAATAAAATCTACCCATCCTAGTTTTATCCTTGAAAACAATGCACATAAAAACAAATTTGACATACCATGCCAACATCTTTATCATAACTGGAACCCCGTTCCACCAACATAGCCTCCGGAATCCCCACCGATATCAACACCATAACTGGGAACCCATGCCACCTTCACATCCTCAAGAATCCTTTTCAATATATTGTCAACTAGAAACGATATTAGGCTCAAATAAAATTACATAGAAATTATCACATATAGCTACAAAATTCAAGGGTTCAAACAATAAATAGATCCAACATGGAATCTTGGCCCTAGAGCATGTCATACAACCTTCATAAAAAATGGGCTCACTTGGCCCCAAATACAAACCTTTATAAAAAACTGGTCTTATTACCATATTTGAATGATTGATTCATTTATCATAGGTCACAACTATAGGTAACCTAATGAATCATCTATATAAATCCATAAATTATTTAAACAATATATCTAGTATAACTTCTAGTTTCAGAAAACATTAAGGAAGATTATTCTCATTAACACGCCTCATAATTATTTCTAACATCAAGAACTTAAATCAACATGTTCATCAAGAAATACCATTAACATATAGATGAACAATTTTCATTAATAATTAATAAGAAATTTTTTTAGTTCAATTAAATTATATGAATCAAAAACTTCAATAAACAAGCCTCTTAAATTCTATAGCCAACCAACATTATCAGATTTTAGTGATTAATCATTTTTTTATTTTGGAAGGTGGATGATTCCATCAATACGACCACAAAAAAAACACAAAATAGTGGGATATGGTTACTCAATATCAATATACACCATATAAAATATCACATAGTTTTATATGTTAAGAAATATGAAATGGAACATGGATTAGGTTTCATTAATGAACATATCCTACCTAAACAACCTTTTTAAAACACCATCTTTTAACTTGAAAACATGTTTTCAGCAAGGAATATCAACAATTAAATGAAAAAAACAATTAATTAATGCGACCAAAAACAACACACAAAATTTCCAGTTCATTTCTAGGGAAAAAAATTCCTTTAATTTAAATAGATATAACATGAATCCAAGTTAAATAAAACAACTATACATGCATTATTGTATGCATCAAGAATAACAATGTTAAAAAATCATTCTAGGATCATATTGTTACAAGGTAATCACACTTTCAATTTTATATGAAAATTTGTACATGATAATTCATTGTGTTCATTTAAAACACCCCATTACATATGAAGCACTCTTTTAGAATTCTAAAATTAAAACATTTTTTGATCACAAAATTACAACTGCACATACTACATTACTATGTGTCATTCCTATACTGCATGAACTAAACATTTTTAAAATATTTCATTTCTCTAGAAAACATTCTTATGTACTTTAAATAATGGTAACATGATTTTACTTACTTATTTATATACAACATAACATATACATAACATGATTTCATATTAAAATTACAATATATGTTATAAGATCATGTTTCAAATGGAATAAATTTTATAGTAACAAAAAGAATGTTTTCAACATTATACGTTCTTCCCCTAAAAAAACATCTATTAACATGCGATGAATAGTCATTTCAGTACAAAAAAGAGTTTTATTAGTCTTGAAATGAATAATTCCAATCATTAAGCAGTTTTGAGTCTCAAATATTTTCCATAAAGCATACCTATAATTGTCATGAATTTTATAACAATAATGAAATTAAATCCTTCTGATAAATTCCCAACACATTTTTATGATAAATTAAAAATTTAAAGCAATGAATGAAATATTAACTTTTATGAAAATCAGAATACACATAAGATTGGGGTTTTAAACAATAATTGTAGTATAAAAATATAAAATTAAATCCAGGTAACATAATTTATAAGGGATTTTAAAAGTCAAAATTCATTTAAAACAAAATACACTAAGAATGCTTCTGTAACAATTTTAATTTTAGGAAAAATATTTTATCATGGTAGGAATTTTAATAAATGTCAAAAAAGAAATTCATGAAGAATAATGTTATAAAAATTAAGGAAACAACACATTCAGGTCTCAATGAAGATTCAAAAAAATAGCTAAGCTAGTTAATCCTTATTTTACCCTTTCCTTTTAGGTTACATGACTTATTAAGAAAAAAATAACAGTTCATTAGTAACCAAAACATGGGAAAAATTAGGAAAACACACATAAAATTTCATTTTTTATTCTAATAAATCTATTAATTTCCCAAAATAACTTCATTAAATCACCAGTTTAACAAATCATGATGCATGGACCACTCCTATGTATCTACCCAAAAAGTAGACTTCCTCACATTGTTTTTCGGTGGGATCATATTCCTTTCATTGGATCATGAGGGTGGGTGTGGGTGGGGATAAAATCTTATATCCTAGTCGGTCTTCCCTAGCCAATGTCACACATTAGGATCAAATGGTGTTTTTTCTAACTATCCCATGAAATCCCCAACATGAATAACTCCAAAATCCATCCAATATCTTAACTTAAACCTATGATACAACATTTTCATGAGCCCCTACCTCCAAATGTACCCATATTAGTTCAATAAAGAGAAGTGGAGATATTGTCCTTTGAGTCCCACCCCCAGTAGGCCCAAGATTGGTAACTAGAACCAAGCGTACAAATAAGGCCACATATATAAGAGTCATTACAATAAATAGAAATAAAATTAGGTTCGGTAGATATGATATAAAATAAAAAACAAATCCATATAATAAATAAAGGATAAAACCCACAATATCTATAATGAATGTAATGTGATAAGAATACAATGAATGTCTCAAAGAATAACATCAAAGAAAATCCTATAAGAGTTACTAAAAAATAGCTCAAATGCCAAAGCAATTGATATCCAACTCGACCCCAAAAAATCTCTTATAAAACTAGAAAATAGTCCGTATATATTTGGGGTGATAATACAATTATACTTTGTAAGATCACACCAAATGCTTCTCATGTACATGAGAAACTGTGATACTAATGAACTAGTGAGAAAACAAAATATCCAACAGATCCTAAACATGATAACTAACCAATCCCATCATCACCAAGGAAAACTCAAAAAATAACAAATCCATGTTTCATACCATAATAAGAAGCATATCGAAAAGGGGTACCACACACTACTTTACCATTGTGGTGACACTCTAGCACTCCAATGATGTATGTCATGACATTACCATCTATTATGTATAATACTTCATAATGAATCCTGGGATTTAAAATCACTTCTTTTACAAATACACATGGGCCATTACATCACATATCTAATGAAGACACTTGGTCCATCACATCACATATCAACCATATCCATAACCATAATAGTACGGTATCACGAACATGAAGTTCATCAAACTTGTTCTCTCCTCCTATAATGAATGACTCTCACTATGAACCACATTATCCCCTCATAAAACAAGATATAAAGTGAACAATAACCCACAATCCATCACAAACCATGCATAAAAACCACATCTAGAAGAGAAAGTACCAAATATGGGTTAGCCAGACATCTATCCTAACCATCTGGAAGATGGAAAAAATATCCCCAAAAATATTTGGGCGTCGACACATAGTTCTTGACATGGGTGGGTTGTGTTATGTATTTAAAATGCAATATATATATATATATATAAATTCACACTCATAATCCTCCCTTATGGGCTTTCAATAGGAATTCCATCCCAACTCAGAATATCACCCCAATTCTCACAACATTCACTACTTTTTCTAAAACCTCAAATCACATAATACCATGCAAGTAGTCCACAATCCATAAGAAACATTCAATTCTTTATTTTCAAGTAATAAAAATTTCATGAATTTTAATTTCCAACTATATTTTTTTAATCCCATTCTTTTCATATTTAAAAAATCCACCTAAGACTCAGTTACTATTTCGATATTTTTCATTCATTAATTATTTGAACCGAATATTCTATTCAACCTATTAGACAATCTAGTTTCAATTTTTTAATTAATACCATCACTTACAAGAAAATAATACAAAAAATAACCAGAAAAAAACTCATCATTCTAAAGTCAATAAGTGCCACATTACCACCACCACACATCAAAATTTTTTTTCACCTATTTCATTTTAGTTTAACAAAAAGGAATTTCATCACATTTACTTTTGTATTTTAAAAGGAATTATCAAACAAGGTAATATTTCCCATGGGAAACTGATTCATTATCCATATGTAAGTAATTATCCATTTCATTCCAGGTGATATCAAACAATAAAAAAACCAAGGGTTTTATTAAAATATCGATTCCAATACAATCAAGGCTACTAACCACAATAATTTTCATTAGTGATCTCAATCATGGATGATACTTTAAATATTATTACAAAATAATTAAAAACATGAATGAATCCCCTTTTCATGAAAAAAAATAATTATTATGTTCATGCGATAATCAGTTTCTCATTCTAGGACAATCCTTCAATTATATAATTTAACACAACATGAGATAAGAAGAATAATATATCTTAATGCATGAAATAATCATTTTTATGGAATGAAATACTAGAACTAAGATTAAATATGGTAAAATAATGGTGAAATTAAATATACCATCTTTTTACAGACACACACCTTTTTACTATTTTTGTTAATCTATTTGAGATAGTTATTTTTTGTTAAAACCATGTTGTCTATCCTTATTTGGAGTTAGTTGATTGAATGAATAAAGGAGGAATGAAGTTGTGATATCTTCTCTTAAAGGATTGTATATTTTGGAGGTCATGTCTATGCTATAAGGTAGCATACTGCAATGTGGAGATATAGGCTATGGTATAGGGTCCTAGAGGGAGGAGAATCTAAGATACTTTTAATTTTGTCATAGCAGCGCCATATATCCTCAGGCAGGGATACAAGTAAGATTGTTGTGTCATTGTGATAATGTAAATGGAATAAGGTCCCACGAATTGGATTTCAAATCTACTTCCAATTTTGGAAAAGCTCTGGCATAGGGATGGTGGCTATGTTGTATTGGTCTTGAAGAGGAAATTTAACGGTTCTTCCATATTGGACGCCCCTATAGTGTGAAGGTGGGTTGCGACATAGAAATACCTTAGGGGTTTAGGCTACTTCTACATGTTGGCTTCGATTATGTTGTAGTATATCCCTGGGTTTAGTTGAAATATTTCATAAAAACCAATATAGAACTGAGATGTTCTTTGACTGGGGGAGGATGTGGCATGGTTCCTTGGAATACATCATAACATACCATGTGTTATGTAGTTCTGGAATGTAGATTAGGTGGTTTTCATGTGGTCCTATTTTTAATAGCCTATTTATGAACACTCCCAAATAACATTTGATCTAATTTATTCATCTTGATTCCTTGGTTCCCCAATTATATTTTTGAAAGTCTTTGGACCTCATTTCCATTTAATTCAATCCCCATATTCTATAGATCAATCTATGGTGATATGAGACTTCTAACCATAATTTTATTGGGTTAGATTTTGAAAGAAGGCCTTATAGTTTCTCTCCTTCTTCTCCTCCTTTGATTTCCTCTGAGAACCCATGTTGGTAGTTTCTATTTTCATTAATTAAGGGAATGTATAAGGATCCAAATTCCCCCATGGTCATCTATTGTTTTTTTGCATTATCATTATTTTTTGGTTGGTAGTATAGAACTTATCCTTAATGGTTCATTAAAATTACCCTATTATGTGTAGTTTGTGTGATCATGCTGTAAAGCTGTGCACATGAACAAAAAAATTAAATTATCCCTTTTATAATGATTTATATATTCTTCAAACCTCCCATTGGATCAATTCAGACCCTTTTGTGTTAATCCTGAGATATGCGTCCACTCGATAGGGGTTCCAACCTTATTATCTTCTTGATACTTTTTTGACTCAACACTATGCCCCATGAAATGTTGGATATTGGTATTTCTTGCCTAAAATTATGAATTGGTATGACTTGTGAATTGATTTTAATTAATTGAAATGGAAAAACATTTAATATGAATTAGTTTCTGGTATGATAACAACCTTGGGGGTTTTAAAATGGTAAATTATAATTTTATATATTGAAAATAATGGATCTTGATGACATGGGACATGCTGTATTTCTTATAGAGCTTGGATGAACATGTTGTAATGCTTATAGGGCTTGTCCAAGGCATGATGTAATGCTTACAGGGCTTGAAATAGACATGGTATAATGCTTCTAGGGATCAGAACAATTATTCTATGATGATTAATGGGATATACTATGGGATGGTTATGGAAATTATTGGAATGGCACTTTAACATGCTCAGATATATCTAGTTTGGTGATGAAGTTGGTTGGGTTTGACCCTGAGGGTTAACCTGAAGCTTGAGATTTAGTGGACTTATTTCATCACAATATTAATTGTTTAAATTAACACCCTATTATCACTTTATTTAATTCCAAATAAATAATATAATGGATTTTTTAGACATTGTGTTTTAAACGTACTTATTTTTACTCACACCCTATATGGGTCGCCGTTTGGTACCTAGCTAGAATTCATGGATATAAGGTTTGACACGGGAAATGGACCCTATTATTGATTGTTACTGGCTTGATGGGTTGGATATTGGATATGGGACCAACATAAGGTTTATTAATGGGATCTTAGATTGTTTATTTTATTTTTCTTAGTCTTTTATTGGTTTTAATTTCAACATTTCCTTTAGTTACATTTCAGCCTATCATTACATTATTTGTTTTTATTGTGATGTTGATGTTTTTAATTAGTCTTCTATGGATTCATCTTGTTTATAATTTATTAATTTAAATTTATTATACTCTATTATTTTTTTAAACTGTACTTTTACTTTGTTCGATAGGGTATAGTATCCCCACTATATTCCTGACACCCTCACTGATAGTTGGTAACCAATACAATATTGGTAGGTGCACCTATGGTCATATAGACAACCCAGCTAAATTACTAGAGGGAGCACCAGGTTGACATGTTACAAATTGCAATCAATAGATTATGTTATATATTTTGTTTCTTTATGATTTGTAAAATGTATAAATGATAATGGGATGTTTTATTGTTTGGTAATGAGACAGTCCATGGGAGTAGCTAACACATGTATGGGGGAAAATATGAGTGCCCATAGATGGGATTGTTTTTTATATTGTTCTATTATAACCACTTTAATGTTATTTCACCTTGGGTGATTCAATTATTATGTAAATTTATTATTTTATGATATTTTTTATCATGTCCTGGTATGGAATGAGATGTGTATGCATGCATCATGATAGTAACATATGGATGTATATTGAAATGAATTATTCATGATAGGGATATATTTATATTATATGACATATCTAATCATATAAAATATAAAATGAAATCCATTAAGATACATGTTATAAATTAAATAAAAGGAATTTTTATTTCATTCCAATTCAATTGTTAATACAAGTATAGAGTAACCTCGTATTAGTGGTACTCTATTTTTATCACTTGTCGAGGTTGATCTTGTTGAGTTTTTATGTTATAAGGAGTGTTTTGGTCTTTGTAGATAAAATGTGTCCACACCATATTCAATTTGTGCTTAAAGATAGTGGTAATCAACATAATACTAACACTAATAAGAAGAAAATTCCTACAGATCTGACGAATTTGATAGAAGATCTACTTAGAAAACAAATCTTGAGCTTCGTACGATCTATGGAGAGGGTGACTGTTTGTACCATACCAATGATGCTTCAGTTAACGAGATAGTTTCTGATATAGAATATGCCTACATTCACTGGGGAGGAATTCCCTTAAGAAGTTGTGTTATGTATTGAATTTGTGTAGTCAATATTGAAGCACTATGATACACTCACTGATAGAAAGGTGAAGGTTGGATCTTATATGATTCGAGGACCAGCCAAAAATTAGTGGGGAATCTTGGATAAAGGTGGGAAGAAGGAAGATTTATCATAGAAGGATTTCAAAGTGAAGTTTCTCAAAATATTCTATCCATATAAATCAAGGTTCTTGAAGGATCATGAGTTCATGCACTTGACATAGAAGGTCATGTAAGTGATGGACTATAATGGATGCTTCATAGGACTACAGTGATGTGCTCCATCCATGGTAGTTGATGAGGTATCTACAATGATGTATTTCAAGGACGATCTTATTTTTTGAGATTAGGATGTAGGTGAATTTATTTTATTTGATAATATTTTTGGGTGTGAAGAATTATGATCTATTCACTGAATGTAACTTGAAAGAGGCCCTAAGTGGTGGCTAAGGAGTTTCAATAGTGTAATCTTGGATATATTCATTTGGAAGCAGAAATAGCTTCTATAATAGTTACTATCTGGGTAGTAGGGTGAAGATAAGATAGGGGAGTGGTATTCCATATCGGGACCATGGTTTGATGTAGTTATTTTTATATTCCAGGGTTGGCCACAGGCTTCCTTAGTGTCCTTAATCAAATATTAAGTTTCATGATTACGGTAAATTGGTTTATCTTCAATGGTTTTGTAGAGTAATTATATAGTAGAGTACTGATAGGGGATTTAGATAGGCACCCAAGTTAGGGAGGGACTTAGCTACCTCTCAGTAGACTAGTTGGTGGAGTTATATCTGATGTTTAGGACAAGGTATTAGATGTGCTAACACAACAGATCAGTGATTGTACTATTTAGAGGGGACACTATAGGGGAGTTTTAATGGAGCTTATATTAGAGGGGAAAGCCATCTACATACTATATAGTCTACTCTATCTTGTTTGGATATATGACATTCTAACACCAGTGGTATGATTACTGTATCATCTAACCAATCTAGTTTTTTGTTATAGGAGAATCACATTCGTTTTTATCTCGTAAAATTTCCAATGGTCTGGGATTAGTTTTAGAGTGTTTAGAAGGTGTTCTGATCATTGATACCCCATACAGAGTGTAGTCAGAGGATATTTATGTCGTATGGTATTCTCTCTTGAAATTAGTGGACACCATTTTCTTTGGCTGATGTTCATGCATAAAATGGAAGGATTCTTTTTTTGGTATAGATTGGCTATTTCTATACGAGTATCATATAGAATATTATCAGAGGAGAGTTGCCTTAAAATCTTCCGAAGGTCGAAAAATTCCCACAAGGGTAAAGGGGATCTTCCTGATTGTCATGCAAGACAAATTCAGTGCATATTATATTGTATCATGACTTAGATAGAAATATTTTTTTATTGACGATGGTGAATTTGAATAGAATTCTTTCCCTCCAGTAATGAACCATATTTCTAACATCTTTCTCAAATAATTATACTACTTACCACCCAAGTATGAGATATATTTCTTGATCAAGTTATTTTTGTGAGTTGTAATCATTTCTATCCAAACTTATAGAATGATTATAGAATAGATTTGTGAGTAGAAAGTTTAGTTGGAAGACTTGGAGGTCAAAGGATCCATATAGTATAGTAATTCTGCAAGGGGTTCTCCAATTTTTTTCTCCAAAAATTTTGATGTTACGTTTTTCTTATATGTAGATTATAGAAGATTGAACTAGATGATAGTAAAGAACATGTATCCCCTTCCATGTATTGAAAATAATTTTGATCATCTGAGAGGTTTAGGGACAATATTTATGATTGACTTGAGGTCAGGGTACCATCAGTTGAGAGTGAGACCATTTGACATACTTAGAACTATGTTCAGGAGAAGGTATGACATATATGAGTTCATGGGGATGAATTTAGATCTGATAAATGCATTTGTGGTATTTATGGAATTGATGGATATAATATTTAATTTGTTCCTAGATCATTTCTTGGTAGTTTTTTTGATGAAAACTCATTGTAATCCCATTCAGAAGATGATCGTGAACATTATATTTAAATTTTCTCGGTTACATTGAGAGATCATTGGTTTTATGCCAAGATGTCTAAATGAAACTTCTAGATTAATTGAGGGAATTTCTTGGGACATGTCATCTAAGATAGTAAAGTGGAAGACTACCAATAGAAAGTTGTATCCATTGTATATTAGAAGAAACCCTAAAATTTGATAAATATTTAGAGTTTTCTTGGATTAGAAGGATATTATATATAGTTTTATGTAGTACTTTTCCAATTTAGAAATATCAATTTCTAGGACAACCAGTAAAGGGGTAATGTTTTTTGGGTCATATTCTTATGAGATAGAATTATAAGAGCTTAAGAGTTGGATGACTACATCATAAATCCTCACATTAAATTTAATAGGTATGAAATATAGTAGTTTTTATGATGCTTCTATAGTTGGAATCAGAGAAATTTTAATACCGGACGATCGAGTAGTTTCTTATGGCTCCAGAAACCCAAAACAACATGAGAGGAATTACCATCCTCAAGATCTAGATTTATCTATAGTAGTTCAGGCCTTGCGATGTTAGAGACACTATTTTTTATGTGAGAGTTTTTTGGTATAAATAGTCCAAAAGAGCCTCATGTACATATTATATTAGAAATACTTCAACCATCAGCAAAATAGGTTGGTCAAGTATCTGTAGTCTTTTGACTTTGAGTTGGATTGGACACTAGGAAAGGGTAACTTCATTACTAAATCATTGAGTTGGAAGATGTAGAAAAAGGTAGTACATGAGTCATGAATTGAGTGGAAGAATATTAAACTTTTTGTAAACATGAATCTCAATATTCTTGAGTCCTTGGAAGAGATACTTTGACATTAACACCAATTATACCCATGATTCTTGACCACATCAAGACAGAGTAGTCATATAATATGGATGGGCTTAACTCTTAAGGAAAAAATTTACTGTGGGGATCTATCATCAGGATAGTCTCTTGGTACCGAAAACATTATAATTTTTTATGGTTGAGTATGGGTTTCTTTATTTTTTCCAAAAGAGATGATGAGATATTTTTCAAACTAGTAAATGGGTGGTGCATCTGGGTTTGAAAAAAATTATAGTGATATCTATACACATTAATGGTATCTAGGAATGAAAATTGAGATAGTGGGATTTATGGTGAGATATTTCACATTCCATAATGTGAATACCATACATCAGTGGCCTATTAGGTTTTTTTAAGCCTCCATCCATTCCGAAATTGAATAGGTTTGATGTCACTATGGACTGATGTCACTATGGAATTCATGATAGGATTACCTAGGACAACCAACAAGAATGATTCTATATGGGTGATCATGGATTTAATGATGAAGTTTTCCCACTCTTTCCCTTTAGGGAGACCTTCACCATGGATAATTTGGGTAGTCTCTATGTTTTGGAGATAGTTTGGCTGCAAAATGTTCCAAGGATTATTATTTTTGATAGAGAACCTCATTTAACATCATGGTTTTGTCAGGGTATATAGAAGGATAAAGGATCACATATACTCAAAAAGTATAACCTATCATACTTAGACTAACATCAAATATAATAGGATTATTCATATTCTAGAGGATATGTTACAATATGATGTTTTGAATTTTAGTGGTTCTTGGGCATAACATTTAGAACTCACGGATTTAAACTATAATAATAGTTCACTAGAATCAATCCAAATGGATCTTTTCAGGGATTTTTATGGAATATAATTTCATTTTACTCTTTTATATTTAGACACAAGTGAGTATGCCCTTGTTGGACATAGTGTTATACCGGAGAGATCAGAGTAGGCTCAAATGATCAAGAAGCAGCTGATGACATCACATAGCTAACAAAAATCGTATTATAACCTTTGGATATAACCACTAGAGTTTGTGGTTCGTCATTGTGTTTTACTTTAGGTGTCACATAGGTTAATTAAATTTCTTGTCTCGATGTAAGGGAAGCTAGAACCCAGGTTTTTGAGTCCATTTGAGATAGTGAAAATGGTCGATCTAGTGGTGTACTGTTTAACACTTCCATAGTTCTATAAATCCATGAATCAAATTTTACATGTATCATAACATCAGAGATATCATATTGACCCTTATTAAACGATTTATGTTGATGAAATTTAGTTGGATGTGGATTCATCTTTTTAGGTGAAACTGATTTGTAATATCGACTATAGTGTGAAAAATATCCAAGGAAAGATTGTACCGCTAACATTAGTGTAGTGGCGGAAAGGGAGTTTACAAGAGGATACCAAGTATATAGAGTATGATATGTAGATAAAATTGACTTACTTGTTCACGTATACCCCACAATGTTTCTTGGTGTAGTATGGGAATGATCTATTATATGTTGGGGAGGCAATAAGATTCTATTCTTTCCAGGCGCGCTCCTTATTTTAGTTTTTCTAACCTCTGTGATTGGCTTTTATTTTGATATAACCATGGTTTCCAGACTTGTTTTGAGTGATTTTATCAAATAATTAAATTAGTATGAATATAATTTTTCATATTTATAAGGATAGATCCTTAAAAATCACATAATCTAGCATCTTTAGACTTGAATTCACAATATTTAATTCCCCAATATCTTATAGGTTTGTAATTTTAGATATATATTTCACAAATATAACATAACATACCCATACATATATAATGTGGAAACTTCTAAATTAGTATCCATTTTTTCTAAAATATAAATCATTTTAAAATAAACCATGATTTCATTTCATAACAAATATTCATATGTGACAACTTGACTTCTTCTTTTCTCTCATCCATCCATAAAACCTATGAAAAAAATATTAAAATGATGGATGAGCATAGAAATACTAGTAAGGTACATAAAAATAAATAAATAAACCATTATTCTGTTATTACTTACACAAATTTTCCCTTTAAAAAATAAAAATTTGGCTCAAAAGAATCATTTTCTTACCCAAGAAAATACCTTTTATGCCAAAATATTTCTATTAAAAAATTCATAAGAAATATTAAAGGAAAAATAAAACCAGCAATTTTTTATTTGAAAAAATGATAAACTCAAGAAAATTTTTCACTATCTTATACTTTCCACCCTTAAGAAGTAATATATACATTCTATCGAACATAAAATCAATAACTTACCTCGTAAAAACATGATATTTAAATAAATACACAGAAATAATAAATAACAAATATAGGTAACTTGGGGAATCAATTTCTTATCATACATAATTATGGGGTAACCATAATGGATGTACATGAAATAACCCTCATTATTATACTTGAAATATTTCTCACAGATATACTTGGAGTAACTATCACATTTACACTTGGAATAATCATCAAGATCAATATAAAAAACGAATATATGTAATACATTAGAGGGTTATCAAAAAACCACCCTACATTGGTTTATAATTGAACGACCCATCATTATAAATAATTCCCAGGAACCATAGAATAATCTTAAAACATGAATTACTGCATGATAACAATATTTCTTGTGAAAAATTGCTACTTTAAAAAGAAAATTTCACACATACAAAGGAAAATATTTTCATTGAAGATAACCATTTAATATTGTGAAGGAATTTTGAAAGAAAATATTAGTTCTGAAGGTGGTCAATACTTCTCATTATTTATAAGTTAAAAACATTCATTATATACATTTTTCTAAAAAGTTATAATGTATCTCATTCGAAAAAAGATAAAATTAATCATTTGAGGACATTTTATATAAAGTAAAGCATGGGAAAAAATAAATTTAAACAATCATATTATTATAATAAATCCTTATTAAAAGAATTTTTTGAAAAAAATCATATGTATATGGAAGAAAAGGGGAAATTTAAGGGAAACATTAAGGAATATTTTTTAAAAATAAAGTCCCTTACCTTGAGTCTAAATCATCATGTATGTTCTTTATCTTATTAAATAATAAACAAAAAATAATTTTATAATTAATTTTGAACCTTTTTCATGTTTATTTTTCCTTTTATATCACTTATTATCATGTTATATATCATTACTTAATCATTTATATTTAAATTATATGTTGGAATATGTCTAGTTTATAAGTCAAAAATGGATTAGGTATGTTGACTATCGTAAAAGTGTTCATTACTATTAAATATACATATTAATATCCATTAAATAACTGTATTAAGTATATATAAATTATACTTCTAAATAAATCCATTAAATATGTTTTGGAATAATGAAGTATATTATAATCAAGGAGATTGTATGTCGTACGTATGCAAGATTAACATTTCCATTTGTCAATGAACATTATAGAATGAATTTAATTATTAATCTAACATTATATAATGACAATAATATCTTACATATAATATGTATTTTTAAATATAATATTTATTATTTCAATATAATTATATATATCATATAAGTTATGCGGTGATGAAAAACCAATCACACCACTTAGTGGAGGTGGTAGTCCACACGTATGCCTGAACGACATTATCATTTTATAGTGCGTGAAAATTTAGGAAGTAAAATGATATTTTATCTTTTAATAATGATAAATATTTCATTTATATAATACATAAATAATTATGCCTGCATTATAACAATATATTAGTTTTGGTGATGGAAAATTAATTACATCAGTTCGTGAGGTGGTAGTCTTCCATACACACGAATGATGGTTTCATTTCCCATTCTATGGAAGGGGAGATGAACATAAGTTTTCAAATTAAGTGAAAAATACATCAGTATATGTAATATACTAGTCTTATTATCTTATTTTGTTCAAAAAATATTTTAGGGAGGTGGAAGAAGAAATAAAATAGAAACACTAGATTAAAATCGATACCACTTCTTCAGAAAACCACTTCTTATAACACCTAAAATCACTATTATTGTTATTGTGCCTAAAATAAGGCATATAAAATGATTTTAGGTATTCTAAGATGTTATTTGGGTAGGTATTAACCAATAAAAATGGGGTTTTAAGTGTGAATAAATGAGAATAAGAGGTTCCCTTTTATAATAGAGGGGCGTGATAGTCTTTGAAAATCTAAAAATATTAAGTTAATAAAAAAATATTTTTTAATTAAAAAATGATCCAACCTAACATATTTTTAATATAATATTACTATGGGTGGAAATAATTTCATAATATAATTTTTGTACAAGTTTATGTCACATTATTACCCTTATCATTTGGTTTTAACACCTCATCAATCCTTTTTAAACATACCATGATAACATGGATTTCTACCATTTGATGGTAAATATTGTTATTATAAATAGAAGAATGTTCCGTAAATAGACCATTATTGATATTATAAACTATATCATAATCACTGGTCTGAATGGAATATTTTAATGAATTTTATATCTTTTAATAAAATATTATTTATTTTAAAATATTACAAATGTCAATTTTTAGAACTATTCATTACTTTGAATTTAATAATATAAATATAAGGTATATAACTAGAAAAAATTATTTTAACACATCCCTAACAAGTATATTTACTATATAAAATTATTTTATTTCCTTATTTACCTCAAATTATATTACTTTTAATTTTTTTAATACAATTTATTTTATTTTTCCTTTAATTGAATAATTAAAGCATCAACATTATGTAAGAATTTAAGGTATATATTTCTTCACTAAAAACTAAAAATATATTATCAGTATTAAGATAAATATTTTATATTTAAAAATATTATTTACTAGAAAACATATTCTCTAGATAAACCCTTACTAAAAATATTATAGTTATTAAGAACAAGAGTGCGACATGTTTTACTTTTTTGAATAAAATATTATAAAGGTAATAATCTCATTATAATGGAAAAAAATGTCATATAATATAATTTTATATTAATATGGATAAATTAGAATAATCCAATAATATTATTGAAAGTGTTAGGTTCATCTTTTATTCCTTCTCATTACACTTTTAACTTTAATTAAATGATTTTCCCTTTAATGTTGTAATAAAAATTAATAAGATTATTAATCATATTTTCCAAAAATACAGGGGAAATATTTAATAAATTTTAAAATATTGATTAAAAATCTAGAATCCATTTTTTAAAACTCCAATAATATAATTATAAGAATTAAATTTTAAAATAATCATAAAAAATTCAAAGAAATACATTTTTCCGAAAAGGTATCTTTTCTAAATATAAAAATATTTTAGAGTAAATTCATGAATAAAATCTATTTTAATAGAATTGGATTATTTTAATTAAAATATATCTAATATAAATTTAAAACTAATCCAAAACATAATTTTAACTTGTAAAGACATTAAAATAAGATCCAGTTTTCAATAAAAGTTTCCATTTTCACTATTCATTAAAAAACGATCCTTTTCAAAAAATTCTCAAAAATTAATCCTAAGATAATATTGAAATTATTAATTAAAAAAAGTAATTAAATTTTCTAATAAAATTTATAAAACATCCAGAAATTAATTAGAATATCCATTCATAAAAAGAAGAAAAACTCATTTTTTGATGAAAACATATTTTTGAATAAAAAATGACTTTAATAAACATTAAGTGATTGTTTAATATGAATTATTCAGTACATTTATATTGAGTTGAAATTTTATATTCATTTCATAAATTAGTTAGTCCTGTTCATATACTCTAATTTAATTTCTAGGATATAACAGTAACATTTAAATAATAATATTTCTTTAATTGTTTTTGATCAATATTGTGTATCTTATTTGCTATAGAACAAAGTAATTCCTTTTAAAAACAAGGTATATTACATTCCACCATTTCAGAAATTTCATCTTAGTAACTTTTAAATAATGAACGAAAACTAGGTGTTGGAATTTTCAAAATATGTTTGTTGAAATTTTACATCAAAAAAACTGTCGATAAAAGTTCTAGTTGAAAAAATAATAATTAAAGTTTGCAGGTCATATGGATTAACACATTGTAGGTTTAAAAGTAAAACAAAATAATTTGTAAGTAAAATCATATATATGTGGAAGATAAAAATAACTTCTTAGGATTGATACATTGTGGTAGAGAATATGGTCTTGAGAAAGATAACCATTACAAAACTGTAAATCTGTGATCGGTTAAAAATTCCATCAATTTTTTCATAAGAAAAGTAAAAAGATAAAGTTTTTATTGGAAAATTATTTTATTAATTTTGATGAATTATTTTCATACATATACTTTGAACATAAGTAAATATAATTATATGAAAAGTAGACTCTATCCGTTAATAAATTTCCACCACAATTTCATATTTTATCTAAACGATGAGTATTCATGATAAATTTTTCAAGATTGATGCAGTAGAATCAACTTATAATTAATCAAATAATTCTATAATAGTATTAAAATCTATTAATACTATATTTAAAAATTATACATAACCAAAATCTTTAGAACAATATAAGATAGTTCCCCAAAATAATAAACCTTCAACTCAAGAAAAAATATATTTAATGTTCCACAATCATCAATAATTCCAAAAATTCAACTTAGATCAATCATTAAATAACTATCCTAAAAATTCCAAAAAAAATTATAGAATAATATTTAAAAAAATAAGAAGTATGTAATCACATATTATTCCAAGATAAATTAAATATTTACCTTAAAAAATATCAATCACTCTTAAATTATCATACAAAAATGTAATTACCCGAGTCACATAATGTATAAGATATGAAAATAATTTCCCAAATTTACTTGAATAACCATAAATACATATCATGATCATATCTTCTTTAAAAATTTAATTTAATCATGACTCTTCAAATAAAAACCCATAATATTTTATTAATGTTAATCATCTAATGTTCCCTAAATATTATAGTGATTTTCTTCAAAAATTACTTTAATTACCTAATCACAAAATAATTTTACAATCACAATGGTTATATATAAAATAAAAAATATTTTCAGAAAATCAACATATTCTTCATCCATAAAATCATTTAACTAAAAATAAAATTTTATAGTAACATGAACTTCACACAGGATAGTGGTAGGCAGTGCACCCTTATCGTTATTCAGTTATGGGTTCAAACCTCATAGCCTTGTAAGATATGAAGGGTTGTCACCTGAACTGTGTTTTTTCAATTTTCTAGAACTATATTTATATAATTATTATAAAATTTTTAAAAATGTGATAAATATCCTAATAAATAACTATAATATATTCATCATTAATGAAAATTTTTTAACCTTAAAGGTTATCTCATACCTTTAGTTTTTCATCCCAAAATGTATTAAACAATAATTACCTAGCCTTATTAATTCAAAAAGTATTTTATATCCCATAAATTGAAATATCAGCTCATTATTATTTAATGAAAACTATTTGAAGTTAAAAATAAAATAGGACACACCTTGATCATGATGTCCACCAAATTTCATTGTCATTTTGTTCACAGATATATAAGGGCCTCACATTGCAACAATGCTTCATATATTCTTAAAATTCCCTCGCTTCATCTTCCTAAAAGAACCGTGTAAAATTTAAGTTAAAAGGATTTTCTTAGAGAAATAGTTTTGAAATACCATTGTATGACATATAATTTCAAAAAAGTGATAAAACATTAATTTTATACAATATTTCGATGAAGTTTGTTTTGAAACATTCAATCAAGGGTCCTTTTAAAATATCAAAATTATGACCCACAAGACTATATGTTAATACCAAATACAAATTGATTTCATGGTGGAATACATATTGTGTATATATAAAAAAATTACTGTGTTCTTCAAAGTCCTATGATAGGGTAAAATATTTGAAAATCCCATGAACATATTTACCTTTTTGGGAAAGATGATAAAATTGGGAAATTAGTATTTTATTAAAAACTAACAATCAACCAAAATGGTATAAAGGTATATATGAGGTGTTTGATATTTCATAAAACTATTTGTAGGAATGTTTCATGTTATAAAAACATTCAAAATCTTAATGACATGAATTTGTACTAATTATCTCAAGAAAGTCATCAAAAATCGATAAAAATGTTGTTTGGGATCCACCTCTTTCCATTTGGAACTAATTTTCCTCGATCTGAAAAGGTCAATAAATAGGGATTTTACTAAAATAACATAAATATTAATTTAATATTTGTTTAACCAAAATTACTAATTTCTAAAGTTTTCTAAACACTTCTCTGATACCAACTAAAAGGACCAAACCATAAACATCACATAATCATCTATATTTAGAATAGAATTCACATTCATTCATTCCAAAATATCTTTTTAGTTTAGAGTATTATATATTTTGATTATAAATGGTGCATTAAAACCCATATTTATTCAAAGTTGACACTTCTATATTAGTATCCATTTTTTTCAAAATATAAAACTTTTTAAAATTTTACATGATTTATTTTCATGAAAAATATTCACATCTTTAATCTCAACTTTTTATTTTCTATTAACCATAATTAAACACTACAATTTTTTTAAAACATGGTATAAGAAAAAATGATTATTAAGGGACATAAAATGAAAGAAAGAAACCATTAGTCAATTAATACTTATAAATATTTTCCTTTTTCAAAATAATATTCGAGATCATGATAAAATAAAAAAAAATTCATCCCAAATATTTCTATAAAATATTCCATAAGAAATATTAAAGGATAAAATAAAACAAAGAAAGTTTTATTTTAAAAAATAATAAACTCATGATTTTTTTTTTCAACGTCATACTTTTCACCCTTAAGAAGTTACATATACTTTCTTTTGAACATAAACTCAATGGCTTACCTTGTGAAAACATGATATTTCTACCAAAATATAGAAATCATAAATAAATCATATAAGAAAATTAGGAAATATTTTTTTTATCATAATTACTAATGTATTAACCCTCATATATACAATTAAAGTAATACCTATGGCAATAACTGAAATAACCCTCTTAGTTATACATGGAGTAAGCATCACAATTACACTTAGAATAACAATCACGGTCAAATTAAAAAAAAATACCAATTGAGTTATAGGGATACAACATAACTAATGGAATTTGGTTTGTAATACAACCAACTATCATCATAAAAAATTCACATGAAATATAACATAGTCATTAAACATGAATTCTTGTATCATTAAAAAACATTACCGGAGGAAAATCACTTATTTAAAAAGAAAACTACGAACATAAAAAGGAAAATAATTTCATTGAAAATTATAATGTAATATTATAATGGAAGTTTAAGATAAAATATTATCCATGAATTTAGAGAAATCTGATCATTCTATATAATTTAATAAAACATTCCTTCCATATTTTTTTGGGAAAGTCACAAAGTACCTCATTTGGAAAAAGATAAAAAGATCCCTTTCAAAAAAAATTTAAAAAAGTAAAACATGGGTAAAAATTACTTTAAATAAACATATATGGGTAATATAAACCTTATTCATATAATGTTTAGAAAACATTAATATGGTTATGAAAGACAAAGTGTGTTTTAATGGAAACATTAAAGAATATTTTTTAAAAGAAAGTATCCTACCTTGATTCTAAATCATCACGAGCGTTTTTTATCTTCATGAAAAATAATCTTAGGTTAATTTTACAATTACATAAGATAATTTTATGTCTTATTATTCCTTTTATATCACCTATTACCATGTAATATAAAATTAAGTAATCATTTAGTTTTACATTATATGTTTAAACAACATTTGGTTCATAAGTCTAAAAATAATTAGGTACATTGTCTATGGTCGAATTGGTATTTAATCCAAAATTTCCATAATAATATTAATGAAATAATTATAATTTTATACAAAAAATATATTTTTAAAATGGAAGAATTAAATATGGTTGTGAAAAATGAACTACGTTACAATCATGGAAATGATAGGTTGTACATAAGCATGAGTAACATTTCAATTTTTCAACAATAGTTATGGAAAGAACTTAAATGTTACTTTAAATTTATAGATTTATAAAAATATACTAAATTTAACATTTATTCTTTAAATATACCAACATATATATCATCAATGTGATGCGTGGATGAAAAATGAATCACATTGCTTCATAGGGGTTGTAGTCCACATATACAGACGAATGAAATTGTCATTTTCCTTTACATGGAAAGGTAAGAAGTTAAATGATATTTTAACTTTTAATAATGATAAAAATTTCATGAATATCATATATAAACATTAATTATATCATTATAACCATTATTTTGAGGTGGTGATAGAAAACAAATTACATAATTCGTGAGGCGGTCTCTCTCTGTATACATGAAGGACAGTTTTGTTTCCATTTAATTGAAGATGAGATGGATATAGGTTGTGAAATTAACATAAAAATATATAAAAATATGTAATATAATGGTTTTATTATATTTTCATGGATTAAGAATGTATTAAGGAGGTTTTATAAGAAATAAAACTGAAATGATCGATTAAAAATAACACATGTTCTTCAGAGAACTTCCTTTTCTTAACACCTTTAGATCACCGAGGTTGGTGTTATTTCTAAAAAAATAATTCTAGAATTAGGGGATAGAATCTAGGAAGTTATTTTGGTAGTTATTGGCTGATAAAATGGGTTTTTATGTTCGAATAAATGAAAAGAAGAGGTTCCCATTTATATAAGAGGGGATAGACACTCTCAGAATTTCTCAAAATAATAAATTAATATAAATTTATTTTTAATTATAAATGGATCTAAAATGATTTTTTAGAATATAAGTTGATTATGGGTAAAATTAATTTCATAAAATTAATTTTAGATAATTTTAGTTCAAATTGTTAACCAATTTTCTTGTTTTAACCCCATGTTAAACCCTTTTAAATTTACAAGGATAATAAGGATTTTTTCACTTTGAGGGACAATATAGTTACAATAAATGAAAAATGGCCCATAAATGAACCATGGTTGATATTAAAAACATTATAATAATATATTTTCCTCATAAAATATTATAGTAATTTTATAACATTTAAAAAAATATTATTTAATTTGAAATATCCTAAATGTCAATTTTTAGAACTATTCATTACTTTGACATTAAGAATATCAAGATAAAACATAGAATTAAAAAAATATCAATTTAAAATATCCCTAAAAAGTCATGGTAATCTATATAATTCATTGAAAAATTATTTTTCTCAAATTATATTACTTTTAATATTTTTAATATCATTTATTTGATTTTTCTGTTAATTGAAAAAATACTATATCCACATTTTGTAAGAATTTAATGTAAATATTCAATCACTAAGAATTATAAATAAATTACCATGAAGAAGATAAATAGTTTTTAATTAAAAATACTATAAATATTCAAATACTTCCTCTCGATGATCCCATATTAGAAATATTGTAGTTATTAAAAATAAGAGTGTGACATGTTTTCACTTTTCTTGAAGAAAATATTATAATGGTCATATTCTCCTACAAATGGATATAAAATTCCCTATAATCGAATATTGGATGAAAATGGGGGAAATGGACTCATATAATAAAATTAATGTATGTGTTAGAGTCATTTTGTAATCATTATCAATGAATTTTAACTTTAATTACATGATTTTTCCTTTATCATGGTAACATAAATTACAAAGGTTACTATTCATATTGCCAAAAAATAAAAGAAAAATATTTAATAAATTTAAAAAACATGATTTAAAATATATAATAAAATTTTAAAAAATAAAATTATAGAAGTGGTAAAATTTCAATTAAAATTAAACCGTCAAAACTCAACGAAAACTAGTTTGTTGGGAAGAATATATTTTTAAAATATCAAATATTTTTATAAAAAATTAAATTATAAAATACATTATAGAAACATAATTGGATTATTTTTAATTCAAAATTAACTAATTAAAATTTAAAACTAATTTTAAATATAATTTTACATTTTAAATATATTAAAATAAGATTAAATTTTCAATAAAAATCATTATTTTACAATATTCATTGAAATATCACCCTTTCAGAAAATTATGAAAATTTTATCCTAAGATAATATTGACTTCATGAGTTCAGTAATGAAAATATTTTTTTCATATAAATTTTCTAAAACTTCCCTAAATTATTTATAATACCCACTAAAAGAAAAAAAGAAGAACACATTTTCAAAGATAACATATTTTTGAAGAATAAAATGACTTTAATAAAAATGAAGTGATTATTTACTATGAATTGTTAAATAAATTTATATTTTTGTAATAAATTTATAATAATTTCATTAATAATTTTCCCATATTCATACCCACCAATTTAAGGGAAAGGTTAAAATAATCATATTTAAATAATAATTTTTTGTTGTTCATTTAAGATCGATATTGCATATCTTGTACACTATTGAAGATAATTTATAATTTTAAAAAATTAGGATATGAAATTATTTATCTTAGTGGATTATTCAAAATATATATTAGGAATATTATTTAAGGTAATATTTTACAATGTGGAGAACCATTCTTCATTGTAGGGTCTTGGATTGAGGAGAATCCAAGATACAACCAATTCTAGCATTATTCTGTAGTGGAGCCTTTGGTTGTGCCATAAATAGGATTTATATAGAGAAGTGGGAATATATTTGGTTTAAGGAATTTAGAATAGGATTTCAAATCAGTTTCAAATTTTTTCACAGGTATAACATGGATATGGTGGCTATAGAATAAGGGCCTAAAGGGGGAAATTGGCCAGTTCTTCCATTTTGAAAACCCCTGTATTATGGAGACTAGATGTTTTTTAGCCATTCCTTGAGGTTTCAGTGTTCTATGGAATGATGTATTCAACTAATATTTAGTATATCCATTGGTTAATAGGATCAACAACATTGAATCCTCCATAGATCTGAGACATACTTTGACTAAGGGAGGCTATGACGTAGTTCCTTGGATTTTTTTGTTGAATACATTTCGTTAGGAGGATCTAAGATGTGGTACAAGTGGCTATTCTATGGTCCCATTTTTATTAAACTGTTTATAAATACTAACATTCTCTTCCAAACATTATTTGATTAAAAATCTTCCTCTTGACTGCTAGGAACTTCGAAGATATTTTCAGAGGCCTTTGGACCTCATTTCCATTGAATTAAATTCACACAGTATAGGGATTAGTCCATGGGGATCCAATACTTCCAACCATAGAGATAGGGAATTGATTTTGAAGTTAATCCTTATGATTTCACCTATTTTTTATATTATTTGATTTCCTCTTAGATAACCCTTTTTGTTAGTTTCTCTTTTCATCAAAGAAGGGAAAGGTGAATGAACCAAATTTTACTTTATAAATCAAGAGTTTTTCTGGGTTATATTTTTTTAAGGTGGGTGGTCAAGAACATATCCGTAATAGAAGGTTTCAATTATCCTTTTATGTGCAATATATTTTATCGTACCAAAATTCCATGAACATGACTGAAATTTTTTAAGTAACATCTTTTTGATGAGTTACACATTTATAATCTTCACATTAGATCCAGTCAGATCCATTGGTGTTGATAGAGATACATTCAGCCACTTGATAGGTTTGATGGCCTTAGGCCTTGCATGAGCCATAGTGAAATTGAAAAATATGCCCTGGGACATGTCATATTTGGTTATTGTTGGCCTAATATTATGAATTGGCTTGAGTTTTAATATTGGTGTAATTAATTAATATGGGATTACAAGGACTAAGAATTGGTTTTTTTGTATAATAATGACCTTGGGTGTTTCAAAATGACAAATGGAAATTTGATTAATTGACCATAATGTATTTTTATGGAATGGCACACACTGTAATACTTATAGGGCTTAACCTAGACATGTTGTAATGCGTATAGGGATTTCTAGGACATGATGTAATGCTTAGAGGGATTTTACAATACATACATTAATGGTTACACGGATGTGCTTGAACATGTTGAAATTCTTATAGTGATTATCCTGGTTATGCTATAATGATTATAAGTCTTGGTCTGGACATGCTATAAAGATTATAAGTACGTACATAGTTCTTCTGAGTTCATTTGAGGGATATAACCCATGAGGGTTATGGAAATAATTTTCATGGTTTCATAACATTCTCATAGAAACCTGAATTTGTGTCATAGATGTTTAGGTTTTACCCTAGGTGTCAACCTAGAGCTCAAGGCTTATTGGATTTATTTCATAAAATTATTAATTGATTAAAATTTTACCATGTTTTCACTTTATTTCATGCCCTGTATATATCCAAAAGTTAATATGTTTAGAAAATATGGTGTCGAACTATTGTGTTTTAGTCAGACCCTATATGAGTCATTTTTTGGAACCTGAACATATTTATTGGATGAAGGTTTCGACAAGGGAAAAGGATCTTGTTGTTGATTGTTTCTATCTTTATGGGGTGATACATGGAGATATGACCAACATGAGGTTTGGGATTGGAAAAATATAGTATTTATTTGAGTTTTCTTATTCTTTTATTTCTTTAAACTCATGCATATCCTTTAGTTACATTTTATTCTATCATTACATGGTTCTTTTATTATTGAGATGTTTGAGTTTTTTGTTACTCGATTGTGGATTCATGTTGGTTAATATTTTGTTTCCACTATTTTTGTTACTCTATTATTATTTACCAATGTATTGATACTATTTTCTAAAGGGTATAGTATCCCCACTTTATTCTTGACACCATTACAACTAGTCACCAACATTAAACATATGGGGAGGCATGCTTGATGTCCTAGAGCCAACCTGGCTTAACCACTTGATGGAGCACTGGGTCGGGGAAGTTACGTGAAAAATATCTATTATATTAAATTTAAATTTATACCATTCATTATCTTTATTAATATAATATAAAATATTGCCCCCAATGAAAACAAAATCATGACCCCTCATGCATGTATAACTAGATGAATGATGAAAGATACCCTACTTGGAAAAAAGGAGCATTCACTTTGGCTCCCAAAAACAAAGGATAAAGAGAAATTTATTCATCCTAAAAAATGAATATCTGTAAGTATGAGATGCCTTAGGTGATTTGAAGAAGATCCAAACAACTCAAAATTGTGTATTTTGGTCCCCAACCCTCAATAGAAACAAGGAGGAACTCAAATGAGTGAAAAAAAAATTTCTTACCATTTAAGGATATCCCTCTAAAAATACCTCATAATCTCCATCAAACATCCCATATTTTATTTCACATCAAAACCCTATCCATTTAAGACTTATTTTAATATTAAAAACTCAAGGACTAAATTTAAAACTCTCAAATAAGATAAAAACCACTGATTTCAATTTATTTACATTAATTTATGTTAAAAAACACATTATAGGAAGGTTCGAGGAAGTAAAATATGGATTTTAATAAAAATACAATACCCCTAATGAGACATACCAACTATGTATGGTTAACACAATTTTACCCTTAAAAAACATACTACCCATACACAAGTCGATTCTTACCCTTACATAGCTTTTAAAAATTCCATATGACCCTTACAAAGCTTGCAATGTACCTTTATGCAAAACATATTCTATTTGTATGTAATTTAGGAATCTTGAATTAGTTTTATGCAGTGAGGGAGATAAACTTCCACAACAATGGACTATGCAGGATGTCCCTTAAGAAACTCTTGATTATCCTTAAAAAATGTATTGAAAAAACTCTCTTACCTTTATGTGAGACTTAGGATACCATTACTTATCTCACCATACCTTTACGTAGTGCATATAGTATCTTGATGCATGCATTAAGAAACTAGGGATATCCTTATACACATGTTGAATTGTCTTTTTTTTATTTCTAAATACCATTATTTAGTGCTAATAAAATGGGACATACTTTTACACTACATATGGAAATAGGGTATCACCCTTACACAAGTCTAGAGGAACCCTTAAATAGCTATTTGAAACCAATTTTACACTTACACAACATATGGAATTCACAACATACCATTATAAAACCTTTAGAATTCCCTTTTTACCGTCATATAAGCTTTTAAAAACCACCATTACCATGAAAAAGCCAGAATTTCATGCATAAGGGTAAATACTCTATTGAAAATATTACATTTTAAGTTAACCTATATTCATAATAATTATGAAAAGGTTTTATTATCATTTATAATAATTCCAAAACACTTCAAGCATTCATTAAATCATTTTCAAACCTTAGGAAAAAAATTTGAAGTTGGTAAAATCTCTCTAAAAACATTAAATTAATTTATCAAGTAAAATTAAAACAATTCGAAACTACTTACCCATTTTTTTTTAAAATTACTATATAAATTACAAAATAACATCCAAAAAACATGTAAAATATTTAAAATCACCATCAAACCACTAGATACACCATAATGATGAAGGAAGAGTTTGTGAAACCCTATACCCTTACACCCATCCATGGAGAAACATTTTAGAATACATAACCCCGCATTTGAAATCCCAAATCCTTCCTCTGATTATTCTTTTAGATATTTTGTAATATTTGAACTGTATTGATATGATCTTGTATACATTACACCTTTATTGTTTCCTCTACTACATTTTCTAGGCCTCTACCTACCATTATCCAACCTCATCTCAATAAGTTGAAGTTACACATTACATACCATACAATGCTTCATATGGTTCAATCTAAATTCTAGAATGGAAGTCATTATTTCATGAAAATTCAACCAAAGGTAGATACTGGTCCCATGATCCTTAAAAATATAGTGTTCATGATCATAATATGTTTTACAATGTATGAATTTTTCTTCAGACAGTCAATTAGTTTGAGGATGATAGGAACTGATCAAATGTATCTCAATTTTGAGATACTTATAATGAATCCTCAAAAATATTAATGTGAAATGAGGGTTACGATCAGATATAATTGATAGGTGTGTCCCATGAAGTCTCAGAAATTAATTAATATTGAGCCATGAAAGGTTATCAAGGGGTAAATCATCCCTTTTTACCAAATTTTAGAACTTTTTAAGGTGATCTATATTGATCAATATTTAATCATTCTTAAGAGTCTTCAGAAGTCCAATAATAAGGTTCGTTGAAACATTATACCAAAGGAAAACATGTATAGAGATAGTTTCATGACACCTTAGGATATGGTCTCTCATTCTTTCATTTTTATACAAAAATCATTCTGAAACAAAATCAGTACTTTCCCAATTCATATTTTCCCACTAGAAATACTCCCTTAAATCCCTATATATCTTGGTGATACCGAGGTGTATAGAGAAATTTGAGCTATTATCATAATATAGAATTTCAATATTTTGTTTAGATTTGGATGGAAACATAGTCCATTTTTAAAATTCAATACACAATATTCATAAATGATGTCTGTAAATACCCCATATATCAAAATTTTAATTTTCATTTGTAAAATATTATCACCATATTGGGATCACTTTATCTTATTCAGTAAATAAGGGTTGGAAATAACTTAAAAAATTCGAAATTTTCTCATCCTATAATAATTTCCATATCCAAAATTACTAAATCCATGAATATAAGATCCTTTTATATTAATATAATTTTTAGAACTCCATGTTCCTTCCCAATAAATGCATTAATCACCTTGTATCCGTTCCAAGGGTGTCAGTTTATCAGGAAGTCATAGTCTTTGAGTAATTCCAACCACTTACACTATCTCAGATTGATCTATTTCAGATAGAATATCTACTTATTTTTTTGATATCTATATATGTCACACATTTCACCATTGACATAGTGTCTCCATATTTTAGAGAAAATATTAAAACTAGAAACTCAAGATCATGAGATGGATTTTTTTATTCATGGTTTTTTAATTATTTTTATGAATTAGAAACCAATCGATAAATTTTTATGAGGAAACTATCTAATAATTTATTTAATATATCAGTATTTATAAAAAATCATTCCTTTCGTGATGGTAAATTTAATAAAATGAAATTGACTGATCTCTTATTTAATTAATTAAAAACATCCTTGAATTCCATTTTCCAATTAAATTTTACCCCTTTACGGGTCGTCTTGCTTAACAAGCTATCCAATTGGGAATATTTATGAACAAATTTCTGATGGAAACCTGCTAAGACAAAGGAAGTACAAGACTCAGTTATATTCATTTTGTGGGACATTATTTGATTTTATTTTTTAGTGAATGATCAATATATATTTCATCTTTGGAGATAATATGGCCAAGAGAGGAAAATTATTGGAGCCAAATTTAGGCTTACTAAAATTTCCATATTACAGTTTTTCTCTAGGAGACTAAAGAATGATTCATAAATTTTTCTGATTCAATTAATTAATTTTTGAGTATACCAGGATATCATCAATAAATACCATCATATATATACACATTTAGTGGAAATTAATTTATTCAAAAGGAATTAACACAAACTTATAATGTCCATAACACATACGAAATGTCATATTTGGTATTTTATCCTCATTCAATATTAATTTATGATAACTAGAATAAATATTATTCATTCAAAAATATTTATATGTTTTATGTTGGTCAAATAAGTAATCAATTCGGGGAAAACTATACTCATTCATTATTGTAAAGACATTGGTTTCCATATAATTGATGAAGGACCCCATAAACCCTCATTCTTCTTCATGAATTGAATAGCTTCTCCAAAAGAAGAAACACTAGGGTGTATGAATCCATTATAACATAAATCATATAGTTGTTTATTTAACTCCATCCATTCCACTTGGGTTATTCTGTAGGGATTTTGGATATAAGTTTTCTATCAAGGATCAATTTAATGAAAAGATCAACTTCTTGCTCAGATGGATGTCCTAGTAATTCTTCTTGAAATATAACAAAGTATTCTATCATGAAAATTATATCCTATATTTTTAGGATGTCCCTAACATCTATAGACTATGTTTTCTCTTCCTATTCTACAATTTTTTTTATTAATGTGAGCTTCTAGAGGTAGATCTGGGGAAGTATCAAATTATGAAGTCTCTCCACTAAAAACAAGGGATTCAATAATCCTTTAAAAATTTCAATGACATTCTCCTAAGAATAAATTCTTACATTAAACTTCTAGATAAAATCCATACCATGTATTATTTAAATCTCAATCACGGGTATAAAAATCATGTTTTGAAGTAGAGAACATTTATGTATCCTAATAGAGATTCCATGGTATATCCTTGTTGCAACATAAATTCTACTAGGTGTTTTGATTGAAAAATTCATTATTTATGTGATGGGGATTGATCTATTGTTCTTATAAGACATGTAATATATAAAATAGTGTATAGATCTGAAATAAAATGGAGTATTATATGGATTTGAGTTTATGATCAAAATAGTTACTATCACATCATTTATAACATCAAATTTATTTATATTAATAACATAATATTGACCTTTTATCCCTTCTTATATTATAAGGTAAATACCATTATTTCATGGGGAATAGATTTGAATGGTTCCTTATATCCATAGATTTGAAATATTGGAGATTATTTGTTTCTTTTTTATTAATGACCTTGATGGTCTATATCTCTACATAATAAGTATACTACCATTCACTACAAACAAGTCCTCAGGTGTTTCTTTCCATAATTATTAGATGTTAGAAATTACAGCCTTCCTATTTTATTTTTTTCACATTCTTCATAACATGGTTCTTAGTCACCCTAGTTTTCTCTTTCTTTTCATTGAAAATATAATAATTGTAGAATTAGTTCACTTTATTGATGGAACTTGATACTATATCATCATACGATAAAAATGTTTAAGAAACTAATTCTATTATAAGGGTTAGATTTATCCCATCAAAGAAGTGATCAATCTTTCCTTCTAGATTACTTACATAGTCCACATCATATCTTTCTAACCTTGTAATGTTTTCCTCATATTTAAAAAAATTTTCTATCTTATTTTTTCTTATAATAAGTAATTTCCTTTCCAAATCATCTCATTACTCATGAGGAAAGTATTTCATGAAGAATATCTCCTTGAAATCATTTTATTCTACACTCTCTGTCTTCTTTTCCTCATTTTTTTGAATCAAAAACTTCCATTGATCAAAATATCCCTTTAGATGATAAATCTACATGATTACCTTCTCTCTTTCCCTCCATCCCAAAGTTAGAAATATTTTCTCAAGGGACTTCCTTAATTATTCCACTACTAATGAATTTATGGTTCCATTGAATGATACTGGTTGTTATCAAATGATGTAGTGAAACATTAGTACACAATATTTTTGATCTATAGGTTTCGATATACATATAGAGTTATTTCTAATAACCTAAGTCATCTTACCTAATATAGTTATAATCTATCCAGGTCCAATTCATTCCTTATTGAATGTTTAGTGAGGGAAACATCTATATGGATTATGGGTGTTGATATGTTTTCCATTACATCTACTAAGAGCTATTTCTATTCCATAGAATAATCTTAAATAACTCATATTATTTTGATAATTTAATCATAGTATAAAATTATAATGATATTAAAATATTAAAAAATAATTCATGAATATATTAATGGTTAATCATAATGTGTTTTCTTTCTATACCATCACATTAGATTCATTTAGGTACTTTTAAAATCTTATTTTGACTCTATTTTGGTTTTAGTGTGTTTCATGGCTTTTGAGGACAGAGAGTTTTTTATATAGTAAAATGAACTAATGTTTAGGTATATATGTTTTTTATTTAATGGGGTACATGTTTAAATGTTTTAGAGAATTTAAATGGTTTACTTTGGGCTAGGGGTGAATTGGAAATAATATGGGTGGTTCTTTTTCTAAGCATTGGCTCTAAAAGTAAATTATGTTGCAAATCCTTTTTTTATGAAATAAATTTTTCATTGGACACAAGACATGAGAACGGATTATGGAAAAAATGATTTATACTTTAAAAAATATACTTACATGGTAATTTTATCTTTCATTTTTTTATTAACCCAAGGCAATTACTTTTTCAGCATATGTTAAACTTGATGCAATTATGCCATAAAACCATGATTTAAAATGTAAATTTCTCATGCCTAGAAGTTTTATTTGGGATCATCACCCGATTTCATTGGTCATTCTGAAAGTGATCCTTCTGTGAACCCTAGGCTCCCCCCATATGCAATGAGTGACCCCAAATCTTTTGGATATATAAATTTGGCAGTTGATATCTGGTGATTATCCTCACATTGTATTTATTTTTCATTCTACTAACCTTCATGTAAAATGGTGTGATATCACAATTATTTACTGAATCATATTTTACCTTATTGATTTCTAAAATAGGATTTCTTTATTGGCCTTCATTCCATTGTTCTTCAGTAGCATTTCCCATTGTGGGTGTTGATTTGATATAGAATTAAAGGTAGGTGGTTCCATATGATTTTTACCTACAATTGAAACCATTAATTTCATTATTTATGTGTAATGAGTTTTTAAATAAGATAAAACAAAGATTTAGGATAATTGATGGATTATTTTGAAAAGGGAATAGAGATTAGTGGAAATGAAAATTTTAAAACCGATTGAAATTGTTGAATGTATTTGAGAAAAATTGATGGCCCGATTGGGAAATTTGTTCTGGGATAAATTTATTAAATTAAAAGAGGATTTTAAAAGTCAAGAATTGATGAAAAAATATGTTTTGGTTTTGAAATGAAAATGGCATGTTAAAATGAAATTTTGGAATTTTTATTTATAACTAATTTGGAATGATTTATTTTACCATGATCAATTTATTGATTTATTGATGCACATGTTAGTCCAGGTTGTTAGAGGGTAATCTGGGAAAGTACAATAGGATCTGACCCCATTTCCCGAGATTGACGATGACAACATAAACATAAATGTAATACAACATGATTTTACCTTATTGGGAGTTGAGTCTATATGGCCTAATTTATGGGTTATATTAACACATTTATCTTAGATCAATGGTTGATTATTGTGATAATCTTATTACTAGAAACTATAATTGCATAGGGAGTCTTACACAATGTTATGAATTTTTTTATATGATTATTATATTCCATTTATTTGAGAACTATTTTATTCATGTATAATTATTTATATAAAAGTTATATATATAAATATATATATATACATTTCATTTAGAAATTTTTTGATATATCTACTATATTTTTGTTATGAAAGCATGTTTTATAGAAAATATATAATTTTCATTCCATGCCTTTTTTATTTAAATTGAATGAATATTTAATTTAATTGTTATGGAACTGATTGTAAAACACTTGTTGAGACCCTATATATATTTATAACTCACACCTTACCTTTTTCCTTCGAGTGTTTTTATATTATATTATGCAAGATCCAGGAAAAGGAAAAGATCCACTTAAAGGTGGTGGATGTTCTTGATCATTGGGACTCGCAGTGATGGATGTCACCGTTAGAGATTTGATACACTTGTTACATGGGTTTATCTTTCAATATTATCTAGGTATATGTTGTGCCTTTTTATGGTGTACTTTTTGGTTACTATTTTACCTATTTTATTTTGGTAATTTCTCTCTTTAAAGTGTAGATCATATAGAAATGTATCTTTTTCCTTTTATATTTTGTAGAAAAATAATTCCATTGTTTATCTTGTATTATGTTAGGTGATATTCTCCAAACTGTGGGGAATGGGAATGCCCTTTTGGGCCATGTTAGGGCCAGGTCGAGTATCAGAGTACGATGTTATCTGGGTTGGTTCATGAAAAATCAGTATCAGATCATGTTAGGTTTTGCACCTTTCTTTGATGTCAGTTTGATTTTGGGTAGTCCTCATAGATTGGAGGTGGTTTTTAGTGGATTTGGCGGGTAGTTATGAAAATTTCCATGGTCAAATCTCGTAGTAAATATCCTTAAGCCTCCATGGGTGTTTTGAAAACAAGTCATTGAAGAATAGTTTGATCTAATTTCAATAATTTTTTATAATTCATATATGAATGTATTGAAATAAAAATATAGAATTATGTTTGATTGTATTTATATTCTTGCATCTCTTGTTCAATTTGCTGGTATGTGTATTAATCCTAAAGATTTAAGTGTTTTCTATTGATGTTGTGTAGAATCATTCCTCTAAGAAGACATTTGAATAGGCCACATGAGGATGTTTTTGGTGAATCAAAGCCAATGAAACCTCTAATGTACCATAGTATTGTTGATATAGTAGTACATTATAACTAAGAATTGGGACGTTTAGCTGCACCCATTACCATTCTGGATCCAGTAGTGGATCCTCAAAGAGGTAAATAAAGAGATTGTTCCCAAGAATTTCTTTATTAGAATCCACCAGCTTTCTAAGGTTCAAATGCTCCTCAAGAGGGCATGGATTTATTGAAATACATTGAGATAATTTTTGAGTTCTTGGAAGTTCCATAAGTAATTAAGGTCATTTTTCTACCTTTATTCTTGAGAGGCTTAGTAGGGGATGGTGGGATTCAATGTTGACCATGAAGAAGCATGAAGGATTGGAGTTTGGTGGATTTAATGTTCATTTCAGTGATCAGTTATATTGAGATTCAATGATCTGGGTAAAATCCATGATGTTTTAGAATCTACAGAAGGATGATAGGATTGTGACATATTACAAGGACTGTTTTCAAGAGTTTTTTTAGTTTTCACATGAGTTTTTATCTAGTAAGAAGATGAGGGCTTGAAAGTTTGAGATGTGTCTCTGATTTAATATCTGATCTATGTTTTTCTTACCAAATCTCACTTTCTATACTAATGTGATAGATATATCATTGACGATTGATCTTTAATTGGCTATTAATTTAAAGTTGACAGGAGTTACGTTTTCTCTAAGTGGTATTTATATGAGTTCCTTTAAAGGGAATATAAAGTGAGATGAGTCTCATGGTGTTTCTAGATAGCACATGTCATCCAAACCTCCTATAGTTCCTGGAAGAGGTCCTTTTAATTTCTTAATGTGCAGAAATATTGGGCATTTGAAATGGGATTTTATTTAGGAACCCAAGATATGTAGTACTTATGGTCACTCAAGACACCAATATAAGTTATGCCATTTATTTTATACATCACATAGTGGAATGAGATCATCATAACCAAAATGTATTATGGTGAAATTAGATGATTCAAGAAAGAAGGTGTTCTATCTAAAGGAATATAGAACAATGATTATCCATGTCACAGAAGAGTCTCCAGAGGGAAATCATGTGAGTCCATTAACTGTGAGAGGAACAATAACTATATCTTCATCTTTAGTGACTACTTTATTGGATATTTTTGCATACCAATCATTTATATCAAACCTCTATTTTTATTTTTCTAAATCTTCAAAGAGAACTTTTATCTTATGTGTTGGATATTACTACATCCCTAAGAACCAACTAAGCGATGGGTGTTCAGTGTCTTACTTATGTTTTCCTTATATCAAAGATTGATATTACCAAGATTTTTCTAGTTATCTGAATGAAACCTCATGATTTTATTTTCCTGTTGGATCAGTTAGTTTATCTTATGGTATGGATTGATTATTATCTTTTATAGGTCTCATTTACTATGCCTGATAGGGCGTGCTATGTTTTTTTGGGAGAATGGTACTTGAGGTTGAGTGGATCTATACATTCTTTTTCAAAGTTAAGGTGGGTGATATCAGTGTTTTCTTTTGACTTAGAGAAAGAATATTTTATTGATGATATCCTTAACGATTTCATTCAGATTCCCAATTTTTTTCCTTTCTATTTATTATCTTTCCACTAGTATGATATGTGGATTTTTCTATTGATTTAGTACCCGGTACTCAGCCAATATCTATTCCTTCTTACCATATATCACCCAGAGAGTTGAAAATGTCAAAGATCAGTTGGATGATATGCTAGAAAAGGTTTCATATTATTGAGTGTGTCACCAAGGGAAACACCTATTCTCTTAGAAAAGGAAGATAATAGAAAACATTCCCATTGTATTTATTACTAGAAACTCAATAGAGTTATGGTGAAAAATAAATATTTTTTTTACCATGAATTGATAATTTATTTGACCAGATGAAAGGGGAGAAGTGGTTTTCAATGATTTTTTTGGTATTGTTATCAAAATTTTAGAATAAAAGGGTAAAAAATTCATATAATAGCCTTTATAGTAGGTATGACCATTATGAGTATCTTGTTATGACGTTTTTTCTAAACAATACTTATTTAGTATTTATGTATTTGATAAAAAAAATATTTCATGAGTACCTTGACTCATTCATGTTCGTATTTGAGGAACATATTCTAGTTTACTCTCAAATCAAGGAGGACCACGTGCATCATTTGATAGAAATTTTGGAAAACTTGAGACGTTATCAACATTATGTGAAGACTTGAAAATTCAATTTCTAGATTTGGGATGTAAATTTCTTAGGACACAGGGTTTTGATACATTTTATTTAAGTTGATGCTAATAAGTTGAAATTAGTTTTAATATGGGAGAATCCACATAATAGTTTTGAGATTTATAGCATATTGGGCTTAGAGTGATATTATCACAGGTTCATTAGAGATTTTTTGATGTTTCATTCTCTAATGACTGATCTCACTTAGAAGGGAGTGGTGTTATTTTTTGATGAATAATATCAGAGTTATTTTTATGAGATAAAATGTATTTTTAATAATGCATTGGATTGGACTCTTCCAGAGGATGGTTAGTACTATGTGGTCATCTTTGACACATCATATTCAGGTTTGAATTGTTTCTTTATGTAGGGTGATCACATGGGATCCTATGATTTTATATATCTTAGAACACATGAGAAGAATTATCCAATTCATGATATCAAGATTGAAGCTGTGGTTCATGATCATAAGAGTTATTATAATTACCTTTTAGGTGAATTCTTTACTATTTATTTTTTCCAAATAATCTTAATTTATTTACTCTCTCAAAAATATTTAAATCTCCACTAGAGGTGTTGGGTGGAGTTTCTATTAGATTTTAATTTTGATATTTCCTACAACCCTGGTAAGTAGAACATTAATATTGATTATTTTAGTAGAGATCTTCCATCCTATTATATGATGAAATAAGATAAAGAGTATAATATGATAACTTAATTTGTTTAGCTTCCATTGGGAGACTAGGAGAATTATTCATAGGTTGTTTTGGGGAGTGTGAAATTGAACTCCTCTCTTCTCAAGATGAATCATCCGAAGAAACATCTTTTGGATTAATTTCATTGAATTAGGGAATATATCTATATTTGGGAGACCATTGGTGGGTGGTTATTATCTTTAGTGGGTTTACTATATTTCCATAAGTGGTTTTTTATACCTTTTCTTATGATAAAGATAATGAAGGGAGAGTTCCATAATTCATAGTGGGATGTCCACCATGGAGTAACCAAATTTTTTTATGATATGTGTTGAAAATTTTTGTGGCCAAGTACGAGATGAGATGTAGTTGACCATGTTTCTCATTGTTAAACCTTACAAATGGTAAAATATGACAACCAATGAACATCATGTTTACTTCATCTACTTCTAGTTCTGACTTGGAATTTGGATTATATTATGATGGATTTCATGGTTGGGTGGACACACACCATCTTATGGAACAATACGATATGTGTTGTGATTGAAAGGCAGAATAAATTGACTCACTTTATACCCATATATGATTCAACCAATTTTTGGACCTGGTACATCTCTATGTGTTGGAGATTATTAAATTTCATGGATTCCCATATGTTATAGTCTTTGACAGGGATCCCTGTTTCACTTCTCACTTCTAGAGAGGCCTCTAGGAGGCAATGGGATCTCATGTACTTTTGAGAATAACATATAATCAACATATGATGCTTGTATATAATGAGATAATCCTATTTTGAAATACATTCTATGTTCTTGAATTATTGACTTCGGTGGATATTTGGATGACCATTTGGGATTAGTTGAATTTTTCTATAATAATAGTTACTAGCACACCATCATAATGGAACCTCTTGAGGCTATGAATAGATGAAATTGTAGATCTTCAATGTGTTGTTCAAGGATAGGTGAAATTTATTAAATTATACTAAGTTTGGTAAAAAGGACTAGGATGAATATTCAATTGATTCATCAAATAATATTGATGAAAAAAATAATATATAAATCCAATAATGATCATCTTTGGTGACCATTAATTTTTTTTTGTTACTTGGTGTTTTTGAGAGTTTCAACTTAGTCCGGTCACTAACATCTTGGGAAATAAGTAAAGATTATTTTGTGGTTTTTGGTACCTTTTAAAATATATTAGTGGGTGGATAAAGTTTCCTATCATTTATAACTTCCTCTATAATTATATTTAATCCATAACATGTTTCATTAATCAAATATTTTAAAGAATTTTTTTTAACCCTTCTTCTATTTTGAGATGGAAAGATCTTGAGGTTGAGCCTAATTTATCGATGACTAATCATCCAGTTAGGAATTTTTATCCTGAGAAAAATATTATTTGTGGGAATATTATACCTTTGGTCCATGAGCTATAGTTTCATAGTTCTAATTCACATGGGACATGGGAGCGTGACGAATTGATGAGAGAGAAGTGACCTCACCTATTTGATATATAATCTTCTTGATCGAATTAGTGGGGACATAATGTTTTTATAGTGGAGAGGTTTTAAATTTCCATTATCTTCTTTTAGGTACCAATTAACTCTAATTATGACTCCCTTTTTTATTGGGCGTGTTTTGGGCCGTATGAGGATGAAGAAATTTTTTCGGGGAAAATGTACTAAAATTTAGGGCTGTTTGTTGTACGAATTAATGGGGTCTAGGTATAAATGTGTCGGAGGATTTTAAAGTTGAAAAATTGGGTTAATGATTAATTTAAGTATTTATGGGTGGTTTTAATCTTGGTAACTATATGTAAAAGTAATTTACTCCATAAATCCCCAGTTTACAATATAAATTGTTCACTATAGACAATCCCTGATATTGTATTGCGGGAAAAAATGACTTATTCCATAAAATATGAACTTATTCTCTAAATTAATTTCACATTATGTGTTTCAATATAGGCAATAAAGTTTTCATCATATGTGTATCTTGATGCATCTACACCAAAACTCATGATTTTCGACATAAATGCATCATTCCAAGTGGTTTTATTTGTGATACACACTTTATTTAATTGATAATTAATTAGTCACTCCTCTTAAGAATCCTAGGATTCCCCTATTATATACTGAGTAAATCAAACACTTCTAGATATCTTGATTTGACGACCGATATCTGGGGAGTTTCCTTGATTTGGTTTTCTTCCTTCCTTCCATTATCCATTTGGTAAAATAGTGTAATTTTTTTTAATTTTTTATTAATTCAGAGTTGACCTTCATGATTTTTAATCTTTGATTTATGTGTTGTTTACCTTTGATTTGTTATTTATTTTTGTTTCCCATTACATGTGTTTATTTGATCACTGATTAAAGGTTGGTGGTTCCATGTGATTTTACCTAAAATTAGAACATTTAATTTTCTGATTGATTGGAAATATGTATTGAAATGATTTAAAAAACTGAACTTGATATGATTGAAAAATTATTTTGAAAAATAAAGGACGATTATGAAAAATAACTAATTTAAAGGGAATTTAAATTTCTAGGCATATTTATAAAAATTGATGGCTTGAATTAGAAATTGATTTTCATACAAATGGGTTAATTTGAAATATGATTTGAAAAGGTATGAATTGATGAAAAAAATGATTTTTTTATGAAATGAGAAATCCATGTTGAGAATTGAACATGGGAAGTTTTATATTGAATTTATTGAATTTATTTTCTTTCTAATGATAGATTTATTGATTGACTGAATCACATGTGAGATTGGGTAGTTAGTGGGTAATTAAGACAAGAACACTAGGAGCTAACCCCGCAGAACATGATTTAAGATAAAAATGATATAAAAAAACAAAAAATAATTAATTGATGCGAAGTTGATTCCAAATGTCCCGATTCATGGGACATGTACACACATTTAGCCTATATCACCGATTGAGTAGTGTGAGGTTTTTTTTACCAAAAACTAATTTACTACATGGATTTTTATATGTTTCTATGAAATTTATGATTTGATGATTAAATTCCATTAATTATTTAAATACTATATTCATTCAATCGGAATTTTATAAACTTTTATATAAAATATTAATTTAATCTTGTTTTGATATATATTTCATATTTGGATTATGAAATCATGTTTTTGGGAAAATATTTAAATTCCATTGCATGTCTTGTTTTTTTAAATTGAAAGAAATTTTGATTTAGTTTTTATAGAATTGATTTTGGAAAACATGTTGATAACCTAATGGTATTTATATCTCACACCATACCTTTTCCTTCAGGCATTTGTTGATTATCTTTTTCCAGGTCCAAGCAAAGGAATATCAATACATAAGGGTGGTGGATTTTCTTGATCCTTAGGACCTGGGTTGATATAGGGGGCTAGTGGAGATGTGATAAAAGTTATACATGGATTTATATTTCAGTTTTATCATGGAAGATGTTGTCTTTTTATGATAACTATTTGGATCTTTTTGCAGTTTTATTCTATTAATTTCCCCCTTTTAAGTGTTGAGCATACTAACTTGTATCTTCTTTATTCCAGAATTTTATTGATATATAAATCCACTATGTTTATTGTACTATTCCGGGTTATAGTTAACAACCCATGGGGATTAGAAATTCCCTTCCGGAAATGCCCATACTAGATTGGGTATCAGGCTACTAGGGTATCGAGGATGGGTTTGGAAACATGCAAACTTTTTTCTTCTAGATCTATTTCATAATGTTTCTACTAAACATACTATGATACCAACTATAAAAACCTCAAATCATGTTGATTGGATCTTTTGGTTACTTTACAACATTGTTATAGAATACATGTGATCATATTACATAAGATCCAATATTTTGTAGTATTATGAGACTAGATACATACAAGGATCATAATATACATATATATACAAAAAATATAATTTAAAAACAAAAAATATAATTAAAAATTTCATTGAAAACATTATTATTCCTTTTATCATATAAACAAAATTATTAAAAGTTCTCTTTTTTGGTTCTATAGGGAATCGAAAAAAAGTCAATGTGGTGATATCAAATGATGGATAAGGGGAAGTGTAAAATGAAATTTATTATAGAATAAATAAGACATGATAAATAAGGTAGGAATAAATAATAATCATATATGTGGTAAAAATATTAATTTGAATGTGGAATATATCCATGGATATAATAGAAACAAAAAAATCACATGGAAAATAATAAACAATTTCATAATGTTGGAATTTATAATCTCAAGAATCTTAATCTTACATTGAAGGTCTCATTCCATGAAATAATATATAAATAGGTAAGGTATATGGTAAATACAAATGTTAGTTTGTCTTATGAGACCTACCGATTCATCAATGGGCTATATAATTTTGGGTTCCACCCATTATTTAATAATCCAATGCATTAATCATTTTAATGGAACGAATAAAAATATAATAAATAAGTAACATGCCTTAGTAAAAAATAAATATCCATAATGAAATAACAAGTACTTGGAATGTCAATATTTTTCCAGTCAATAAATAGAATATCTTTCCTGGTAAGCACCCATCAACCTAGATCGTATATTGTAATGGGTATATGGTTATTTAATGATTATTATATTAAATATAAAAAGTTGGGAAGTTATAAAATATATATCCTTAAGATGTTATAATATGGACATGAAGGAGAAAAAAAACTAATAGGGGGGTGGGATCAAGAGTGGTAGAGAACATTACACTTAGGAACAAGATTAGGCATTAAATATAAATCCATAAGGGAGAAAAGAAGAACATAAATTCCTCAAAAATTAATGTAAATAAGTATCTTAAACATTGAAGAACATAAATTTCTTAAATCATAGAGAAATTTTGAAATATAAGAAGAATACTTTAAAAGAATGGTGGATTGGAAAGGAAACCTTTATATATCCTTTATTTTTAAATGAAAGATTCACAAAAAATGGGAAAATATTTTAAATTGGAAAACCATAAAAATTTGAATAGAAATTTGCATTATGTATAATGTATATAATGTCAGGAAAAGGCATTCAATAAGAGATCATCAAAAATAAACATAACTCATGGAAATGTAACTAAGTTAAGAATCTCCCTACCTCGAGCCCTGAGTCGCATCATACATCCTCTTAATTCCTAGATAAAAATTAATACATATAAATATTTTAATTAAGAACCTAATTATGATGTGTTAACTTTTAATTGAATCTATTATATTCATTTGTTACATAGTTATTACATATTTTTAGCTAATATTGATCATTGGTGTAAGTAGTTTTATCTTTTCTGGTCTATTTTTAATCAAAATTCTGGATTATAAATATAGGTTCATCAGTTCTATATATCAAAAATAGTAATGTAATTTTAATATATGTTTCATAATGATTTATGAATTTATAGGTTCATTCCATTGGAGTTTCAGTTACATTTTTCTAAGATGATACCCATAACATGCATGTTTTGGTAATGTTTAACAAAAAAAGCTTTTTTATTTACAATGAGTTAATTATTAATATTAAAATTATTGACTAAAAAACTATTAATTATTATTATAATATCTAAATAGTAATTTATTTTCCATAACCATCCATGATAAAGCATTATAGCATCATTTATATAGGTTGTTAAACCAACACAATTAAGAACAAATTATAACCAATGGATGATTATGTATATGAAGTGATTTTACTAAATTACCATCATTAAATAAGTACAATGATATTATTCAGAGGTTATTAATGAGATAAATCATGATTTATAAGTGGTACATAAAGAATATAAATGGAAATAATTATATGACGTTAGTACTTATATTGAGGGGAACACATATCCTCTTGAAAGACTTCATCATTTTGAATGAATTGGAGGACTCCCTTGATATTAGATGCTAAAAATCATGTGATTTGTTTTTTAGAGAAGGAAATAAGGTATATGATGGAGGATAATTTTAATTTTAGGTATGGCTTTTAAGGGGAGGTGGGGGGGAGTTATAAATGAAAAGATGTACATTTTTGTAAATAATTATTTATCATTATAAAAGGAATTCCACATTCAAGTAAAGTGGATAAATAATTGCCAATTAAAGTATATAAGATGATGGATGGTTATTATATCCCTCAAAAACTCATTAAAAGAGAATTGTTTCTTGATATTTTTTGAGTATATCTCTAAATTTAATCAATTTATATTTTTTTGTCTATACTGTAGTGACTAAATTTTACATAGGTAAATTAAATTTACAATTAATAATTAAATTAACAATATTAACTAATATATATATTATTATTAAATATATTAAATATATTTTATTATATTAAATTTGTCAAATTGGTAATAATTAACTTCTATATAAGTATGCATAACACAATAATGTTTTTTTGGGAAAAATGTATTTTTAAACATAAAAATGTTTTTATACTTATTTAATAAAAATATTAAAAATATTATCAATTACCATGTGATTTATTGGTTTATTATAAAAAAGGTGGTTTATTATATTTTCAAACCAAGAAACTACTAAATGTAAAATTTCCAATACTTAGTCAAAGAAAATGGACCAAAATAGTTTTTTAGAATAAAATATACTCTAGCTTCCAAAAAAACATAGTTTTAGAAATTAGACATATTATTTTAACATTAATTATTTAAAACCTTTAATAATTTTTCTGTTTTGAAAAATGTTCATAAAATATTAATTCATTTTTATATGAGGATTATGTCATAAAATTTATGGCATTTGTAAAAACTGTATTTTCACTATTTACATAAAAATCAACCTTTTCAAGAAAAAATAAAAAATTTATCCTAAGACAATCCTAACTTGTTGAATCAAAAAATGTGTTTAATTTAACCAAATTAAAATTATAAAAAAAATATAATTTTTAAATATAATAATGAATAAAAATAATTCTTTTGTACTATAATGATGATAAAATAGAATGTTCATTGTGAAATAGTTTTAGGGATATAGTGCTTAAATGAAATAGTATAATATTTAGTCTTATACAAAATATGTTTTAAAATTCCCCAAAAGCTCGGCAACTTTATACTTGCTGTAATTAACAATATTTTTGTAAGAAAATGATTCAATAATACGATAAATTGAATATAATCATAAGAAGGTATCATACTTTACTTAGACAATGTCTTCCAATGAAAATATAGTATTCACTATTGATTATAACTAATGTTCATGAATATAATGAAATTTATTCTTTTAATTCAAGGATTCCAATGCATCTGTTATAGATCATTTTCATGTTGTTTTGAGAATCAAAAAAATTAAGTACTTTGATCTTACTTGAACAAGAATACTCTCAATCATATTTCCTCACAATCCTATGGTTCTTACAAAATAAGTTTTCCCACTCAATGTTCTATATAATTTCTCATGATAGTGTTATTTACAACTTCTAATATCTCATAGATAACAATCATAGAATAATAAATATATCCCTATTTATTAATTACATGATTTTAATTAAAGAAATTCTATACAAGACATATTATTCAAAATATCACATAATTATAGTTTCAATATATCTATAAATCATGATTTTGAAATACACCAATGTGATTTAAAAATTCCACAAAGAATAAATGTTTTAATTGCATTTATTGAAACAATTTATTTCTAGATTTTTAAAATGTGGAATATCATCCAATATATATATATATATTAATATAAATACCATATCTAATTATTCTAAAATTGTCTTTTAGATATACATCATAAAATATTACTGTTAAATACACATTAATTCAAAAAAATATCCTTGTGTTGAATAAGAGTTTGGAATAATATATCTCATTTATAACAATATTCAAAAGAAATACATGGATCAATTCCACTTAATTTCTTGAAATTACATCATCAAATTTTTTATCAAATTAATTAGTTGTATCATCATCCATAAAACACCCTTTTACAAAAATAAATTAAGAAAAAGTGATAAAATTTTCAGATCATAGGTGTAAGAGGATATGATACTTTTTAAATGGGTAGGATATCGAGGATGGGTGAATGGATATAATATATTTTACCCTTTTCATTTATCAGGGTAATGTAAGATGGTTTTTCATAATTATAATTTAGTCATTCATGTTGTAAAGGATAATATTTATTATGATATTAGAATCATTTTTTATGGATTTCGATGACGTGGGTGGTAGTCAGTTTATACTCTTTGTGTTTTACCAATTAAAATTCATAGGATAAGAATTGATAACTAATAAGTATACTATATTCAATACTTTTCCCATGATAAAAGGGTATGAAATTTATATGGATAAATTATAAGTTTACTAAATTCTATTTTAGGTAATGATTATATCTATGTAATATTCAACCAACTTAACATGTCATTAAATTTTTAACCAATGTGAGGAATATTTATAATTTATGATCTAGGAATTTGTGTTTGTGAAATAAGTAGATAAAATTTATTGATTTCCTATACCTATTTTTTTTTCATTTCTTATTTCATTTCAGATTTGGTAAAGGGATTCATAGTTCCATGGGTTAATTTTTTTTGTTGGGAATATGTTTCCATACATGAAATTATATGACTCAAATAATATTTTTATTTGGTTTTTGAAAAAAACCCTTTTAATGGTTGAGGATAACGCACAAAAAACCCCCAACTAAAATACATACACAAAAATAAAGCATTATAAAGGCTCAGAAGGATAACCACCCCCCAAAAAAACACTAATGATTCAATATAGAAGAGATGTTCCAGAACATCTAATTGAGATTATTAATGTCAATGTCAGGATGTTTTCACCCATTCCGTAGCACCCCATATCCACAATCCCAAAATAAGTTTTCCATAAACACTTTCTTTTACATATTATCATTGAAATCAACTGAAGCAACAAAATTTTAACCATTAACAATTAAAACATCACTAATGAATATTTAGTCACTTATGATCCAAATACCTTTTAGGTTTGGAGTTTTAGAGAATTGGATAAAATAAATAACTAATAAATCCCATATATTCCCCATAAAATTTATTTTTCTCCACTATATAATAAAATAACAAATATATAATAAGCCTTCAATATCTACCATAAATTATCCACACATGCTACACTTCTATACTTATCATGTGTAATTTCCATATATGAAACTATTAAAAAAAGGGAATTTATATTGCTTCCAAATGTGTTTCTTTTAGTGGACCCAATGTTCAAGGTCGAAACATTTTGATTTTTAGGTAATTCTATAATTTAGAACTCTTCTAATGCAGTTCACCATCTATTCATTTCCATTACCACTAGATGTAGGAATCATTACTACATGGAACAATAACACATTGGTGTGTTGAAGGCTCCTCAATAAGGTTTTAGGCTGAACAAATATGGGACCTTCTGGAATGGGAGGATCAGAAGAGGGAGTGTTGGTAGGGATAAAAGTGGTTTGGTTATTTTGTATTTCTCATCCTTTTATAGAAAGGTAACCCACCATTAAGTGGAATAAAATATTATTCTTACTAGAGTTATTCTATACAGGTCAAATAATATAAATTTGGCTATAGTTGAAAACAATTATTACCTTCTAATCAACTATTTTACAAGAATTTCTTCCTATCAATAATGTATAGAATACACTCTCCATAAATGTAATAGTTTTATTCATTTAAATGTGTAACTCTAACACACTTTACATGAGGGGAATAAAGATTCATCCATCTTGGATTCTATAGGAAATCATCTTGATCCTATTATAAAATTTTATATTTTTTTTCATTACCTTTGGATTTTAACAAATTCATACATGTGTTTACCTTGGCCTATACTTTTTAGTCCACCTTCAGGCATCCTTTCCCCCACTCCCACTCCCTTATTTCTACAAAAAAATATAATAAAAATTTATCTTTCTTTGATAACCTGAGGAAATGGAAACATAATAAGGGTGAGCTCAATTTATTAGTAAGGAAAAAATATATAATATTATATTATGGAATATATAATATGGAAAGAATAACTAAAATCATGTAATTTCATTCTACTAAACACATGAGGTTGAAATAAATCAATGGATTAAATTACAATATAAATAATCACATGGATTATAATAACTCAACTCATACTGATAGAATGCATAATTCTATACATAATGATCTTTCCCATAATTAAATTAGTCAATAAATTACTATTACCATCAAGGAAAAAACCAAGGAATTATTCTTTCCATCATGGTTCTAACCAAGACATCATAACAATATTGGGTAAGAATATACTAAATACACAAAAAACAATCACATGAAACCAACTGATGCATTGAGGGGAAATATAATATTGGTCCCTACTCATAACATCATTATATCTAATGAATTCACCATATGAAAGGTATGAATAATAACACAATGTATAATCAACTAGACTTAATAATCCTTATACACCCATATCAGAATAAAAATAATACCGATTTTCAATATTTCGCCAATCGATATGTGGAATAAGACTCTATGTATGAATCAAGAAACTAACAATATATTTAGTAATGGTATATTTTTAAGTCAAAAAAATTCCAAAATAGATTAATTCATGGGAACATATATTAATTCCCTTCAAATAAATTAATGAAAAGAGGGCACTCATAGAGGAAATACATTGGAATAAAAATCATTCCTATAATAGAAGATGATATTGAAAAGTCATTGTCAGTGAAGTGTGATTTATATTATATAGACATAGTTCAAATGTTTTTAAAGAAGCAAAAAATTAGTATTAGATGATATTAATCAATTATTGATTAATATATTAATACACTCATAAAATAATCCAATGAATATGGTTGTAGAAGATAAGGAATCTAGAAAGAAAAGATGAGGTATGGTTGGTTTTCTTAAAAATGGTAATAATGAGTCAAGGGGGAAAATAAAATATTTAGAATAAATGTAAAATCCAAAAAATTACTTTAGGAGAATAAAACTATTTGGGGCGGTTTATAAATAAATAGAAATCAAATTCTCCAAATTTATTATCTTTCAAAGGAAATCTTGATTTGGAAATTAATATTGGAGAAGAAACCATTACGACATGGGAGACTTTTCAATAAAAACCCATATAGGAGATAGATATTGAATTTTAAGTTCAATTTTCATAAATTAAATCTCATTCATGATGTTTTATAAAAAATAGGTAGTATACACAACATTAATATTAAATTAGGCACATAAGATTAATACAAGTCTCAATGAAAGGAGTTCATGATGAAGAACTCTTATGGTAATGGTATCATAATAATTAAAAGAACACAAGAGGATTACCATGAAAATGAAAATAAAATATCATGAAATGAAATATATTCATTATAAATTAATTAACATAGGGAAGTGAACACATCATATAATTGAACTGATGCACGTAATATCAATCATTTCTCACGGAATTGAAAATAAAGACAAATAACCCTAATAACAGTACAATATTTAAAATTAGAAGCTCATAAAAATTAAACATGAGATATATTTTTAAATAAATTATATTTCATAAAAATTATGATAAAATAAATCCATGTACTATATATATTACAAAAAAAGTAACGATTCTTTTAATATGAATTATATATCAATGCAGCAAAATTGTGATCTAAAAACCCTTACCTAGGTTACCAATTCCTTATTCTCATGCACTTAAATTACAAAATAATAAAATTAAATATGTTAAAAACATTATTAATATCAATATTAATCCATATTTCACATTATAAATTCTATCGATTACTATATGTTATTAATTTATTATATAGTTTTTGTTCATGTTGGTAACTTGTGGTTGTCTAGTAAATTTTTTAAAAACACTCTTGGTATGTTGACCATTTTTATAGGTGTTTTAAAATATATTTATAATATATATAATTTTATATGTTAATATCCTTTATTATTAAATTATCAAAAAATATATGTATTTATACAGTTTTCCAAATTGTACTCAAATTAAGAAAGATACCCTGATATATTCATTCAATATAGTTAAATTTTCTATAACCATTTATTATCCATATTAATTTTATATTTTAAATTATTATTATTATATAATATTAAAATTATCTTAAATATCATTATTATATTTCAAATACATTGGTAATGTTATTCATGTTATGTGGTAATAGAAATTGAAAAACGTTATTCCATGGAGGCGGTAGTCCACACGTACACACAAAAACTGTATCTTTTTTTACATAATGACAGGGTGGAAGAAAAATTAAAAAATTATTATATTATAAAATTATTAATGTTAAAAATATTATAATTTTTCATTAAATAAATATTTTTAATCTTCCATGTAAATATTTCATGAAAAATAGGACCTAACAATCTTGTAATCGGTAGTTCGAACACATGCATGATGTCATCTTCATTTTTAAAATGGTTTTCGATGAAGGTATAATTGGATATTCTATTAGTATAATAAACTTTTTTGTATTTTAAAAATAATTAGTTTATCATAAATTAGTTTATAAATTATACTTTGATGATAATTATTATGAATTAATGTTTATGGAGTAAGTATTACTTAGATGGAGAGTATAATCTTTATCATGAAAATATTTTTGGAAATGAAGGACTGAGTCTAACATGTAGATACTGGGTTACAATATAAGTGTAATTGAATTATCAGATTGAAAAATGATGTATTTTATTAATAAAATTTCAAAGGATAAGTGTTTCCTAGAAAGGGTGGAAGTGATCCCCTTTCAAAAGTGGTGGAAAATGAATTCTTTGTAAATACCCATTACTTCTCAATGGTATCATGAAACTAATAATAGTTAAATGCATAGGAATGTGGTAAATAATATAATTTATAGTGTTGTGAGTAAATTAAGACTCAACCATTCGTTTTTAGATGATTTAATATTTTTTTCTGCCTTTTACTACTAGTATTTTACACTTAACCAATATTAATTTTTTTACATTGGTAAATATTTTTTTAAGTAGGTAATTTATATTTTAATAAAAATATAAGATAAAAAATATTACAAAATTTGGGTATTATATACCTCAATTTATCCTCTATTTAATCCTATTCAATTTATAAATATAATAAAATTTAAATTTAAATTTTAAAATTAATATATAAAAGAACAATTTTTTATTGAAAAACGATGTTTTAACCATTAAGTGTTATTAATTTTATATATCATTAATTAGTAATTAAATTAGTGATAATTTATTTTTATATATTTATAAATATATTATCAGATTATTGATGTAAAATACATCTATCTAATTTAATAGATAAAATATTACACAATACTAATAAAATAATTCGTTGAAAATAATCAATTCATCATTATCATGATCATTAACTTTAATCTTAGTAATTATAATTTAATTATTAAAATGAAATTTATCTTATTAAATAATATGAAATTTTTGATATAAAATATAAAATCCATTTTTTATATTTAATTTATACAAGTGATGAAAAAACTCTTTTAACATAAGTGAATAAAACAATTTTTAGAGTAAAATATTACTTAAGTTTCCAAAAAAGAAAAACATGGGTTTTATAAACTCAAAATTGTAATTTTAAATGATTTATTTCACTTTATAAATATATATGTTTTAACTAAAAATATTAAAGAAAAATTAAATTCATTCTTGTGTTATGATAATTTCATAAAAGAGATGATATTAACAAAATCAATATTATTTCACAATTCACAAAAAAATAAATTATTTTTGAAAAATATAAAAAATTAATCATAAGTTAATATTTTTATACTAAATATAAAATGAATATTATTTTCCCAAGTTCAAATTATACCATAAAGTTATTTAACATTCATATAAAAACACAAAAATATAATGAAACTGTTTTCATTGGAAAATAACAAATTTTAAAATATTAACAATAATTATTATTATTTCCTATAAATTTTTAATCACAATAGTGTTAATATATTTTAAACATAAAATATATGTTTTATCCATAATATATTTATATTCATAAACTAAATCACAATTTTTTTTTATAAAGGGTACATTTTAAAGTATAAATCCACCTTATTATTTATTTAGCTACACTAATTGAGTTTTATCAATTGATTAGTATTAATAATGACCATTATTTTATTTCTACATATTTTTTCATAATTTAGTTACCTTTATTTTGGGGGAAAATTCTATGGTCTTTACTATTATATAATGTTCGGCGGTTCATATTGGTTTGGTGTTGCGTTCATCACAGGCTATCAAAAAAATTAGGTTTTAAAGGAAAATTTAAAATTTAAAATAATGGGTTGTTAAATTCGCCTCCTTAAATAAATTGTTTCTTCATAATTTTAATTATCACTCACTAATAATATTAGATAATGGTATTTAATAGAAACTCATAACCCATGATATATTTTAAAATGAGATAACTACCTTAATATCTTATGTATGACTAGGAAACGTATCATTTACGTCCATCATATAAAAAAATTCTTCATTTTTGATTTGAAAATAATTTATTTTTTCAATAATTTTATTCTTATAGGAAACCAAATTTTATTCCCTTCGTCACCTTTAACACATGAAATTTCATGAGACTTTATTTTTCTATTCTTTGGTGTGTTTGGGAATTCAAATATACTCACATTGTTAATAAAAATTCATGATATTTTATTGGGAATAATCACCACTTTTATATCTTTATCTCTTATACCTTTAGGTTTATCATTGATAAAATCTCCACATTATCTATGTAAACCATTTTCTACTTGGTTCCATCAGGATTCAACCATTACTAAAACCAAAAGAGTTAACAAGAGTGATGAAATGTTATTATCATAAAAGGATTATGAGAAATTCAACCTCATGATTTCATACTCTATGACACCATAATGTAATCTTATAGTTATTTTATTTCAAGCTATATCACCTTTTTTTTAAACCATGTTGCTTTAGGTTTGGTTATTAAATTCTAATAATCCATAAAAATAACTATCCAAAATTACCTTGAACTTTCATAAAATATTTTAAACATGAAAATAATTTAAATCTATGCTCCCAAAATCCAACTTTACCATTTTCCATAAAAGGGAATATTAATTAATATATACCTTAACTTATTAAATTCCATGTTTTAATCTATGTTTTCAATGGAAATTATCAAATTATGTTCTTAATCCATAATATTTTAATCCTTTTTAATGGTTTTATAAATTTTATTAAAATCATCAAAATCATTTTCCTAGAGAGTGTATTTCCATGTGTGAATTCTTAGGGACACTCATCTTTCATTGAGTGGAGATCAAGTTGATGCACAACCAAAATTTCTCCATGTGATTACCCCTATGTGCATTAAAACAATGACACATCCAACTGCTAGTATCTATAGAGGGATGCAATTTCTAGGAAACCTAATACTCTACACTTTACTGAAATTTTATGACATTCCATTATATTTTTTCTTATCCTTAGATTTTTTAAAAATTTTCTCTAGTCCAGATATATTAGAAAAATAGATATTATTTTTACTATATATTAAACCCAAAATTCATAGAGGCCTATGCTCTATGAATTCAATTCACTTTTTATCCCCAAACAACATTAAAAACATATTAATCCTTGCATACATTAATCATTTATACTTCCAAAAGATATTAATATTTTCTTAAAGGAACATGATTTTTCTTTATATCAAATCACATAAAAATCCTATGGAATACCTTTAAAATAGTTTCCCATGATAAGTAAGCCTTTATTTTATATCTCGTACATGATATAAACATTAAATTTCATAAATTGAAAAAATAATTTCCTAGAGACTGGTAAGTTTAGCTGTCATGACTTGTCCTATGAGGCATGTGCCGTGACTACCTCAAGCTCTCCTTACATAAGCCAGGGGCTAGTGACTTGCACCGGAAAGGAATATCCCTAATAATGGAAGGCATTTACTTTTTAACCTGTACAAACACACAATCCAAGAACACAACAAGAAGCAACCACGAAGTAAACTGCTATAGTAAAAATGTTCTGATTGTAGAGGGGCTAGAATAAAATCTCAACTGAAAATGCACAAGTACAACAGAAAAAATAAAAATATAACTAAAAAGTACAGAACAGCTCCTGGATCGTCCATCAAGGATCCTACATGAAGGGTAGATACATATCACAAATAGAAGTCACTGCATCATGTCACGACAAAAGGTCTACCTCCGGGAACCATCCATTCCTGCCCCCCTCAGCCTCGATCAATATAGTCTATCTTCTAAACATGACACAATAAGGTGTGGCGTATCCCGTGCCGGGATGAGTATGATAACACTCAATAGGGACCTTGAGACCCTCGTACGTCTCCTAGAGTTCCACAAAGGAAATACCACAGAGCAAGACCTCAATTTCAAGCACGAAGCAATAGACATCATATCTACTTAGGTATATGACGATACATATACCTAAGTTATCAATATATATTCATCTCAAACATGATGGAAGAATACCACACAGGTGACACCACGAACGTGGAAGTACCGCACAAATAACACCACGAAGGTCTAAGTACCACACAGGTAACACACAAAGATAGATGTACCACACATGTAACACCACGAAGATAAACCCATGAAGGTAGAAGTACCACATAGGTAACACCAAGAAGACAACACTACGAAGGTAGAAGTACCACATAGGTAAAACCACAAATATAGATGTTCCACATAGGTAACACTATGAAGATAACACCATGACGGTAACACCACATTGGTAACAATGCAAAGGTAGAAGTACCACATAGGTAACACCATGAAGATAGAAGTAACATACAGGTAACAACACGAAGATAACCTTGTGAAGGTAGATGTACCAGACAAGTAACACCATGAAGATATAAGTACCACATAGGTAATGCCATGAAGATTGAAGTACCACACAGGTAACCCACAAAGGTAAAATACTCTGCACACAATCAGGTATAACTTAAGTAAAATAGTACAAATGATTTGTCATAAGGCTAGATCATCTTATTATATTAAGTAGAATTTATTTTGACCCACACAGGATTGATAGGTAACTAAGCCCCACTGACCCACACAGTATCTGACCCACACAGGATCGGTAAGCGCTGACCCACACAGGATTGGTATGCGCTGACCCACACATGATCAATGAGCGCTAACACACAAAGGATCTTATAATCCACATAGTATCAATAGGTAAATAACCCCCACTGACCCACACATGATAAGTATGCACTGACCCACACAAGATCATTGAGCGCCGACCCACACAGGATCTCTGTGCACTGACCCACACAGGATCTGGCCCACACATGTTCAGTATGCACTGACCCACACAGGAGCACTGATCACTGACCCAAATAGGATATAATAGATTCTTACCCACACATGATTGATAGATGTTGACCCACACAGGATTGATGTTCTTTATTCATGTTACAGCCAGCCACTGGATTCCTAGCACCCGGTGCGCTCCAGTTCCTTAGAGTCTACCCCTTGAGATATCAGTCATACCTTGAACACCAATAAGCTCAAAAAAAGAGTAACCCAAAGGACCGCTATGTCATATGGGTTCCCACACGATAAAAGGTGCGTCAACCGGACACCTGGTCAGTGAGTCATAAGCGTTTTTGTTCTGAGGGCCTAGTTGGATTCGGGTCCGATCCAACCCAGTAATGCTCGAACTATATACAAAACTCATGTGGATTATTCCAAAAGGACCATCTTGATCCAAGGATCAAAACGCCATAGACGGTTCGTCCAACGGATATCCGGTACTCAAGATATGGACCTTTAAGTGTTTCTTGGTTCGCTTGGGCCCGGGTCCGGTCCGACCTAGTCGGACCGACCTATCCCGAAGCCAACCCAACTTAGATGGGCCGCAGCGAGTTCTTCACGTTGGGTCGCAATCCGGTCTACCCCGCAATGGGGTGTCCCACAAAGGGAATCCCACAAGGGGGTGACCTGATCATGTGTGGTGTAGCCAGTAAGCGGGACGGCCCGCGGTCCGCTCGAGCTGGCAAGTGGGGAGTATTTTCCCCCGATATCCCAAACAGCCTGAATACCATTCGGTTTTGTGAAATGGAGGCACCACGTGGGTGTATCCTGACCGCCATGGAACCCGCGTAGCCGGTTCCTCCTCTGTCGTGGCTTTGGCCGTGACCTCTTGCCCACCAGTGGCGCGCTGGTCGCGCCGCCCACTGCTTCTGCAGCCCGCCGATGTGATGATCGCCTTCTCTAACCTCCGCTACTGATGATCTGTGACCCCATGCCCACCGGCAGCATGCACCGGTGCACCACACCTCCTCCGCTGGCCTATGTCGGCATCTCTGATGACTATCACATCTTAGTGCCCGACCTCTTCTTACGGCGTGCATCGGCACGCCGCCTCCTTTGTAGACAGTCAATGCCGTCATGCCGTTGGTATTCCACATAGGTGCAAGGATAGAAAATTATAAGAGGGTTCATTCCAGGTTTGGTAGGACCACGCCCTCCACTTTATCTTATAATCACAAGGGAGGTTTTAAGGGTTTAATAAATTCACTTGAAATAAACAAGAATCAAACCCCTACCTCAAGAACGTTGGAGAAACGCCCGTGGTTGAGGAAGTGGGATGGTTTTCACCATCCCCCGCAACTATCCTCCAACGACAACGCTCAATCGTCGATCTTCGGTTTAGGTTTTCGATGTCTCTCATCACTGCTTGCTGGAACCGGCTCTGTCCTCCAAGGTTTTGGCCTCTCTACACATTTTCAACACTTTGTAGCTTGGTGAAGTTGTCTGATTCCTTTGCCAAATCTCTATATAAACAGGAGAGGGGATAGTAGGTAATGACATTAGGAATTAACAAGGGATCATTAATTAGAAACCTTACTAATTCCCCAACCTTTCTGTTACTTAATATTGAATTTTCAGTGCATTTATTTCCTTGAAAAGTCGGTGGTCCCACGTTGCCACTTGTCCGTTGGAGGAAAAGAATTAAAATAAAATAACAATGTTATTTTATATATTTGTTTTAAAAAGTCAAAAAATCTACCTTTTTCTCCAGAACTACTATGATCAATGTGAAGTCTCCCTTAAGAGAATCATGGAACTGTAGATTCAATAGTGCCCTTCAATTTTTAATCCGAGCACTGATTCAAAAGTAAGGAAAAACCGCTCGTGCGTTTACTGAACGTACCGGAAAAAAAGTTCAATAAATTATTAATGTTCACCCTCGACCCACGCTGATCAAGGATAGGCTCTGCATAAGGATAAAATTCCCCTACGAACTCAACAGTACTCTCTGATTTTCAATTCGACTTACTGTTTAGATGTTAGATATTTTAACAATAAAATAATTGCTACTTAATTATTTTACTTACGGCCAAAAAATAACTTTCACTGTTGGCCTACGTGGACCAATGTTAGTATCTACCTAAATAAATCATACCCTCACGATCTCAGCGGTGGTCTTGTATTTTTAATCTGAGTCACTATTCGTGAGTTATGAGCATTGAAAAATAAAATAACATTATTTTATTATTTTCTTTACGGTAATTCCATTTTTGTGTTTTATCATTGGAGGCTTGTACCGACTAAACTGAAGTCACACCTAGGGTAAAAATGTCATCCTAAACGCAATGGTGGCCTCAGTTTTCTGATATTGGAAACCTTTTAAAAGTTATTCACCTTTTTTAGGATAATTCCTTACGTGCGCTAATTAAATCTTAACAAAACTTTGACGGATCATTCTGGGCACTCCAGGCCTCAGAATCATGCACTGTCATATTTCACGGCCTCGAAACAATCCCAAATAATTTAAAAACAATTATTTGAAATTTCTAGGTCTTTATATTCTCCCCACCTTACGGGATTTTGTCCTCGAAAGCTAAAACAAAGGCAAATCAAACAAATGATGGTACTGAGCACAAAACTGAGCCTCCCGCTCCCATATTCTCTCCTAATGGTCCTCGTTCTGCCAAGAATCATACACTAGAGACATTGATCACCCATGAAGGAGCCGCTCCAATCGATCCTCAATCTCTACCAGAACCTCCATAAATGTCACCCCATCGTGAATGTCTAGCTCTCCCTATTCGATGACATGCGATGGATCATGAACACATCTCCTCAGTTGTTACAAATAGAAAACATTATGCACCTTGTGTATCAGTGGGGGAAGATATAGATGGTACTCCACCTCATCCACTCTGCTTAAAATCTATAAATATCTGATGGACCTCGAAGATAGCTTGCCGCACCGGCCAAACCTCCACAATCCTCATCAGGGTGCGACTCGAAGGAAGACATGGTATCCCTCCTCAAACTCCAAGGATCTCTATCTACTGTCAGTATAAGAATTCTGCAAGCTCTTTGTAGTCTTCACTTACTAACAAGTGAGGCATCGTGATACAAACTTTTCCACTGCTTCCTTCATCCCTGGCCACCCGTATTGACGTCGGAGGTCCTGGTACATCTTCATCACTCTAGGATGTTCCGTTAAAGGGTATGTCTGGATCTCTCTCAACACCTCCTCCCGAAGAATCACATACACTATGGTGTGACCTTTTAAGAGGATGAAGTGCTCCCCACATTCATAAAATCTTTCAGGAGATCATCCTGAGGATATCTGATCATGTCGGACTTCACAATCAATGTCCCAAGCTGTGTCTCCCTTATTCGCTGAAGAATTAGGGGAGCGACAGTCATAGACTAAAGATAAGATGCTCCATATTTATCCATGAATGATATACACAACAAAACTAGGTGCTCTGATGCCTCACTCATCAACTGTAGACCAGACCTCTTGCTGAGTGTGTCTGCTACCACGTTCCCCTTCCCAAGAGTATAGACTATCTCAAGGTCATAGTCCGGGATGAACTCTAGCTATCATTGATTTTTAAGTTCCTAAAAGCTCGTCTCACACATCTTTGTCCATATGGAAGGCTCCCCATTCTTCGTCAAAGATGTCAAGGTTGCTGATACCCTGGAGAAGTCTGATTCAAAACTCCAGTAGTACCCAGCCAAAGTAGAATTCCCTCTCCCTTCTATGAGTTAATCCAAGAAACATCTTTTGAAAAGATTTCCCCACACTCTGCCACTCTTGTTGGGAACTAAAAACTCAAATCTTCTTCTGCCATGAGGGTAAGGCTGGCCAACTAAAATGTGATTGGTTTCACCCTCATATGCATGAGTTTATTCTGTGCTACTCTGGTTTCCTTTTTCGCCGACTACGTAAAACACCATTCCAACATTGATGATAAACCACAACCTTTTTTCCTAATACATTCAATCTAAGTATGAACTGTTGATGTCCAGTCCATACCCAAACTAACATCGTAAGGCCTCGATGCTTCCAACAAGAGGTTCTATCCAATACTCTCGCCTCAAGGGTCAGATCACACCATCGATATAAGTGTGATTATCAAGTCTCCTCCTAAATTTATATCTCGATGTAAGGTTCAAGTAAACGATTTAACCGGAAACAGAAGGTATTGAAAAAGATTCATTGAAAGAAGGAATGGTTTGTTCTTATGTTTATTAATACAGTAGCTAGTAGTAGACACAGACCATACCTCTTATCATTCCAGGAGCCATTGGATCACAATCCTTGACCTCACGCAGCTACTCCCTTCTCCTATCCTCCAAGTCTCTGAGCCTACTAGGAAACATATTAGGGTGGTGGTTGTAACATGTCAAAATGTTTACTACCTATTTCTGCTCTCCTAGATCCTCTTCCAAGTCTACTGCCCTGTAGATTCACCTGTCCCTATCACTTCCTCTTTTAAAAAAATATATGCCCAAGTCTCTGAGATATGCGTCAGTTTCCGACTTTCACAATACTAACATTCACTGGCTATATTTGCTCAGCCAAATAACATTCAACCACAAAGATTCTATCTGGAACCCTAACAAAATTAGGAATGAATAGAGGAATATTTCTTGCTTAGATGTCCTGAAACACACCTCTCATGGAATTCCGAGCCCTGAAGCATTGAATGTACTATATTCATCGAGTACCTGGAATGGTCAGTACACCTTGATGAATACTAACCTACCGACATGTCGTCTTAATGAACCTGTAGAAGCTCTAAGGAACTCTCACCCCTTAGATCTTTATGGCAAGATACCATCTTATTTGATGAAGGTTCTCATGATTGTCCACATTAAATTCACATCTTCAAAAGATTAGGGTAACCTAAACCCTGCCATCATCCCACTCAGACACATAAAAGACTCTCTACCAGAACCGCCATCTGATCAAATGGTGCCCTGACTAGATGGAAACTCTGCTATCTCTTCAATCCAGTCTTTATACTCCTGTGAGTTGAGCTCTCATTAGAACCTAAGGGGTATCTGATACTGAAACATAAGTAATTCACTATGCCTATATGTGTCCTCTACCGGTACCTCCAGTTGTAACTGCTTGACAATGAACAGTGATATTGCTGGCGCACAATCCAAAGGTACCATCTCAGGTAACAACCCATGTATCGAAGCCTCATCACCATGGAGACCATCATCCTGGTCACGCACTGATAAAGACTAGTAGCTAGTATCACCATCTAATATGCTGGTGTCCCAACTAGGTAGAAAACTCTAGCCTTGGCCTCCATATAGTCCTTACCAACCTGGGGATCTGTCTCACCTCAAAACCTTGGAGGCCTCTACCACTGGAAATCGTGCAATGCACTCAGTTGGTGTTCACCTTCTAGTGTGTGGATGATGGTAACTACTACCCAACCGGTGGTGGTGGTGCTAGTACACCACCTGAAGGTTCCAAGACAGTAAGAGGGCCCTGCACCATAGCCTCTTTGCTCGATGGGGCGTCATCATGTACTCTCTCGGGATTCCTTGATGGATGTCTACATGGGGACATCCTGATAGGAAGACAAGTGTGACATGGTCAATTATTTATACCTCGTGAGAAAACTCAAGAGTTTACCAAAAATACTTTTCAGAAACACAAGCAATCATTGTTTCGGTGAACTGAGTCAGAAATTAGAATTCAGTGTCCTTGTGTATGGATACGTCAGCCACTGCACGAACACTAGATTCCCCAAAATGAAAACAAGACTCATAACACTTAACAATATTTCCACATAGAAAAGATCATAGTCCTAGTTCATCGGTAAAACTGACTCCTCTGATACCACTTTGTCACGACCCGTCCCTTAGGGCCCGTGCAGTGACTACCCCAAGCCCGCCTTCCATAGTCTAGGGGCTGCAGACTTGCACCAGAAAAGTATATCCCTAATACAGGAATGAGTTTCATTTTTATCCTTTACAAACACACAGTCTAAGAAAAAAACAAGAGGAAACAATGAAGTAATCTATTTTAGTAAAAGCATGCTGAAAGTAAAGGGGTCGGAATACAAGACCAACTGAAAAGGTAAAAGTACAACTAAAAAGTAAAAATATAACTAAAAAGTAAAAAACACCCCCTTTATCATCCACCAAAGATCCTACCTAAAGGGTAGGTACAACTCACGAACATAAGTCTCTGTGTCACGTCACACCAAAAGGTCCACAGTCGGGCACCATCCAGTCCTGACTCTCTTAGTCTCGATCAATTTTTTCCATCGTCTGCACAAGACACAACAAGGTGCGGGCATAGACCATGCAGGGGTGAGTATAACGATACTTATTAGGGACCCTGAGACCCCCATAGGTCTCATAGTGTTTCAAAAAGTAAATACCACAAAGAAAGACCTCAATCACTTGCACGAAGAAATATAAATCAACTCTACTTAGGTATATTCCCATAAATATACCTAAGTTATCAGGATATAATCATCTCATACATGACGGAAGAATACCCCAAAGGTAACACCAGGAAGGTAGAAGTACCACACAAATAACACCACAAAGATAGAAGTCCCGCACAGGTAAAACACGAAGATAGAAGTGCCACACAGTTAACACCACGAAGATAAAACCATGAAGGTAGAAGTGAAACCTAGTTAACACCATGAAGATAACAACATAAATGTAGAAGTACCACATAGTTAACACCACGAAGATAGAAGTACCACACTAGTAAAACCACAGAGATTACACCACAAAGGGAAAACCATGAAGGTAAAATAAAGAAGGTAACACCACAAAGGTATAATTGCCACATAGGTTACACCACAAAGATAGAAGTAACACACAGGTAACACCACAAAGATAACACCCCGAAGGTAGAAGTATCACATAGGTAACACCACGAAGATTGAAGTGACACACAGGTTACACCATGAAGATAGAAGTACCACACTTGTAACACCACAAAGGTAAAAGAATTAGCAAACAATCATGTCAAACATAAGTACAGAAATACAAATGATTAGTCATAATGCTAAATCATCTTATTCTATTAAGTAACATGGCTTATGACCCAAACTAGATTGATAGGTAACTAAATCCCGCTGACCAACATAGGATCGGTATGCGCTGACCCACACAGGATCACTGAGCACTAACCCACCCAGGATCAGTATGCGTTGACCCACACAGGATCGATGAGCGCCGACCCACACATGATATTCTAGCCCACATAGCATCAATAGGTAAATAACCCCGACTGATCCACATAGTATTTGACTCACAAAGGATCGGTTTGCACTGACCCACACAGGATCGTTGAGCACTGACCGACACAGGATCTGACCCACACAGGATCGGTATGCGCTAACCCACACAGGATCGCTGAGCGCTGACCGACATAGGATCTGATAGATGCTAACCCACATAGGCTTGATTGATATTGACCCAAACTAGAACAATGTTCTTTATTCACGTTATAGCCAACCATTGGATTCCTCACACCTGGTGAACTCAAGTTCCGTAGAATCTACGCCTCAAGATATCAGTCGTACCTCTACTACCACTATGCTCCACAAAGGAGTAACCCAATGGGACTCCATGTAATAAGGGTTCCAATGCGATAGAATGTGCGTCAATCAGATTCCTGGTCTGTGAATTATAAGCATTTTTGTTCTGAGGACCCAGTTGGATTCGGGTCCAATCCAACCCAGTCGTACACCAACTATACTTGAAACTCTATTGGAGTATACTAATAGTACCGTATTGACCCAAGGGTCCCTACACCGTAGACAGTTCATCAAACGGACATTCGATACTCATGATATCACCCTTTAAGTGTTTCTGGGTCTAGTTGGACCCGTGTCCAGTTCGACCCGGTCGGACCGACACGTCCTGAGGCCGACTTGGCTGGGCTGGGCCGCGGCGGTCTCAGCTCATTGGTTCACGGTCCATTTCAGCCCGTAAGGGGGTGACCCATAAAGGGAGGCCCGTAAGGGGGGGCGGCCTGGCTGCATGCGGCGTGGCCCGCAAGGGGGACGACCCGTTGTCAGCTCGAGCTAGCAACAGGGGATCGTTCCCCCCCGGTATCCCGAACGGCTTAGTGGCCATTCGGTTTTGTTAAATATATGCTCCACATGGGTTCCACCCAGTCGACGCGGATCCAGAACAGTGGGTTCCTCCTCCGTTTCTACTTCGACCGCTGCCTCTAGCCCACTAGCGGCGCACTGGTCGCGCCACCCTCTACTTTCACGGCCAGCCGATGTGTCGGCCACCTTCTACAACCACGGCGGTTGACGAGCTGTGGCCCCTTACTCACTGGCTGTGCACGATGGTGTGTCACACCTCCTCTGTGGTTGGTCGGTGCTGGACACTCTAATAACTGTCGCGGCCTCCTCTTACGACGCACGTTGGCGCTACCTCCTTTGTAGCCAGTCACTCCCGCCGGGCCGACAGTCTACCTCGAAGGCAAAAGGATAGAAACATAGTGGAGGGTTCAGGTCGGGTTCGTTTGTCCCTCGACCTCTACGTTATCTTGTAATAACAAGGGAGGTTTTTAGGGTTCAAGAAATTCGCTTGAAATAATCAAGAATCAATCCTCTACATCCATAACGATGGAGAAACGCCCATGGTGGAGGAAGTGTGCTGGTGTTCGCCATCCCCCACAACTAGCCTCCAATGACGTTACTCGATCGTCAATCTCCAGTTTGGGGTTTCAGTGTCACTCATCACCACTTGCCAGAACTGGCTCCTTCCTCCAATGGTTTGGCGTCTCGGCTCTTTGTCGACACTGTGCTGCTTGGTGAAGCTGTCTGATTCCTCTCCCCAAGATCGATATAAAAATGAGTTGGGGAGAGTAGTTAACGACATGGGGAATTAATGGGGGCTCATTAATTAGGATCCTTCCTAATTTCCCAAAGTTGTTGTTACATAGGATTGAATGGTCAAGAAATTTATTGGCTTAACACAATGTTGGCCCTACGTTTCTTCTTGTTCGTTGGAAGAAAATAATGAAAATTAAATAACAAACTTATTTTATTTATTTCTTTTAGAAAGTCCCAAAATGTAACTTTTTATCTAGAACTACTGCGATTGAAGTGAAGTCTCCCTTAACAACATCCCGACATTACAGATTCAACGGTGACGTCAGATTTCTAAACCGATAACCGGTTCAAAAGATAGAAACTGTCACTAATGAATTTACTGAACGTACCCAAAAAAAGTTCAATAAATTTTTAACGTTTCCCCTAGACTCATGCCGGTCGAGGTTAGGATTCACCTAAGGAGAATAATCCATAGAAAACTCAACGATACTATCATATTTTCAGTCTGAGTTACCATTTAGAAGCTATGGAATTTAACAATAAAAAATTGTTACTTATTTATTTTAATTACAACAAAAAACTAACTTCCACTATTGTCCCACGCTGACCAATTTTAGTATCTACCTAAAGAAAGAATACCCTCACGAGCTAATATGTAGTCTTAGATATTTAATCTGAGTCACCATTCTTGAGTTATGTGAATTTGAAAAATAAAATAACTGTATTTTTTTTATTTACAGTTATTCCATTTGTGGGTTCTCCCACAAGATCCCTGAATTGACTAAACATTACTCATGGAAAGGGTAAACCCGCCATCCTAAAAGCTATGGTTCCCTCGAACTTATGATCTGTGAATCCATTTAAGAGTTATTCCACTTTTTCATGAAAACTGCTTACACTCGCTAATTTAAGATTAACAAAACTTTGACAGATCATTCCGGGCACTCTAGGCCTTGGATACATGCACTTTCATATTTCGCGGCCACGAAACAATCCCAAATAATTTTAAAAAAATAAAATAAAATTTTCATGTCTTTACATTAGTGTCCTTAGAGACTAGCTACATTATTATATTATTTTACAGTTCTTGTGATCATTTATTATTAATTTTTCCATAATATACCATCATCTAAACATCTCATTTGTTAAAGTCATCCTCATAACCTACAGGAAAGAAAATATTTGAAGGGGGTGAGCTCAAATACTCAGTAAGGGGTGAAAAAACATTTCATCACAATTGATTTTATAAGCATAAAATAAATACATGATCATAATAGAAATATAAATCCATTATTAGTTATAATAATAAAACATAAATGAGACACAAAGGACATTAAATAAGTACTTCAAACCATTAAATTCCAATGAAAAAACATAATATCCAAAACATGGAATAAAACATTTAACATAAACCATGAATCATGTGAGCCTAAGATCAAAATTTATAGAATATTTAAATTTTGGTAGAAACATTACCCTAAAGAAACATTAGATTCCCAAGTCACACAATTGTGCATATGATTGTGTGAAAAATTAAATGTACTCATGTATACATCACCAACATTAGTCACACACATTCACTAATTTTTAATAATAACTAAATTATACCCATGTATACACATCTCATGAAATTTAAAATTTTGACCAATGTATTGGAGGGAGATATAGGACCCCACCAATTATTTAACCATACTTATGAGTTTAACTTGAAAATAACTCACTTATCACATCATAAAGAATCCATGGAAATAAAATGGGTTTTAGAAAACATTATAAATAAAACTATTCACTTTTCATAAATAACCCATGGAAATAAAAGTGGGTTTCATAATTTCTCCAAATAGAATAAAAATGTGAAATAAATCAGTTGGTATCAAAATTTTGATCACATAAGAATAATAACAAAATAAAAGAAGAATGGATGATGAAACATGAATCATAACTCAATTGGAGATAGATATTTTTTAATATAGGGAGGAAAATGAAAACCAAATCACAAAGATTATTTCTTGAAAAATATTTTGTAATAATCAATGTTAAGTCATAATTATGAGTCTCATTTAAAAAATATCATTTGTTTTATTAAACATAAAGAAAAATAAAACACATCACAAATGTTTATATGAATTTAAAAAAGATATAATAGTGAAATCATCTAAAATTGAAAATTTAGGAAAAATAGGTAAACAAAATTAAAGAAAAATTCATATAACTTAAAGGAAGAAGTCTGAGTTACTAAACCCTTAATCTTTACACTTGATTTTCATGAAAGTGAACTAACGTCATGTATAATAAAAATAACTATCTTAATTTAAAAATTAATAAACTTATTCATATATATAACATTTTATAAAATTAATTTGTAATTATTCTATAAATTTATATTTGTCACCCATTTTGAATTTTGGGTGTGAGTAATCTTGGTTGTTTTGATCTAGTTTCATAATCGTGGTGATTTATTCATTGTTATTCAAAAATAAATAATTATAAGAACATAAAAGTGATAGGAAAATTTTATTATTTTATTATTTATTATTCTATAATTTCATTCTATGAGTGTATTGGTTGTGATTATTAAAGACAAAATTGGTGATGAGCTTGTGTTAGTTATTTTTAATGAATGAGTGCTGATATTTTGATTAATGGATTTAATATTAACTTTACCACTGCAGAACCAAACTAAAATTTTTATTTTATAATTTCTATTATATTTCATCAATAAGTAGTTTCTTACTTTCATCCTTGATAATATTTTATATCATTATCCATTTTGTTGTTTTGAGTGACCCAAACATGAACAAACTATAATTAATGGATGATTATGATTTTGAAAGATGGTTATTTTGGAATAATATCATTATTATAGAATACTTGTTATATTTTTTCAAAAAATTTAATTTTTTGAATAATATTTTAATATATTTTCATTAATATGAATGAAACTAGATTAAAAATGATACATGTTCCTTCATAGAGGTAGTAGTCTATATGTACACACAATTAACATTATCATTTTTCCAAGAATGACAGGAAATAAAGGTAGAGAATAAATTAAATTTTAAGAATAATAATTATTTATATATATATATTTATATCATATTTTCATATCATTTCAATATTTAAATCTATCATTGATTGACGATGATGAAAAACAGAATACATTGATTTGTGGTGGCGGTAGTTCGCACGTACACACGATCAATGTTCTTCAGTTTTTCTTAGTGGAAGAAAATAAATTAATTAGGGTTGTTTATTTAATATAATAATTTTTTTTCTATAAATTATAACAATCTAATTATATTAATTTTTTTATTAATGTTTTGGAAGAGGAATATTAGGAGTAAAGGATTATGAAAAAGGTAATACTTACATCGAGGGATTGAGTTTTTTCTTAAGAAATTTCCTTACAAATGGAAGACTTAAGATTAATAATGGTGAAAATATGATTAATAAAGTTATATAGAGTTATAGGATGAAAAAATGGTAGAGTTTTAGGGAGAAATTAAAAGGGATGTCTGTGATATGAAGTGGTGGAAGTGAGACCCTTTTTATAAGTGAACAAATGGACACTTTGGTGAATACACATTATTATTAAATAATGGAATAAGACAATTCAATGGTAAATTGTTAAAAAAGTTTTAAATAATGTATTTTATATTGTATTGGGTATATTAATACTCATAAAAGAGTTTAAAAACATGTTCTGAACATTTTTAAAATCATTTTTTCTTACATTTTTACAATTTTTTTTAACCATAGTAATGAACTTTCAGCCATGAAATTTATGGCTTGCTAAAGATATAAAATAACACATAATAATAATTTTTTCTGAATATTATTAATTTATTCCCTATTTAATCCAATTTAATTTATAAATATTTGAAAAATTATCTTTTATCATAAAAGTGATAATGTATAGAAAAATGATTTTTGTTGAAAAATGGATTCTTGTTCATTAAGTATTTCTCGTATTATTTAATAATGAATAATAACTAAATGTGTGTTAATATATTTATATATATTTTTAAAAATTGTATTAGAGTCATAATTTAGAATTTTTTAATTAAATTGTTTAGTTAAAATTTACACAATGGCCAGGAAATAAATCATTAAAAATCATCGTTTCACCATTATCATGGTAATTAACTCTAATCATAGTAATATTAAATTGATGATTAAAATTGGAATTTAATTTATTAAATAATTTTGAAATTATAATTTCAAAGAATAAATTAATTTCATTAGAATTTTTTTGCTAAAAGTAATAAAATATTTTTTTTAATGTAAGTGCATAGTTTTTTTTATTGTGAAAAATCTCTTAAGTATTCCAAAATGTTAAATGAGGGTTTCATATATTGAAAATAGTATTTATTATAATGTAAATTTATAATTCATAAATAAATATCATATTAATTAAAAAAAATTATAAAAGTATTGGTATTTATTTTATAAAATACACTCTTTTTCTGAAAAACATTATTCTTCACCATTGACCAAAAAATAATTTATTTTTGAATTATTCCAAATAATTACCCTAAGATAATTATAAAATGACAAATTAAATAATTATTTTCATTTTAAAAAAATTTGAATCCTATAATTTATAAATTTATATTTTAAATGAAAATATAATATATAATGGAACGATACTTTTATTGAAAATTACCTTTTAAAACACTAAGTCTTATCAATCATATTTAATATGAATTTCTTAGGTATAATAATATTTTTATTTACTATAGGTTTTAGTACATTTAAATTTTCTTAATAATATTTTTTTAATATTTTGTTGCTCATTTTAGTTTGGTGTTGTGTTTAAGACAACCCGATCAAGGGATATTTATTTAAGGAAATGTATTTACTAAAATCTTGTGTCGTTACATATACCATGATAATTCACTAGTACTAACCTATATAGTTTTCTAAAATCATTTTTGATACCAAATATGGTGCCCCCGATAAAAAAATATAGAATTTGTGCTCATAAATAGATTCATTCACATACTGAATTGGTAATAAACCAAAGAGACCCAATTTTAACCATCAATAATTGAAAAATAAATGACCAATATTGATTTACATACTTAGAAATTACCTTTTCGGTTTACAGTTTTAGAGAATTATAGAAAATAATTAAATAAAAAATCCCATGTATTTCTCATCAAATGAATTTTTTTCATCTCTACAATGATCTACATAAGCCATAATTAGTATTCAATATCTCCAATAAATTCACCGAACATGCAACTCATCTAAAAATTTCTTGTGTAATACTTTTCATTATAACCTAGGGAAATAGAAACATAATATGGATGAGATTAAATTATCAGTAAGGGAAAATTTATATCATAATATATCAAGGAATGAATAATAAATAATGAATAAATAATAATAATTTTTTTGTATAACTAAAATTTTATCTTGAAATTAATGCATGGATAGAATACTAAAATAATCAATCAAATAGATAATAATAACTAAATTCATGTTTATGGAATGAATAGTGCCAAAAATATTGATCTTTACCTTCAATTCCATAGTGGAGACATTATTATTTCCATCAAGGTTATAAAAAATACATTATTCTTTCCATAATGATCAAAACAAAGAAAACATGATTGCATTGTGTAGGCATAAATGAAATTCCCAAACCTTTTGTCTCATGAAACCAACTAATGCATCGAGGAGCTCTATAATATTGATCCCCACCCATAACTTATTTATGTCTAATCCTTGCAATATATGAAATTTACGAATAATGAAACAATTAATAACCAACTTTCCTAAATAATCTATAAATAACCATATCAGAAGTCAAAGTATACCGATTGTCAGTATTTACAAAATCAATAAGTGGAACATATTTCTATGTAAGAAACCTAAAACTAAAACCATATATTTTTATTTTATATGTTTATTTCAAAACGTTTCCCAAATGGATCAGTTCGTGGGTATTTAGGTGAATTCCCTTAAAATAGCATAATGAAAATATGATATTTACAGAGGGAAAACATTAGAAAACAAATCATACCTATAATAGAGGATGATTTTAGTAAATCAAAGGTAGTGAAAAATCATTTCTCATATAGTGATTTGATTCAAATATTTGTTAACAAAAATAAATTAGTAATAAATGACCTTAATTCATTCTAATTCATAGATAAGGACATTCAAAATAGATACTAATTAATATGGTTATAGAAGAGGAGGATTCCAGACCGAAAATACGTGGTAGGGTTAGTTTCCATAAAATGGGTAAATAACGAGTCAAGGGGGATAATAAAATAGTGATAATAAATGTAAACCCCCAAAAAACCATATTAATAGAAAATGATGGGGTTTTTATAAATAAAGTGGAATCAAATTTCCAAGATGAATTATCTTTAAAAGGTAATCCCTATTTTGAAATTGAGATATGGGAAGAAACCATTAAGGATTAGGTTAAATTTTGATAGAAAATAATATGATATACAAAACTTTAAATTGATATTAAATTATAATGAATAAAATATAATTAAGGATATAATGTAACAAATAGTCAGGATACACACCATTTAAATGAAATTTTGTACATAAGACAAAATATTTCTCAAAGAAATGAATTTGAGATGAAATCCTTTTACAGTACTGATACTGTATGAATCAAGAAAACATAATATGATTAGAATTAATTGGTTATTAAAATGTCATGATATAAAATATATTAATTATTCTTGAAGGATAATAGGGTAATGAATAGAACATTAAAAATAAATGTTGTGCGCAATTTCAAACATATCTCATGGAATTAAAAATGTATACAAATAACTCTTTCAACTTTATAAGAATTTGAATTGAAAACTCAGGAGAAGAAGAAGATCATATTTATTTTTAAATACAGTATATTCCATTAAAAATATGATAAAAAAATAATTGGATTACATATACACCCCAAAAAGTAATGAACCGATGAATGTGAATTGTATCCCAATGATGAAAAATTGAGATCTAAAAACCCTTACCTCGGGTCTTGACTCATTCTACCCATGTTATTTACATCATGAATATTAAAATTAATTTTGTTAAAAACATTATTTAGATAAATATTCATCTAAATTTCATATTCAATGATCTACCTATTATAATAATTTGATAATTTATTATATTTTTTTGTTCATTTTAGTTACTAGAGTTCGTTTGGTCAATTTCTTCATAACACTCTTCGTATTTTGACCATTTTAAATGGTGTTGTAAAATATATTTATAATATATATAATTTTATATGTGTATTTAATTTATTATTCCATTATCATAATATATATAGTTATATATGTTTAAAAAATGTGATATAATTATGAAAGGTACATTGATATATTCATTTAATGTTGTTAAATTTAGTATAACTATTTATTAATAATGTTAATTATATATTGAAAGATATTATAATTCCATAATATTAATGTTTTCATAAATATCATTTTTATACATTTAGTACTTTTATAAATTTAACCATGTTGTGTGGTGTTGTAAAATGAAAAATGTTGTTCTGTGGAGGGAATAGTTTATATGTATGATAAGTTGACAATATCATTTTTCATAGAATAAGTTGGAGGTAAAAAATAAAATAATATATAATTTTAAATTTTACACATGTTAAAAATATTATATTTTTTTAAATTAAATAATTTTTTGAATAATTATTGTAAATAGTTTTTGAAAAATAGAACACATCATTCATGGAGGAAATAGTCTACAAAAAGTCAGGGCAACATCTTCATCTTTAAAATGGTTTTGTAAGAAGTTAGAAATAGATATTAAATTAGTATAATAAAATTTTAGTTTTTTAATAACTATAATCATATCTTACATTCATGGATAAAAAATATTCTTAAGAGGAATATTAATTAGAAATGCTTAAGTAGTAATTATTACTCACATGGTGAACATTAACATTGTCTTGAAAGTATTCTTATAAATGAAGGAATTAGGATAAATTATAGAGAACATGTGAATATATATGTTTAATATAATTATTAGATAGGTAGGTTTGGTATATTTTCAATAAATGTTTTAAGGGTAAGTGTAACATTGAAAGGGTGGAAGTGATTCCCTTTTATAAGTGGTGGAAAATAGCAATCTTGTAAATACCCATTGCATCTCAATGATTCCATGAAACTATTCATGGGTCAATAAATCAAAATTTGGTCCATGATTCAATGTATGTTGTGTGGGAAGATAAATAAAAAAACCATTTTCAAACTTTGAAATATGTTTCTGAGTCTTTTTTCTTGAGATTTTTTTCACTTTACAACTGTGGTTTTTACCTTTGTATCATTTTTTAACATAATAATTTATGTTTGAATAAAATATAAGACAAAACCTCCTACCAAATTTGAGTGTGATGAACCTAATTCTAGCCTCTATTTAATCCAATTTACTTTCTAAATATTATAAAATAAAATTTAAATTAAAACATTTAATGTAATGCCCTGACCCCAGAATCCTGGAGCTGGTGCATTACTTTATTATATAGGCATGATTACATGGAGTCGAATCCCGAAGGAGCGATCCGTTTTGTAGTCCTGAAGATACTAGAGACATACATGGAACCCATTATATATTGATAAATGAAAGGAAATGATATATAACAACAGCTAATAAATTGAATCCTTGAAAACTCAATAAATGACATGTTCTTCATAACCTGTGGAAGGAAAAAAATAAAAGGGGTGAGATAAAATGATCAATAAGGTTAAGAAACAAAATAGAATATATCCTAAAAATAAACAATACCCATAGTGAATAACTAAAACACATGCCTTTTAAAATAAACATGAACACATTATGATCGGAATAATAACTGAATAAATAATTCCATAATAAAGCATAATCATAAGTATTATATTAATCTAATAAACACATGATATCTCAATCACAAGTATCATATTGGGTGAAATTCATATGTTGGACATCATAAAAATACCATCAAGGCCTCTTTCCAAGACTATTAATCTCATATTTTTAAAGTCTTCATGCTAGGACCATAGTTAGTCTCATGAGACCTACCGATGCGCTGAGGGGCTATAACAAGACCCACCCGACAATTACTAATTCCAATTCATTCTTATTATGAATGGGGATAAAAATAAACAACATACACATTCATATTGAAACTAACATATGAAATGTAAATAAATTTCCCCAATCATTAATCATAAACACTAACCATTCAGAGTTATATGGTGAATAGTTTCAAGATAGCACATCTATAGTCAAAATAATCATAAAACATTCAATAAAACATGGGGTATAATATCATAGGAGATTAAACTCAATGAATTACAAGATTTTACAATGGATGTTTACATATATGATGATACTTTTAAATGATTCCGTTGAAAAATCCGTGTGGAAATAATCCTTAAACATTCCAAAATGTCCCTTCCCACCTTGAAACATTCAAATAGTAATCCCTTAGAATATCATAAGAATAAGGAGACTCTTGATATGATATACCAAATGGATGTAAAAACACCACAAGTAAGAAATAAATTGTTAACAAGGAATATATCTCATAAAAGTTAAAGTGAGATGAGAAAATCCTTTTTTACTTTGGAAGGAAGAGTTCTTTTGGATCATAATTTGTATTTGAAATGAAATGAGATCGTAAACATCTATATCCCATAAAAGAAAAGATAAGGTCATTGATATTATATTTTAGTCTTAAATAAAGTCTTATTGAGTTGAAATAATTTAACAATTATTTTTTAAAGAATCATTAGATTTAGTAAATTTTAGTGCGGTTTAAGGAAAATATTAATGGATTTTAAAGTGAAATGGAATGTTTTCATTCATAAAACCATGAATGAACCGAAATATATTTTTATTTTAAAATTTATTTTTTAGAAATATAAATATGGATTAAAAGAGAATGTAGTTTGACTTTCAATATAGGTAGTAATTTGAGAAGCTCCTTTAATCGAGGTTTCATTTTGGAATTGTTTTGAAAGATTCTTTTAAAACATTTAACTCCCCACAAAATAAAGAAGGATTCTTGTTGGAAAAAATATATATAACATTCAAATATAATTTATGTGGAGTAAATAGGAATAAATAATAATTATATTATGGTCAGTATAGAATAAAATCAACCCGAATGATAATGGAGGTTCAGGTAGAAAATACAAAAAACATTGTAATCAGTTGAATCATATGGAAAAAAGTAATAATTATAAAATTATAAAATTTATATCATGAAAATTAAGATATTAATGATATGAAACATGAATTGTAAGTATAAATACACCATACACATGTAGTAGTAGTGAAAATGGAACATCTCAAAAAAATGAGTTTGAGATGAAGAAACCCGTAAAAAAATTTCGACAGTGTAATGAGTGTTCTTGTGAGGGATTAATAAGGGATAAATGGGTATCCCATAATTTATATAGTATAACATTAGTATTGGGGAGGTGAAAAAACATTACAATCATTAGTAATTATAAATAAAAGGACACAACATAGGGGGTTCTTGAATAAAAGTGAGAGAGAAGATACCTTACCTTAAATCAGAGGTTGTTTATCACTTGATATTAATAACCTGAATAACCAAATTAGGTTAAATAATTAATCAATACAGAACATTATATATATTTATTTGGTTTATAATTACTTTATTATGTTCATTAATAGACATATGGATAGTTTAAGGGATTAAATTTCATTGTTCACGAGTGCTCGTTTTCATAATATTCATTATCGTCTTACTTATAAAAGAGTATAGTAGTTCATGTAAGATGGGAGTTGAAGTACATAATTGATTATATATGTTATTAATGAACATTTAGAAGTTTAAATTGTTATAAAATATTTTATTTATTTGTAATGATGTTGAATCTTTATATTAAACATTAATGATAAACACTTCGATTAATTTGGTGATTTTTCTCACAATTACCTTTTATTGTATTATTATTTTACATCATGAGTACATAAGGATTATATAACTTTCATAAGATAAAATAAATATATAATAGTCTATTTAAACCATAAAATTATTTTCATGACTATATTTGAAGAAGGTAATTAAAATTGAAAGCATCATCGTCCTTGAATGTGATAAATCAACACATCTCAAACGATGTTTAATATTTAGCATAAATGAGGGGGAAAAGAGAGATGAAGATAAATTATCCCATTATAATTACAAAAGTATAGTATATTTAATGTATTGTAATTTTCATATAATTTTTATTATGATATTTTAGGAAAGAAAAGATAACAAAGGAACATTAAAATGAAATAAAATAAATGAGGAATTTTACCTCTTGAATTTACCTTCCTTGAGAGCCTCTTAAGGGGATAGGATTTGGTCTTTTTATGAGTACAAGGGCTAATGGTAGTGGGGGATGATCTTTAGAGGAGATTTGGGTAGATTTTAGATAAGGCAGAATTCTTGAGATGAGTTAAGAGAAGAGGGAGTGATGGGGGTTATATTGGAGGAGAGGAGTAATGTTTGAATACCTTTTTCACTATTTTATTATTTCCCTCAAGAAAACCAATAGTGTTGATTCATGTTACCCATAATAATAATAAGTGCATGTGATTTTGAACAAAGTGTGCATACAATATAAATTATTCTAGGAATATAGATTTTAACTAATAATATATTTATTATATCCCTCCAGACAACTAATAGTGTTGATACATTCTATATTAATTGTCCCAAATCCAAAATTTTAGTGGATTTCACTTGGATTACACAATTTCATTGATTTAGATAAAATAAACCTATAGTGTAAAACGTATTTTATATTAATTAAATATGATTTATCATCTATTTAATTTTACTTTAAATTATATAAAATTTCAAGGGTATTTTGATAAAAGTATAGGGTATAGTGGTGTTTGTAAATGGTGATAGAGTATATAGGGATTGAGGTGTCTTGTGAGGGTGAGTATGAACCTTTAGAATGATAAAATACATAACAAATATAGTGTTCCCTGATTATTGATTTTTTTTCATTTAGGTATAGACATATTATTTATTACTTCTAAAATTGGATGCCAATTTGGGTACATTTCCTTAAGTTAAGCCTTTTATGGATTCATATTGTTTGGTGGAGTATCAATTATCTTTCCAATGAGTACATTGAGTAATCATAGAGTTATGTATTTTTGTAGTCTTAATTTTCTTGATTAAGGTGAGTTTTGAGGATATTTATTGAATTCTTAAATGATTTTTCTATTGAATAGTTTTATCTAACCTTGTTATTCCTTAAGTGACACTCTTGTGGGAGAGAAATGGTATTAAAAAGTCATAATCATCATGAGTAAGCGACTTCTAAAAAATAGTTATTATTTTCCAACGTTAATCATTTTATTTGGTTGTATTATAGTTTAAGGATCTTTTTTATCTTTGATAAGATGAATTGTGAGTGATTTACGAAGGAAATTGTTATTTAAGGGTAATATATTAAGTTTAAAAAGCCTTGTTACTTTTTATTATATTCGTTGAGACTGATTAGTTAATTTTTTTCCTAAATCAAGGTGGTCTTGAGAGTTGTTACCTATTGACATATCAAGATAAGGTTATCCATTCTTTAATATATATAGTTACCTTGGGTAATGTGAATAATGTTATAAGATAATATAATACATAAATTAGAAATGGATTTATCATTTAAACATTATTGTTATAAATTATTTTCCTTGGAATGAATAAAAGAATTTTATGGATTTTATTTGATTATTCAGTTTATGATCCATGTGAGGCAATCTATGTTTCCATTATATGTTTTTTTGGAATAGAATTATATTCTCGTTATCCTTCAATATTTACATTTTTCATTTCAGTTATATATAGGATATCCCTATTTTAAAAGGGTATTATAGTCAGTTTCTTCTTTTATATGATTATTCTAGTACCAAGAGTCTATGATAAAATTTAAATTAAGATTATATTGATATATTTACCTGTTATTATTATTTTTCAATATGATGGTTATTTTTCATGAGATGGTGGAGGGTTATATTTTTTTATACATCATTTATATGTCCATTTTTTATGGGAAGGCCTTTTATGATAGGAAAACATGTTAGCATGAATACACCATCTATAATTTTTAATGCATAAACTATATATATATATATATTAGTATGGTAACCAAGACTACACAAGGATGAGTTTATTTTGGAAGGGTACTAGGGACCTCAACACTGTTTTATTTTAGTTAGTTACTATGTACCTAACTCAATTTTATTTGGGATGGTTACTAGGAACCCTGAATATTTTATTATACAATGGAATTAAATAGTGGAAATATTCCTATAATAGGATAATTTTTATCATGATAAAAAAAATTCCATGGTTAGATTGGATTTACCATGATGGATAAGTTTCAATGGGTGGATAGGCTTTCCCTAGAGAAATTGGTTTTCATGGGTGAAAACTTTTCATAGTGGAACATATTTATCTTATTACTTCAATATATAGTATGGGGTGATTGAGGTTATTAAGGTTGTGTTTAGAGAAAGATAGTTTATGGGGAGAAATTTTTTAAATTAAATGTTTTATGGAATCACTGATCACATCATAATCAGAGGTGTTGAACTGTGATTGGTCATATATGGAAGAGGAGTTGTCTTGGTATGAGGTGTTTTACTATGATTAGGGGTATTATGGAAGGATGAGTTTGGTTGCATGATGGAGTATGAAATATATTAATCATTTAATTCATTATTTATTTGTGTGAAGATCATTACACCATGTTTGGATGGGTTTTGGTGTATAAAATTTTGTTACATCGTGAAGGTCTTATCGATATATTTGTGTAATTTTATTTGAGTATGTCATGTCATGATATCATTTACTGTAAAATAGTTTTATCATGGTGATTATTAGTTTTTAGTGAGGGGTTAATGATTTTTTCAATGACATTGTAGTGGTTGAGTATTACTATGAGATAACCTCTATTTTTTCATGTTCTTAGTTGTTATCATCAATTTGACCAATCTTTAGTTGTGAAAAAAGGGACCATGGTGGAAGAATGAATCATTATTTTTTAGGGTCTACTGACAAACCACTATTTCAGCATGACCTTAGTCCTGATGGATTGATTTTTTATCGTCTAGTTTGTTATCATAATTTGAGTGGTTCCTTGAATTCTCCTTAATTAATTAATATATGTTCAATACTGAAGTGTATTTTGGTTTGTTTGAAGTGGTTCTTGTTTAATCCTTCATGGTTCTTAGTATTTTTCATTATGTGATCAAATTATTAGTGAGTCAAAGTACATTTCCAATCCTGTTATTTTATCCTTCAATTTCTCTTATCTTATCAAAGGTTATAGTATCGGTAGTTATTTGCTTTTGGTGATATTCAGCCAATGAGTTTTTGGAGTGTTGATGTATATAGGTATTATGGGGACTTCTTATGATTTTTAATGTTATTAATACTTGTTCTCTTCTCATTCTTATTGATATTAATGTTGAATATTGGTTTGCGAATTTTCCCATTATTTACTATGATATTTTGTGGTCATATAACTTTTGTTTTATTAAGGTTAAGAGTTTTGACAATCCTAACAACGATAAAAATATGTACAAGAATAAATTGTTAATATTGGTGTATTCAAGAATTATTTTCTCAATTTTATCATTATTTCCATTATCATATGATCTTTCTAGTTTATTTTGGGAAGATCATACCATTATATTTTTTTTTACTAATTCCTAGGATTGAATTGAATAATAATTTTAAGAAATTAATGGAAATAGAGAATAACAATATTTAAATAAATTACTTCTTAGTTTACTGATATTACAATATTTTTGTGATTCTAAATTCAGAGAGAGTATATATGGAAATAATATTTCATTTTTGGGATGATATGTTTACTATTTTGTGTTTCCCTTAATATTGTGAGGATAATTTAGTATTTATTTTTTATTGAGAACATTTTGTAGAAGTGGTGATTTCCTTATGGTGTTTGTAATTATGCGGATTGTGAGGTGGTGGTGATTTTTTAGATTTTATTATAGTGGTATAATGAATATTATGGGGTTGTTTCAGCTCATTTCCCATGATTATAAGGTGATTCTGAGAAGAATGAAATAGTTACCTAGAATGGGGTGTGATTAAGTAAATGTAGAGTTGGAATTGATCAATGAAATAATGGGAAACTTATATCTGGTTATGTTAAAATATAGTGGATGGAAACAAATGTGGAATAATTAATTTAGATTGGATAGTAATTTGTAATGTGAAATTGGTGATAAAATATAAAATGAGTAGTTGTGTATTTGATGTAGTGATTGTCGATGTGTAGTGGAATTTGCGAGGAATTGTTCATGGTTTTAGTATTATTATGGTTATAAGTCACCCTTATATAGGGATTGTGTTCTATTATATATTAATCATAGTTCATTTTTATTTCATATGCACCACCACCCATGATGGGAAATGCGACTAACACTCATACAAGGTTTTGGGTTCTAGGTGTACCATTAATATATAGAAAAGAGGTGACATGAATGAATAACTACACCTAATTATTATCTATCTATATCTATCTCTATATCTTCCTCTCATTTAGAAGTAGTACACAGTGTGATGTATTTAGTTTTAGTATTTATTTGTGTGGTGATTTGATGATTATGTGGTAGTGATGTGGTTACATAACTGCGACATAAATCGGGTGATGTGAATGAGGTTTATGTCCTTCATGATTTGTCTTTGTAACAATGAGATGTAGTAGGGATGTGGAATGCGGTGGTGGTATATGGTATATGTTATTTTTTATGTGGTAGTGGTTATGATATGGTTATATAGTTATTAGGCTACGTGGATATGGAAGAGATGGGAGCCATAAGATGTGTGTCACTCAAGTACAAGGGAAACTAGTTTAATAGAGAAGTGGGCGGGAGGATATTTTAACATTATTTTCCATTTATTATTACATTATTATACTTGTATATGGATTTGGTGAGTGTGTCTTAATGATATTGGGTGGTAGATTACCTAGTTTAGATAATGAGTTGGTTTAACTATCTATTCACGAATGCTTCAGTATTATACTTCTATATTTAGATGAGAGAGTCTGGGGATGATTCTACTAATTAAACTTCTATAGTAACCACAATTTCCTATATCCTTTTTACATATTTATAGGATATAGTAGGTGATATGTCTAGGTATCACTAGGTCAGGATTTGGAATTATATTTTTTTTGAGTCGCTTCCACAGTAGTTACTCGTATTGGGTGTTTATTAACAAACCATGGTCTATATATGACATTACATGAATTATGGGATTTATTTTATTTTATATTATAGGTAGATAATCAGTGATTATTTAATCAAAACCCAACATTTATGATTTAAATGTTTCTTATATATGTTTTTTATACCCTTTGTGCTAGTCTCCAACCCATGGACTATCATATATAGGATTTGTGACCATGATTGACTTTAGAACCAGCCCAAGTGGGGTTTTAGTGGGTTGGGGTCATCAAATATTTGTATCAAATATTTAGTTGGGAGTTATGATAATGTTTAAAGTTATTCAATACAAAGTATTTCATTTTTTTTGGGTTAAAAAATAGTTCACTTGAACGTAACATGAAAAATAAGCTAGGGAGATTGGATAGGATGTTGAAAGGACCATATGATTTTATTTATAAACCTTATAGTCTATTGAATATGTTTAAGAGAGAGTATTCTAACTATGAGGTAGATACATATCAGTGGTTCATGAATCATAATATTTACATTTTCATTTGTATCATATCTTATTTAGAGAAGGATAAAATAAATTTAATTAATTGATCATAAATGAAATTCCATATACTAGGCTTATTAATTTTATTGATTTAGTAAATATGGTTGGTTGAAGGAATCAATGCATTATTTTATGTGTGAATGGGGAATTAGTATACTTTGATTGGTCTTAGGAGGTTTGGTATTGAGAAAGAGTATTCTTAGGGAAATTTATTGTGTGTGAATCAATGTTAAATATTGTAAAAACATGAAGGGGTTATATCCAATCAAAATATAGAGCAGTGTTTGAGGATCATGAGGTTTATTTTATATTGATCCATGTGAGTAATTATTATTTTATTTTATTGTATCTTAGGTTGTTTAGGTAATCTTTTCATTAGTGGATAATTTTTCTTCTTGATGATCATGATGACTTAGTGGTTTCACAGGAGAATTTCAATGATTAGTTTTTGGTTGAGTGATTCTCCATTAAAATTTGTGTAATGGATGGCGTTTCTCTACATTGGATAGGGGACCTTGACTATGTATAATAATTGAGTATGATTTAAGAATCTTTTTTATAGACTTTTGATCTTCATCACTGTGAGGAAGTTAGGGAGGAACATTTTATCAAGAGATTTAGTTCTAGGTCACTCCATTTACATTATAGATATATCATTTGCTAATATAAAAGGAATAAGTATTATAGAAAATACTAGTGCGAACAAGAACATATTGTGTGGGAAATATTAGGAACTTATTAATGAGTATATCTAGAGGTTAAGGTTCTAGAATCTATAGTAAGGAGAGGTTTTAGTCAATAAGGAGTTTGTCTTAGAAATATTCTCCATATTTTTTCTAGAGATGTAGTTATTTGGCATATACTTGGAGATATAGTGTTTTTTATTTTCTTATAGAGTTTATGGACACTATTAGTTTTAGTTCTCAAGCATCATTAGTAGTCAGTATGTGGTTGGAAATCAATTTCTTACACAACCTCACAAGTAGTAACCTCTATTCCCATATCAAAAATTGTTGATTCTGTGGGTTTAAGGGTAACAAAGAGGTTATATAGGTAGAAGAGCATAACACCATTGTGTTCCATGTCCTTAAGGATATGATTATATTCATAGTGGTGTTCATCCTTTGGGTCAACCAAGAAGATTATAATAGTGTAGTTTTATGCATACTATGGAGTTACTTGAGTTGTGTGGACTAGGAATTATTTGAGGTAGCATGTATCTATATTCAACCATGGATTTTTATTTTTTCGTCCCAATATATTTAAACTCATTATGAATTTTTTAGATATTTAGTGCTTATAGTTGAGATGCTTCTACTTTCTTTGGTGTTAAATTATCCATTTTAAGGTCATTATACCTTCCTTTATATTTATCATGTATGCGAGATAATGATGGGGTAGAATCAATCATAAGTGAATTTATTCTTATTATTAATACAACCATATAGTTCCAAAAACCTTGATATTATATTGAGTTTGAGATTGAGTTATATCATATAACCCCCCAACATTTCAATGTATTCTTATAGGATAATACCCTCTGTGTTGTGGTAACTACGTATTAAAATAAATAATATTTTGTGGAATATTTATATCTAGACTAGTTTATTTACTTGGGGTGCATCGTATTATTTTTTAAGAAGTTGGATGGATAATTTTTGTTGTTAATGTATTACCATCAACTAAATTAGTTGATAGTGAATAAAAATTATCCCCTACTAAGGATTGATGATTTATTTAGTAAAATATAAAGAGAAAACTGGTTTTCAAATATTGATATGTGGTCTAGGAATTATTAGTTGAGGGTGAAGGAGGAAGATAGAACAAATATTTCCTTATTGGGTATCTATGAATACTTCTTGTTTATTGCAATTACCTTTGAGTTCAATAATTTCCTAGTTTTCTATGGGACTGATGAAAATAGTTTTCATGAGTTCTTGGGTATGATTATTATTTTTTGAAATAATAATAGCCCCATTTATTCATAGTTAGAGAAAGATAATGTTGAGAATTTGAGGATTTTTAAATAATTTCATTGATGAAATCATCTTTATGGGAAGCTGGACAAGATATTGTTTTGGACTATTTATTATAATTTTATTTGTCTTATTGTGTCCTTGTAGGGAGTATTATTTTCTTTTATTATTAGGGAAATTTTTTATTTTGTGGATTCAATAATGTTACAGGGGTTCTAGTTTCCGTGGTATTTCAAAATATTACTTGAGGATTGGGTTTTATTTCTCTTGTAATTATACACATTTGATATCTTTCATTAAGAAGGATATGGAATTTATATGTATGGATCCGTGTCAGGTACCATTCAAGAATCTAAAGTAGAATATGATAAGTAATCATGTACTTCAATTACAAAAGTAAGGAGTCATGTTTGAGAACTTCTATGATACTTCAAATCTTGGTATGTGTTTTTTATTATATATTAGAGAGTATTGATATCATATGGGTGTTAGGGGTTATGTCCCTATGTACATAAATTTTCATCCCATGATCATGTGCTTTCATAAATAGTGTTTTCCTTAGAGCTATGGAAAAATTACCTCATTGGTGAGAACATTTTAATCGTCACAGATCAAGACATCATAATATATATTTTCTCTTAGTGAAATTTAAATTAATATATGTAGAGGAGTGTAGAATTATTGTATTACATTTACTCATTGATCATCCATACTATATGGAACAGTTATGTGTTTGCTATTTCACATAGTAGTAAGTCACATGGAGATTTTTTAGGAGTATAGAGATATATACAGGATAATAGAGGAGTATAAATCTTTTCATCTCAATATAGAAGAATTAGATGGAGAGTTTGTCTATATAAGGTAACATTTAAATCTTAATTACTGTAGTAGGTGGAGTCTCAACTATAAGATCTAAATGTGTAAGTGTGGGTAGAACAAGTAGTTTGTATAGATACTCCCAAGGGATGGTAAAAGGATGGTTAATATAGGATATTGTTCTAAGGGAATCTATTCATTCCATTTTAAGTTTTATAGAAACTTCATTAGGAGTTTCAAAACTATCATTTAGTAGTGTAACTTAGTATATACAAGATGTGTTATTCTTTCAGGAGTCAATTATGGAGGCTGGAGATAAAGTGGCCAGTGGATAAGTTCATGGATCAGTGTGTGGGTTTTTATAAGGTGATGGTTTTGAAACACAATCCTTCTAGTTTGTTGTTATAATTGTCCGTTTTAAACTGGATTTTGTGGTTTATCTTGATATATTTCATTATCAGTTTACTTCGAGATAAAAAAAGTATATAATTACATCTGAATGATTATGGATTAATAGATTAAGAAGGATCATTTCTTATCAATCAGGGAATTGAGTATGGTGGATTAATTTTCATATCCATATATGGAAGAGAATATAAGGATTCATGCGGTTCCAAGGATGATCATTTCTAACCATGATCATAATTTTACCTCTCAGGTGTGGAGGAGATTTCAACCTGCATTTTCTTCTCTATTAGGCCTTTTCACAATTTTTTATCCACATACAAACAATCTTATTGATGGATGATATAATAATTAGAGATTATATTGAAATAATGTGTTCTTAATTTTTGAGGTTTGTGGGTGGCTAATTTACCCTTGGATTATTTTTCTTTTAATAATAAATATCCCTCTTCAATTGGTATGGATGTTAAAATAATTTTATAAATGGACTAGTAGAACGTTTTTGTGACAGACTGAGGTTGATGAGGTATTTATTCTAGGAATAGATTTGGGGATATAAAAAATTGATAAGTTCCATATAATTAATGTTCGAATTAAGGATAATCATGAATTTCATAAGTCCTATATTGATCTGAGGAAGCGAACTTTAATGTTGGAGGATGGTGATTATTCATTTCTAAATGTTCCTACTCTTCATGAATCATATAGGTTTGATCGTGGTAGTTATATTTATTCTTATTTTATCAAAAACATCAATGTATTAAAGCATGTTAGTGGAGTGGAATGATAGTTGTCTCTTCCATTACAATTAGATCATATTCATGACATCTCCTTTGTATTTCATATTTAATGTTATCTTGTTAATAAATTACACTTAATTGATCAGAATGAGTTGGATATTAAGGAGGATGGGATATAATGGAATTTTTTTATTGAGAATCATGATCATTAAGATAATGTGTTACTTGGGTGCATCATTCCCTCAGTTCATATCTTGTGTCAGAGCGATAACATAGATGAGGGTATGTGTGAGAATGATTCATACATGTGTTCTCAATATGCAAATATATTTTTAACTTTATTTCATTTATATTTTGATATTGATTATATGATTTTAAAATTATGTTTTTTTTCATATTTTATGTTGTATTATGATTTATAATGTCAATATTCCCATTTGAGAGGTATCTCAAATGTTGGTTAGGTTTTTGTTATTGAAATTCCTTTTTCCTAATTTGGTTCCAAGATGAAATTCATTTTCATGGAATCTAATTTAGGGAACCAAAATTTTCACGGTTCTCTAATATTTTTTTTAGGGTGATTGATGTGATTATAGGTGTAGTTATAGATTAATGGTGGAATAAGAGAAACATTTTAGTTTAAATTTCAACAGGAAGCATAAATAAATTCATGACCCAAGGTGTAACAATATTGTTTATTATATGGGGGAAGATGTGTTTTCATGGTTTGGTGTGTTACACCATTATTAATGGGTTTTTTGTGTGATGCATTAGGTTTCACCATAGAGTATGTGTCATGATAATTGAATGTTTCTCATTTTATATGTGATAATCCCAAGGTTTCATGGTTTTACGTATTGTAACATAGAGTTTTTTGATGGACCATAAACACCTTAGATATAATATTATGGTTTCATTGTATCTAAGAATGTTTACACATGACACCCTATAATTTTTCATGGTTTTTTCTAATAGGTTATAATTATTGAGTGAGGGGTGTTACGTTTTCACCATCACTTCAAAATTTTTGAGCTCTATAACATGAAAAAATTTATTTCATTACGATATTCTTTTACATGATCAATTTAAGTGGTATTTAATGATTATAAAATGGGGAGTATGGGGGAATATTTCACTATGATTTATAAAATATCATCCACTAACAACCATTGTGATGTGGATATGGGTTTACTAGAGTTATTTTACAAACTAGCAGTATCTAGAAAAAATTATAAAAGTTTCTTGAATTCTTATGAATTTTTTTTCTCTTCAAACCCTATAAATACTTTATCTCAGTTTTGAGTGTTCATGTTCATCCATTAGTGTATATTAACCTCAAATTTATGTGATCAAATCCATGATGAATAAAAGTTATATCCACCTTCTATTATATTCATTATATTATCTTTTAAAACTATATGGAATGGATAGGGGTTTATTTTTAGTGATTTTTGGTTATGGATTTTATAGTGTATTGAGGTGTATATGATTTGTGGGTCATTATTACATATTTAGTGGCAATTGATCCATCCTTTCCTCCCATTAGTTTGTGATGATTGTCAAATATATGGTTGAAGTAGAGTATTTATAAATTATTATTTATTTACTATGAAAATATGGAATTACAATGATTTGGTATTTTATGTAAATAGTTGAGAATGAATTAATGAATATTATAATTAACACATGAAGATTTTTTTTGTAGGAGTGAGTTAAATAAATACACACCTATTTTTATTGATATTTCTATTATTATTTGATATTTTTAGTTAATTTTTTAATATTATGATCAAATTATTTTTTTGGTGATTATATGTTGAAATAATGTCTAGTTTGATAGTAATGCAAGGGTACTATTGGGAATATTCAATGAGAATATATATATTTTAATTTGTCGCTTCTACTATTTTCTATTGTTTTTTCATGCCGCTTATGTTTGTGTGATTTGATAAGGAAATAATATTTTTTTGGAGAAAATATATTTATTATTTTTCTATTTCAATATTTTGGGGGTATTATATTATTTATAGATTGGTGAGAACATTTTTTTGTAAATAGTGTAATCCTTATAGTGGTTGGATTGATATGGATTGGGAAGTGGTGATAATTGTTTTGATTTTGTTGTGATGGTATTGTGAGGATGATGTGGTTGTGTTGGTTTATTTACTTTGTTTATAGAATGATGATAAAATAAAATAAATGGATAATGAGATTTTGTTTTGATAAAGTAAATAAATAAATGAATTAATAATTAAAATTATTTGTACTAGCATGTGGTTATATGAAGCTGTAGTGGTTGGAAATGAATATCGTAAAATAAATATAAAAGGTTTATTACCATTAATTTAAAATTGATAATAAAATTTGATATTGAAATTTATTTATTTGTTGTATGGATATTTTTTAATGATGGCAGGTTTGGTAAATATCGTGGTTATAGGTGGAAAGATTTGCTGATGTTTGATGAAGATGATGCAGCGATGATTGTGGATTTTGTAGTAGTGGGGTTCTAAGTGTCCCTTAGGTTATTATTTTGTGATATTATAAATTCATTATAGTTATTTATTGTTTCTTATACACTTCCACCAAATTTAGGTAACATAACCAATGCCCACATGGTGTTTTAGGTTTGGGTGTACCCCCAATACTTATGATGGAGGTGATATAGATAGTTGAATACTCCCCCTTCTTCTTTTTCTCTATTCAAGATATAACATAGGCTATTATGGAAAAACTTTTGGTATATGTTTATGTTATGATATGATGATAATGAAGTAGTTATATGATTATAGATATTATATGAATGTAACGAGTGGGGAAAAAGGATGTTGTCCAACATAATACATCTTGGTCATAATGTGATATGGTAGAGATGTGGTATGTGGAAGTGGTTTGTGATATATGGTAGTGGTTAGGTATTTTTTGTTGTGATGTGATTATTTGGTAATACTGTTATAGAGATATGGATAGGATGGGAGTTTTAGGAAATATGTTGTTCATGCACAATGGATACTAGTTCAGTAGGGAAGTGGCTATGGGGTACCTTTATTGATATATTATTTTTATTATTATGTTTTTATACATAAAGGTAGTTTTGGTAGGTGAGCATCAATGGGGATGTGAGGTTGATGACCTGGTATAGGTAATGATTTAGTTTTTTTGGTTCTTTATGGAGGATTTAATATTTTCCTCCACATTATCTTGTGAGAGTCAGTGGAGAATCCTATTGAGTATACTTGTATGCTCAAACCTTTTTTCTATATAATATTTTTATAGATTTATAAGATTTATTTGTATGAAATTAAAGACATTAGAAGCTCATGATATGTAGTTATTTTGTGTTCATGTGTTTTCTATCATAGGAGTTTCTAATTTTTGGTACTTATTGACAGACCATGGTATATATATAATAGTGCATGCATTGCAGGATTCGTTTTATTTTATTTCATGGAGAGTTGATTGGTTGTTTCTTCCTCACATATTAAGATATATAAGGGTAATGCATAATATATGTGTGTTTTATTTTTTCAGTGAAAATCAGTAAACCATGTCTTACAATAGTTATATTTGGGGAACACACTCAAATTCACTACCATCATAGGATAGGTTCTAGCGGGGATGGGTTGTGACCTATTTTCTTATAATAAAAAATTTTCATTGGTGGATAGGTTTATAATGGTGGAGAAGATCCACTATTATGGATTTCAGGAATAGATCAAATCTGGTATAGTAGGTTTTCATATTGAATTAGCATGAATATGGGAATCCTATACATGACATGTGGAATTTATTATTATGTTACTCCTTATAAATATTGTATTATTACATTATCAATGTTACTTGATTGTTATTTTGATTACCTATTTTATGGAACTACTAAATTCATTAAAAATTATTCTTGTAATTGTATACGTCAAATATTATGTTAGAAACACAATTCATGGTGGCTAACTATATTATATACTCACAACCTACATAGGAATCTTAGAGCATATGGAACACCACTTATATTATTTTAAGTAAAAGTATGTATGATAGGAACAATATAAAGATTTTTAATAGTTCCAAATGATGTAGTATATTAGGTTAGCTCTCTATTAAGTTGTGGAGAGTAGGTCGCCATCTTTGGAAAGTGATGTTTCATGCATATTTCAATCTTTATATTCTTATTTTAATTGATTTTTATTTGTATTTTGATAATTTTTATTATTATAATTATATTATTGTGTTTTTTTGGTTCCATACATGCAGAGGAAATATTTTATATTTTTATATACATGTTTTTGATTTATTTTTGGAAGTACTTGATATCTGGATTGCTCATATTGGTTTTTTGGTCGAATATTATTTTAACCAACAATGAAAACAATGGAGGGGAAATCACCACATTTGGTAAATTATTTTTAAAGACCCATAATTTCCATGTAATTTTTTTATTAAATAGGAATTTTAGAGGTCTGTGAAATCTGACGGCACACGATTCTGAGGCCCGGAGTGACCGCAATGATCCGTTGAAGTTTCTTTTAAGCTTATGTTAACGCCTGTAAGAAGTTCTCCTGGAAAAGTGGAATAACTCTTAAACAATAACTTGGATTAAAAATCTGAGGGCACTGTTGCACTTAGTATACCGGGTTTACCCTTGGCGTGACATAATATTAGTCGGTTCAGGCCTCCTGTGAGAAAACCCAAAAATGGAATAATTTTAAATAAAATAAATAAATAAATTATTTCATTTTTCAAAAGCTTATTACTCACAAATGGTAACTCGGAGTAAAAATCCAAGACCACCTCTTAACTCATGATTGTATGCTTTCTTTAACCAAATACTAAATTTTTCCGGCACGGGCCACCAAAGAATGTTAGTTTTTGGCCGCAAACAAAATAATTTATTGACAATTATTTTATTTCAAATTTCATAACTTCTAAAAAGTAACTCGGATTAAAAATATGAGAGTACCATTGGGCTTTTTGGGGCGTGTTTCATCTAGGGAGAGCCTAACCTCGACTGGCGCGAGTTGATGGTGACTGATAATAATTTTCCGAACATTTTTTGGGTATGTTTATTAAACGCGTGAGAGAAATTTTGTAACCTTTGAACCAGTGCTCGGAATTGAAATCCGAGGGAACCGTTGAACTCACAGTGCTAGTATTTGCTTAAGAAGACTTTCACGGCAACGACAGTGGGTCAAGAATAAAAGTTACTTTTTGGCTTTTTATAAAAAAAATAATAAATAAAGTGTACAACACTTTATTTTATTTTAAGCTTCCATGTGACTGATTGTTGGTTAAAACCACCACTTGGGAGTGGGAGGTGGGACCGCCACACCCTAACCTCCCATGGGAGGTTATGGGAGTGGGTCCCACCCGAACATAACCTCCCACGAGAGGTTATGACGTGGGGACCACTCGAGATCAAAACTTCTCAAGTACCTCAATTAATTTCATGTGTCAACGTAAAATTAAATGTTTTCAATTTAATTTTATGTGTCAACAAAAATTAAATGCTATAGTTTAATTTTATGTGTCAACATAAAACTAAATCCCATAATTTTTTTTGATGCTGGCTATGTGGGGGAAGCCTCTTGGAATCCTCTCAATAAATAAGACAACACACCTCTTAAATTGCGCCAATGATATTTAATTCGCTTGACCCCATTTTTTTAAATTAAGTAACCACATCGTTGGAATTTAGGAAGGATCCTAATAAATGAACCGTCATAAATTCCATGATGGTTACATACTTCTTCCCCTCTCCTATATATATAGAGCTTGGGAGGAGTATTTGGGAAGGCTTCACCAAGCGACAAAACGCTGGCAAAGTGACGTGACACCCAACACTTGGAGGATTACGCCTTCTCCAATTAAGAATGAAGAACGCCGACCTTTTTTAACTTCTTCCTCGGACACCTACCAATGTGGAGTGTCCTCAATGAGCCGACACAACTCAGGTTTGGAAGTGATTGGCGGACGTGGCGAATGATGATCCTCTACGTCTTCTTCTGCGACTCCGTCAACGAACAACGTTTTCCTTTTTACGCCAACATCAACCAACTACGAGCAAAGTAGGGGGTTTATTGCTTGATATTATTATACAGTTTTATTAGATTCTTCATCAGATAAAAAGTGATTTTTGTGGACGTGTTATTGATCATCTACTTTCTTGATGAGCCAAATGATACCTCCCTAAACGTGGAGGGTGCGGGCCAACCTAACATGGCCCGACACCCTCCGTCGATTTTTTCTTTCTTGTGGTGACGTTATATGGCATGGCGATGAGGCGACGATGATGAAGGCGACAAAGATGAAGGTCGCGGTACCCGCAGCCTCCGTGAATCGCGCCGCCCCCCGTGGCACACCGATGCTTCAGGCCGAAGACCAACGGCCTGGGTAGCTCCCAGACTGCCTGCTGGCACCCCCACGCCCTACCCGGCACCGTCAGGGCCTGCCCAACGCCCTTCCCGCACCCCCGCGGCCTACCCGACGCCCCTTCGGTGCCCCCGCGGCCTGCCCGACCCCTGTCACGCCCTACCCGGAACACCTGGGGCTACCCGGTGTCTCTCTAGCCAGCCTGTGCCTCGCACGCTCTGGCTACTAGCCTCTCGGGCCGTGTCGCCTGAGCCGCACTCCTCGCGGAGCTGGCCGAACCGGCCCCTACCTTCGGGCCGAGCTGCCTACATGGCGACATCTCGGCCGAATCTCCCTCATAGTCTGCTAGGTTGGGCCCAGCAGACCAGGCTGAACATAATAGACTGAACCACCCAACTGGTTGGGTCAGACCTAGAATGTCTTACTAGGTTGACCCAGACCAAGTTGGCCTAGATTTGGTTGGGACGAGTCGGTTCGAACGGGTCGGACCGGACCCGGGCCCACTACTAACCCCTTTACTTCTGTTGGCCATAACTTTGGCACCGGACATCCGTTTGACGAACCATCAGCGGCGCTGGTATTCTTGGAGCATAGCCATCCCTTTGATTATATCCCACTGGAGTTCGGGGTTTAGTTGAGAAATGGTCAGGTTGGATCGTACTCGAGTCCAACTCGGCCCCATCCACTAAAAGGCTAATAACTCATAGACCGGGCGTCCAATTGACGTGCCATAAATTTCATTGAGACCCCTATGATGAGGTAGGCCATTAAGATACTTCTTTGTGGAACTTTGCGACAGTTGGAGTTTTGCCCAGTAGCTCATGGGGCGGATCCTTCCAATGATGAGAAGACAGAGTGCGGAGACCTAGTAGCTGACTGAGACCTGACGGCCACTTGACAGATTCGACTCGGAGTGATTTGACTTGCCTAGTGGGGAGCTCCTGGTAGTTGGAGGCAGACCCATGGCGGAGGAGAACTTGGTAGTTGGCGGCAGACCCGTAGTAATTGACAGGAGGAGTACCGCTACAGGTTATTAGGGGAAGCGCCTGGTAGTTTGTGGAAGACCCACGGTGGGGAGCACCTCTGTTTGAGTGGGGAAAACCCACGGTACTCGTAAGGAGGAGTACCTCAGCAGTCCAAGGTTAGTGGGAAGTGCTTGGTAGTTAGTGGTTGGCCTACTGTACTAGACAGAGCAGGAGTTCTCCAGTATCCATGGTTTCGATATTAAAAATCGTGGCTGAGTTGAGTCAATGACTTTTTAGTTTTCCTCATGATTGATATGGGTTTCTAGATAACTTAGGTATATGTACTGGCATATACCTATGTAATGGTTATCCTTTGATTTCATACTTTGTGGTTTATCCTTGTTGGATTTTGTGAGACCTTGTGGGTCTCGGGGTCCCTACTTATTATCATTATACTCACCCCTTCTCGGGATATGCCCACAACTCGTTGTGTTAGTTGCAGACGATGAACCACAGTGACTAAAGCAGAGAGTAATAGGACTGGATGGTACCCGAAGGTGGACCACTCGGCGTGAGGGTACACGGAGGAGACGGATGGAGGTGGAGTGATGAGTAGGCCATCTGTACCTGCCCTTCAGGTAGGAACCCCTGAGGACGACCCAGTAGCTTCTTTACATTTCTTTAGTTGTACTTTATTTCATTTGTACTTTACTTTTCCTATTGGGATTGTATTTTCGACCCCTTTTACTTTCCAGTACTTTCTTTGTATACATTTTTACATAGTGTTTTGCTTCTAGTTGTGTACTCAGATGTTTTTGTTTACAGTTATAAAGTCAATGCCTTCTAAGTTTTGGGATTTATGCCTTTGGTGCTATTCGCCAGCCCCTGGCATATGGAAGGCAGGCTTGGGGTAGTCACGATATGGGCCCGGGGGGACGGGTCATGACAAATTGGTATCAGAGGTGTTAGTTATACCACAAAACATAGGACTCTGATCTTTATTTTCTATGAAGAAATAGTGTTATGTGTACAGAGTGTCGTTTTCAGTTCAAGGAGTCCAGTGTTGGTGTGGTGGCCGACATATCCTTACCCAAGGACCCTGACTTTTGATCTCTGAATCAGTACATGAAGACACTGATTGCGTGTGTATTTTCAAAAGTTTTCTTTAAGTAATCTCAACCAGGTCAGCTCCCCAGGTTTAACTTTTGATCATGTCACAGCTATTCAGGATGCCTCCACGTAGACTGCTAGTTAGATTTCCAAGAGTGTACTCGATGACATCCCACTGAGAGACATGGCTCCAGTGCAGGGCCCTCTTACATTGTTGGCACCTTTGGGTGGTGTACCAACTGCACCACCACCCGTAGGGAAAACAGATTCCACCAGCTGCAGTGGAGGATGGTGCACGCTGACTGAGCGCGTTGAATGAGTTCCAGTGGCAGAGGCCTCCCAGGTTACGAGGCGAGACAGATTCCCACATAGCTGGGGGATGGCTGGAGGAGATTACTAGAGTTTTCGGCCTAGTTGTGGCACCAGTAGAGCAGATGGTGATCTTAGGTACTATTGTTTTTCAATGAGTTACCATGAGGATGGTCTAATTAGTGATGAGGAGTCGGTATGTGGACCATTACCTGAGATAGTACCTCTAGGTAGTGTGTCAGCTATATCACTGCTTTTTGGTCAAAAGTTGCAACCGGCGGTACCGGTATAGGAAAATTGTAGGCTTAGTGCCTTACACGTGTTTCAGCATCAGATACCCCTCAGGTTCCGAGGTGAGCCCAACTCATAGGCAGATGAGGACTATCTTGATGAGGTGGTTGAGAGTTCCCTATAACTTCTACAGCTTAATTAGGATGACATTTCGGGAGCTAAGTATTCATCAAATCGTACCGATCTTTCCTAGTACACGATGAATACGGTACGATCAGTGCTTCAGGGCTTGCACTTCCAAGTGAGGTGTTCTTAAAGGAAATCTATGCCAGCACAATTCATCTATGCATTCCTACTTATATTAGAATGCTAGATAGAACCTTTGTGGTTAAATGTTATTTGGCTGAGCGGATACATCCAGTGAATGTTAGTATTGGGAAAGCAAGAAACCGGCACCAGTTTCAGAGACTTGAGCGTGTAAAAATTTTTCTGGAAGAGGAAGGGTTAAAGATATATGAATGTGCAGGGTAGCAGATGTGGAAGGATATCTTGGAGAGTAGCAGGAAGTGGTGTACATTTCGACATGTTACAACCACCCCCTTATGTGGAACCCGCAAGGATCATGGAGCTTGTGGACATGGGAAGAGAGTAGCTGAATGCGGTCAAGGAGTGCAACCAAAAGGCTCTGGGAATGATTCAAGGTACGGTCTGTTTCTACTACTTTCTACCATAACAATAGACATAGGTACCATCATTCCTTCCTTCCACGAATATTGTCCAATATCTAGAGTTTTTGGTTAAACTGTTGACTTGACCCTCACGTCTGGAGATACCTTAGGGTGGAGACTCGATAATCACACTAACACCGAAAGTGTATCTGAACCTTGAGGTGAGAGTTTCAGTTGGATCCTCTTGGTGGCAGCATCGAGGCCTTATGAAGTTAGTTTGGGTTTTGTCTTAACATCCACAGTTCACAATCAGATTGAGTGTATTAGGCAAATAGGTTGTGGTTTATCTACAATGTTGGGATGGGGATTTCCTTGGTTGGTGAAAAGGAAATCCCAGGAAGTACAGGATGGACTCATGCATAAGAGGGTGTAGTCGATCACTCATGAGTTGGCCAGACTTACCTTTGTGGTAGACTTCTCTAGAGTTGCAGCACCATAATCAGCATTGGCGAAGAAGGGGAAACCCTTTGTGTGGTCGGAGAGATGCCAGCAGAGCTTTCAGGATCTGAGGCAGAGGCTGACTAGTGTCCCATCTTGAGGCTTCCATAGGAAGTTTTAGGGTACGTAGTTTACTGCATTGCATTAGGGACTGGACTCGGGTGTGTTTGGATGCAGGAGCGAGCCGTGATAGCTTTTGGTTCTAGGTATCTGAGACAGCACGAGTAGAACTATACTACCCATGACCTGGAGTTAGCAGCAGTGGTATTTTCCTTGAAGATGTGGAGATACTATCTGATGGGAAAACGTTTTTTCCATGTACACTGGTCACAAGAGTCTCAGGTATGTCTTCTCTCAGAAGGATCTGAACCTGAGACAGCGGTGATATCTTGAGATTCTCCAGGAATATGACTTTGAGATTTTCTATAGTCATGATAAGGGAAACGTTGTAGCAGATGCTCTCAATAGGAGATCTGGTATACAACTACTAGGAGAGGCAACAGAGCAGCTGGCTGCCGTACATATATCCTTTGTGGATAGTGATGGAGTAGCCTATCTGTAGACTCTTATGGTCACTCCCCCACTTCTTCAGTGATCAGGGAGGCACAACATGGGGACACTAACTACGAGATCCAACGTGCTCAAATATCTATAGTGCAGGCACCTGATGGATTTTATGAAGGTGGGGAGCACGCCATCCTCATCGGGGGACATAACTTGGTACCAATTTCACTTCAGGAAGAAGTGTTGAGGGAGTTCCACACATCCCCTCTAGCAGTACATCCAAGAGTGGAAAAGATGTAACATAACCTTCAACGATATCACTGGTGTCCTTGTATGAAGAAGGAAGTACCAGAGTTTGTTTCTCCATGCCTCACTTTTCATCAAGTGAAGGAAGAGCAACAGGTACCAATAGTCTTGGTTCATCCCATCGAGGTCCCAGAGTGGAAGTGGGATGGGATATCCATGGACTTTGTGATGGGTTTTCTATGTACATCCAGGGGTCATGACTCGATTTGGGTGATCGTTGATTGACTCACCAAGTCGGCCCACTTCCTTCCGATCATATTATAGGGCCCAATAGAGAGCTTGGGATGCCTCAATGTGTAGGAGATTGTGCATTTACATAAAGTGACCTCTTCTATTGTCTCTGACTGTGACACACGGTTTACTTCCCGGCTATGGATGTGGTTGTGTGAGGCTTTTGGGACATAGCTTCACTTGATCACCACCTTCCATCTTCAGACTGATGGTCAGACTGAGCATACCATTCAGACCCTTGAGGACATGCTATGTGCATGTGTCCTCAACTTCGGTTGCAGCTGGAAGGATCACTTGCCTATGATGGAGTTTACGTATTACAACAGATATAACTCCACCATCGGTATGAAACCTATTGAGGCCTTGTACGAGCGAACTTGCAGATCACCCTTCTGCTGGACTGACCCAGGAGAGTCAGCACTAGGGGGACCAGAGATGGTATGAGCTACTACATAAAAGGTGCAGATCATATAGGAGCAGATGAAGACTGTACAGTGTAGGCAGATGTCGTATCCTGACAGGAGATGGAGACCTCTGGAGTTCGAATATGGTGACCACGTCTTTCTATGGGTCTCACCTCGATGAGGTCTTCAGAGATTTGGCCGAGGTGAAAAGTTATCTATGAGATTCATCGGACCTTTCCAGGTCCACAGCAGAGTAGGAGAGGTGGTCTACCGCATGGATATTCCACCTCATTTTCACCGGGAGCACGATGTGTTCCATGTATCTCAGTTGAGAAGATACGTGCATGACCATTCCCACATCATTGACCGTGGAGAGCTGCACATCAATGACGAGGAAACATTCACGGAAGTTCTAGTGGAGATTGAGGATCGACAGAAGCAGGTCCTTCATGGACGGTCGATACCTCCGGGGCGCGTTCCCTGGCAGCACAGAAACCTCTAGGAGAGCACATGGGAGCGGGAGGCTCAGTTACGTGCATAGTACCCCCACTTGTTCCCTTTGTTGGGAGATGTGGCTTATGAGGACATAGAGCCTTGGGGTGGGAGAATGTAAAGACCCGTAATTTCCATGTAATTTTTTTATTAAATGGGAATTTTATAGGTCTGTGAAATCTGACAGCGCGAGATTCTGAGGCCCAGAGTGCTCATAATGATCCGTCGAATTTTTTTTTAAGCTTAAGTTAACGCGCATAAGCAGTTTTCCAGAAAAGGTTGAATAACTCTTAAACGGTAACTTGGATCAGAAATATGAGGGTACTGGTGCACTCAGGATGGTGGTTTTACACTTGGCATGACTTAAGATTAGTCGACGCGGGCCTCCTACGAGAAAACCCAAAAATGGCATAATTGTAAATAAAATAAATAAATAAATATTTTATTTTTCAAATTCTTATAACTCACAAACGGTAACTCGGATTAAAAATCCAAGACCACCGCTGAACTCATGAGTGTATGCTTTCTTTATGTAGGTACTAGCTTTGGCCAGCATGGGCCACTAGAGAATGTTAGTTTTTGGCCACAAATAAAATAATTATGTGCCAATTATTTTATTGTAAATTTCCTAACTTTTAAATGGTAACTCGGATTGAAAAGCCGAGAGTACCATTGGGTTGTTTGGGGCGTTTTTCATCTAGGAAGAGTCTATCATCGACTGGCATGAGTCGATAGTGACTGATAATATTTTACTGAACATTTTTTGGGTACGTTCAGTAAATGTGCGAGCGGCGTTTTTTAACTTTTGAACCAGTGCTCAGAATTGAAATATGAGGGCACCTTTGAACTCGCAGTGCCAGTATTCGCTTAAGAAGAATTTCACCTTGACGATAGTTGATCGAGAATAAAAGTTAGTTTTTGGATTTTTATAAAAAAAAAATAAAATAATGTGTATAATAATTTATTTTATTTTAAGCTTCCATGTGAGGGATTGTTGGTTAAAACTCCACTTGGGAGTTGGAGGTGGGACCGCCACACCCTAACCTTCCATGGGAGGTTATGGTGGTGGGGCTCACTAGAACATAACCTCCCGTGGGAGGTTATGACATGGGGACCACCCGAGATCAAAACATTTCAACTCCCTCAATTAATTTCATCTGTCAACGTAAAATTAAATGCTTTCAATTTAATTTTATGTGTCAAAAAAAATTAAATGCTATAAATTAATTTTATGTGTCAACATAAAATTAAATCCTATCATTTATTTTTTTATGCAGGCTATGTGGGGAAATACTCTTGGAATCCTCCCAATAATTAAGCCAAAACACCTCTTAAATTGTGCCAACGCTATTTAATTCGCTTGACCCCCTTTTTTTAAATTAAGTAACCGCATCATTGGAATTTAGGAAGGTTCCAAATAAATGAACCATCATAAATTCCACGATGGTTACAAACCTCTTCCCCTCTCCAATATATAGCGAGCTTGGGAGGAGGATTTGGGATGGCTTCACCAAGCGACGAAACAATGGAAAAGTGATGCGATACCCAACACTTGGAGGATTACGCCTTCTGCAATGAAGAACAGAGAACACCGAACTTCTTTGACTTCTTCCTCAGACACCTACTGCCATGGAGCGCCGTCAACGAGCCCACACAACTTGGGTCATTAAGGTCTTGGTAGATGCGACGAACGACAATCCCCTACGTCTTCTTCTGCGACTCTATTTAGGAACAAATTTCGCGTTATTGCGCCAATGTCAACCAACTACCAACAAAGTAGGGGGTTTGTTGCTTGATATTATAATACACATTTATTATCTTCTTTATCGGGTAAAAATGGATTGTTGTGGATGTGTTATAGATCATCTACTTTCTTGATAAGCCAAATGATACCTCCCTAAACATGGAGGGTGCGGGCCAACCTAACATGGCCCGACACCCACAATCAATTGTTTCTTCCTTGTGGTGGCATTCTATGGCGTGGCGATGAGGCGACGACGATGAAGGCGGCAATGACGAAGGTCACGCTACTCGCAGCCTTTGCGAATCGCGCCGCCCCCGCGACGCACCGATGCTTCCGGCCGAACACCGCTGGCCTGAGCGGTGCCCGGCCCGCCTTCCGGCTCCCTCGCGCCCTACCCGGCACCCCCGCGGCCTGCCCGAAACCCTACCGACACCGCCGCGGCCTGCCCGACCCTTGCCGCGCCCTACCCGGTGCACCCGCGGCATGCCCAGCGTCCAGTCGTCCAGACCTCGCCCCACGTGGTCTGCCCACTAGCCTCTTGGGCCGAGTTGCCCGAGCCCCGCCCCTTGCAGCACCAGCCGAACCGGCCTCGACCTTCAGGTCGAGGTGTCTATGTGGCGACATCCAGGCCGAACCGCCCTCGCAGTCCGCTAGGTCGGGCCCAGCAGACCGGGCCGAACATGACAGGATGAACCGCCCAATGGGCTGGGTCAGACCCAATGAGTCTGATTAGGTTGAACCAGAACAGGTGGGCCCAGATTGGGATGGGCTGAGTCGGTCCGACCGGGTCGGACTGGACTTGGTCCCACAACTGGCCCCTTTACTTCCTTTGGCCATTACTTTGGCACCGGACGTCCGATTGATGAACCGTCAGTGGCACTTGTATTCTTGGAGCGTAGCCGTCCCTTTGAGTATATCCCACTAGAGTTCGGGGTTTAGTTGAGATATGGTCAGGTTGGATCATACTCAAATCTAACCGAGCCCCTGGGACAAAAAGGCTAACAACTCACAGACCGGGCGTCCGATTGACACGTTGTCGGTTGCATTGAGACCCCTATGACAAGGCGGACATTTGAGATACTTCTTCATGGAACTTTGAGACAGTTGGAGTTTTTCCCAATAGATCGTGGAGCGGATCCATCCAGTTATGTGAAGATGGAGTGTAGAGACCAAGTTGCTGGATGAGACCTAATGACTGCTTGACCGATTCGACTCAGAATGATTCGACTAGACCAGTGGGGAGTGCCTGGTAGTTGGCGGCAGGCCCATGGAATAAGAGCGCCTGGTAGTTGGCGACAAATCCATGGTGGGGAGCGCCTCTGTGTGAGGGTGGTATACCCACATTACTCGATAGGAGGAGTACCTCAGTAGTGCAAGGATAGTGGGAAGCACCTGGTAGTTGGAGGCAGGCCCACGGTACTCAACAGAGCAGGAGTTCTCCAACAGCTGTGGTCTCGATATTAAAAATCCTGGTTGAGTTGAGTCGATGACTTTTTAGTTTTCCTCATGATTGAGATGGGTTTCTAGATAACATAGGTGTATGTTTGGGAATATACCTAAGTAATGGTTATCTGTTGATTTCATACTTTTTGGTTTATCCTTGTTGGATTTTGTGAGACCCTGAGGGTTTATGGGTCCCTACTGGGTATCGTTATACTCACGCCTGAACGGGCTATGCCCGTACCTCGTTGTGTTGGTTGTAGAAGATAGACATCGATGATTGAGGCAGAGAGTAGTAGGACTGGACGATACCTGGAGGTGGACCACTCGACATGATGGTACATGGAGGAGACGGACAGACGTGGAGTAATGAAGTGCCCATCTGTACCTACCCTTCAAGTAGGAACCCCATAGGACGACCCAGTAGCTTCTTTACTTTTATTTAGTTGTACTTGCTTTCAGTTGTACTTGTACTTTCCTGTTGGTCTTGTATTTTCAACCCCTTTTACTTTCCAATAGATTCTTTGTATACAGTTTTACATAGTGTTGTTCTTCCAGTTGTGTAATCTGATTTGTTTTTTACAGTTATAAAGGCAATGACTTCCCATTTTAGGGATTTATTCCTTTTGTGCTAGTTTCCAACCCCTAGCCTATGTAAGGCGGGTTTGGGGTAGTCATGATATGGGCCTCGGGGGACGGGTCGTGACAAATTTGTACTTAAAACTAGTCACTAGACCCTAGAAATATGGAAAAATTCATGCGGTAGTGGTAATAAAAATTATGTTTATATTTGATTTTGGTGATGTTTTTAAAAATATTAGCAATGAATTTCAACCATCATGGATATATAAGAAAAAATATGGAAGATAAAGGAGAAATAAACCCTTGTTGTGAGAATAAAAGATGAATTCTTAAAGAAATATTAATCAAGTATATCCAAATCCAAGGTAGAATTAATGTATTCAAAATAGGATAAGCATGATATATGACTATTTAGAGCCATAAATCCCACTATAATATAAGATATTAAAACCAAAGGAATTTAACTTGATAGAGGAATAATAATTGAGAAAGGTGTTGTGATGATGCATCCTGGAATATGATTGTGTTAGTGGGATTAGTCTCACATTGGATATAGATGAAAAACCAATGAATATGGACAATGATAATATATTGAATTTTATTGCAATTGACCACATGGAAGGATTATAAGTATGTTAGTGGAAAATTATTACTTCAACAAGAATAAATACATTCTATTACTTGAGGCTTATTGATAACTACTCATCTCACCAATTTATTTAATTACAACTGGTTTCAATTTAGAAACATAGGACTTTCATACAAAGATATTACATCATTTTAGATGAATATTAATTAATTTAAAAACACACTTGAGAATCATAAAGGTATAGTTAATTTATAGAATATGTAAAAAACATTCTTATTTTGTGAAATATCTAAAATGGTTCCCATAAGGATCTTCCCATTTAGCACTCTTCATAAACATACCCTATGTAAAAAAAGTTCTCATAACATGGGGAAAGGAAACATAAGATATGGTAATAATTGATTCTCAATAAGGGTAAAATAGTGAAATATATAAGTATAACAAAAATATAAGGGTAATAGAATATGATCAATACATTTGAAAATTGTACCATGAATATCAAAGATTATAATCTTGAGTCACGACATAAATATTTGTAGTTTATAAGAAAAGAATTGTAAGGAAATCAAAAAACATGATCCATGAGATCATAACAATTGAATAAGAAATATTTTTTTTTTCATAAAGATAAGAATTGAAATACTATTCCATAGTAGTCAAGTCTCACTACCAAGGATATCATAGTTGAATGGGTTCACTCCCAAACCAATATAGCAGTTAAGGTTCACTCTCCGGAACATCATAGCGAACAAAGTCCCTCAATAAAATTGGTTAAATTCCCATTACTATCCTGTCTATCCCATGAGTTATAAATATTTACCCAATGGTTTAGATGGAGATATCATTCCCAACTCCTAGATAATGAAAATTATACGTATGTGTGCCACAAGATCATAAAACATTCATCATATCATAACCCCTAAAATGAAATGGGTTTTATAAACATTTCACTATATCAAAACCTATGTAAAAGAGACATGATTAATAATAATTCCACCATTTCATCATAGAATTATACATTAAAAGAAGTATGTTTTATTATCATTTCCTTATGATATAACCCATGGAAGATAAAAAAAGTTTGATAAAAAACATGTCATCATAAACAGAAATAATTTTGAGGAATAATTGAATAGTATCCTTTGATTATATCCCTAGTAAGGAATAAGTAACATCAAAAGATTTCATCTTAGATAGAAAATGATTTTGAAAATACACTTGGAAAATTTCTTAATGAATATAACTTTTTTTCGAAAATTAATTTTTTTTTAAAAAATTTATTAGACATTTTGGGAATCCTTTTCTTTGAAAACCAAATTTAGAAATTGTTAGGAATTCTTTAAAAATAATTTAAAATATTTCCTACGAAAAATATATTTTCACATTTGAAAGATACTATATGACCCATAAAACAATTTAAAAATCAATTTTTTAAAAAATAAACATTGAAACATATAAAGATAGAATTAAAAATCAATTAAAAAATTTCTTTAGTAAAATATTATTTCCCCTTGGAAAAATATTTTTTAAAATTTATAATGTTTTTAAATTTCATTTATTTGAAAAGAAATTTTAAATATTATAAAAGAAACATCAAAGAAAATATTGTTCATGGTTGATGGAAATTCCATTCACGCCGTGTACATTAAAAATAATATTCCTTTCACATTCATTGTAAAAGAAAAATGAGCATTATATGGAAAATGATATAAACATTCCTTTTAAAAAATAATGTTATAAGGAAAAAATGGTAATAAATTTCTTTAATATATAATTTTGGTAATGTTAAAAAAATTTGATAATTATTTTTGAATTAATTTTTATAACAAATTATTTTTGGAAAAAGGGTTTTCAACTATAGAGATAAATCTAGATGATTTTTCTTAAAAACATATTTTAAAATATTGAGTACCTAAAGAGCATAAAATGAAGTGAAAACTTATATTCTCATGAAATTAATACAGGATAAAAAAATTCATATGTTTCTTGATTGAGTCATCATAATATTTTATCATCAGAAACATGATCCTTAACAATCCCAAAAAATTATGAGATTGTAAGATAAAATCCTTACCACTTTTTTAACAATGAATTGTAAGATCCATGAATGAATAAAATACAATTAAACACAAAATATCACGATAATAAATAAATTCATGATATTAATTGTCAAATGAACATTAAATATACCACATAAAATAAGATAGTTTCACTACATATCTTATGTCTTAATGAGGAAAAATTGAGAAAAAAATCTCTTACTGCTTTTGTAACTTTTGAACTTTAATCCCTTTGAAAGATAGATAGTAAAAATCGATATTTAAATCCCCATAATTTGAGAAGAAAAATTATATAATACTTTCATGTTCATTATTAACACCACATAAAATAAATATGTGTTTACTAAGGCATGTGTCTGAGAGAATTGAAAAGTGAGACATAAATCCATTACATCTTTAATAATCATTTGAATTGTAAGTATAAATAAATAATTACATAAAATGAATCATTAAATATAATTATAATTAATTGATTTATGATATACCATGTCAAAGTCTTGTTATATACACTACAGAAAATAAACAAGTGGTGAATTTTTACATTTCTCCCAGAAATAAAAGAGAGACTAGAAATCCCTTTCCGTAAGACTCGACTTCATTAATACATGTTAAAACAACCTTTATAATAAATATAATTTTATTATAAATATATTAAAGAACCATACATATATATATTATACAATATATTATTTACTTATGAAATTTTATTACCTTTTTATTACGAATTCCATGTTAAAGTCAAGTTTTAGGAAATAACTGTTTTGATTTTCATGTATGTTTTGGTTTGTATTTTTTGACACTCAAATATTGATCATGGTTTAATTAGATATATAATTTTAACCATGATAAAAATATCATATATATTTATTATACATGTATTTAGGGTAAATAATAATTGTTATAGATAGAAAATGAAATGCATCGTTCATGGAGATGGTATATCATACGTATGCATGAACACAATTTCCATATTACTAATGAAAAGAAATAAATAAAGTTAAATGATATATTATCAATATAGTTTCATTTTTATGTCATATATTTGAAATATTTTTATTAAATTCATCTTTATGATCCTCCATTTAAATCGTGAACGAATCTCATCGCTTCACGAGGTGGCAGTTGGTCGTAGACACGAACGACGATATCGTATTCCCTTAAGTTTTAAATTATGAAGAAAAATGTGGTATAATGAGAATAATAATATCATAAATACCATATATAAACAATAAATCTATAATTATATCCATCTATTAGATGTGGTTATTGAAAATTAATAACATCGGTTCATGAGGCGGTAGTCCGCCTTACATATGATTGATGATTTGATAACCGATTTGATTAAGGAGGAGATGGTTTTTTGTTATGAAAATAATATGAAAAAATATAATTATACGGAAGATACTGATTTTATTATATTATTAAGGATTAATAATAATTTATGTAGGTGGATGAAGAAATAAAATAAAATTCTTCGTAAGGGGCATAACCTCTTCTTCAGAAAACAACTTTTGGTTCGAAAAAAGGATACCTAGGTTGGATTTCTGACCCAGGAAAGGATTCAAGGATGAGTGGGGGGAATTACAGAATTTAAATGCTATGGTATTTTCTGAATCAATGATTTTTTTAGGTGTGAATAGGTGAGGAAGTTTAGTGGCCTTTTATAAGTGAGGTGAGTGGCACACTTGTTATTTTTAAAAAAGAAACAGGTATACCCACATTTTTATCATGTAAAAAGGCTCTATAAGAGACCAAACACTATAATAATAGAGATAGGATATAAATATGACCATAAAATAATTTTTACTATTTATAGTATTAGTTATTGTAAAAAATTAAGTTGAAATATTATATAATAAAATTATTCTGATTCCAAATATGGAGTCCATTTTTTTAAATTTCATTCACATAGGTGGAAAATTTTAATTTAAAATTAAACCCAAAGACATGATGAGAAAGCGGTTTTCCAAAGAGAAAATGTTCTAATGTTTGAAATTGTTTTACATAAAAAATTAATATTAAAATGATTCTGATGATCTAAATTCGATTAATAGAAAAATAATTAAACTAATTTTAACTTATAAACCATTTTAAAAGTGTTTGGATGTTTTTAAATGATTTGATATAAATGGATGTTCCTAATAAAAACCAGTATTTTCTCTATTCGTCAAAAATATTATCTTCTTAGATTATTATAAAAGACTCACCCTAAGATAATTTTAAAGTTATAATTCAAAAAATTATGTTTATTTTTGAATGTAAATTTTCTACAGGTGTCAAAAATAATTTTTAAAATAAGTGTGAAATAAGATACAAAACTACTTAAAAAATATGGTTTTAAGTATAAAATTGAATTCATTCTTATCTCATGTATAGAAAACATTTAAGAAAAATGTTAAAAATTTTATTGAATATATAATATATAAATTTCATTAAAACCATTCAACCAATTTCATTGTATTAATTTATTAAGGAAAACATGTTTTTTCATATAAATATAGTTTTTTAGAAAAATATTTCCACTACATTTAAATAATAGTTGTTTTCATTTACAATGAATTGGTCACCAAATAATAATCTTTTATATACAAGTGAAAACTATACATTTTCATAATTTATTTAATCCAATTCATATCTAATATTCCAAAAATGAGCTGATAACTATTATATTAAATATTAATTATGCTTTAATAGTATGTCATGTTACATTTAAACTAAGTGTTATGTGTAATGTAAGATACAATCTGTTTTCTGTGTAACACTAGATAAAATAAATATTACTTGTAAGACATGATAAAATTAGTGTTGTGTGTAACATGAAGTATTGAAAAGATTAAATTTATTTTAAAAAATATTTCACAATATCTTAGGTTGTTACATTATATCCCACTTAAATAAATATAATCCTCAAAATTTGAACTTGTTATTAGTAGAAAAGGGCTTAACATATTGAAATCATTTTATGGGAAACCAATATTATATAAATAGTTAATAAAAATTACTCTTAAAAAGAGAGAAATGGATTAGTTAAGGTCATCTAAAATTACACATAACTTCATTTCTATGTAGGATAACATTGGTGGGAAGTTGAAATGTCACAACCAATAAATTTATGATGTTAAAAAATATTTATTAAATAGAATTATTTTACTGTTAAAAATACTAAAATATAATTTTATATAAGCTTCTGTATTGTATTTTTATATTTTTTATAAATGAAGAAAAAGTGTATTCATATTATTTAAATAAATGTATTTTATTCAAAAACCTTAAATATATATATTTATTACCTTATATATGCTATTCCAAACCTCATGTTTTGATGTTGTATGTTTTTAATACATCATTAATTAATGAAAAAAATTAATTTTTATATAAATGTTTTTCGAGTTTTTAAACAACATATATAATTTATATAGTTTATAGGTCATAATGGTAATTATTTTAAAGAATCATTATTTTGATATATGAAAATTTGGTAAATAAAATCATTTTTTTGAATTAATTTTTTTAAAATATTTATTGGCCATGTTATAGAGGGAATATTATTGTTCTAGTGATAATAATACATCCCTTATTCTTAAATGTTATAATTTTTTTGTTGGTAATTTATTCTTTGGATGTTACCAATTTTAAATTATAAGGATCTATAAAAAATTGAAATTTATATGAAAATGAATATAATAATACATAATAATTAGTAAATTTAATTTTATATTTTCATAATTCACTAGTTATAAATATTTATACTTTTATCTTTCAGAATTTCGATAACAAAAATATAGTCTATCTAGGCTAACTAGTCTGGCCAACTTAGCCTCGGAGTGGGAACACACACTAGGAATGCTCGACCACTCCATGGGAGCCATCTCTAAGTAGAGAGCCCAAAGGCATTACTATTTCCAATACCATGCCACTTATAGGTAAGGTGGGATGCAACCCACAAGTATAGGGTATGATTTTCACCTCCATTGGCCCACGTATAAGGTCTGTCACTATTTTGATGGTTCGAGTGTCATATTTTAGGTTATATATGTGTAGAGATCCATTCAAGGTTTTAATATGGGATCATTATGTTGGTACTTTTCACCACATTAAAACAATCAGTTATATCATAAATGTTCGATCAATTTTTCATAGTTGTTCAATCACCCCGATCGTCTTCTTCCATGAAATTCCTCTAACCATCGATTGCCCACCGATCCTTCTCCCAACTGCTAAGCTACCAATTCTTCATCATCTTCCTCTCATACTTACACTACAATCCATTAATGTAGAATTTAACAAGAAATAATACCCCACCCCACTACATTTTTCCAATGGAACAGAACCATATAACTTCTGATGTACCCATTGTAGGTCTTCAACATAAATTATCTACACTGAGACTCAACCTCAATTGGTGATCTGGCCTTCTAATGGAGTCATAATCAGTCCAAGATCCAAATGAAAATGTGTATTAAATTTTATTTATATTTAAAAATGTGTCCCTTTTTCATTTCAAATTGTTTTAAATTTTAATTTAAAACCCTAAAATTTTTAGATAAATTATTGCAAAAATAATTTGGAAATAAATAGTATATAGTAACACTATTTCATTGACAGTTGGAAAGTCCATAAAAACACCTTACTTTCCTTAGAAGCATATGAACCTATAAATTTATATATAAGATTCTTCATTAACATGGGAAACCCCTCTTCTCTCTTTTCATAGATCGAGCCAATCCTTCCAATCATTTTTCTATCCTTCTTCCACTGATTCAAATTCACCAAGGAGGCAGAAGCCCCTCAATTTGGTTTCTAGTTACAATGAGTTTAGGGTGAATATATTTATGTATATATATTATTTTCAAACATAAAATTCTCTTCAAGACATATATGAATGTATTATATATAAATTACATGTTTATTGATTTTAAATTATAAAAGTATTTCTAATTTATATTTAAGTAAAGGGATTCATTTATTTTTATCAAATAATATTTCTTTTAAAATCTTCAAAATCGTATGTTTTAATTAAAACCATTATTCAATTAAGGAAAAGTATATATACATATATTTATATATTATTTTAAATTTCATGTTCTTGAAGAATATATATATTTATATATAGTAGAATTATGTGTTCATTGTAATTAATATCGCATTTTTTAAAATTAATACTTATTTTACATATAATTTATGTGTATAAAGATATTATACTAAATTATTATTTTATGGAACTTTTTCATGTTATTTTATTTTTTCTAACAAAGAAATTATTCCCAAAATTATAAGAGTTTTTATACTTATGATATATATTTGTGTGTGTGTGTATTTAAATATTTGTTCATGATTTCAATGATTATGAAAGAATGAGATTTTTATTTTTAAAATGTAAATTTTATAATTTTATGTTTATTAAATAATTGTTTCTATATATAATTATTTTAATAAAGAAAAATTATATAACAATATAATTAAATGTATTATTTTATGTGAATAATAATTTTACAATTACTATTATTTTAGGTGAATGTTCATACCTTCTATCCATTATTTTATGTGTAAAATAACATTTATAATATTATATTTTGAATTACATAAACATCCATATGATATATTTATTTAAGGATTAATTTTAATGTTTTTAATTTCATGTTGGATTTAAATAAAATGGATTATATGAGTTAAGGAATGATATTTTAAATGCATGAGTGTCAAACATTTCTTTATTAAAATCCCATGCACATGCGTGAATGTCATTTATCATTAGTTTTAGTTGTACCAAATCTCAAAAATGAATTCTTAAGAAAGTTAATATTTATATATTTATATATAATTATAAATGTGTAAATTAAATAATACATTATTATGTTTTTAAAGAAAAAACACCAGTGAAAAATGTATATACATGTAAGGAAATATCAAAATTTGTTTATAAATAAATTGGACCATTGAGTTTGTAAATAAGAAATGTATGTGGGGAGTAAACCCATCCCTAAGGAGAGTGGGTGATTCTAGAAAAACATCAATGTTGGAAGTGGAACTGTGTTTTTATTTTATAAATCTTGCATATTATTTTAGGAAAAAGTATTGGATTATTTAACTAATAAAAGTTTTTTCTAAAGCATAAGTATTTTCAAAAATTATTATGTCATTTTTAAAAGAATAAAAACTTTCAAAGGTATAATAATGTTCAGAAATTATGTAATTATTTTCAAAAATATTGTTATGTTTTAAAACAACATAGTTATTTTAAAATTTATTATAATGTGTTCAAGTTATATAAGTATTTTAAAATTTATTATAATGTTCTAAAATGTGTAATTATTTTCAAAGAAATTCAAATGTATTTTTAAAATAATTTTATAGTTTATTTTAAAAATTATTTTCAATGGTATTTTCAAAATTATTTTCAAAATTATATTCAAAGGAATTTTAAAAAGTTATTTTGAAAAGTATCTTAAAAATTATCTTCATAAGTATTTTCAAAACTTTTTTCAAAAATATTTTCAGAAGTATTTTCAAAATTATTTTCATATGGAATTTTCAAAAGTATATTTATTTTAAAAATGTTTTTCCCTGTTTTTTTAGAAAATCCCTAACAAGGAAATTATACTCACCATATGTTTTTATAAAATGTTTTTAGGTTCATTTAGAGGTCTCATGTTGTTTATATATTACAAGGATATAGAAAAAGAAAAGTTAAATTGCTGAATTTTTATATAATATTTTAACTTTCATAATATGCAATAGTGGTACATTTCCTCCAAATACTAGACCATAAAATTACCATTTATTTAAATTAATTTATATTTTTTAGTTCCATTTTTTAGAAAATATAAAACATTTTTAGTATTAGATCTGAATGGGGGGGTTTGTGGGGCTTCACCAAAAACATTGACATATAAGGAAAATTTTGACACTCAAATACTGATGGAGACTGAAAGAGAGACTGATCAGGAGAATGTTAATGACCAAAAATCCAAAAATCAATGATATCTAAAAATACAATTCATTAATCAAAAATGAAAAAATGTGTTTAAATTTTTATTTCAATATCCTTTTTTAAGTTCGGTAATTTTAATTAGATGATACACTTACTTGATTTCATTCCATTCTATAAGCGCAATCAGATCCTCTGGGTTATCTTCCATCAATTTCAAATTCATCTCTTACTATAAGAAATAAAAATGTATTTGTTATGATAGAAGCACTAATGGATCTTAAGATCAAGATTAGAATGACACATTATTCCTTCTATATCTAGTTCGAAAAATGGTTATCCAATGTTATCCAATATGTATAAATCATTATTTGGTGAAGTAATACATTAATCTCTAAAACATAATCCAATGTTAAAATTAAACCATTCTAGAAATGGTTAAACTTATTACCCACACAAAATTCACAATTTCTAAATAATGTCACTAAATTTCCTAAAATAAAAATAAATGTAATATTCTAAATATCATTAAGTCACTCTTAAGGGTAACATTCAAAAATTTTAATACATTCATAATATATTCTCCAAAATCATGGTAATACCTATAATTTCCATAAAATCTCAATTAATACATATATTCTTCCTCATAATATCGATAAACCATAGATTATTGAATCTATTCCAAATATCTAATAATGATTTAAACTTCATCAATGATAGAATAAATGACTTTTTCAAAAAAAAAATCAATTATGAGATCATAAATACAATCTAATTTACATTATCCGTATGACTAATATATTTATCCAAACTAAACATAATTTCTACAACATAAAGAAAAAATTATGTTTTATATTCCCATAATCAAAATATATCATTTATATTAAATCACTTTTCTAGGCCTTCTGTACCATTTTATATATTATTACAGATCCGTAATGAAATAACTATACCAAAAAATACTTATATATTTCATAATTCATGAATTCCAAAACATAAACACATCAACCCTTTTACTTAAATTAGTTGTTATTACATAGGTCCTTCCTTGTTCAAGAGGATAAAACTACGTTTAGGGCATTTAATTAGATAATTTCCATGTTCCTCACATATAATAAATAGAATTACTTAGAAATTTATTGCTCTATGACATCCAATTTTTCCTAGAAAACAATATCCCCATTATTTAAGATTATCTTATTAGTTCTTATTCGGACCTTCTTGATATGTAAAAATAAAAATATTCAATCCTACATGTTCATAACCACATCAAATTTCATAATATTTAACATTCCTATTATTTAACATGTTAGGAATCTAATAAAATTTCACATTATTAATCATATATCATAATATATTACTATGAATAATGGAAATATTTTTATTTATAATCATCATCCAATGTGGTTGCTCCCAATTACAAAATTTTCTACACATTCAATGATAACCTAACTATTTCTGGTTCCTGACATACAGTAAAACGAAAAACAATAGTGAGAGAAATAATAATCATTTAGGAAAACCGTATAGTTTAAAAAATAATTTATAGTATGTAAAAAGAACAAAACTTATTTTAAATAAATTTCATGTCATGTTTAACCTAGGTCATTCATTGTCATCATATATTTAAATCCTTCATGATGGTTCATAAAGAGTTTTTGAATTTCCAAAGCATATCCCCTATGAGTGTCAAACCAGACTATGAACCAAATGATGAAAGAGTCTATCTAAACATTACTTTTCTGATGTTATTCCCCTAGGTATCTCTGTGAAATAGCCACATCCACTTGTATTATCTAGATAAGGGAATAATTTCTTGGACACCACTCACTCTATACTTTATAAAAATTCTAGGAAATTGTCCTATACTTTAACTCATCCTTAGAATTATGCTTAAACTTATCCTTAGTGATCTCACTAATATTTTATCATCCATGTTTCCAAAGGTTAAATAACCTTATATTATTATACCATCATTAGTGACCCAATATTTTCAAATATAGAAACTATGACTTTTTAGATAAAATTTCATTACATTACAAAAACACATTCTTGAGGATTGTAAATGTATAGTGAATTAAAGACTAGTTGCATAATATTATTATTTAGGGAAATATGTTCATTGTTTCCCCTAATGAAATGAAAATTTATCACTCTTTGTATAAATTTATAATTTGAAACCTTAATTCATAAACCTAGGAAAGAAAACAAAAAAAAGGGTGACCTTAGATTCCAAATAAGGTTAAACAAGGGAAATACATGAGTATAACATGAACATAATAGAATGAAAATATGACCATAAAATTCGAAAACGATACAATTCATATCAAAGATCATAATCTTGAGTCATGGTCTAAAGATTTGTAGTTTATAAGGCATGAATCATAAGGAAATAAATGAACATGATCCATGAGAGTATAAAATTAGAATAAGACATATAATTGTGTCACAAACATAATCACAAAAAAATATCTTCCCAAGTAGTAAAGGATCAGTTTTATGTCCATAATAGTGGAATGGTTTCACTCTCCAAACCATCATAGTAGTCAAGGTTGATATCCAAGACCATTATAGACGACAAATTCCCTTTATAAACATGGTTCACACTATATTCTAGTCTTATATATCTCATGAGATATAAATCATTACCCAATGCATTGGAGGTAGATATAGGTCCCACCAATCATATTAGGAAAATCATACATATGTATGCCATAATATCATAAAAATATCCATCATATCATAACCCATGAAATTAAATTGGTTTCATAAACTATTCATTATATCATAACCTATGGAAAAGAGATAAACTTCATAATTATTTCAATATTTCATCATAGCATAACCCATGTAAATAAACAATTTTTTAAGTATTTTATGTTGATATAACCTGTGGAAGATAATATGTATCATAAACATCATACCATAATAAACATAAAACAATTAGATAATTAATATGAATCATATTGTTGGATCATATCCATATTAAGGCATAGGTAACATTAACAGATTTCATCATATATGGAAATAATTTTGAAAACACAGTTGAAAATTTTCTTGAGGAAAATAACTTTTTAGAACTCATAAATCATAAATCAATTTGGAAGTATTTTTATTTGAAAATAAACATAGAAAACTATAATGGAATTTTTAAAAATAATTTAAAACATTTATTGAGAAAAATATACTTTTTCATTTAGAAACAAATTTTAGAACCTATATCATTTTCAAAATCCCTTTCTTTGAAAATAACATTGTAAACATTTAAAGAATGGATTTAAAAATCATTTAAATCATTACTTGAGAGAAATATCCTTTTTAATTTAAATTTTATTAAAATAGAAAACATTTTTAAAATGATATACCTTTAAATGAAAATTGAAAATTTATAAAGAAAACTACAATAAAATAATGTTTATGATGATAGTAAATTCCTTTCATATCATACATGTTAAACCAAATATTTCCTTTAGATTTTCAGTAAAAGTGAAATGAGAATTCGCTATAAAATTATATAAATATTCCTTTATTTTTTTAAAATTAAAACATGGGTAAAAAAGTATTTAATAAATAAATTTTTTAATGTAATTTTTTTAGATAAAATGGGTTTGGAAGAAAATGGGTTTTCGAACGAAGAGAGAAATCAAGGTGATTTTTCATAAAAAAAAAATATTTTTAAATAGTGCGTACATAAATAGTAGAAAATGAAGGTAAATAATGTATTATCATGACATATATTGAGGAGAAGAAAAGTGATGTGTTCCCTGAGATATGGATCATAAAACATTATTATCAGAAACATAATCATAAACAATCTCGATTAATTATGAGATTGTAATATATAACCATTACTAGTTGGGTAACATTGAAATGAAAGAACCATGATGGAATAAAGTTAAATGAAACAAAAAATATCATTAGAATAAATAAATTAATCTTATTTTATTTAAAATGGGTTTTATATACACCTCATGGAATAAGTTAAGTGCATAATATAACATATGTCTCTGGGAAGGAAAATTTAGATTAAAATACCTTACCCTATTTCTTGATTATTAACTAAAAACCCCATGAAAGATATATCCTAAAAATAGATATATAAATCCAATTAAATATATAGAGAATCGTAATAAAATAAATTCATGGGTTTTATGTAATCCACATAGAATAAATTGGTGTTGAATACTACATGTGTCTCATAGAAGTAAAATATGAGATAGAAATACCTTACTGATTTAATAATCTTTTGAATCATAATCCCCAGTAAAGAATAACATAAAATTAAACATCAAATATCTTTTAAATAATTATATTAATGATATAAAATTTCAACGTGGCATTATATACACCATAAAAAATAAATTTGTGGAAAATTTGTATGTCCCCATGAAATAAATGAGAGGCTAGAAATCCCTTACAATAAGTCTTAACATCATTTATACAAATTTTTAACTCCTGTATTATAAATATAATAATATTATAAATATATTATTTATCCATATTTAGATATATAATAAAATATATTTTTTACTAATGAACATTTATTAACCACTTATTAACAATTACATGAAAAATCATGTTACGAGCAATAACTGCTTTGTTTTTCATATATGTTTTGATTTTTAATTTTTGGTCCTATTACATTGAACATTATTCCATCATATAAATAATTTTAACCATGATATTAATATTATATATATTATTTATACATTATTTTAGATTAATCCATATGATTTAGAGATAAAAAATTAAATACACAGCTCATCGAGATTGTATGTCGTATGTACACATGAACGGAGATTCCATTTCTCCATTGGAAATAATGAAAGAAAGGTAAATAATATATTATATTTATAGAATTATTTTTATTTCATATGTATCATATATTTTCATTAAACCCATACCTATTACCCTTTTAGTAAAGCATGAGTGAATCACATCACTTCGCGGGGTTGTAGATTGTCGTACACACAAACGATATTTTCATATTCCCATAAAATAAAAATTAAGAAGAAACATGGGATATCATGAATAAATAAAAATAAAAATATCATAAATATCATGTATAAATAATAAATCCATCATTATATCCATTTCTAATAGGTTGTTATGTTAAAAAATAACATTGGTTTGAGAGGCCGTAGTCTGCCGTACACAATAATGATGATTTATTAACCCATTAGATGGAAGAGGATGTGTTTTTAGGGAATTAACTTAGCATTACTATATAAAAGTATATTTAATATACCGAGGTTATTATATAATCATGGTTTAATAATAATTGACCCGGTTGTTGGAAACAATAACATAATATTCTTGGTTAGGGATACTACCTCTTTTTCAGACAAATTATTTTTGTTAAAAAAGGATTCTTAGGTTGGGTTTAGGACCAAAATTGGACTTCTATAATAAGATGATGGAATTAATAAATTTATTTTATGAAGAAATGGGTTTTGAAAGTTTTAAAATTAAAGGAGAGTGGGTGACATTTTATAAGTGAGGTCTATGGTACACTTGTAGTTTTTGAAAAGAAAAAGTTTTAACGACATATTAATCATTCCAAAAGAATAAAAAATTTAATATTTCAGATATTATAAGAGATAAGGTATAAATATTTCCATAAAATTGGTTTTGGACACATTTTTAGTAATTTTTAAACATTATCATTTTAGTTTAACCCCTAATAAACCCATTATCCCCTTAACTGATATAATCAATTTTTATTGTTTTTACTACACATTATAGCCAAAAAATAATATGAGATTAATAGATAATATAAATAATAATTATTAAAAATATTTACTCTATTTTTCAAAATTCAATTCACACAAGTGTAATATTTTAATTTAAAATTAATCCCACTGATGCGATGGGAAAATGATTATCCAAAGAGAAAAAATTTAAAAGATTGAAAATATTTCATATCAAAATTAAATGGGAAAAATATTAAAATGAATTAAATTGGATAGATATATATAACATAAATAATTATACATTTAATACCATATAAAAATATTTTTTATTTTTTCAAATTCTTTAAAATAAATGATAATTTATAATAAAAACATTTATTTTTCACTATTCTTCAAAAAATCTATCTTCTCAGAAAATTAGGAAAAATTCACCATAAGATAATTTTTAAATTACTATTTAAAAAATTAAGTTCATTTTGTTAAATATTTTTTCACTATTTATAAAAAAGTTCCCAAATATCAACAAAACTACTTTTTAGAAAAATACAATTATAAATATAAAATTGGGTTTATTCTTATCTCTTATCTCAAAAACACATAAGATTAATTGTAAAATTTTTATTCAATATATAATATATAATTCATTAAAATGGTCCAAAAAAAGTTATTTTTAAATTTAGCATCACATAAATATTTCGTTAAAATGTTCCACCAGAATTGATTAGTTTAATTTATTTTCATAAAACACGTCTTTAAATATAAAAATGTTTTTTAGAAAAGGATTTTATTTCTTAAAATTAGTTTTTCCCATATATAATTAATTTTTCACCAATTAATTTATTTTATTGAATATTTAAACCATATATTTTCATTATCTAGTTTGTCCTATTCATTCCCTACATTCCAATAGCTTAGTGATAACTATCATATTAATTAATAATAATAATTTAATAGTATGTCAATTTTCATTTAAACTGGGTGTTGTGTATAATTTAAGCATTACTCAGTGTTGCAGGTAACACAAGATAAATTCGGAATTTCCTATATCATATGATAAACACGATGTTGAAAGTAAGGAGAAATACTGAAATGATTAAATTTCTGTAAAAAAAATTCCCAGAATCTGGAGGTTTTACTTTTAAAGTGATATAGTTTTAATGGGGTGATAGAAAAAATTGGTTGAATACATTACATGAAATAAATAACATATAAAACAAGATGAAATTGTACGATCAAGTGATATTAGGATATAGATAAAATAATGATATAATATACACCATAAAAGAAGAATTCAAAATTTTAAACTATTATCAATAATTTCTATAGGTGGTAACTAATTGATACATATAAAATATTAATCATTACATCATGAAGAAATATTATAACTTGATTTTAATGGTGTGATAATAACATGAAAGGTGAATTACTAATTTATTTAAACTAACAAGTGGCATATTATTATTTATTTGGATACTTAAGGTTACTAGAGAATAAATACATCTATTATGATGGAGTCATTAAAATTTTATGTTAATGTAGAAAGAAATAATATAGAGTTTGTGTTGTATAAATTTTAATATTTTTATACTCATTCAGGAAATGAATTATTCCACATTTAAGGAGAAATTTTTTATCTATGTATTACATCTCATATAATTTATTCATTAATGTTTATTTAATGAAGTTATTATGAAATTAATATTTAAATCAGAAGGATATTCTTAAATTTACTCTAAAATAATAGGATGTATGCTCTAATGAAAGAAAGTGGGTGTAATTTACAACATTGAATTTTTCAATTGATTCTATTTCTTCCAACATTAATATTCCAATGTAGTAGGCTTAGATGGTTTTTAAATAGATCTTTGTGAATTTATGAGTTTCATCCCTCAAAATATTTTAGAGTTATATATTGGTTGAGTATGATAAGAAAAATGAAAAAGTATATATTTTATAAAGAAAGTGGAAATAGACCCCTTTTAATGAAGAAGTTTTATTTAATATAGAGATAAATTAGGCCCTTTAAATTTTATTATTATAGTGTAGGGTAATTATAAATAAATAATCCATACCTAATGAAGTGAATATGAACTTTTTATGTATTTTGATTTAATTTCGATGGGGGAGATGGATTTATGGAGAAATTGATAACAAAATCCAAAGAAAAATAATGTTGTAACCACATGTTGTTTGTTGGATTTTTTATTGAAGTTAGTAATTTTTTAGTAACTGTTGGCCTTATATCAAGGATAAATATGTAGGTTATAACATATTAATTTAATTTAATAGAACATTGAAATACATTAACCAAGAATCCAATTTCTGAAGTGGAGAATGCATAGATTATAATTGGTAAATAAAGAAGACCATGGAAATTAAAAACCAAAAGGGATAGAATGGAGTTTACATTAACACATAAAATATTACACAGTCACCATAATGAGTACATAATCAATAAAAATGTAACAAAGATGTAACATTGATGTAATGGAATTTTAAGGTTAAGGATGGAATGAAAAGTTAAAGACAACTTAAGAATGAATGAAAACATGAAGATAGATTTAAGAGAATAGACTAACTATCTGAATTTTATTGAACACATAAATTGGTTAAAGAAGTTTATTCTTGACTATATTTAAAATGGGTGATGTTATAGGTGATTTAGAGATTCTTAGATAATGTATTGGTGAAGGAACTGAAACAACATTTTTATGAAGTGCACCTCGATGTGATTATCAAAACACTACTATAGATATGTGGCTTATTGGAATTATTAGTTTATGTATTATACCACAATATTAATTTTTTAGTGGTAATGGAAACCAACAAGATTAAAATCATTGTGATGAAACCAAATGAATCTAAATTTTTAAATAATCCATAAATATGATGAAATTTGGTTTTTTGATGAAAATATTAAAAAATACAATGCTTAAATGAAATTCAATTATATGTAATGGTTTAAATAATGTTTGATTCTAAAAAAAGTTTCCATCATGTTTTATGGAGGTAATCTAGTTTTGGTTCCCATGTATGGTTAAATATGGGGATCTTGAAGTGACCATTTTTCATTGGTCATTATTTCAAGATGGTGAGACTTCTGTAGATTTTTTAAAAATATCCCGTGAATATTTAATAATCTTTTTTTGAATTTTTTTTCATAAAAATGGGAAGATAATAATTTTAATAGCCTTGGATAATAACATTTGTTGGGTAGGGGTTTTGGAAGCTACTAGAACAATGAGATAAATTCCATGGCATGTTTTAAAGATCCCTGTGTCATGGTGTATTTCAAATATGAAATGTCAAATATTGAAACAACCTAATATTAATGGTGATATATTTTTGAATAGATATGTTTTTTATTTTCAACCTGTTAACTAAGGAACCACATTGAGAATTACTTTTCCATGTCATGTTTTCATAGTTTTAATGGATTTTCCAATTTGATCATATTTACAGATATTTAATCATTTATAGATATCTATGGGAAATTTTAATCAACTTATATTAATGTTTTTGATGATCCATTTATGGGGGACACATTATTTTTGAATTATAAGAAAATAAAGGATCTGTTTTAGTGAAAATCATGGGGATATTTTAAAGTAATGGGTAATAAAAATTGATTTTTCTTGATCTTTTATTATGGTGGAACTTTAGTCATGGTGAAACATTGAATTTGTACAATAGGAAAGAGAATATATAGATTCATTGTTTATATATCTATCTTTGATATATATTATATACAGAAATTGATGGAAATTATTTAGAATGGAATCAATTTTTGATAGAAGAGAGATAAAGTTTCCATATTATATTAAAAATATAACAATGGATATATATATATATATTGGAATGTTCAAATAGATATTTTTTTGAGATATTAACGGTGGATCCATTTAAGTAAGTAGGAATATTTCACTAAGATATAGTTAAATATTAAAGAAATAGTTTTTGATGGAATCTATACATTGTTGAAGAGATGACGCATCACATGATTCCCTTGAAAATTCATATCCGTTGATGTTAGGTATTGATAGTAAACACAATATATTTATTTGGATGTTATGGTAGGGAAAAAATTAATTATAAGTGGATAATACTTGATATATCTAGTCTGTGGAGATAGAGTCTCATTGATGAAAGATTTTTTACATATATAATGATGTAAACAAAATTGATGAATAAAAATATTAACTTATGCAACTACATTAGAAATGAATTGATCTAATATGATTCATTTATGGATAAATATTATAATTCTTTGAAGTTTGGTTAAAGGAAATTGGACTAAATCTCTTCAGATAGATCCACACACATATGACTTGTGAAGAAAATATATAGTGAGTGGATGAAAATGTTGAATCAAGTTTGTATTGAAGATACCAAACATATCTATTTTTTATACCAATCTAAATAATACCATAATGTCTATATAATTTTAAAGGTAAATATAAAATTAATGAAATAATAAATACATAGAGTAAGTGCTCTTTGGATGTTAGTGTGCCATCTCTAATGACCTCATAATGTAAGTGACCCTTAGTGAATAATGGCTTCAACAAACCATTGTATCCACCTACAAATATTTTTATTAATGTATTTTTGTGTACCTGTTCATCACCATCTGTATAAACCTTTATATTTGGATGAATGTGGATGATCCAAGTAACATTTAATATATTTTTTGTGCTTTAAGTTCTTCATATTAATTAAATATTCATCATGGATACATTTATGGTAGAGATAGATTGAAATTAGTTCTTTGAAACAAAGGAATTAAAGTCCCCATTAATATATAAGCAAAATTGAATTGGGATTGGGTGGAATTAGGGGTGATATTTTTTAATTTCCCTTACCCCTATAATTATCCTCTCCAACCATATTATATTTTTGATTCTCTCAACATTATAACTCAGCCTCACCATCCTACAATGATAAGAAATGAAAATTTAGGGAACATTGGGTTTTATAAGGTTTTGTCGTAATGTGGGACCCTAATAGTTATTATGTTTAGATATTATCTTGGGAAATAGAATTCCACTAAATAACAGAAGTGAATAAAAATGAAATACCTTTAAAAATGATCCATCTATCTCTTAATTGAAAATAATATTGGTTCTCACTAGTTATAATGTTGGGGTCTTCTTCCAAGCCTATGAGATTATTGAACTTTGATATATTCTAAAAACTTAAGTAGAACGGAATAAATTTTCTAGACCTTTAGATATAGGAAGATGCACTGTGAGTTTCAGTACTCTTTAGAACTATAGAATTATGGGCTTTCTCTTCAGATCTGAAACCTTTCTGATTTTATTTGAATTCACTACTTATATAGAAAAAACTGGTCAAAAACTACCTAAATTAAATTCTTGTCAAAATACTCAATAATGATCACCTCTATGTTTCAAATTAACTGGAACTTTTATATTTATAAATATACCAAATAGTCTATAGGTTTATGGTACCTAATCTCAAATTCATTCAAGACATCCCATATTTAGTTAAATTCCCTCAACACTACTGAATAATTTTGAGCTAATTATCTTTGTTAACCCTTACTTGAATATTGACATCAATGATCTTCACTTCCCCCCACACTTCACATATTTAATAACAAATTTCATTTATGTATGTTGAGTGGTTCAAAATTGCATAATCAGGATTGATACTATCAGATTATTTATTATTCATGTTCTTCAATATAGTGACCAAACTTTTTATTATAATACTATTACATAATTTATAAGATAAATAATATAATATTATTACATTCAAGGATCGAAAGGTTTAGTTTATTTCTTAAATTATGTTCATACATGACATATAGATAATAAAACATAAAAATTATTTAAATCCTTATTTACCCTCCTTAAATATCTTGAATTATCCTAAGTACATGTATTCACCTATGGATATACATTAAATACATGGGAGAGATAAAATCCCAGTAATAGGAGGAACAACATAGAGGGAATAAGAGACACGAATCAATAACACATGGGTGATAATAATCATTAGAATCATAATGGAAAAATGGAATCATAATCATAATAGATTTTTTTAAAGATAAATGAAGTATATAATATTAATAATAATGACACAACATAACATAGTGTTCAAAAATAACATATAGTTATGAATAAAAAAAAGAATCATGTTCACACATAACATAGGTACATAAATCCAAACCTCATAATTATGAACTGATATAACATAATTTTCATACATAATACACATAATATCAGGAGATATATCACCTTAACCAATTAATTATAGGGTTCTATAATTTCAATCCCACTCATTACATCCTTAAATGGTCATATTTATGCAGTACACATAAAAATAAAACATATAACAAACATATTCATGAAATAACCCCATGGAATGGAATGGGTTTAATAAGGATTTCATATCTCATTATTTATTGAATAGCATTTTGGGTTACCAAAATTTTAAGGTATATATTTTTTGGCATAATATATAACTATTATTTTAATAAGAAACAAGTCAAGAGGATTCAAAGAGTTTTTATGGGAAAATAAATTCTTTTTAAAAATTCATTAAAATTTTCATAGAAATCAGTTTGATATGGTAGAAACATTTATATCCTAAGAAATAAAAAAATAGTGAAATGAGATTTTAATAATGGTATATAAATATCCATATTTAAAATAATTTTTAAGATGAGATAAACCGAAAATAAAGAGCTCAGTTTGAGTATCCCCTTACATTAAATCTGATTATGTTTCATCTCATTTACACCTCTATTATAATGGATACAGGTTTATTAAAAACCTAACTAGAACTGAATTATGATCATCCATTAAACTATTAATCAATTATATTAATTGGATTTTATTCTTCAATTCCCCATTTTAAAAGTGAAACGTCCTGATATCATATTATTATTAAAAAATATCATCTTAATTGGATTTAATGAACTCCTTTTTATTTAGATAAAACAATATTAATATTAAATATAGAATATTATAAGTAAATGTATTTCTAAATTTATATATTTTAAAAAAATTATTATAATAGTACATAATTTTAGTGATAATTTGAGAATTGGAAATGTCCTCGTGGGAGGTTAACCGATTGATGATGGGACATTATCAAAAGGGGAGGAATGATCAATATGAAATATAAATATTTCATAAATATAATCATTAATGTATGTTAAAATAATTTATATAATGTGAATATACTACTCAATTAATCATATATTATTTGTGTTTGGAATTAATATATAAAAAGAGGAAGAAAAGAGGAAAATGAGAAGATAAATTGATGAAACCTTACTCTCTTCTCAATGTTGCTTCTTTTGTAAGACAGTAAAATCATTGAATGGTTGGAGTTGAGTGACTCCAAAATATTGTTAAGGATTATAAGGGGATTAAGTGGCTGAATTAGGTTAGATATTTAGATTTGGTATGGGATTGAGGAGTGATTTTCAAAGGGTAGTGAGAGGGGGATTTTATAGTTCGGGAATGGGGTATTTTTATGTTACAATATTGAATAAATTATTATATCCAATGAAAAATTTAAATAGTATTTTTTGAGATTATGAAATATATTTAAATAAAATTATTTTACTTTATGTCTTAAAAATTATCATAAATAATATTGAATAGGGGACCCATTAATGAAATAGATCTACACCCCCTTATAGGACCCATCAAAGGAAATCATGTCAATCTTGTTTTAGTATGTATTTTAATTATCATTCAATATATAGTGAGTTTAAATCTTATCATTCTTGTACTAATCAGCCATTAAATACCCATTCACACTTTTTATTCAATGAAATAATCATTCAATCATACTAAAATAAGTCATTTAAATCAATCCATTATTCATATTTCATTTTCCGAACTTCCATTTCGACATGTATTTTCATTTAAAAACCAAATAATTGGTTTTAAGAAATTCATGAATTTTAAAATACTATTTGATTTTATGCCATTTTATTAGTGTAATGCCCTGACCCCAGTGACCCAGAGTCGGTGCATTATTTTAATACATTGGCATGATTACAAGGAATCAAGTCCCGAACAAGCGATCAGTTTAGCAGTCTTGGAAAATAGATTACATACATGAATGTTACATTAATGTTCATAACATACAAAACAACATAAATAATACTTTATGAATGCCATTATTCCCTTGTCTTATCCCTGCATATCAATCACAATACCATTCTTGGAATCCTGGGAAAAATAAAACATAGAAAGGGGTGAGCTCAAACGCTCAGTAAGGGTAAGAAATACAATAGAAACTTTCAGAAATAAGCATAAACATTTGAGGCAATGTATAACTAACACAAAATCCTATAAAACTTGAACTTCAGCATAATATGTCAAAGATAAAATGAAATAATTTCTTTTTAATATTCACATAGATATTCTACTAGTCGAATAATCACATGCATTATCAATAACCACTTTCATAATGATGGAATGCATAATGCCAGACTATCATAACCACATAGCCAAGGCCTCGTGCCAAGACTACAAATAAGATTTTGTCATGGCCTTGTTCCAAGACACTAGTTTTTCTCATGAGAACAACCGATGGATTTTTTTAGAAGATACTTACGTTTAAAATTGCTCAAATATACTCCAGTGTTTTTCTGAAAACATTATGCAAGCTTCTGAAAACAAAATAACTAATTCTGAGACTGCTCGACTAATTACAGGCCATGATGGGTCCACTCCCAATCCCTTCCTGTCTACCAAACTCGAGAGTTGGGTTTTCTGAAAACATTTTTAATCTTGCGTTAAATACTTATACATTTGCACTGGATTTTCATATATTTGAGAGAAATATCTCTCTCTTTTTTTGAAATCATTTAAAAATCACATAATTATAAAAGAAATAATTAATTTTGAAAATATCTTTATAAGAATATAAGGTAAGCTTCAATGGTGTAATAATGGCGGATAATAACCGCACCTGCCGTATAAGTTAAAAAAAAATTCTTACCATAGTTTTTTTGAAAAGGTAAAAAAGCACCTTGTTTGGAAAATGACAGAAATATTCCTTTATAAACCTCTTATAAAAAGTCAAAAAATGGTATAAATGACTTTAACCCATATTCTAGTAAATAGTAATAAATTTTTTGAAATAAATTTTTAGGAAACATGGATGTGGATGATAAAGAAATCCCAGTAGATTATTACGTATAAACAACCTCGGATAATGAAGAGATTACGAAATATACCCTTACCAATTTGGTAACTTACGAAACATACACCCCATTAAATAGGTATCAGATAATGAATATGTAAATTCACATAAATTAAAGTGTATTACACAAAGAATACAATTATGGGCAGTGCATACACCACACAAAATGTAATAGTGGTAATATGTCATGAATCTCACGGGAATAAGGAGTGAGATGAAAACCCCTTACCTTGTACTTTTCCTTGGTTTGGGGTAGGTTAAACTCATGTATAATGATGAAATAATTGTTATTAAATTATACAAGAATCATATACATTAATATCATATCATATATTATCTTTTAACATTGCTTTGTTAATAATATCTTAGTATTATCGTCGTTTCGGGTATTAATTTACTCATTTTCTTTTATATGTTTTGTTACATAAGTCGTGGTTGTCATGGATAGGTTGTATATTATTCATATCCATAATTATATCAAGTCCTTAATCATTATTTTTAAATCATAAAATGATAATTATCCTTGAATGGATACGATAGATAATGAATCTCATCGCGTTCGTGGAGACGGTAGTCCGTACGTACGCACGAGCGACAATATCATTCTTTTGATATTAAAATAATATATAATTGGATGGTATTTAAAATATACAGAATTATTATCATGTTATATTTATTATTTACATGATTTATAAATTATTATTATACCCATCCAAATAATAATTTATTGAATAACAATTACACCACGACGTGGAAACGGTAAGCCGTACGTGCGCACGTATGGTGACATGTTATTCAAAGGATAGATAGAATACTGAATATGGTTTTACCATGTTTATAATAATGTCAAAGTATATATAATATACTGGAGTTATTATTTTATAATGGTAATAACAAAGAAAGAAGAAGTGGAAGAAGAAAGGAACTTGAAAAAGGGTGGTGAAATCATTACCTCTTCTTCGGGTTCTTCCTTTTGATTTGATCAAAAGGCCTCCTTTGGATGGCTTTATGACTAAAGGAAGGCCTCTAATATTAATTTAGGGAAGTTTAAGAGAGTATTTGGGTAGGGGTTGGCCAAACTAAAAGGCTTTTAATGTGTGAATTGGTGAGAAGGGGGAGTGTCCTTTTATAAGAGGGGTGAGGGGCACCTTTGGAAAAGCTAGAAATATTATTTTATAATAAATTCATATTCGGTTTATAATGGCTCAAAAGTGTATTATTTACAGGTTAAGGTTGGTATGGGTCGAAAATAACTCAACCAATAGAATTTAGACAGGTTTGGGTCACTATATTAACCTTATCTTTAAGTATTAACTATTAGTTAATTAGTTTCACTTTTACAATGTCTCTTTGTATTTTTATATTATATGGTTAATAAACATACTATATACATCCAAGAGACCACCAAGTGTTCCCTTAATGATACACCTATCATGATATATGTCTCTTGGACGAACCTTAGGTTTTTAGGAATTTAATATCTAATAATAATATAATATTTGTTTTAAAAACACTTTTATGTCAATTTTGACACTATTCAATAATTGATTTTTGTAAAACTCATAACAGAATTATTACTTACAAAAAAGTTAATTAAATAAATACTAACATTCCATTTTAAACTATAAAATTATTGGTATTTATAAATAGTCTCAAATTAAATTTATTTGGGTATTTATAATATCAATTATTCTAATTTTTCACTATTATGGTAATTACTGCATCACCATTGTGTCAGAAAAAAAATAAATCATTTAATGTTTAAAAATTATAAATAAAATACAATTATGTAGGAAATTGTTTTATCTTTCTAATGAATATTTAATAGTCGTAAATCCAACATATATAACCCTATGTAAAAATTGTTTTTCTAAAAGATATATGCTTGTCTCATTTTTGTATTCATTTTAACTTAATTAAAATAAAGTGTCCCTATCACTTACAAGTGGCTCCATGGGGTCCACAAATCGACCCAAATATGCCCATGGTCGGACATGTATCAACCAATAAGGTTAGGGAACGTTTTAAGGGAATTTTTATTATTATAATATTATTTTTTAACCCTTATTTACCGGATTTACCCTTTAACCATGGTAAATAAAATATTTACCGAAGTAATTATTCAAAATGTCTAATTTTTTTTCCTATTTACACAATTTTAACATCCTGATTCCAATTATGGAATCCATTTTTCCAAATTCAAAACACATTAGTGGCAGAAATTAATTTAAAATTAATTCTCGTTGTTAAAACAAAAAGCGTGTTTTTAAGAGATAATAACTATCAAAAGATTGACACTTGTTTTTTTCCGGTTTAATTGAGAAAATTTTTCCAATTACCAACATTATATTAAATGGTAAAAATATATTTTAAATATACTTTAAAACCACTCAAATTCATAATTTATCACTACTAATTATTTTGATTAAAAAATTTGTTTTTAATTAAAATTTAGTAATTTTCACTATTCATCAAAATATAAAAGTTATCCGAAAAAAGTACCAAAATTTCACCCTCGGCTAAATTTGATATTTCGAATCCAAAAATGACATCTATTTTGAGGGATAAAATTTATAAAATTTTAAAAAGCAGGTATTATTATTCATTACGGCTAGTTTGATTGGTCGTAGTGTGTGTTAGAACTCGAAGTTATGTACAACACATGCTACTGTATATTTCAAAGAGAAGTGTACCGTGGATGCTTAGGGTGTTTCATTGTAAATTTTTTTATGTCCACATTCTAAAGAATAAATTTTTTTAGTCAAGTTGAATATATAAAAGTTTAAAATATTTGATTTAAAAAGGGTTCACTATTAAACTTGGTAAAAGTGAATTTTTGAAAAATACTTCTTTTATCTGAAAAAAGGAATTTGTTCTTACATTATGTCTAAAAAACTCACAATATGGATTCTAAAATTATAAGGATTATATAAAGTTTAAAATTTAATTAATACTATTCATAACCTTTTTTGAACGGCTTGTTTGTTAAGTCATGATGCGCTTGAACTCGGTGTTGCGTGTAGTGCAAGTTATTGAATTATTTTGAAGAAATAACACACTATGAAATCTTGGGGTGTTACATTCTCCCCTCCTTCAATAAATTGCATCCTCTCATTTTGAAATTTTTCTTCGAAAATAAAAGGTTCAAAATAGAAAATATCTTTGTGGGAAAACCCACATCCGAAATTGGGTTACTAAAATTTAGTCTTAGTATAAGGAAAAGAGAAATGAAAGGGTCACCACCAAATTATGATCTCGATTAGGAGAACATTGGTGGAAATTAGAGACATATAATTGGGGGAAAACGTAAATATTTATAGGTAGTGATTGAGGTCATCAATCACAAACAAGTGTAAAATTGAGGTCCTCAAATTCATCAATCTATGATGATTTGAAATACCATCGGTTCAACAAAACATAGGTTATTAGGATAACACATTTTTGGTTTTAGGATTCCTTAAATAAAGTATAAAAATTAATTTCTTCATAGAATAAAAGAAGAAGAAAAATATATTCTTGACAATTAGAGTTCCATCCTTTAACTAATTTCTACCACAAACTCATATTTCACTATAAAAGATTATAGAACATAAAAAAATATTCTCTTTATCTTATTCGTTTGGGGTTAAAAAAATGAATTTATAATTCATATACTAGGCCTTCTTAAAATAAACTACATTATTTAATCCAGGAAATATCTTGGGCTAGTGGTAGGTGATACACCCTTGTCGCCCTTCGGTTGCGGGTTCAAGTCTTGCGGCCTTGCCGGTCGTGATGGGTTGCCGCCCGACCTCCGGGTTGTCCTTTTATGGCAATCCAAAATTAATCTCAAAGTAGAATTATCCAAAATAACTCTGTCCAAACTCACAGTCCAACATTTATAAGGAAGGTAAACATAATGTAGATCCTTTTTACCTTGTAATAGCATATGAATACATTCATCATGTATTCTTTTAAAACACTGAAACATCCTGAATTACCATAATCCATATTGATTACATTCATGCTCCCTTATTCCATATAGAATGCTGGATATACTTCATCCACCCAAAAATTTTGTAAACTCTAAAAATTATGGAATATACAAATCTTTAATCAGTTTCAAGGCAGTCAAGAATATCCAATATAATTTACCCAAATCAACCATATCTTATTCCAAAATAAGTACCTCAATATTAGGACCATATTAAGGTTTATCGTTCCTTTAACCATGTAATTTCTAAAAAGTTTAACTTGCTGTAGAGTCAATTTTCTTAGTACCATAAAATCTCAAATCCTCAATGAAATAGTACTGCAGTACAATCCTTATATACTCCATAATTATTATAACAAGTACATTGCTGATACAACACTCAAATGTCATAATAAACATAAGAACTATAATCATTCCTCTTCATCTGTGGTAGTATCATAACTTGATTATTATCCAATAGAATCATTTGTGGCATAGTCTGATGACTGGGACATAGGTTCGCGTAGTGTCCAAACTCCTTGAAAATGAAGCATTGTACATTTGAAACCATTTTCTTACCCTTGCAGTCACGTACTTTGTGCCCTTTTCCTCCACACTTATAACAAAATCACATTCCTTTCAGGCAAGTTCCAGGGTGTTTCTTCCAACAGTTATCATATATGGGGAAATTCTTCTTTTCCCTCTTCCCTTTATCCATCTTTCTCTCTTCCATCCTTTCCTCTCTTTCTTCCCTTCAAAGCCATAGGACTTAGTAAACTTTTTAGTTATCTTATCCGTACATGATACTACATCTTCATATGATGATAATACATGGGAGACAATTTCCCTTATAAATGATGTCTTAATACAGTGAAAGATACGATCCTTCTTACTCTTTGGATCATACGTATTACTGGAGTTTACATTCCTTCTACTGGGCACCATTTCTATACAATAGCATAAACTAGGTCAGTTTATGAATTGCAATAAATAATTCCTAATGAAAAGTGAACAGTTTATGGATATAATCCATAATCATAAAAAATGATTTCTTTGAGTAAGTATATACTCATGAGCCTTTTATAATGGTTTGTAAATAAAATGAGAATTATCCTAAGCATATCCCCCAGGAGTGTCGTAACCAAGAGTGCAGCAAGGCCCGTTGTCGTGCACCAGTTCCCGTTCTAGTCTTGATCAAAGGGGTGTTTTCAGGATTTACCCCTAGGTACATTTGTGCCAGAGCAGCCTCTACCTGCTCATATCCAGACAGGGATGTATTGCTCGGAAAACTCACAAAATCTCTACAATACCAAAATTCTAGGAAGTTCTTCTATACTAATCTCAAATTCTATCTTAGGGCTATGTGCTCTAATCAGAGTTTATCTAAATCTAGTTTCCAAGGTTATTTCTAAAATTCCTCTGATACCAACTATAACGCCCTGACCCCAGTGACCCAGAGTCGGTGCATTATTTTAATACATTGGAATGATTACAAGGAATAAAGTCCCGAATAACCGATCACTTTAGCAGTCTTGGAAAATAGATTACATACATGAATGTTACATTACACTTCATAACATACAAAACAACATAAATAATCCTTTATGAATGCCATTATTCCCTTTTCTTAACCCTGCATATCAATCACAATACACTTCTTGGAATCCTGGGAAAAATAAAACATAGAAAGGGGTGAGCTCAAACTCTCAGTAAGGGTAAGAAATACAGCAGAAACTTTCAGAAATAAGCATAAACATTTGAGGCAATGTATAACTTACACAAAAGCTTTTAAAACTTGATCTTTAGCATAATATGGCAAAGATAAAATGAAATAATGTCATTTTCTTATTCACATGGATATTCTACTAGTCGAATAATCACATGCAATATCAATAACCACTTTCATAATGATGGAATGCATAATGCCAGACTATCATAATCACATAGCCAAGGCCTCGAACCAAGACTACAAATAATATTTTGTTAAGTCCTTGTGCTAAGACACTAGTTTGTCTCATGAGACCTACCACTGCAATATTTTTAGAAGATACTTACGTTTAAAATTGCTCAAATATACTCCAGTGTTTTTCTGAAATCATTATGCAAGATTCTGAAAAAAAATAACTAATTCTGAAATTTCTCAACTAATTACAGGCCATGATGGGTCCACGCCCAATCCCTTACTGACTACCACACTCGAGAGTCGGGTTTTCTGAAAACATTTTTATGCTTGCGTTAAATACGTATACATTTGCACATGATTTTCATATATTTGAGAGAAATATCTCTATCTCTTTTTTGAAATCATTTAAAAATCACATAATTATAAAAGAAAACCTTTATTTTTAAAATATACTTATACGAATGTAAGGGATGCTTCAAATGTGTAATAACGGCAGAGAATGACCGCACATGCCGTATAAGTTAAAAAAACATTCTTACCATAGTTTTGTCGAAAAGGTTTAAAGGCACCTTGTTTGGAAAATGACGGAAAGATTCCATTATAAACCTATTATAAAAAGTCAAACAAGGGTATAAATGACCTTAACCCATATTATATTAAATATTAATAAATGTTTTGAAATACATTTTTAAGAAACATGGATGTGGATGATAAAGAAATCCCAATAGATTATTATGTATAAACAACCTCGGATAATGAAGAGATTGTGAAATAAACCCTTACCAATTTGGTAACTTATGAAACATACACCCCATTAAAGAGGTATCATACATTGAATATGTAAATACACATAAATTAAAGTGTATTACACAACGAATACAATTATGGGAAGTACATACACCACACAAAAGGTAATAGTGGTAATATGGCATGAATATCACGGGAATAAGGAGTGAGATGAAAACCCCTTACCTTGTACATTTCCTTGCTTGGGGGTAGGTTAACCTCCTGTATAATGGTGAAATAATTTTTATTAAATTATATAAGAATCATATATATTAATATGATATCATATATTATCTTTTAACATTTCTTTGTTAATAATATCTTAGTATTATCGTCGTTTCAAGTGTTAAATTACTCGTTTTATTTTATATGTTTTGTTACGTAAGCCATGGTTGTCATGGATAGGTTGTATATTATTAATATAAATAATGATATCAAGTCCTTAAACATTATTTTTATATCATCAAATGATAATTATACTTGAATGGATACGATAGAGAATAAATCTCATCCCGTTGGTGGAGACGGTAGTCCGTACGTACGCACGAGCGACAATATCATTCTTTTGATATTAAAATAATATATAATTGGATGGTATATCAATTATACAGAATTTTCATCATGTTATATTTATTATTTAGATGATTTATAAATCATTATTATACCCATCCAACTAATAATTTATTGAATAACAATTACACCACAACGTGGAGACGGTAAGCCGTACGTATGCACGTATGGTGACATGTTATTCAAAGGATGGATAGAATACTGAATATGGTTGTACCATGTTTATAATAACCTCAAATTATATATAATATACTGGAGTTATTATTTTTGAATGGTAATAACAAATAAAGAAGAAGTGGAAGAATAAAGGAACTTGAAAAAGGGTGGTGAAATCATTATCTCTTCTTCGGGTTCTTCCTTTTGATTTGATCAAAATGCCTCCTTAAGATGGCTTTCTGAATAAAGGAATGCCTCTAGGATGAAGTGAGGGAAGTTTATAGAGTATTTGGTCAGGTTTTGGCCGAACCAAAAGGCTTTGAATGTGTGAATTAGTGAAAAGGGGGAGTGCCCTTTTATAAGAGGGGTGATGGGAACCTTTGGAAAAGCTAGAAATATTATTTTATAATAAATTAATATTCGATTTCTAATGGCTCCAAAGTGGATTATTTAACTTTTAAGGTGGGTATGGGTCGATAATAACTCAACCAATATAATTTATACAGGTCCGGTTCACTATATTAACCTTATCTTTAAGTATTAACTCTTAGTTAATTAGTTTCACTTTTACAATGTCTCTTTGTATTTTTATATTATATGGTTAATAAACTTACTATATACATCCAAGAGACCACCAAGTGGTACATTAATTATATACCTATCATGATATAAGTCTCTTGGCCGAACACTAGATTTTTAGGAATTTAATATCAATTAATAATATAATATTTGTTTTAAAAACTCTTTTATGTCAATTTTGACACAATTCAATAATAGATTTTTGTAAAACTCATAACAGAATGATTACTTCGAAAGAAGTTAATTAAATAAATCCTAAAATTACATATTAACCAATAAAATTATTTTTATTTATAAAAAGTCTCAAATTAAATTTATTTGGGTATTTATAATATCAATTATTCTAATTTTTCACTATTATGGTAATTACTTCATCACCATTGTGTCATAAATAAATTAAATTATGTAAGGTCTAAAAATTATAAATAAAATACCATTATGTAGGAAATAGTTTTATCTTTCTAATGAATATTTATAGTCGAAAAGCCAACATATATAACCCTATGTAAAAATTGTTTTTCTAAAAGATATATGCTTGTGTCATTTTTGTATTCATTTTAACTTAATTAAAATAAAGTGTCCCTATAACTTACAAGTGGCTCCATGGGGTCCCAAAATCGACCCAAAGATTCCCATGGTTGGAAATATATTAACAAATAAGGTTAGTACAAGTTTTCGCGTAATTGTTTATTATTATAATATTATTTTTTTAACCCTTATTTACCGGATTTACCCTTTAACCATGGTAAATAAAATATTTACCGAAGTAATTATTCAAAATGTCTAAAAATAAAAGTTACCTATTTACACAATTTTAACATCCTGATTCCAAATATGGAATCCATTTTTTCAAATTCATAACACAGAAGTGGCAGAAATTAATTTAAAATTAATTCTCGTTGTTAAAACAAAAAGCATGTTTTTAAGAGATAATAACTATAAAAAGATTGACACTTGTTTATGTCCGGTTTAATTGTGAAAATTTTCCCAATGACCAAAATTGTATTAAATGGTAAAAATATATTCTAAATATACTTTAAAACCACTCAAATTCATAATTTATCACTACTAATTATTTTGATTAAAAAATTTGTTTTTAATTAAAATGTAGTAATTTTCACTATTCATCAAAATATTAAAGTTATCCGAAAAAGTACAAAATTTCTCCCTAGGATAAATTCTATATTTAGAATCCAAAAATGAAATCCATTTTGAGAGATAAAATTTATAAAATTTTAAAAAGTAGGTATTACTATTCATTACGGCTAGTTTGATTGGTTGTAGTGTGTGTTAGAACTCGAAGTTGCGTACACCACACGCTACTATATTTTTCAAAGAAAAGCGTACCGTGGAAGCTTGGGGTGTTACATTGTAAATTTTTTTATTTCCCCATTCGAAAGAATAAATTTATTTAGTCAAATTTAATATATAAAATGCTAAAATATTGGATTTAAAAAGGGTTCACTATTAAAGTTGGTAAAAGTGCATTTTTGAAAAATACTTCTTTTATCTGAAAAATGGATTTTGTTCTTAAATTATGTCTAAGATACTCATAATATGGATTCTAAAATTATAAGGATTTTATAAAGTTTAAAATTTAGTTAATACTATTCATAACCTCTTTTGAACGGCTTGTTTGGTAAGTCGTGGTGCGCTTGAACTCGGTGTTGCGTGTAGTGCAAGTTGTTGAATTATTTTGAAGAAATAACACACTATGAAATCTTGGGGTGTTACAATTAGGAATAAAAATAAAATAAACTTTCATTTTATGCCATTTTATATTGAAATTGGGATGTTTTTCCATTCGTTGACAAATTTAAATCAAACATCAAATCACATCAAATTCAGGTTTTTAAATTAATTTAAACAAATTTTTAAATAAATTTAGTGAAAATGGTTTAAATATTTGGGTCATGCCTCTTCAAATAGCCAACATCCATAAAAATATTAAAAGATAAAACACTCAGAACAAGAATGACAATGGAGAGTCGAAGGTGAGGAATATCACGAAGGAATAATTATAATAATCGAAATTCTGAAAAAATGATATCTAGATCCTTAAATATCATGATGATACACTACTCTCAAATATGGAAGGAAGAGAAAACAAAGGATTTCAAATAAAGGAGATATTTATTACAAGAGAGTAATAAAATTATTCCACTAGAGCTTCAATATATGATGAATGGTGGTTAGAGGAGACAAAAAAACTATAGGGATATTTCAAAAACTAACATTACCAAAGAAACGTAATTTAGCGGCGGCTATTTTTGCGTTTAGCAGCGGTTTAAACCGCCGCTACATGGTTTGGTGGCGGTTTATGTAAACCGCCGCCTAATACGGACTTTCCAATCTATTAGCAGCGGTTATTTCCGTTTCGTGGCGGTTTAAGGAAAGCATCGTAGCTGCCTCATTCAGCGGTGGTTTTACTATGTTTAGCGGCGGGTTTTACGAGCCGTTAACATCAGTTTATTCGCGGTGGTTATAACCGCCGCGAATAAACTCAAATCTAGCGGCTGTAAAACTGCTTCTGAAGTCACGAGAACCGTCGCAGAATTAGCAGGTATGATGCGACTATGTAGCGACGGTTAAAACCACCGGGAAACGTAAATTTTTTACATTTCACTGCGGTTTTCACCGTTTAGCCGCATTTTAAACCGCCGCCAATGTACATTTCGCGGTGGTTAAAACCGCAGCAAAAAGCTGACCAGAAAAAAAATTATTCGAGTGCACTATTACCCTGAAAGACAAATCAAACCAGAAATAAAATATTGTACATACCAACAGAAAAAAATAAACATCAACCTAGGAAATCAGTATAGAATAAATTGAAAAAAATAAGTAAACATTGACATGCTATATAAGAATGAACCATATTGTACTTACCAACATACAACAAGAAACATCAACCTAGGAAATCAGTATAGAATAAATTGAAATATATATATATATATATATATATATAATAGAATCAACTATAAAAAATTGGTCCATTATTTGACTACTCTCCAAACATACATCTAGCAGATCCTTCTTGATCGCCCATAATATATATCACTTGAAAATGAAACATTAGATCTACATGTGTGTCGGTGTTCTCATATAGGGAGTGAGTGTAAAACACAGTTAGATTTACCATTTTTGGGCCTCCTACTTGGCTTAATACCCCAAATATACCATCACCACACACATCTACTATACCAGGTGTCTTAGTGAAGCACATGTGTTAGCCTCACTCAATACCTTATTGTGAACTTTTATTTAACACAACTAATCTTCTATTAGCTTATTTCTTAAAAAATTCATGATACAAAAAAACATTATGTTCTATTTGATCATAATTTAAAATAATTATTGAGATACATTATAGTAATCACCTTCTAAACCTGGTAGGAAAACTCTAAAATTGATTACACATGTCATTTCAACACAATTTTAATCTATGATTAATCATGTCACATTACCTTAAAATTCATGCCTTCAATTATATTTTATTTTATTCCTCTTAACTAGGATACAATATATTCCCCTCTGAGGCTCAATCCCAAAATCATGAAACATGATATTATTCTTATGCGGAAAGAATAATATGAATCACTTTTACAAAATACCATAGTTAATTACTCTATTATTAGATTCTTTATATAGTCCTTAATTTTAGATACCCCTCATAGTATAACAATATCATATCCTCCTTCAAGTTGTATTCCCCAGCCTCTTAAGCATTCATCCATTATCATCATACCAACATATATGATATTGAAAACAATATATGGGCCCTCTAATAGGCGTAATCCACAACCATACCTTCCCCAAATTATTCAATGAAGACCAAGATGAAACTGAAATGGAAACTCATGATAAATTCAAACACTATATATTTCTAGGTACCTTTCACAAAGTGTTCCCCTTCATAAATAGTTAAGATTCTTGAAATATTTCAATTTAAATTGAACATAAATGATATGATGTATCCCACTAATCATTAATAAACTATGTGTGGTATGATTCTATTTATAGAGATTCATGTGATGCTCATCACATGGACCTGATCCCAACAATGTAAACATCTAAGACCTCTTTATATGGAGAAAAATTAATAATTTCCTAACTATGTGGCCTTAAAAAATGAATCATAAACATGTATTATATGTATGATTAACCTAAAAATCATATATTTTCATATCTACATAGATTCAGAGAGATCATAGGAATATGGGTAACTCGTTAAACACTAGTATTTTGATATTATTCATAAAAAAATCACAAATCTATAAGGGAATCCAACAATTCAAATGATTCCACCCAATGAATATTTGATGATCCCAAATCCCACACATTTTACCAATACCTATTTTGAAGAATCTATAGTATGATTCACTAGTGAACACCTTTCATTTTAATTTAGTTCTAAAAGGACATCCATACCAAATATTCATATATATGGAAGCCCATTGGAGGTTCTCATCAAAAAACAGATAACCTAATGTGATTCCATTAACACTGAATTGGATTGATAAAATATGAACCCTTACATTTGATGATGTATTGATGGGTTTCATCATTGTGTTTCCTTTTCAATACCTTCATCGCATACTTCAATTAAAATTGAATCACCAAATGCACCAATTAGGTTCAAGACCAAAAACAAGATGATAGTACCCATAAGGAACACAATGGTGTGGCATGAAAACAATTGTTATGTCATACATAGGACTCAATTTCTATGAATATATGTTCCCCATACCCTAACATACATTTTCTCCTACCCTTGTAAAAAGTTTGTATGATGGTTCACACCTTATTTCATAAATACCATCTAAATGGATCTATCCTGACATTATATGACACTCATGGTAATCTATAGGGAATAATTACCCACAAGTTTTCCAACAAAAAATATTCTATGTAAAAACCATTGGTCCATAATTTCACATCCAACCTTTTTTGTATCCTTTCAATAGATCATGAGAACACGTTCTTCACTTATCATATTGATTTGGATAAATATGTCCACCATGAATTAGAAATCACCTTATAACTTCATTATGAGTATCATGTTCACTATAGTCATTTTTATTAACATGTGACAATGAGTACTCAAGAAGATATATAGGGTGTTTTTCCCTATTGTCTATACTCAAGCATCTAAATGTTGATCCCACTGGGGATATCCAACCACTGACACTCAAGAGTATATTTATACCCCTACTAGTTTAAACACCCTTGAGGCCCATTAGAATATCTAGATAATATACTAGGGATGGTTACAATGCTATAATATCTAAAAGCATCAGAATCTATCCTAAGTGGCCTTTGTGACTATAAAATTACAATTGAAAACATAACCCACATGGGTGGGGGAATTTTTTATCATTTTCTCCTCATGGTAATCCCCAGTATCATTCATCCTATGAGATCACACCCAAATTAATGATATCCCTCTTACAATGTAAATATGTGTTTCCTATTGGTGGTAACACATTAGTATATTTATTCAATGTTAACCCAATTGATGTTGGGAAACATGATTCTATTGAGTATAAAATAGGTTTGGATGAATCCACTACCCCCTCACCACAAAAAAATTGCAAAACCATCTCAACATAAGAGAATATTACTTAGTTCAAATTAAAAATAGTATAACATGTGAAAATCAATATTAAATTTCTATAGGGAAAAAACCCATTATGTATGGTGATTTGGTTGATGTTATCATACCTCATTTATCTAATATTATATAGTAATAGTAGATTAATAAATCAATAAAGGTCGATCGGAGATGTCCAAATTTATTAGGATCAAAAAAATTGATGCAAATTACCACAACATTAATGTTTCATCTATAGTCACCTTCATGGGGTATATATCTCAATCAATATAAGGAAATTATCCCAATGGTATTTTAGGATGTAGTATCTTTGGAGTGAGTGGATTCCTTCACTTATCATATGTATTCCATTGAGTTTTAATATGAATGAGTACAACCTTATTGGAATTCATATCTTGAGTGTTTGGATTCAAATTCTATACCACCCATATTTGGAACCACCATTTTATTGATATTCGATATAATGGTGGATCTATATAAGTATATTAAGTGTTTTTAATCCCAATGTGTCGCAATGTTTGGTTCCCTAGAACAAAGATAGGATTCAATACAAGAGAAATTTCGTTTAGCGGCGGTCAATTACCACTCACAAGGGCCTCCCAATAAGACAAATTACAAGGGCCTCACCAAAGTGTACACACCACTATCCCCTTGATCACTATGAAATGACCCAATTTGTTCAACACATCAACAATGGGTTTAACTCCTAGTCATCCAAAATCTTTACTACCAATTAAAACACATTCCTATATGGAATGATTTATACCACACTCGAGAAATCAAGACATAAAATGAAACATCAGAAATCAATAAAACGCATAAAAGGAAGCATGAGAAATCAAGGAAATTTTAGGACATGAAAATGTTTGGTGGAAACTATGTGCCACATATGTTACATATAAAAACCAACTATTCCCATATTTTTTCAACAAATGAACAATACAACTAATCCCGGAATGATGATTCATCTTCACCCGCTCCACCTTCATCACCACTTTCTTCTGTCACCTGTAAGAACATTATATTGAAAATTAAATACGGTTTCATATGTATATTAAAACTTAAAACCAATGAAAGTTATAAAACTAAATGATTTTTATTTTTTGTGATTTACCTACATACCACCAGTTGATGAACTACCACAGGGGGCATATCTGCTCATATGCTAATGTATTTCAATCAACTCTTTCTACAAAGCAGATATCTGACCCCCTACTAGTGAACTGTGTTTCATAGAGAAACAATCTCTTTCTGAGCATCTATGGGTATGGGCTAACTAAAGCCAATAGTATATGCATCTACCATCCCCGGTGGACTACTAAAAGCCTCAGATGGTACGGGTCCCAAACACATCCCACACACTCTACCTGGATGCTCCTTCCCAAGGACATTAGCAACCGGGTCATCTTGGGAGACTGAGTAGGACTGTGCTAGATTGTCATCCCATAGTTCTTCAATTTTTCCCTATAAATCAAATATCAATATATATTAACACATTAAAAATAGATAATAATTTATTATAATAAAAAATTCACTTCATTCCCCAACTTCTTTAGAAGGCTTATTAAAAAAACATCCATCTGATTTCTTGTGAACATCCAACCACAGTTCAGTTCGGGATGTTTCGTGCCCTAAACTCTGTGAATGCATTAAGAAAATATAAATCAACAATTCAATATATTAAACAGAAAATATTGTCTTATAAATATTTAAACTAATTAAAATATTACCAATGTCGTTCAGCTTCTAGAAAAGCTTTTTGAGCCTGCAGTGTGAGGGATTACTTGCTTATCCCTGTTTGATGCATTCCGTCCTGAGAGATGTCGGAATAAATAAAATGAAATTTAATAGTAATGTATTCAATTTCATTTCCTCTTCATATATATGTATAAATGTAAAATGAGGATAATATAAAAATATATATTTCAATACAATCCGCTTCTCATCATGATGTCTATCAACAAAAACTATCCACTATTCTTTCGGTACCCCACTGGGTAGCTTCTCATACATTTGTTGCACAGTCAACGAGGTATCGTTGAAATCACACCACAATCTCCATTTGAAATCTTTCCATTTCTTACCTAGATTTTTCAACTTCCATTTCGTGCTATCACATCAGCAACTGTAATGTGGAAGAACATCTGTACACAGAAATTCATTTTGATCATATTAGTAACATGACATTCAATTAAACCATAATGTACTAAATTTAACTTTTTTTGAGAATGAAAAACTTCACTTTTCCACCTTGGTGGAAAATGTCTCCAATCATCATATGAAATAGGAAGGGAAATGAGATCCACTGCCAGCTGGCCTAGAATCTGGCCAAGTAACCCTGCGGCGTCATTCGTCGGGACCCCATTAGAATCAAATGGCACAACTATCTTTTCGCCAGTCATATTCCAAACATCTTTACTTTTTATTTTTTTTCTCCACAGTTTCATTTTTTTTAATATTCAATGAGAAAACAATTTGTATAAACCAAATGCAATAAATTTATTTAATTAAAATTTGTACCTATGATTGTGACACTCCAGTATGGCCGTGATGAACTAGAAGGGGCGTGTCGCTGCCCCACTGTTGAGGATCTTAAAGGGGTAATCGACGACTCAGCCTCTAATGGGACATCCAAAGATGGTTTGAGAGATGGTGCAGGGGTAGATAGTGTTGGGGTGTAGGCAGCTGGTGCCTTAGATGTCGTGGGGAGGGATCCAAATGGATCGTCATCCGTCGCAAAACTAGTTGAAATATTGTCCACTTCCTCCTTGGCATTATAGTCATTTAATCAAATAAAATTATGTTTAGAATATATATTTCAAAAAAAATTATGCAGAGAAAAAAAATTAAAAATGATTATAGATGCTCAGTACTAACAGACAAAATATATATAAAAATGATAATGAATGACTGAAGAAATGAAACAAGTGGTTGCTGAATAAATATATAATTGTACATACAATCATTTCCCCGTTCAATCATGTCAGTTTCATGCTCCATTTATTCATCCACTTCATTCAACCTTTCTAGACTAATATTTTCAATAACATGATGGACCAATAATTATACTTCCTGTTGTTGATTAAATTAAATTTCAGAGGTCAAATTTTCCATTTCATCACCCATATCATACAAATATCTTTGTATTATGTGAGAATATAAACTTCACCCTTCATCTACAACATCATTCACATAATATACCATTTTTTTCTTACAATGCTAAGATATATGGATCAAGCAGTTCACGATCACCAACATCCATCAAGCAAGGGAAGTTCACAGAAGTAAATTGCAAGGAATCTATTTTAATACCTATGATAATATCGACCCATTTTCATTTGAATAAAACAACAGAAAAATGTCTGTGGTAGTTTAATTCAATAATATCATGTATATTTCTATAGTATTCCACTTCAGCAAATGTAAATATACCACTATTCTGTGTTTTCAAATCCACTTCTCGATCGACTGTACGAAATCTAAAGCCATTCACATTATAAGCGTCAAACTTTCTAACTTGTTTTAGAGGACCTCTAGAAAGAAACTTCAAATCTTTTAACACCTCTGCTCGAGTATTAGTATTCATGATCTGAAAAAATAAATATACTTTATTAGATTTACAAAATGTATGTGTCATACTAATATTCGTACTTATTGCAATATTTACGAACTTACACGTCGTGCAAACCATTCTACAAGATCTTTATTAATAGCTTTCCTTATATCTTTCTCATTTCATGTTTGGCCTCTCATTCGTCTCTTTTTTTGTATCCTAAACTCTTCAATAAATGGATCTGCAATTTCACTATGCAGCATCACATATCTATGTTCCTGTAATAATTCCAATTCAGTCAGTGTCACATTTGAGGTCCTCCCAACTGATCGGCCAATAGTAGGAAATATTTTGGACTTCTGATGTATTTGATATTGATTAGATGTGTCATCAATAGGTCCAACTCGATTAAATCTTGTCTCAATATCATCCAAGTATTGAGAAAAAAATTTAAGACACTCCTCAGCCAAATAGCCTTCAGTAATAGAGCCTTCTAGTTGATCATTATTTCTCACGTATGATTTCAAATGCCGAAGATATCAATGAAATAAAAAAACATAATTATGCATTTAATTATGTACCAAAAATTGTTTACTTAACTGAAAAAAATAAAAATAAAGTACCTCTCAATTGGATACATCCATCGATAATGAACAGGGTCTCTGAATTTAGCTTCCTCAACCAAATGCACAGTTAAATGCAGCATTACAGTAAAAAATGATGGAGGAAAGATCATCTCCATTACACAAAGAGTTAATAAAAACCTCTCCTGGAGGTTCTCAAGATGAAATGAATGTATAGATTTCTCACATATTTGTCTAGAAAATGTGAAGAATTGGAGTACAACAGCAGTAATTTTTTCAGGTAATAATGTACGCAATGCCAATGGTAGTAACTATTGTAACAAAATATGTGAATCGTGACATTTCAATCAATGTAACCTACGATTCTTCAAGTCAACACACCTCAAGATGTTACTTTAATACCCATCAGATGCCTTAACATTATTTAAAACTCGAAGGAATGTATCTTTATCCCTATTTTTCATTGAACAAATTGCCCGAGGATACTTTTTATTCTCATTTGGCCAAAGATCCCATTTTATGTGCATTGCTTGTAAGTCTTTACGGGAATTGAGATGATTCTTAAAATTTCCAAGCTCATTAAGTAGTGTGAAAATCAAATTGTCACAAACATTCTTCTCAATATGCATCACATCAAGATTATGCCTCAAGAAAATTAAATTCCTAATATGGATGTTTGAAAAATATACTTTTTTCTTCCAATGTTGTGTTCCGATTTCGCTTGACGATGCACTTAGGACCCATTTTCCACTATCATTCAAATGATGAACCTTCGAAAATTCTGTTTCAACATTTTAAAGCTTTTTCAATATTTTAAAACCAGTTAACAACTTTGGAGGTGGTCTACAGTCAATGTAACCATTAAATTTTGATCTGTTCAGCCGAAATCTATGAGATGCATTGAGAAATATTCGATGACACAAGAAGCACCATTTTCTACTGTGAGGTGGCCATTTTGGCTCAAAATCATAGTTACAAATGGGACAAGCCAAACCCATGTATGTGTTCCAACAAGATAAATTCCAAAGCCCAGGTAAGTCACTAATAGTCCACATTAAAGCATCATGTTTTTTGAACATTATTTTAGAAGAAGCATCAAATGTCTCAACACTATTGCTCCATAACTCGTGCAATTTGTCAATAAAAGGCTGCAAGTATACATCAATATCATTTCTAGGCATTTGTTTTTCAGGAATAATCATCAAAAGGATAAAATATTTTTGTTGCATACACATCCATGGAGGCAGATTATAAGGGATCAAAACAACTAGCCAAATGCTATAACTGGTACTCAAAGTCCCAAATGGGCTGAATCCATCGGCAGCCAATCCAAATCGAACATTCCTAGGATCATTTGATAAATCTAGATGTAATTAATCAAATGTCTTCCATGATTGGGAATCTTGTGGATGTCTCATTAACCCATCATTTTTATTATCTACAGAATGAAACTTAATGTATTCAGTGGTTTTCGATGACATGAATAATCTTTGCAATTGAGGATTCAAAGTAAAGTAATGAAAAACATTTGAAGGTGTGTTCCTTTTCTTCTTCTCCATGAAATTATGTTCATTCAGACTTCCAACAACACCCTTTTCCTTCCATCTAGACGAAGAACATTTATTTCAATTCTGTCTACTTGAATCCTCTCCCCAATAAAGCATACAATCATTGGGACACACATTTATTTTTGTATAATTCAGACCAAGATTGCTAACAACTTTTTTCATATCATAAAAAGATTCTGGGATTTTTTTATTCGGGAAATGCATCACGAATCAATTCGAATGTCATGGACATTTCCTTATTTGTAATTACACATATACATTTGATATGGAACAACTTTAGCAGAAACGAAAGCTTTTAATATTTCAAACACCCACTATACTACTCTTGAATTCAATCGTCAACTAAATCATGAAACACATTTTCCTCAGTGATGTTTTCTCTTACATTTGGCTCCACAGAATCAAGAGGAGGATCCAATGATATGTTACAATCTTGATCTTCCCGTGTTACAGTCTCAAAAACATCACTTTTCACGTTGAAATTTGTATCACCCTCTTCTGATTGTTCTGATATGTTTTGATGCTAATAGAGGTGTCTTGCAGTGCCGAATGCATCATTTATGAGGTTTTTCATTTCATTTTCCATTGTCGATGAACTTGGGACCTCATTCTGTGGATTAACATCAGTGCTAAATCTTTCTATAACATTCGATTCTCCATGCCAAATCCAACACAAATATTGACAAGGGAATTGCTTCAGTATTAAATGTTCATAAACTTTATCTCTCTTCAACCATGTTCTAAATTTACATCTAGGACATGTAAATTTTATTCTCCCTTCAACGGATCGATTAGAAATTGAAAAATATAAAAACTCATTGAATCCCTTAACATAATGAGGTGTGTTCCTTGGTAATGTGATCCAGCTTTTATCCATGTATATCACAATGTGCCTGCACAATAATAATAAAAATTAAAACACATAGTTACTACTAAATAGATAAATAGAATCATATATACGATGGTATAAGATTACAGAAACATAATATAATAAAGATGATCCCCTGAGTTAGATATGAACCCTATAGTGTTTGGGATAGGGGAAGTTTCTTTGGTAAAGAGAAACAGTGTGCTAACAACGTGGTAGCTACTTTACCATGAAAACCAAAGCACACTGTTAATTTTGAATAACCCCAACCTATGTTCTCTATAGAGTCTTCATATAAAACTCTAATATCGAATAAATCTATTATAAATAATGTTTAGGGAAAACATTATGATGCTTAAAAAACTCAAAACATAGTTAATTTGGAGTGAAAAGAACCATGTGAGGGATGGTAGTCTTGAGGCATGATAAGTGGTGGTGTTCATGGAAATGTATGATGAAATAACTTGGGAGATTAGGTTTTGAGGTTCTATGACCCTTGTGTGGATTGAATTCCTAGAACTCTCTTTAGTTTATTCACATAGAAAAGAGTGGTGGGGTGACTTGAGGGTGATTTGGATCATATATGTGTTAGTGATCATGAGTGGGGAATTATGGTTAAATGGGACGATCGAGGATCTGACCATGGAGATGAACTAAGAGTCCGATTCAGACTTCGGTGTGGGCATTGAAAATTTTTTATATTCCTTGAAGTGGACCAATATTTATGGGGAGATATGATCCATGGAGTGGATTTTCTAATTAATTATATTCTATTCAACTAAAGGAAGAACTGATTAAATCCAAAAAAATGCATGAAATAAGTGATGTAATAATTATTTCAAGTCTCATTTGATATAAAATATTATCCAAACGTGTCATACCTGGTCATGAATCATCAAGTGGTGTTAAGAAACCAATTTTTTTCTTCAAAACTTGATCTAGAAGTTTCATGCTGATGTAAAGTCACTTTTTGAATATATAAATACATAGAAAAAGGGATTATTCTGGAATAAAAAGTGGTTTCCAAATCTTAACTAAGAGAATCAATGATTTCATACTGAATCTGGTTTATTACAAGGGATATGAAGCACTAAATTTAGTAGAATTAGACCATTAATAAGAAAAAAATTTAGAGGAAGTAGTTATTCCATTACTATCATTAATGTGGTTTCAGTGTGATTGGTAAGTTGTTACTAACATGAAAAATTTAATTTTGAAGTTATATTGATATTGTGCAATTTGATTAATGTCGATGATAAAGACATCGATTACGGTTCTATTCCCTTGGTATCTCACCCCTACCTAAGGGATAAATGTCCATCAAGGGACACATTCCCAACTCATAATGTGTGAGAACCTATCATTATCCATACAGTCCATATTGATTGCTCATCGAACAAAGGAACCTAACTTGGTTCCATACTAGATCATTCATATGTTCTCATAGATAATGATACCATAGATGACCATTACCACACCATCCCATAGCCTCTCCCCTAGAAATTTCTTTAGGAGAGAATCAATTACCTAAAACAAGACCTTTATAGATAACTTGACCCATAAATACATGATAGACACCCTATTGGGGCTTTAATTTCCCAATAGTTTAGCTTCTCGCATATATAACAAATCCATCAATGGTTGTATAATCAATGCATCATAATTAAGGGAATTCTATGAACCCAACATGAATCTCTATAATCATGTATCATATGGTAAAAAACTCATGGATCTCATTCATGTCACATACCCACCTACATGAAATTTCAATCCACACAATAAATGCATAACCATATCCTATGGTAATATTATCCATAAACTACCTTGACCAAAGAGTTACCCCCTTAATAAATCTCATCCCATCCTCATCAAAGCCATCTCTAGGAACCAACACCATCTCAATCCTCTAACTCATAAAATTACAACATATATTATAAAGAAATTATAATTAATTAAGATAATTAATCCATATTAATCCAATTAGTCATACTTTAGGGACATCTCATCAATTATGTATCCTCACTGTGACTTCAAGCAATGGCCTATGGATCACTCCTGGTACACCTCTGAGCTCGTTTCTAAAAAAACCCAAATATATGAAGTCAATTCATTAAATTAATTCATCCAAATTTGATGATAAACCAAAATAAATTATGGAAATGACTCAACAATAGTGAAACTACATAAAACCTTATGCATTTTTCTTCAACAAGATTCCTCTAACCATTAAACACAAAAAATCCACCGTAACATGATGATACCACCAACGGTAGGTGAAGGGAGCATACATAGGGTACGAACTCGACAGGGTCAGCGGAGAAGCCGACGTCGCGGGTGTCAGAAGGAGAAGTGGGGTTAGCAGAGACCGGCGGCGAGGTCACCGGTGGCATGGGAGGGCAGCGGAGGGGACCAGAGGTAGGGTTTGAGATCGTCGGGGTGAGAAGACTTGCGGGGTCAGGGTTGGCTCAGTGGGGGGGGGGGGGGGAGTGGCACCGATTGAAAAAAACAAAATGGGTTTCGTGGTGGTTTTTAATAAACCGCTGCAAAATCTTTTGAACGAAATGTTTAGCGGCGGTTTTGTAAACTGCTGGTAAAGGCATTTTCTGTTGTAGTGTAAAAAGTTGAGTGCAGCTAGAGAGAAGGGATGTTGGAATTTAAACCAGCCTAGTACATTTAATTCTGTGAAAACACAATAAATGTCTCAACCCAACATATCCATGACATGGAAGGGTTGAAATACCCTAGAACATGGTGCAACCACTACTAGACACAATGCAACCCATATTTGTTAACTCGATTCTTGATGAAAAAACCACAGACCACTCCAATATCCACTTCAACTAGGGAAAGACTCTAACGCAGTCCATACACCATGCTATAGTTATTCCCACATAGGATTTAGTACACCAAACCCCTCCGTAAGGCTCCACGGCACAGCTAACTCCGTATTCTTTAAGGGTGTCCAGATTAGAAGAACTGACCAAATCCATCCCACAATGGCCTCATTCACACCATAGATGGGGATCACCATGACGTAGCCCCTACAATATGGCCTACCTATTCCAAAAAACAATATTTTTCTATAAAATTACAAAAGAGCCAAAAATACACCAAAAAAAGATAAATTAAAAAAAGAAAAAATTTGTAACTAAAAGAAGGTAATGAGAAGTTACAAAAACACATTATAATTTTCATTTTGTATTTTATTAAAAAGGAAAAGAGAAAATGGAAAAAGTATATTTATAAATACACATTAGAAGTTTAGAATTTAGGAATTACTTTTATGTTTTGAAGATTAATTTTGTTGTTTTTAAATGGTCCATTAATTTTATTAAATTGATTTTGGGTTTAAATAACAATTTTAATATTTATTAATTTAACATTATTTCATTATTATGTCATAAAACATGCGGTATTTGAAAAAATGATTTTTTACTAGTCATGTAAAAATTATTGTTTCTCAAATAATTACAAAAAATCCACCCCAACAACATTTCTACGTAATGATTCTAAAAATTAAAATCATTTAATCAAAAGAAAATTATAACATAGGTAGTTTTTTTACTAACATAAAATTATTATTTTATTGAAATACATTAAAATAATTTTTATTAAAAATGTTCTTATAGTTTCTTTGAGTTTTTAATCTTTATATTTATTTTATGTTCTTATATTATATACATTTTCATAAATTAGTCATGATAAATATTATTTATGTTACATGTTATTATTTTGATGTTATATTACTATTCAAATGGTTGTCTTACAATTCTCAATGGTCTGGTTACTATTCCAATAATAAAGTTATTATTCCTATATTAATATTACTATTTCAATAGTGATAATACCTCCTATGAATACATCATAATTATTTTATAAATAACTTAATATAATTCATCTAAAGGGCCTACATTTTCCTCATCTTAAATGATTATTAGTTTTTTTTAATTTTTTTCCTTTTTCATAGAATTGATATTATGAGAAATAATTATTGTAGATAGGGATGATCTAACTTTTCCAACTATACCATTTATATTTAATATTTTCCTCCTTTTTAATATTTTTTAATTTTTAGGGGTTTCATTTTTGACTAATGGAATGATATCATTAATTAAATAAAGTGTTGTTTGGTTTTCTATGTGTTGTATTTTTATAATACCATATAATATAATAAAAGAATCATTTACTAAAAAATGTCATTTTTAATTTTTGGGTTGTAACATTATTACCCCTTTATAAATTTCATCCTCAAAAATCTCAAATCATATTCTCAATTAAGAATAGATGGAGGTACTTCTATTTCATTGTTTCATTATGTTCCTATTTCACCCCATCATATTTATGGTTCTTCCAAAATAATTGGACAATTAGAGTTTCCTTATTACATAGAACCTTTTATATACATTATAATATCTTCACCATTTGATCCCCATAAAATAGTTCATCCTCTATTTTCACCACCGATTGATTCATTATATGTGAAGGATCAGGTCTTTACTTCCTTAAGAGAGATATGAAGATCAAATCATAAACATGGTATATGTTTGGTGGAAATTTTATATGATAGGCCACACCTCATATTAAATCACGGTTTTTAATAAGGAAAATATAACTAGGGATACAAATTCCTTTTTTTCAAAACAACTTGACTCTCTTTCATCGTGATATTTAGAGGAACAATTTTGCTCAACTTCAAATGCCATGTCCCTTAGAAAGTTGACAGTAAAACTCTTATATCAACTATGAGTGGATTTTATATACTATTAGATGTATTAAAACTTTATTGTAATTTATCATTCAAGACCATATCCATTTACCTTAGATTCACTAGATTTTCCCAAACATGTATGTGTTCTACATCACTTCCCTTATAGAGAATCATATGGGGACATTTGAATACTCAAGGGGAAACTCTTGTTTTATGGGAACTCAACCAATGTGAGACATTGATCTAATACTCCATTAATATCTATTGGTAAAGATATCATCATATAATCTTGTTTCTAAATGGTCCTTTATGTTTTTCCACAATTTTAGGGGTGATAGGATGTACTAAAATTCAATTCAATATTCATAAAATGTTGAAGAATTCTCTATAATTTAGATTTAATACTTAGATCATTATTAGAGATGATTGATATTTATCCATGGAAAAACTCACCCCTTATTATATATATATATTGTAAATTTTGTTTAGGGATAAATTTATATTAATAATGATAAATATTTTATACTTATAGAGTCAATCCACCCAAAACCATATGGAATTTCTTCCATTGGATGTCTTCGGGAGACTAGTCAAAAATCCTATGGTATTGTTCTACCATTTCCATGTGGGTATGGGAAATAGTTTTATTATCCCATTATAATTATATCACTATACATTAATTTAATCACATACCAAGTATGTTGATGTGTACTCACTAATCCACTTCATTACGGTGTCCTCCCAAAAATTCTTTTGAATATTATGATATATCTTGTTACTTCAGGGATGGATAGAGAACAGAAAGATAATAGAAAAAAAACAATAGCTCTTTATTTATCATAGGTGATAAAGGAACAAAAATTATAGTTCTAAAACAAATGATTCCATCGTTATTTATTTGGAATTCATAAATATTTTTTTTACTTCTTTCAACTGATTTTGAATATATAAATCATCCCTTTACAACAAATTGAACATGTCATGGATATATAGTTGGGAAACAATTTGGGTAAGGTAATATTCCTTCCCCTCCATTATTATTTCCATATCCATCCTTCTCAAATCTATGAATATAGGGTCTTTCTCAAACCACATCAGGTATAATTTAGGGGGTTATTCTCAACTTATAACATCAACTACCATATTCGCCATTCCAAGATGTTAGTGAATTGAGTAATCAGAGTCTTTGATCAGATATAACCACCTTCATTGATTCATGTTTATCTATTTATATGTGAATATATACTTTAGACACCTGTAATTTTCATATATGTCTCACTTCTCATCAAAGTGGTAGTTCTACCAAATCATTAAAGAGAATATCATTGCTGATAGCTCTCAATCAATCATTAGGAAGTTCTCATAAATATTAAAATTTTATGTGGTTTAGGATATAAATTTATCTTTCTCCATGAGTACAAAACCCTATCGTTTCTTTAAATCATCTCAGTATATCAAAAATGATTATCCAATCATGGGTTTTGTGACTAAGGGCACAGTGATTATGCTCTTCTTGTTACCCTTAATGATATCCCATATTCTCTAATTCGAATATACTTTAACACTTTTCATGTTATCATAGTTATTGGGAACGATAATCCTGATAAATTTATCACAAAATATTGGATGTAACCATCTAATCCATATAAACTATTTATTTATTCAACATTAATGGGTCTATAAGATTATTTAATTGCCATTGTATTAGAAGTTTCCATCAGTATTCCCCCTGGTGAACATGTTCCCCCTGAATGTGATATTCTTTTTCCCAAATTATAAATTTATAATATTTGTGTAGATTTCATCACTTTAAAATTTCTCCATCACAGTCCTTATATAATATTCATATTACTCCCTTAACTTGGAGTAAATGATAATATTATCGATAATGACTACTCGTCATTTTTCTAAGAAGTCTCTAAATACAGTATTCATAAAATCCCAGAAGATTTATATGGTATGAATATATATGATGGGAATCATTATAAACTCATTGAGTCTATAACTTATATAAAACATTGCCTTTTGAAAAATTTTCTTCTTGACCTTTAGCAGATGATATCCATAATGAAGATCCTCCTTTGAAAAGCATTGTTCTCCTCAAAGGTGATAGAATAATCCCTTAATCATTGTTAAAAGATACTTATTATTTATGGTGTTCTTAATTAGCTCATGATAATTGATTGACATCCACATATACCCATCATTTTTATATAAAAATAGATAGGTTACACCCCAAGGTGATGGACTAGGGTGTATGGGTTGTTTTTTCAAGTGATTTTTCATCTTCTTGTTCAAATCTTTCGGTTTTATTGGGGTTTTCATATAAACATTTTTGGATATTAGAGTTTCAATAGGTATAAGATATATTGATAATATACCTCATGATCTAGGTAAAGGATAAGAAACTCTTCTAGAAATACATTGGTATATTCCCTTATAATATAAGTATCATCAAGGTTGATATTTCACATCAACTAAACCATTTGGGAATGATATTCATCTTCATTGGGCATCTACAACTACACTATTTATGGATTTTACAAATAATATTCCTGATCATCCTTGAATTTGAATTGGATAATGAGATGGTTCAGAATTTATAATGATATTTTATTTTCCTTTTTGTGATGTGATCTCTATATATCAAGATCCAATCAATTCTCAGTATAGAATCAAATCCCACAAATAGAAGGATTATGAGATTAGCTGGAAGAATATTCCCACCAACTTTATCAAGAGAAGATTCCAACACTTTAGTTGAAATGATATCACCAATATGTGTTTTATATATATCTCTACATCAATTCATCGAATATGTGATTCAAAAATTCTAAAAAACTTCAAGAGATCAATTAATGTGTAGAACCAAAATCAAATAAATCTATTTATATTATTGAGATAATAAAATGTTTCCCTTTTACAAAATAATTTCTATGATCTATAATAGTTTATGTAATGGAATAATCATTACTTTCCTCTCTTATATGTGGTGGTTTTTGATGTTCATTACCCTTGATGATCATTGGTTTATTTCACTAGATTTCATAATTCACTTTCTTCTTACATTTTAATCTTTGATCCATGGGTGTCATAATGAGAGGTGTATTCATTTCCTCTATTATGTTGAATGAATTTTTCATGTGTCATTAATATTAATGAGGTTGGTGTCCTTATCAATTACACATAAAGCATTTCTGTATCCCTTTGAGCCAATTTCTATGATGCTTCTGTCCAAATCTTTGACATGTGAGTGGTTGGATATTTATTACTCATTTATCATTTCACCCCACCTTTAATATTCATCCTTAGTTTCTTATCTCCATAACCATATGAAAATTATACAAATTCCATATCAACACAGAGAGAACATCAATATACTTATTATTATCATCCAATGTATCAGATGGATAGATCCTTTCATGGATATCGTTTTAAAACAAAAATGAATCTATTGATTTTTATATCATTATTGATAACAAAAATTGAGAAATTCCATACAATCCTTGTTACATTTTCCATGTTAACCCAGAGATATTCACTCTAATTTTGGTTGAGAAATAAAAATTCTATATCCTTATTTATATGAAGAGTTATTGGGAAATAATTGTTAGTAACTATGTTTTTAATGTCTTCTTATTTTATTTTTTCCACATCATTATTTGGATTCATATTCTTGTTTAATGTCCAACATAAATAAACTTCTCTATATAAATGGTATATTGCTAAAGTAACTTTATCACATTTTTAACAAATAAGAATGGATAATAATGTTTCCCAATTTTTGACCTACTATTTCATGAAATTTGATTATAATTTCAACTAAACATCAATGGTCTGTGCTAATTAAAGGACTCAGTGGCTAGTTTCCTTTTTTTTTGCGTGAAGTCATGATTTTTACATGGATTTGATTATTGTTAATAACATGAGATAGTTCGGTAAATATTTTCATGAAAATTATAACTACACCTCTCGTTGAAATAGAAATATCATTCATAATTTTTCTTTCACTTTCGCTAACATGGGTTCTTGGATTGGATTCTCATGGTTAACCATATTTTCAAAAATAGAAAAGGTTTAACTAAAATATATGTCAAAAAACATAAATAAATAATGTATTCTTAGGTCAAAATAAATTTTGATGTTATGTATTAGGGTATCCCTATATCTATCCATGATTATCTTCCCGAACACAAATTATAAGATCACCCACTTTAATATTTTCTAAAATTTAAAGAAAAAATTATTTTATCTTTATATCCATGATAATGGTTTTTAAAGAGAATGTGATCATACAAAGAATATCCCTCAAAAGTGTACACCTAGGTGTGCATTAAGGTCTCGTTATCATGCTCTCCATAAACATTGAATTAAAACCCAATCCACCCATTTTGGAGATATTAACCATAGGTGCATCTATAAGAAAATAACATCCAATTGCTTGTATCTATATAATGATTTAATTTCTAGGAAACCACATACTCTACACTAAACCAAAATATTATTATTTCTTCATATATTTAGACTTATCCTTAGGATTCTCACTATTGATTTCTTATCCTAATATCCAAATCAGCTAAACTATACCTCTAATATCAACTAAAAAGACCCATGTTTATCTTTATTAGTGATTAAATCATTTTTGAGATAGATAAAATAATAGTAATACATTCAAGGATCGAAAGTTTTATTATATTGGATAAAATAAGTTCATCCATAACATATAGATAATAAATCATAAAAATTATTTAAATCCTTCTTAAATGTCTTGCTAAAATATATAATGTTATCATAAATAGATGTATTCACTCGAGGATATACATCATTGAAAGTGGTCTGAAAAACTACAAGTAAAGGTATGAATAAGACTAAAGGAATAAGATATGTGAATCAATAGTGTATGAGTGATCATGATTATCAACATCATATCATAATCATGATACAAACATCATAATAGAGTCATTTCTAAAGGAATAGACTATACAATGTGCATTAAAATAAAAAATAATAACATAATTTCCTAATCCCAGACAAAGTTGTGAAAATATAGCATCTTGTTCATGCATAACATATTTATATAAATCACAATAACATAATTGTGAACAAATCTAGTATAAATTTCACACATAATACACATAACAACATGAGATAGATAAAATTACACAATGAATTTGAGGGATATATAATTCTGAGCCTATGTTTCACATCATAAAACACTCATGATCATTTATACTACATGGAAAGAGAGTATATAACATTTATAGTCACGAAATAAACCCATGAAAATGAATGAGATACATAAGGATTTCATATATAATAATTTGTGGGATAAAATTTCGTGTTCCTGAAAGTGTAAGGGAGATCATTTTTTGGAAAAAATGATTATTTTTATTTCCATAATAAATAACTCAATAGTAGCCAAAGAGATGTTTTATAAAAATAAATTAATTTTTAAAAATAATTGAAATTTTCATAGAGATGATTTTAAAAAGGTTCGACCATTTATACCCCAAATAATAAAAGGTAAATAATTTTTAATTTACATGTTTAGGATGTTATATAAATAAGAATATTGAAAATAATGTAAAATAGGAGATAAACTAAAAAGAAAGTGTTGGGTGCAAGAAACCACTTACCTTAAATCTCTTTATGTTTTATATCATCAATATTTCATGTATAAGAAATATTGGTTTATTTAAATATAGAACCCAAAAGTAAATTATGTACATTTTTTATCTATTGAAAAATTATAATAATTGTATTTCAATCCTTAATTACCTTTATTAAATGTGAAACATTGATATCATATTTCTTTAAAATGTCTTGTCTTGGTTCGATTTTATGATGTTTCTTTTTTTATATTTTTTTTTCTTAATATTCACTCAAAATGATTAAAAATATATATATTTATACATTTACATAATTTAAATAATTTATTATAATCATCTATAATGGTTGCGATAATTAGAGATCAACAACCTCACGGTCGGTTAACTGACCTTTGACAAGTTTTTGTCAAATGTGGAGGAAAGAGAAGTATGAAATATAAGAATATTGTGAATATAATAAGTACTATAGTATAAAATTATTAATATACTATTAACCTACATTTAAATAAATCTTATTATATAAAACACAATTTTTCTGAAAACAAATTTCATTTATAAATTTTACATTATTACATTCACCCTTTTTAGATCTACCATACACAATATTTCTATATGAACATGATTCAACCTTTAGTTTTTCATATGATCAAAAAAATATTGATCTTCTGTTTTGTCAAAAAAATACCGTAAGCATTTACATATTGTATTCACAATCCATACTACCTTCCAAACATCTTATTTTACCTTAGAAAACTCATCCATCAACATAATTCAAGAAATAACAAAATATAATGATTTAAGTAATTATATTGATCTTAATTAATTGCACAAACATTTCGTTCAAACATTATCTTGTAAAAAATAATATTCTCCAATTTCATTTAGTTCATCAAATATTATTTACCATACACTTCTGGATACTTTTACAACTCCTTAATCTAATTAGATTTTTTATCTTCAATGAGTTCACTTAGGTGTTTAATTTACGACTCCATTGATTTATTATTATCTTAAAATATCATGGATAGACTTTTATTATGTTTTCAGAAAACTCATGAAATATGAAACTCATCTATTTATTTTTCATGCATTGTGTAGAATGTTATCTATGAGTTTTTTTATGTAAAAAATTATACCTTATATTCCAGTGGTCATCACCTCATATAGTCTCCACTTACTAATCACCAAATATTATCAACACAAAATGTTCTTCATCTAAAAATCCATCGACTCAACATTCAGTGTCACCAAAATATCACCTCACAACATTTTATTCCAATAACCTTTGACCATATCATTTAATATTATCCTTTATTGTTCGCTTTTTATATCATATTAACTTATGGAAAAATTACCCTTAAATCAAAATAAATATATTATCATGTTTTTTCATGTTGAAGGCACATTATAAATCAAATTCATGTTTGAGTTTCCTAGACATTATTCCAGATTATTCTTATTAAATAAAGAACATATCACTTCACATGATCAATTTATGTTGAAATTTTTGTATCTTAATATGATAATAATTTGTACCATTTTATTCAAAAATAGATAATGATTTGAACTATTTTATTCATTTAATAATTACCTGGGCATGGCTTAATATCATCTCAAAATTTTTCATGGTGTCGGTATGGTGAAAAATGGCACAAATCCCAGGGATTATATAACAAACCTTCTCTTTAGTACACATTAATTCATGTTTTATTAAATAATATTAGACATAATACAACACAGAAGATTGATATGAATAGTTTCTGTAGGAATTAGGTACATTAAAAAACAAATTAATAAAAGAAAATACATCATCTTTATTGAAGACTACCTTAACATTCTATTGCATAAAACTGTATGGGATTCCCTGAAGACATACATAAGAACATGGTCAGCTATAAAACAAAGGGAATAAACATGTCTTAACATAAAAAAATAATACATGTTAAACAACAGAGACATAAATGGGGTTTAAAAGGGTTGATAATAATAAACATATATAATAAGGAATGATATTTCATGATAATAATAAAGGAAACATGGGAAATGTGGAAACAAATTAAAACACAACATCATAAACACAGGCCATGGATAACTAAAAAAAATCATGATGGAAAAAGTCACATAAATGAATCAGGTCAACTCTCTATCCCAACATGATGTCTTATGATACAAAACATTACGTAATGCATTGGAGCACTATATAATTTCTAGCGCACCCATCACATTCATTTCATTCTAACTCTTAAGTGTTCCACATAGATCATACAACATGGAATAATTGTTAAAAAAAATTATTCCATGATCTAGTAGTGTGGAATAAATACATGTTATTCCCTTATCAAATAATTATAACTTAATAATGGTGAAAAACCTTGACATAAATTGTGTATGGGTATTAACTACACATTTTTTTGGAATGGAATCCTGCAGTGAAATTTTGGCAGCATAAGGGGAGAACATAATTGTTCATGGGAGAGATTAATTATCACATAAGTGAATTATATTAAATTCATATTTCATTTAATTTCCATTCATTCCTTTTTTTGTGGGGTTACTAAGCTTTTATGGAGAAATGAGTGAGTTTTCATGAATTGGGCCAAGCTGTGAGCCCAATTCCAGATTTAAAAATAAATTTTTATTCCTTTATAACTCCTTCATTTTTCATCATTTTTCATCCATTACAATTCCTACTTGTCATAACCTATCATATTAACACTACAATATTAATTTGGACCATTTAGGAATCCATAATCATGGTGGATATGAGTTTTTATTTAAGATATTGGGCCTACCCGAAAGCCCATTTCCTGCATTAAAAATAATTTTAAATTTTCTAATATCTCCGTCAATATTTTTGTTTTTTCAGTGATTCCAACTCTCCCTCGAGCCCACATACCTAAGGCGCGCCCCCATGCTCTCATCGCCATAATTTGAGCTCGGTTTCATCGCGAAATTGGGAGAAGCTTCTCTGGATTGCACAAATCGCCCATATTTGAGGAGGTAAATTGATCCTTTCATAACTCCTTCTATTTTTATTATTTTCCCCCCATTATAGTTCATTAATGACCTCATCATTTTTGTTCGAAACTCCATTAAATTTTTATTTGTTTTAAAATTCATATTATGGTCGATTTTAGGTTGTTTTCTTCAAGATTGTTTTGGTTCAGTGATTCATTCATGGTTTCTTCCTTCTCCCGTAGGGTTTCCTCCCTCTTTCATTATGTTATAAAATTTCCAGAAGTCAGAGTTAGATCCTAGGGTTTAATTTGGTGTATTTGTGGTCCAATATTGTCGTATAGGTCTAAATTTATCTTCCTTGTGGTGCGGCGATTGTGTGGATGAGGTTTCGCACAAAGTTTTGAGGGATTTGACACTTCCAGTAGGTGATTCTGTGGGTAACCATTTAATGACGAGTTAGTTTACTTGATTAAATAATTTTGAATGTTCCTTATATGCTTTGAATTATGCGATAACCATTTTTGGTAGAAAGAGTAAAGCATTTGGTATTAAAGTTATATTTTTGTTTGAAGTGTGTACTTTTCAAATGTATTTCATGTGTTATCTCTTGTGGTAGTTTTTTAAAATGTGGAATTTATTTATTAATTGTTGAAAGGGGCTTCCAATTTTTGTTGGGTAATTATATAGTGTCATGTGGGCCTAAAAGGGGGGGGGGGTCTTTGAATGGGTTTTATGTATATAACCTTGTTGTACTCCTTGAAAGTGTTTTATGGATTTCTGTGTTCTCATGGGTATCTTTTGTGATATTGTTCAAGGTGATTATATAACATTTGAAAGTAGATTATTACATGTTGATTGGGCTGAAAATTATGTTTTGGTAGGTTCTTGGTGTTCTTTTGGCTTAAAAAGTGGTTTTTGAAATGGGTTTTATGTGCAAAGATTGGGTATACTCCTTATAATTGTTTTATGAAAGTTTTGAATGGTTTATTGAGTTGTGTAAGTGGTGAAACTATATCACCAAACTGTTTTGGTAGGAGTATATATTTAAAAGGTCCATTTCTTTTTTGAAAAGGATTTTATGTCATATGTATCATCATGGAAATATTTTATTAAATTGTTTGAAGGAGATATTGAGGTGATAAAGTGATATGAATGTGAAGTGGACTGTTTTGTGTGAGTGTGATGTGAAAAATTGAAATTTTTATTATGAAAGTAGTGTTATGTTCCATGTGTGTGGGCTGTTATATGAGTTTAAATATTTTATAATTGTTTTATAAAATTGTTTAATGGTTTTGTGGAAGTTTTGAAGAAATGTGAAATGTGTTGTGGGTTATTTTGGTGTGAGTCGGATTTCAAAATCATTTTGAATGAAAAATGGTAATTTGTGAATTTTGTGGTGTACATATGAGATTTTGGGTGAATTTTTGATGTGGAAATCATATTTTCATGTTCAATGTATATTTCATGACTTGTTGAACTTGTTTGAGCACAAGGGGAAAACCTGTGTATCTAGGTGGGTGGATGTGTACTAGTATGCTGGTGAATCCATGGGGTTTGGCCTCAGTTTCACTTAACAAGATTATTGATTAAAACTCTAACTAAACTCTGATGATGATTATTGGGGACCACTAGGTTATGGTTATGTTCCCTACTAGTGGCTCGTGCACAAGAACAGATATTTGTTTTGTGGTTACTCTCACCGAGATACGAGGTACCTGAGACCCACAGCTAGCTAGTGCCTATGGGTTTTTTCTTATTTGTTGTGCTCATTAGTTACTTTATACTTACTATCAGCATATGGTACATTTGGATGGAAAATTTAGTAGCTTTGTTGTTTATTTTAAAAGTGTTAATCCTTTAAAATAGCCCACTTGAAAACTGTTCTTATTCAAAGTTGCATCTTTTAGAAATTGTATCTAGATTTTCATGTTTTTGAAAACTTGCATGCTTTTCGTCATTAAATGTTTATCATATGGAATATATTATTGGTGGTATCCTACTGGGAATTGTCTCACACCCTACTTACACCCTTGGGTGTATGTAGACTTGGTTATCTTTGATGTCGCAGGTTGGGTACAATTTTTTTTGTTCCAGTGGTTCGGGTTTCTAGCTGGTCTTTGGTGGCGAAGTCTTGTGGAGATGGATTGAGGGCAGTTTCCCTTGCCATTAGGATTCTTGGGATGTTTACTTTTGGTTTTTTACCTTTGTTATAGTCATATTGAGTTGATTTAAATTATGTAATTCCGTTCTGAATTTTTGGAAAAGATTATTTGGTTTGAAAAATCCTGATTAATTATATTGGATTATTTTATTGTTTTAAGTTTATAAACTCGGGTAAATCATTCCCAATTATCATTTTATGATACTCAGACAGTTTTTCCAGCCCATGGGGATTTGGAACGCCCTTCGGGACTTTTCACAGGCAGGGTTTGGTGCCGGTTTTGGTGGCGACCAGATTCGGTTTGTGAAAAAATGGTATCAGAGGAGGTTCGCTCTCTTTGGTTCATGTTAATTGGGGAATAGTCAGGATAGTCTGGAGTTATGAATGTTGGGACATGGAATTATGGTTATGGGTAGTATGCTTGATCACCACACCTCATGTCGGGATTCAAGTCGGCAGGGGATGTTTGGATTTGTCCATGTCTATTGGTTTTCTTGGTGTGATGATGATTAGGGGAAATGAAAAGAGAGTTGGGTTAATGGTCTCAGTGAGCTCGCAGAGTCTGGTAAGCCATGTGGAGCTGGGGATATTCCCAAGAACACTCTCTGTGATGGTGAAGTGATTGGAATATGTCTGCCAACCATATTTCCAAGTCACCCACTGAAACTAGTTTCCTCTCGCATTGTTTTGTGCTTTAGTTTTGAAATCTTGAAACATCGGTTTTAAAGTGACTTGGTTTTAAGAAGTGTAAAGTTTTTGTGAAATAATTTTAAAATAAATATGGAATGGTTTGATTTTTGAAATATTGGAACTGAATATTCATAATTATTTTGAAATGGAAAATGGTGCGCTCACACCTCTTTTGAAAGTAGAAACTATACTGAAGTTGGTTTTGAAAAAGTGTTTCCAATAGTGTTTTCTAAACTATAATAGGGTTTTTTTTGGGATGAGATGTTGTGAAATTGATGTGAATAACATGAAATTGAGTTCTTGTATAAATGGTTGTGTCTTTATGAAAATTTTAGTATTATTTGAATTGGGATTTGGATCTCCTGGTTAGCAGTTTTGAGAAAAAAAGGATTTGTTGGTTGACCGTTTTGGTTTTGAAAAGTGGAACGAATATTTGTTTTAACCTTTGGTATTTACATGAGTGACCACATGCGTGGGGTTATATGGGTTGTTTTGAGTCCAATAACCCCTTCTATTTGAACTGTGTTTTGGGTTTGTGTTTGGTCGGTAAGGTGTGTCGTAGGGACAGTTAGTGGTCTCTTTTGAAAAATATATTGGGATGCCTTTACGGTGGTTCACTTCCTGTTTTTGGATCTGGATTGTGGCAGCTATTGACCAATGGACCAGCTTTTTTGGGTACTTGGGTTCTCTCATTAGATATGGTACGCCCCCATTAAGGGTTAATGCACAACTGAAGTGCAACCCATATTGTTTCTCCATTGGAAAATCCTCAAGTTGATAAATATAAGGAATATTTTATCGATCATTGTTGATTGAGTCTACAACCATTCATTTAATGATTTGTGGATCCTCTTGTAGTGGGATAGTGATTGTGTAAGGTTGAAAGAGACCTTATTTTCTTATGTTTCATGATTCATCAAAGGTGGAAGTGTTCTTTGGTTGTTAGTGTGGATGAGTGTCATGATAGTGTCTAAGAGGGCCTCTGGGTTCTTTATAGTTTCTTTGAAGCAAGAGTTATTATTAAACGACCAATTTTGAGATTTTGGTCATGATAGGATATTGTGTCCACTTTTTGGAATTGTCTGTTGTTTAGGTACTTGGAATATGGTCCTATTCCATGTATTGTTTCTATCAATCGCAAGGGTCATGTTCGGTGACGCATTGTGATGTTGTTTGCTCTTTTGACTGTAAAGGTGAAGGTCACACAATCCTCATTGGTTCTCTATTATGTTGGGAGTATGTATCCCTTGGGAAAAAAAATCAAATCCTCTATCTTAGAGGAAGGTGTTTATACGTGTCCTACCCTTCTGTTGTTTCTCACCCAATAAAACAAGGTGCGACGTGTGTGGTTCTTCTGATCCCTTGTTTCAGTGAAATGTCTGGTTTTGGTAAAGTGAGTTATGGAGTGTGTTATGTATTGATGAACCCATCAGGGTATGCGGTGTTTTTTGTGGAATCGAAAGATGAAGATCCATATAGGGGTTTCCACAGCCTAACACGAGGCCGAAGATGCTTCAATATTTTGAGCTCCAGCCATAGGTCCCGGAGAGAATCTGGCGCATAGTCAGGGGAAACCCCAATGTCATTTAAACCCTTGTAAAAATTCCTATCCACAGTATGAAAGATAGGAAGAATTTAAACCTATGGTGTCATCATATTTCTTCTATTGTTCCAGTTCGGTGGAAATAGGTGGAGGGTCTTGTACCCATGTCATCACACAATGTTATTCCCTCCCCCTTTGGTTTCCATTGAGTCTTTGGAGAATGGTTGGAAATTTGGATAGACAAGTTGAGCACACGGTTTTCACATGGTTAGTTCTAACCATGAACAAAAAATAACCATGCAGATATAAGGATCCAAATAGTTATAGCATAGTTTCCCGAACTGTGCAGACTAACTGTGCGACCGTCCCAACTCCTTAATTTTGGGGTCTTTTCATGTCATCCCACACCAGTCGGTTAAGAAGGTTGGTTATAGTGGTGGGAAGACCCACCAGGGGTATCATGCATATTATTTTGTAAATTTCTAATGGATGTATACCCCTTGTACTAGGGAGTCTGTTTGAGCCTCCCCCTATTAGTGTCTTGATTCTGTCTCGGGAAAAAAATTTAAGTTGTCTCTTATGGTGGGGTGCCCATTTGTGTCTCTTCATACGAGTAACTCATATTTTTCCTTGGTCATGTCTGGGACGTAAGTATTATCATTTGGATATATCTAACTACATACATCATCCTTGGGTAAACATTGATATTGGAGAGTTCCCAATGGTTTAGTTATAGTAGGATACATGTAACCTTGTTCGATGTTGTTGTTTATTTGGGTAAATTGATTGAGTATTGTTCAGATTGTGTTTGAAGATTTTTCATTTGGGATAAAGCCTTAATGTACTTGATTGTTTTAGTAAAGTGGTCTATTTTTGGTTTGTGAGAGTATTACTTCCTTCATTGATCACTAGAGGTGTTTTGGACTTTGGGGGAGAAACCAGGCAAGGGAGTACCTCTTGGTTTCTCAGTTGGGGTTGGTTGTTGTTTTGTCCTTGTTGTGACTTTCCGAGGCGGAAAGTTTTCATGGTGGGGAGAATTATAACATAAATGAATTATTTTAATGTCATATTTTATTTAATTTCCATTCATGCCTTGTTTTTTGGGGTTACCATGCTTTTATAGAGAAATGAGTGAGTTTTCATGAATTGGGCCAAGCTGTGAGCCCAAGTCCAGATTTAAAAATAAAATTTTATTCCTTTATAACTCCTTCATTTTTCAAAAAATTTCATCCATTACAATTCTTACTTGTCATAACCTGACATATTAACACCATAATATTAATTTGTACCATTTAGGAATCCATAATCATGGTGGATATGGGTTTTTATTTAAGATATTCGGCCTTCCCGAAAGCCCATTTCCTACATTAACAATAATTTTTAATTTTTTAATATCTCCTTCACTATTTGCGTTTTATCGGTGCTTCTAACTCTTCCTCGGGCCCACATACCTAAGGTGCGCCCTTAGGTTCTCATTCCCCTATTTTGAGCCCGGTTTCATCGTGAAATTGGGAGAAACTTCTCTGAATTGCACACATCCCCAGATTTGAGGAGGTAAATTGAACCTTTCATAACTCCTTCTATTTTTATTATTTTCCCTAAATTCTAGTTCCTGCATGACCTCATCATTATTTTTATAACCTCCATTATATTTTTATCTATTTTAAATTTCAGATTCTGGTCGATTTTGGGTCGTTTTCTTTAGGATTGTTTTGGGTAAGTGATTCCTTCTTGGTTTCTTCCTTTTCCCTTAGGGTTTCCTCCCTCTTTCATTATGTTCTAAAATTTCATGATGTTAGGGTTCGATACTAGGGTTTCATTTTGTGTATTTGTGTTCAAATATTGTGGTCTAGGTCTGAATTTATCTTCCTTGTGGTGTGGCGGTTGTGCGGATGATGTTTCGCACCATGTTTTGAGGGATTTGACACTTCCGGTAGGTGATTCCATGGGTAACCATTTAATGATGAGTTAGTTTTCTTGATTAAATAATTTTTCATGTTCCTTATATGCTTTGAATTATTCAAAAACCATTTTTGGTAGAAATATTAAAGAATTTGGTATTAAAGTTAAATATTTGTTTGAAGTGTGTAATTTTCAAATGTATTTCATGTGTTATCTCTTGTGGTAGTTTTGTAAAATGTGGAATTTATTTATTAATTGTTGAAAGGGGCTGCCAATTTTGGTTGGGTAATTATATAGTGTCATGTGGGGATAAAAAGGGGGGTCTTTGAATGGGTTTTATGTGTATAACCTTGTTATAATCCTTGAAAGTCTTTTATGGATTTGTGTATTCTCATGGGTATATTTTGTGATATTGTTCAAGGTGATTATATAACATTTTAATGTAGATTATTACATGTTGATTAGGCTGAAAATTATGTTTTGGGAGGGGCTTGGTGTGATTTTGGCTTAAAAAGAGGTTTTTGAAATGGGTTTTATGTGCAAAGCTTGGGTATACTCCTTATAATTGTTTTATGAAAGTTTTGAATGGTTTATTGAGTTGTGTAGGGGGTGAAACTATATTAGAAAACTATTTTGGTAGGAGTATATTTTTAAAAGGTCCATTTATTTTCTAAAAAGGTTGTTATGTCATATGTATCATCTTTGGAAATATTTTATTAAATTGTTTGAAGGAGATATTGTGGTGTTAAAGTGATATGAATGTGAAGTGGACTATTTTGTGTGAGTGTGATGTGAAAAATTGAAATTTTTATTATGAATTGAGTGTTATGTGCGATGTGTGTGGGCTGTAATATGAGTTTAAATATCTTATAATTTTTTTATCAAATTCTTTAATGGTTTTTTGGAAGTTTTGATGAAATGTGAAATGTGTTGTGGGTTATTTTGGTGTGAGTCAGATTTAAAAATCATTTTTAATGAAAAATGGACTTTTGTGAATTTTGTGGTATACATATGAGCTGTTGGGTGAATTTTTGATGTGTAAGTCATGTTTTCATGTTCAATATATATTTCTTGACTTGTTGAACTTTTTTGAGCACAAGGGGAAAACTTGGGTATTTAGGTGGGTGGACGTTTACTAGTATGGTAGTGAATCCGTGGGGTTTGGCCTCAGTTTCACTTAGCAAGATTGACACTTACAACTCTAAATAAACTATGATGATGATGATTGGGGACCACTAGGTTATGGTTATGTTCCATACTAGTGGCTCGTGCATGAGAACAGATATTTGTTTGGTGGTTAGTCTCACCGAGATACGAGGTACCTGGGACCCACAGCTAGCTAGTGCGTATGGGTCATTTATTATTGATTGTGATCATTATTTACTTTATACATACCGTCAGCATACAGTATATTTGTATGGGAAATTCAGTAGCTTTGGTGTTTATTTTGAAAGTGTTAATCCTTTAAAATAGCCCACTTGAAAACTGTTCTTATTCAAAGTTTCATCTTTTAGAAATTGTAACCAAATTTTCATGTTTTTGAAAACTTGCTTGCTTTTCATCTTTAAATGTTTATCATTTGGAATATATTATTGGTGGTATCCTATTGGGAATTGGCTCACACCCTACTTACACCCTTGGGTGTAAGTAGACTTGGTTATCTTTGATTTCGCAGGTTGGGTACTGTTTTTTTTGTTCTAGTGGTTCGGGTTTCTAGTAGGTCTTTGGTGGCGAAGTCTTGTGGAGATGGATTGCGAGCGGTTCCCCTTGACATTCAGATTCTTGGGATGTTTCCTTTTGGTTTTGTACCTTTGTTATAGTCATATTTAGTTGATTTAAATTATGTAATTCAGTTCTGAATTTTTGAAAAAGATTATTTGGTTTGAAAAATCCAGATTCGTTTTATTGGATTCTTTTATTGTTTTATGCTTATAAACTCAGGTAAATCGTTCCAAATTATCATTTAATGATACCCGAGCACTTTTTCCAGCCCGTGGGGATTGGGAACGTCCTTCGGGAATTTTCACGGGCTAGGTTTGGTGCCGGTTATGGCGGCGACCAGATTCAGTTCGTGACAAAATGGTATCAGAGGAGGTTCGCTCTCTTTGGGTCATGTTATTTGGGGAATAGTCGGGATAGTCTGGAGTTATGATTGTTGGGACATGGAATTATGGTTATGGGTAGTGTTCTTGATCACCACACCTGATGTCAGGATTCAAGTCACCAGGGGATGTTTGGATTTGACTATGTCTTTTTGTTTTCTTGGTCTGATGGTGATTAGGGGAAATTAAAAGAGAGTTCGGTTAATGGTCTCAGTGAGCTCGTAGGGTCTGGAAAGCCATGTGGAGATGGGGATATTCCCTAGAACAGTCTCTATGATGTTGAAGTGATTAGAATATTGCTGCCAACCATATGTCCAAGTCACCCACTGAAACTAGTTTCTTCTCGCATTGTTTTGTGCTTTAGTTTTGAAATCATGGAACTTTGGTTTTAAGGTGACTTGGTTTTAAGAAGTGTAAAGTTTTTGTGAAATGATTTTCAAATAAATATGGAATGGTTTGATTTATGAAATAGTGTCACTAAATATTCAGAATTATTTTGAAATGGAAAATGGTGTGCTTACACCTATTTTGAAAGCAGAAACTATACTGAAGTTGGTTTTGAAAAAGTGTTTCCAATAGAGTTTTCTAAACTAACATAGGGTGTTTTGTTGGGATTAGATGTTGTGAAATTGATGTGAATAACATTAAATTGAGTTCTTGTATAAATGGTTGTGTCTTTATGAAAATTTTAGTAATATTTGAATTGTTATTTGGATCTCTTGGTTAGTAGTTTTGAGAAAAAATGATGTGTTGGTTGACCGTTTTGGTTTTGAAAATTGGAAAGAATATTTGTTTTAACCTTTGGTATTTCCATGAGTGACAACATGCATGGGGTTATATGGGATGTTTTGAGTCCATCAACCCCTTCTGTTTGAACTATGTTTTGGGTTTGTGTTTGGCCGGTAAGCTGTGTCGTAGGGACAGTTAGTGGTCTCTTTTGAAAAATGTTTTGGGATGCCTTTACGGCGGTTCCCTTCATGTTTTTGGATCTGGTTTGTGGCAAGTATGGACCAATGGACCAGCTTGGTTGGGTAATAGGGTTATCTCATTGGATAAGGTACGCCTCCATTAAGGGTTAATGCACAACTAAAGTGAAACCCATATTGTTTCTCCATTGGAAATTCCTCCAGTTGATCAATATATGGAATATTTTGTCGATCATTATTGATTGAGTCTACAACCATTCATTAAATGATTTTTGGATCCTCTTGTACTGGGATAGTGCTTGTGGAAGGTTGAAAGAGACCTTAGTTTCTTAAGTTTCATGATTCATCGAAGGTGGAAGTGCTCTTTGGTTGTTAGTGTGGATGAGTGTCATGATAGTATCTAAGGGGGCCTCTGGGTTCTTCATAGTTTCTTTGATGAAAGAGTTATTATTAAACCAACAATTTTGAGATTTTGGTCATGATAGGATATTGTGTCCACTTTTTGGACTTGTCTGTTGTTTAGGGACTTGGAATATGGTCGTGTTCCATGTATTGTTTCTATCAATCGCAAGGGTCATGTTCGGTGACGCATTGTGATGTTGTCTGCTCTTTTGACTGTAAAGGTGAAGGTCACACAATCCTCAGAGGTTCTCTGTTATGTTGGCAGTATGTATCCCTCGGAAAAAAAAACAAATCCTCTATCTTAGAGGAAGGTGTTTATACGTGTCCTACCCTTCTGTTTTTCTCACCCAAAGAAACACGGTGCTATGTGTGTGCTTCTTCTGATCCCTTGTTTCAGTGAAATGTCTGGTTTTGGTAAACTGAGTTATGGAGTCTGTTATGTCTTGATGAACCCATCAGGGTATGTTGTGTTTTTTTGTGGCATAGAAAGAAAAAGATACATATAAGGGTATCCACAGCCTAACTGCGAGGCCGAAGATGCTTCAATATTTTGAGCTCCAGCCATAGGTCCTGGAGAGAAGCTGGCGCGTAGTCAGGGGAAACCCCAGTGTCATTTAAACCCTTTTACAAAGTCATATCCTCAATATGAAAGATAGGAAGAATTTAAACCTATGGTGTCATAATATTTCTTCTGTTTTTCCCGTTCGGTGTAAATAGGTGGAGGGTCTTGTACCCATGTCATCACAAAATGTTATTCCCTCCCCCTTTGGTTTCCATTGAGTCTTTGGAGAATGGTTGGAAATTTGGATAGACAAGTTGAGCACACGGTTTTCACATGGTTATTTCTAACCATGAATAAAAAAATAACCATGTAGATATAAGGATCCACATAGTTATAGCATAGTTTCCCGAACTGTGCAGACTAACCGTGTGACCGTCCCAACTCCTTAATTTTGGGGTCTTTTCATGTCATCCCACACTGGTCAGATAAGATGGTTGGTTATAGTGGTGGAAAGACCCACAATGGGTATCTTGCATATTATTTTGTAAATTTCTAATGGTTTTATACCCCTTGTACTAGGGAGTCTATTTGGGCCTCCCCCTATTAGTGTCTGGATTCTGTCTCAGGAAAAACATTTAAGTTGTCTCTTATGGTGGGGAGACCATTTGTGTCTCTTCATATGAGTAACTCATATTTTTCCATGGTCTTGTATGGGAAGTAGGTATTATCATTTGGAGATATATAACTACCTACATATTCCATGGGTAAACATTGATATTGGATAGTTCACAATGGTTTAGTTATAGTAGGGTACATTTAACCTTGTTCGATGTTGTTGTTTATTTGGGTAAATTGATTGAGTATTGTTCAGATTGTGTTTGAGGAGTTTTCATTTGGGATAAAGGCTTAATGTGCTTGATTGTTTTAGGAAAGTGTTGTAAGTTTGGTTTTTGAGAGTATTCCTTCCTTCATTGATCACTAGAGGTGTTTTGGCCTTTGGGGGAGAAACCAGGCAAGGGAGTACCTCTTGGTTTCTCAGTTGGGTTTGGTTGTTGTTTTGGCCTTGTTGTGAATTTCCGGGGAGGAATGTTTTCATGGTGGGGAGAATTATCACATAAATGACTTATTTTATTGCCATATTTCATTTAATTTCCATTAATGTCTTGTTTTTTGGGGTTACCATGCTTTTATGGAGAAATGAGTGAGTTTTCATGAATTGGGCCAAACTGTGAGCCCAATTCCAGATTTAAAAATAAATTTTGATTCCTTTATAACTCCTTCATTTTTAAACATTTTTCATCCTTTCCAATTTCTACTTGTCATAACCTGGAATATTAACACAAAAATATTAATTTGGACCGTTTAGTAATCCATAATCATGGTGGATATGGGTTTTTATTTAAGATATTTGGCCTGACCGAAATCTAATTTCCTGCATTGATAATACTTTTTAAGTTTTTAATATCTCCTTCACTATTTGCATTTGTTTGGTGATTCCAACTCTCCCTCGAGTACACATACCTAAGGCGCGCCCCCAGGCTCTCATCCCCCTATTTTGAGCTCGGTTTCATCACGAAAGTGGGATAAACTTCTCTGAATTGCACAAATTGCCCAGATTTGAGGAGGTAAATTAAACCTTTCATAACTCCTTCTATTTTTATTATTTTCCCCCCATTACAGTTCCTAGATGACCTCTTCATTATTGTTAAAAACACCATTATATTTTTATCTGTTTTAAAATTCATATTCTGGTCGAGTTTGGGTCGTTTTATTTAGGATTGTGTTTGGGTAAGTGATTCCTTCTTGGTTTCTTCCTTTTCTCTTAGGGTTTCCTCCCTCTTTCATTATGTTCTAAAATTTCCAGAAGTTAGGGTTTGATCCTAGGGTTTCATTTTGTGTATTTTTGGTCAAATATTGTGGTCTAGGTCTGAATTTATCTTCCTTGTGGTGCGGCGGTTGTGCAGATGATGTTTCGCACCAAGTTTTGAGGGATTTGACACTTCCGGCAGGTGATTCCATGGATAACCATTTAATGATGAGTTAGTTTGCTTGATTAAATAATTTTAATGTTCCCTATATGCTGTGAATTATGCAAAAACCATTTTTGATAGAAATAGTAAAGCATTTGGTATTAAAGTTACATTTTTTTTAAGTGTGTAATTTTCAAATGTATTTCATGTGTTATCTCTTGTGGTAGTTATGTAAAATGTGGATGTTATTTATTAATCGTTGAAAGGGGCTTCCAATTTTGGTTGGGTAATGATATAGTGTCATGTGGGCCTAAAAAGGGCGGGTCTTTGAATGGGTTTTATGTGTATAACCTTGGTATACTCCTTGAAAGTGTTTTATGGATTTGTGTGTCACATGGGTATCTTTTGTGATATTGTTCAAGGTGATTATATAACATTTCAAAGTCGATTATTACATGTTGATTGGGATGAAAATTCTGTTTTGGTAGGGGATTGATGTGATTTTGGCTTAAAAAGAGGTTTTTGGAATGGGTTTTATGTTCAAATCTTGGGTATACTCCTTATAATTGTTTAATGAATGTTTTGAATGGTTTATTGAGTTGTGTATGTGGTGAAACTATATCAGCAAACTGTTTTGGTAGGATTATATTTTTAAAAGGTCCATTTCATTTTTGAAAAGGCCGTTATGTCATATGTATCATCTTGGAAATATTTTATTAAATTTTTTGAAGGAGATATTGAGGTGTTAAAGTGATATGAATGTGAAGTGGACTGTTTTGTGTGAGTGTGATTTGAAAAATTGAAATTTTTATTATGAAAGGAGTGTTATGTACCATGTGTGTGGGCTATTATATGAGTTTAAATATATTATAATTGTTTTATAAAATTTTTTAATGGTTTTGGGGAAGTTTTGAAGAAATGAGAAATGTGTTGTGGGTTATTTTGGTGTGAGTCGGATTTCAAAATCAATTTTGAATGAAAAATGGAATTTTGTGAATTGTGTGGTATACATATGAGCTGTTGGGTGAATTTGTGATGTGGAAATAATATTTTCATGTTCAATGTATATTTTTTGACTTGTTGAACTTGTTTTATCACAAGGGGAAAACCTAGGTATCTATGTGGGTGGACGTGTACTAGTATTCTAGTGAATCCGTGGGGTTTGGCCTCAGTTTCACTAAGAATGATTGATGCTTAAAACTCTAACTAAACTATGATTATGATGATTGGGGACCACTAGGTTATGGGTATGTTCCCTACTAGTGGCTCATGCATGAGAATAGATTTTTTTTGTTGTTACTCTCACCGAGATATGAGGTTCCTGGGACCCACAGCTAGCTAGTTCCTAGGGGTTATTTCCTATTGCTTGTGCTCATTAGTTACTTTATATTTACCGTCGGCATATGGTACATTTTTATGGAAAATTCAGTAGCTTTGGTGTTTATTTTAAAAGTGTTAATCCTTTAAAATAGCCCACTTAAAAACTGTTGTTATTCAAAGTCGCGTCTTTTAGAAATTGTAACTAGCTTTTCATGTTTTTGAAAACTTGCATGTTTTTCATCATTAAATTTTTATCATATGGAATCTCTTATTGGTGGTATCCTACTGGTCATTGTCTCACTCCCTACTTACACCCTTGGGTGTAAGTAGACTTGGTTATATTTGATGTCGCAGGTTGGGTACAGTTTTTTTGTTCCAGTGGTTCGGGATTCTAGGAGGTCTTTGGTGGCGAAGTCTTGTAGAGATGGCTTGAGGGAGGTTCCCCATGCCATTCGGCTCTTGGGAAGTTTCCTTTTGGTTTTTTACCTTTGTCATAGTCATATTGAGTTGATTTAAATTATGTAATTCAGTTCTGAATTTTTGGAAAAGATTATTTTGTTTGAAAAATCCAGATTCGTTTTATTGGATTCTTTTATTGTTTTAAGTTTATAAACTCGGGTAAATCATTCTCAATTATCATTTTATAATACCCAGGAACTTCTTCCAGCCCATGGGGATCGGGAACGCCCTTCGGGACTTGTCACGGGATGGGTTTGGTGGCAGTTTTGGCGGCGACCAAATTCGGTTCATGGCATTAATGATAGTTAAAGGGGTCTATAATAATTTACAAATCACAATTTCAGTATGAGTTTCATAAAAAAATCACCCCAACATTTGGAATTCCAAATAACATGATATAAAATGAAGACGATTCTTGAATAATGTGTAGAAAAAGATCATCCCTTACCTTGATAGTGTGACTCTAAATGATTGAGTGGAGATTATTGAGATCTAATCAGAACCTAGGAAGAAATATATAGAAGATATGGAAGAGTAATGTTGTTCTCCAAAGATATTTATTTAAGATAAAGGGGATTTTTGGGGGGGTTATATACGAAATTAGTGGAGAATTATTTATTATTTCTCAAAAATAGGTTTTTGACACTATATAATAAAATAACCAAAAAAACCTCAATATATTTTCCAACATTTTCTACCAAATGGGAGTGGTTTTCATTACTTTATAAGTCTATGGTAAAAAAATAATAAAATTAAAACCTTTATGATTTCAAAGTGAGTCATAATCATGAAGAAATTATTTTAAAACCTTAAAATATATTAGTGGTTTTGTAGGATTTATAGATGATTTATAAAATTCATAAAATAAACATAAAATAAAAATATTTTAATGGGAAAACATATATTTGGCCTGAGATACCATTATCAGAATTTATTACAACATTTTGGGTTATTATGATGTAATAATACAACTCTTATATTGATACTATATTAAATTTTTATTTGAAAATTCAATTATCTTGAAAAATTATGAACAAATAAAAATTGGATCATTTTGAAATTATGATTCAAAAAATAATATTCATTTTAAATAAATTATTTTCTTAATAAATACATTTACCCTTATAAAATAATTATCTATATTTATTGAGAAACATTAGGTTTTTTGAAAATAATAGTTTTCAAACCCTTATAAAAATTACATTTGACTTCAAAAAAATTATAAGAAAATTTATATTTGATAAAAGTTATTTAACAATAATATATCACTAAAATATTATTTATTTACAAAATCCAATAATTCATGAAAATAAATTCCTTAATTTAATTTGAATGTTACCCAAAAATAATTTTTTTGTTTTGTTGTATAAAATCAAAATAATTTATAAAGTAACAATAGGATATTAATTATTCTAAAAAAATAATTATCTATATTACTAGGGTCTAGTTACATATCTATTTAATACACCAAAAAACACCCTAAGAGTAAGGTGTGTGGTGATGAGACTTTCATGTTGTGTTCTAGTGTACATGGATTACACAATGATCTTGGTGAGATTTAAATTCTCCCACAAACCATTTCGATCATGCTAATGTTTTTGGATCAAAACATGGGATTGGTTAAGGGAAAATTACAAAGATTATATCTCCCTTTTAATCTCTAATAAATGAGCTTCATAGGGTACGATTATACTGGTTGAGTTCATCACTTCCTTTATATATGTTAATTGGATTTGTTTAAACACTACATTTATACTAATCATGTGATCATTATTCAACAACAATATTATCAACGATAATGATTATTAAAGTTATTTTAAATTCAATATGATATAATGAAACCATTTAATTTCATGTGTTTTATATAACCATAATATGTAATAAATTATTTAATTAAATAACCAGGGGAATTTTATTTATAATAGTTTGAGTTGTTATAATCTTAAAACCCTCAGAAAATTTACTCTTGGAATTTTATTTTCGCACACTAAAATGGATGAGAGTTATAATTATTCATCACTTCCTCTGGTTCCCTCGTTTCTTATTTAAACATGTGGTTTCTCCACAACACTTTGACAAGGTGCATTGTGTCATTTCATAAAAAAATTTCTCTATGATTTATAATCATCACCAGATTCACTTATATGAGAGATAAATCTCCAATAGTACCATCTATGGATTTAGTACTTGTGAGGGGTTTGGTATATACTTTATCAAGAGGTATAAATGGAATAAATCATGTACTTGAGATATGTTAGGTGGTAGTTCCAGTCAATAAGTCACCACTCTAATATGATCAAGGACCTTAAAGGGACTAATGTATCATTGAATACAATTTCTTTTCTTCCAAAATATCATGATTTTATTCCATTGAGATATTTATAGGAATACAATGTTTACAACTTCAAACACTAGGTCTCATCAATAATCTTCATCATAGATATTTTTTCAAATTTTAAATGCCTTAATGTGCTGCTAAATGGTCTTAATATTTTCTACCGTTACCTAAAAAATTTTAGGACCTAATAATTTTTATTCCCCAATATCATCCCAACATACAGGTGTTCTACACATCTTCCCATATATGTCTTCATGGGGATACATTTTGATGCTTGAGTGGAAACTATTATTGTATGAGAACTCAACCAGAGGATGTTGTTGATCCAATACACCTTTTTATTAAATTGATAATGATCTCAATGTGACATCATATGTCTGGATAGTCTTCTCATATTGGTCATTAGTTTTAGGGTGATAAGTCATTTTGATGTTCGACTCAGTATTCAGATCATTTGGGAGACTCTTCCAAAACATGGAGGTAAATCTCAGATCTTGATCAGATAAAGTCAATAGTGGTGTTTCATGAAACATCACCACTTCTATAATATATATCCTTGTGATTTTTTCGAGTGTGAAGTCCTTTAGAATTACAATGAAGTAAGAAGTTTTCATAAGATGATCCACCACAACCCATATAGTATTATTTTCTCTTTATGTCTTCAGAAGGTCAGGGGAAAAGTGCTTGGTGAAGTTTTCCCATTTCCATTTAGGTATGGGTAATGGATGAATCATCCCCTTGTATTTTTACCTTTCATCCTTTACTTTCTTACAAACAATCCATCTTGATGCATATTCTCTAATATCATTCTTCATATTGTCCCAATAATAGTGATCTTGGAGGTCTCGATACATCATTGTGCCTCGAATACAGACAGAGAAGGTCAAACTATTTTAATAATCCAAAAATTATTTTTTTACTAAATATCTTATGGTACACGTAGCCATGAACCAAATATCAAAACTCCTTCATTAACATTGAAATCTAAATATTTCCATTTTCTTATAGCTACCAGTTTTGTTTCGAATTCCCACATCATCTCTTTTAGAACCCCGTATCTTCTATATAAGGGATGGTTGAGAAGTAATATATGAATGGATTGATGATTTTTCATCTTTTATGATTCCCATTTCCATAACTTCCAAATATTATAAGATCATATCCCTCTCAAATGTCATCGATGATATAATTGATGGATCCTTTCTACATAGAGTGACTACCACTTTATTCACATTCATAGGACGATACTGAATTGAGTAGTCTTAGTCCTTGTTCTTATCTAACCATATTTTTTGGCACATATTCATATCTTTCTATGTGAATATATACTTGAAGATTTGTGGTCTATATATATTTTAAACTTATTATAAAATAGATAATGCTGCTATATTTTCATAGCAAAGATTACTACAAACAATTTTGGATCATGTGTTGGGTAGTTATGTTCATGATCTTACAACATCCTTGAATCATAGGCTATGACTTTGTCTTTGTTCATTAATATTCAACCCAATCACTTCTTCAAAAAACCACTCAATAACCTGAAAAAGTATCCACTTTTGGGTAGTGTGATAATAGATGTAATGATAAGACTCTATTTCTACCCACTGAAGCTATGTTCACATTCCTCATTCTAAGAAAAATTGACTCCCTTATTAGATAGCTTGGTTTGAGTGTTTGAAAATCAGGATAACTTCTTCAAAAATTGAGATAGTGCCCATCTAATCCAAGGATGCAACTGATATCTGTCACTGATGTTGTCCTCCACTATCCTTTAATTACTTTTACATTATATGGGTCCACCAATATCCCATTGCTTATAGTGATATTCCCCAATAATGAGACTTCCTTCATCTAGAAATCACATTTGTTATTCTTTTCATATATCATATCCTTTCACAAGGTCTTTATAATAATGCCTAGATGTACTTCATGCCCCTCCTTGGTTTTGGAGAACATTAGAATATCATATATAAAGACTACTACAAATTTATTAATTTAATCTCTAAAGTCTATATTCATCATGGCTATAATTACTTCTAGAACATTATTGAATTAAAATGGGATTACAATAAACTCATTGTACATGTACCTTGTACAAATATTAGTTATGGGGATATCCTCATTATTCACCCTAACTTTGTAATACCATGACTACCAATCCACCTTATAGAAGTATTTATCTCCACGTAGCTGGTCAAAAAAGTCATGAATTCTTGGCATAATATAACTTTTCTTTATCATCATATTATTTATCCCATGAAAATTAATGATAAGTCTCATTCACCAATCCTTATTCATGACGTAGAGGAATGGTTCACCCCATGGTGAAGCACTTGGTCCTATGAACCCTTTATATAGAGTCTCTTAATGATATTTGTTCATCTACTCAAGTTACAAAACATCCATTCATTATATAATCTTGGATAATGGAAATTCCTTTGGTATAACCTCAATTAAAAATAAAAATTCTCTGCTAGGAGGAAGAATAAACAATTCCCAAGGAAACACATCAGAATATTCCATCACAATGGGAACATCTTCAAGGATACTATTTTCCTTATACTCTATCATTTGAGCTAGATAAACATTCTCGTAGGGAAAAAATATCCATGATTCACAAGTTAGTGATAAATAAGATGCATCCTCATCCTTTAACTTTTATTAAATAAAAGGGAGATTCTTAGTATGGAGATTGATATCCCTTTCACGATACTTAATGTTGGATCTACATAAGGAAAGCCAATACATACCTATAATTTCATCAAATTCCACTAAAGGGGTTATGAAAAGGTTCATTGGGATTTTTAACGCATAAATTCAGAAAGGGTAGGAGTTATATGCATGGGATAAAATAATTTCCCCATTTTATTCACCAATAAATTACTTCCATGATTTGTGGTTGCATTTGAATAGTTATATTAAATATTCATGAAATAAATAAATTATTAGAACCCAAATGAAAAATTACATTGACTACATTGAAGGAATGACTAGCGTACCTTTCACCACTTCCTTCTTGGGATACAACTCTGTGGTTATGAAGGAATAAGTTCACCCATGATACCTTGGAAGTAGTTGGTTGTCCCTAAAAACCCTTGGCTTAGTCCATTGGTTTTTAAAGTTCCCCAATTCCTTGAAATTGACGTAATAAACAATGCAATGACGATTAACTAGAATATTCCTCTACTATAACACATAAGTGGGGTTCTCTTATTAGAAATAACTACCTAGGTGTCCTTCCTTCTTGCACTTAAAAAATTTCGTCATACCACTTAATAAATTTATGGGGTACTTCTCTCCACACATTTGATAGGTTGGATATAAAAATTTCTTGGGATCATTATACATTCCTATCATACTTATAGAATTAAACTCTACTCTCTACTTCTTATTCCCATGACTCCCTTCATATTTACCGATCTCCATTGTGACATTGAGGGAACATAAAAAAATTCCTCATATCTATCAATGTAATAGATCTATAAGGCATTTCGAAGACTAGGTTTTTGCCCACCAAATAAGTGTTCAACTTTTTCTTTGGGGGTAATGAAAAATCTAGAGGCATATCAGGAAAGTCTTGTGATGTTTTTCTTATACACCCTAATAGATTCCCCATCTTGTTTGTTTAGAGAAATAAAATTCTTTTCAATTTTATGTTTGAGTACTTGGAAAATATTTATCAAAAAGCATTTTCCATAATTCCTTCAAAAATATCACTTTTATCTCTTCCCTAGGATTCTTATTCCTGATCAATGTCCACCAACGATCCACTTCTCCATCAACAATATAAATTTACAATAGAACCTTATCTTTCTTAGAATATGGATTTATGTAGAAAATCTTCTCAATGGTGTTGATCCATTGTTCCAAGATTAGTGGATAAGATGATCCATTGAATTTCATAGGACTTTTTCACATAAAAGCCTCAGTTTTAGATTATTATTTCATAGGGGGATTTTGGTTTTCCTCCCTATCTAGGTTTCTATTTAGAACCTCAGTCAGCTAATAGATTATCATCACCAAGTTTGAGATTACCACTCTCATCAAGTTGGGAAACTCATTGGCGAAATCATCATATTTACCATCACGTTGATTGTTTACACAATTCATATAATTTCTAACAGTTGGCCATAATAAATGGGAAATTAGGGGAGTTTATTATTATACTATTAAACACATAAATGGGAATCAAATGACTTTAAATACATAACTTATAAATTACATGTATTTCCTTAACTTATTAATTTATTAGCTTAAATATTTTTCATCCCCGATCTATTTTCTATCATATATTCATATGGGTATTTTTAACCTTAACAATTTTTTATAATGATATTATGAATTTACAAAATTATATCCTCTAGGAGTGTCAAAATACGTTTTTAGTAGTACCCATTGTTGTGCACCAGTTCTCAATCTTGTCGAGATCATCACAGTTTTTTGGGGTTTTCCCCATTGTATATATGTTCTAGAGCTACACCAACTTCCAGTATCTAGAAAATTATGTATTTTGTTAATAAAACAACTCATATATACATACCAAAATTAAGGGATATTTTCTAATACTTATCCTTATCCCTAAGGATTTCTTTGTAGATTTTATATCCCAATTACAAAAATAACTAAACATTTCATATGATACCAAATATAACAACTCTTTTCTTTATTATAAATTAATTGCTGATTTATTTTATAATATTATTCAAAATTAAACCAATAATATTTGTATGTATTGGGTATTTGGGAATTAGGTACATTAGATAACAACTTAAAACAATAAATACAACATCTTTATTGAAAATTTCCATAGCATGCTCAGACATAAAACTGTATGGGATAACCTAGGGACATAAATAAGATATGGGTTAGCTATAAATCCTAGTACTGTAATAACCATGGATTAATATAAAGAAATTAATATATTTTAGAAATAGGAATATCAATGGGTCATAAAATGGGTGAGAATCATAACATGAATAATAAATAATGATATAGCCTGATAATCAGAAAGGGGGCATGGGAAATGTGGAAACAACTTAAAACATTGCATCATAAGCATATACCAAGGGTAAATGATAATAAATAATGATGAAAAATCCATATTAAAGAATTATTCTTACTCCATATCCTAACATGATATCACACGAGACTAAACATTACACAATTCATTTGAGTGCTATATAATTTTGGGCGCACCCGTCACATTCATTTCACTCTCATGATTTTGTGTGCCACAATGATCATAAATCTGGGAATCATTTTTCATCACATTACATTATATAATAAAGATGTAGAATAAATAAATGTATGTATTAAATAAAATAATTATATGTTATTAAATTTTAACACCCTTGATAAAAATTGGGTATGGGTATTCACTACACATTTTTTGCCAAGGAATCCAAATGTGTTGTTTTTCAGTATAATAGGGGAATATAAATGTTTTGGGAGAAATTGATGTTAGTGAAAGGGTTATACCATAAGGTATACATCATAAGGATAGTATGTGTTATGCGAAAACACACACCCAAATATTATGGATTGAAAATAAAATGTCATTAAATGAAGAGTATTCTTGAATAATGGGGAGAAAGAAAGGATCCATTACCGTTAGAGTGTGACTCCAAATGATTGGGAGGAGCTTTTTGAGAGATTAAGGATCCTTGGGAGGACTATAGAGAGGTTAGGGAAGATTAAGATCTTTCTAATTTAATTTTTAGTGACGTCAAATGGGAGCATGGGTGGTTTTAAATAATAAATGATTTGGGAATTATTTATTATTTTTCAATCTTATGTTTCAAAATATATATAATAAAATACCCTAACATAAAAACCATACCATGTTTTTCCAATGATTTCTAAAAAATGGTAGAAATTTTCATTATTTTGTTGGTAAAAGTTCCAATTTAATAAAATAATACCCTTGATAATGTGGAAATGAGTCATAGTCTTAATGAAATGATTTTAAAACCATAAAATATATTAATGGGTTGGGAGGATTCATAATGGATTTATAAAATTAATATAAAAATAACAAAAATTAAAATTTTTAAATTTAAAACATATATTTGATCATTGATACCACATATAGTATTTATTACATAATTTAGGGTCATTCTGATGATAGAATACCCATCGTATATTTATACCATATTTAATATTCACATGAAAATTCAACTATATCAGATAATTATGAAAAATTAATAGTTTGATAATTTCAATGTTTTGATTCAAAAAGTAATATTAATTTTATCTAAATAATTTTTAATATATTTTCATTTTCACTTATAAAATAAGATTTAAAAATTACTGAGAAATTCTTTTTTTGACAATAATTATTTTTGAACCATTTTAAAAGTTAAATTTGACTTCATAAAAATTATATAACCATTTATATTTTTAAAAAATTATATTTTATTAAAAAAATATTGATTTATAAAATTTATTAATTCATTAAAATAAATTATTTAATTGAATTTTAATATGACCTGAAAATGTATATATTTTTTATTGTATAAAATCAAAATCATTTATAAAGTAAGAATAATAAATTAATTTTTATATAAAAAATAAATATTAATATTACTAGGTTCCTGATACATATCCTATTAATAAACTAGAAAATTTCTGATGGAGTGAGGTATGAGATAGTGAGAATTTTATTAGGTGGTTCTACATTCATGGTTTGAGTTGTGATCTGGATAAACCTGTACTTCTCCCATAAATGGTTTCAAAAATGCCTAAATTATTTGATCTTAGCTTGTTATTGGTCAATGGAAAAGACTAGAGATTCCATATCCCTCATAAGCTCTTGATAAATGTGATTCACAAGATAAGATTATGTTGGTTGAGGCGATCACTTTCTTATTCTATGTAAATTGGATTTTTTAAAACCCTAAATTAATTCAAATCATGAGAACACTGATCCACATCTGTATTATCAAATTTAATAATGATTAATGGTATTTTAAATTTGATAGGATATAATAAAAAAAATAAGTACATGTTTTTTATATAAAAATAATATATAATAAATAATTTACTTCAATCCTAAGTGGAATTTTATTTATTACAGTTTGGATAATTTCAGATATAGTGAGTCACTTTAATACAAACCCTAGTAGCATATGTTTTAAGATAATATATTATGGGGTAATAGTAATTAAATACTACACAAGAATTTAAATTAATTGATGACTATATCCCACCGATTCCCAATCCCACATTTTATGTCAACTCAAGAATACACTCTTTCATATATTTTGATGTGGTATTGTATCACCCTAAGGATTTACAAATAAATTTAATATATAATGTAATGCATGCAATAATGAGTCTCTGCAAAACATCACTTTGTTAATATATTTATTTAAAATAGATAGTCATTACCTATCCATTAAACATATTAATATGAATAGTAATAACTAGTATTAATCATTATTTACAACAGTTTAACAAAAATGAAACATATTTATAATGAAATTTATAATTTTTGGTAAAATAGACATCATTTTTGAATTTGGAATCTCAAAATTAATTTTGGGAAAAAATTTAGTATTTTTCTGAGAAGTTTCTATTTTGATGAATAGTAAAAAATACTTAATTGTAGTTAAAATCATGTTTTTTATTTAAATAATAATTATAATATCCTCTTAATTTCAAATATATCAATTATACATATATCAATCCAATTTAGACTATCTGAATCATTTTTGTATTTAAAATTAGTTATAAATACCTTTTTTACTTTTAAACATTATTTTACCCGTCTTCTTTCCAAACAAGAGGAATTATCATTGAACATATTTTTTCTAAATTTTTGGATTGAATTAAAAAAATAGACATACATAGTTAAGATTAGTAAGACATTTAGAAAATGAAATGATCCTCTTGATTTTCTGTGGAATAGAAAGTTGACCCTTTAGAATAGTAATGCACCCATTTGAATAAAAATGTTACCCCTATGAATAGTAATTTTACCCTTATGAATTGTAATCTCACCCATGAAAGTATAAATAAAATTTACATACCTTATAAATGAAATAGAATATTTTAAAAAATTATAATTAAGTGTTGGTATTTTTTTGAGTAATAAATATTTAATTAAAATTTTATAATTAATAAATTTATATAAAATCTACAAAAATTTAATAAAATATATTTCTAAATCAATATATTTTCCTGTGATTTTATGATGATTTAATGATTCATTTTTTAATTTTTAATCTGTTATAAAATCAGTTTTAATTTTAAAAAAATGAATTTTTCGAATAAATGATGATTTCAATTAAAAAGTAAATTTATCACATTTAGAAAATTATATTGATAAAATGGAGTCCATGTTTTTATTCTACATGTCGAAAAATCGTAAGGGTGAATTTGTGGGATTTTTTATAAAACATGATTTTTTAGTTAATAATAAAATACAATAATTAACGGTAATTGCTAAATACATTATTTATTGTGACATAATTAATGCATGGATGATGTAATCACCCTTGGTTATAACTAACATGCACTTATTACTACTTTAGGCCACAATAATCAACACTATTACTTGTATTAATAAAAATATTAAAATAATGAATAAACTATTCAAAAATCACCCCTCTCCTCCACTATAAAAACCACCCCTCACCCCCTTTTCAACTCACACATCTAAGCCATCATGATTTTCAAATTTATTCCAAATTAATCTTCCTTAGACTATCCCCCCTGTCAAAGAGCACTTGGTATTTCCCAGAGACCCAACCCAATCCCCTTAAGGAGGTTCTCAAGGAGGAGTATTGAAGAGGTAAAATCCTCTTCCTTTTTCTTTAATTTTGTTTTCAAGTTCATTATTTTATTGTTCTCTCCTAACATATTCTGTCCAAATAAGAAGGATAACTAAATTATCATATATAAACTATAATTTTATCATGTTAATGGAATATCCATAACCATTCTCCTTACACTCTCTCTTTTATTTTAAAAATGAAATCATCGTACGAGAGGTGTTTATTTACAACCTTCAGGGTTGGAAGATTTTTGTTTTTAAATTTCTCTATCAAGGATGGTAATGAAATAATTTATATGGTAAAACCAGAATATTATATATATACTAAAACCTATTTAATTATCTAAAACCAGTATATATATGTAAAATTAATTCATATGACAAAACTAGTTTGTAATAATCGAAATACCGCCAAAATAATTCAAATGAATATCACAAATATTTTTTCTAATAAATAATCCTCATAACATATAAAAAATGGATTATATAACCATTAAATCATTTTTATATTCATTTATATCATATAAATTCAATTTATAAGAATTATATCTATTCCACATGAACTTTTATACTCATATACATGTATACCGATCATGAAAACCAAGGAAACAAATGCTCCAAGACTATAATTTGTATCTTAGAACTCATTAAAAATGGAATTAATGAACTTCAAAGAATTATAATAAATAAAATAAATGCATAGAATTTTCTGAATTAAATAATTAATATATTTAATTTTATTATCTATGATATTAATATCAAGTGAAGAACACATTCAAACATAAGGTTAGGGGTTTCTCATCTCACCTTTATTTTCGTGAGATTTCCATTATTCACCACTATATCATGTTTATGTTTTACTTATACTTACCCTTTATGTATCATATCATTAATATCATTATGTTAATGTTATTAAATTTATCATTTTAGTATTATTAATTTTGGGGCATAAGATTCAATTGATTACAAGTTGGTAATGTATTCTACCCGAACCCCTATTTTTCCTTCGTGTTACTCTTTCTCTACCATTACTCAAATATAATTATTTTCAATATATTTCTTATAAATTTTTTGAATATGTTCCAAAATCATATATCCAAATCATATCATCCATCTTTTATGGGTATATACAAGTTTTAAAATGGATCCCTTCTCAATTATTCTTGATTATCAAGTCTGATTAATGAGAACTTCTCGAATTATTACCCCCATTCAAGTGCATTATATAATATATTTTAAGAAATAATTATTTTACTAAAATCATAAATTTTACCATGATAAAACATCTTGGTTCATTTCTGGTTCTATTAAAACAAACGCGACTTTTCTCATTAAAACCTCATTAATATTTTCCTTAAACCAAATAACAATAATTTATTTGTAATGATTCGTAAAAACTATTTTTATATTATTTATCTTAAATGAGATATAATTTATGAATAAAATATAAATTTAATGTCCTTCAGTTTTATTTTATGGGATATACATGTTTAAAATCTGATTTTATGAAAAATAAAAAGGATTTTCTAAAAAAAGTATTCTTTTCAAAGTAAAAATTGTTTTTCTCATCTCACTTTTACTTATGTGAGATATAAGCCTTGTACAACACTTATTCCTTATTTTTTTGGTTTCTATTCTACCATTTTATATATCGTATCAATATTATTATTTTTGTCATGATATTTGAAGTAATTATGATTTTAATATTTCAAGTGTTATAGAACACATGGGAATGTATAATGATTAATTTCATTGATAATTCTTCGATGGTATTTTCATCTATGTCAACTTAATTTATTGAATATTTTTCTTCATTGAGGTTTATATATTATGATACCAACTACCATATTTTTTAAGAGTTTATAATCATTTTCATTATAGAATTTCCATTGGACACCATTCATGGGTTATGGTTAATGTAATCAATATTTTTATACTAGTTTTTCAATATGAATGTTTATGTTGTTTAGGTTTAAACCATTCATATGAAAATTTTATTGGATATATTATGTGATGGGATGAGACCTCTATAGACCCTAGATGAATTAGTAAAATTGATTGGAAAACTATATTTTATTTTTACCTGTTTATGTATGGTCTTGGCATGATGCCTTGACATTATGGTTAAAAAGTCCCACATTTCTCTTTTGATTATTATGAAAATATATTTTGATAATCCATGTGAATATTATACTAGTAGAATATACATTTTTAAGATTTATTATATAATTATATATTTAGACTTATTTCATTCCCTATTTTTCTCAATTTTATTTTTTAATTGTATGTGTTCTTTACTTATTCACCATGCCTTAACATTTAGGTATCCGTTGTATTACCCTTAATAATCATCTGAGCCCACCCATTTTTTATGATTCCATTCCCTAATTTATAAAGAAAAAAACATTCAATAATATTTCAAGGACGCAGTTTATTTGATTTTATATTATATAATATTTTCTTTTCATTTTCTATTGTATTATGTGTATCATTAATGTAATCTGGTATTTCATTACTACTAAACTACTCAGTCCATCATGATTTGATTACTTGTAATCATAAAAATGTAATAAATTAATGCACTGCCTCCAGGATTTTGCGGTCATGGAATTACAGTTGTTATCAGAGGAAGTTTAGCCGATACCTTGGAAACTAGATTTAGAAAACATAGATTTGAGAAAATAACCCAAATATAGAATTTGAGGATAAGCGTACAAGAACATACTAGAATTTTGGTAAGGTATAGATTATATGGAACTTCCAAGAAAATAGATCCCTGTCTAGATATTACAACTCGAAGTGGTTCTAGCATAGATTTACCTATGGGTAACAACTCTGATAAGATGTTTTGGTCCTGACTAAGGGTAACCTAGTACACGACAACATTCCTTACTACACACCTATTTTAACACTCCTAGTGGATATTCTTAGGATAATTCAAATTTTATAACAATGTTTTTTAAGGATTTTAAAATATAATGAAAATTAATAAACTATGTTAAATTGTAGCTGTTTTAAGTTGAAATAAAGGGTCATGATAATCTATAAATCATCATAAAGTTTTCTCACTATGACTATTGTTACTCACCCTGTGCTTTATAGTGTTATTCAATAGATGGAACCCAAATGAGTTATGTTAACATTGAACATGAAGGAAATGGTGGTGGTGATGTGGATCCAAATAGGATGTTGTTATGATTGAAAGGTATCATGTTCTTGCCTAACCAATTTTCCTGAAATATTGTTAACAACATTTACCTTAACTAAAACTCAAACCCACCAAAGAAGAGAGTAATAGAGTTTTCTAAGAGCCCTAGTAGTAGAGAACATGGAGAAAAAAATCTATATTTCCATCATGTAATAAATGTGGAAGGATACACCTAGGAAAGTTTCTCAAAATAATAGAGAAATGATTTATGTGTGGGAAAAAGGGAATAAAGAAAATAATTACCAAGAAAAAAAACGAAGAGTATAATTGAAGGTAATAAAACGGATCCTAAGAATCCATTTTTAGATATTTTCTTTAAATGTAAGGGATCTGGGAATTACTCAAGTCAATTACCTATTTTATAGGATATCCCCTAGACCCAGGAAGACCCTATGTAGATAAATATATGATGTATTTATGTATCGAGGTTATATTGAAAATAATAGTTAAAATAATGTTTAGTGATGGTTTTTATTTCAAGGGTGTTAAAAATATATTTTTTAGAAGGTATATTGTTTTAGAAAAAGGAAAACATGCATATCAAGTGACAACATGTCACATTTGGTAAGGATGTGGGATTTGATCCCATAACCGATGGGCGATAAGGGTTCAACGCTAACAACTAGACTACACGAATTCCTGGTTATCATGAATTTTAGTTTAAACATCTAATGGATAAATATTATTTTGATTTTAGGGACTTTATGTTCTTTTAGAGTGGAAGATGATTTGGTGAATAAGTGATTAATGTTATTTCAGAATATGTTCACACATTTAGGAATCCAAGAAGATTTTGGTTAAAAGAATATTTTGAGGAATAAATGGAAAATTATATTTTGGAGTCAAATATTTTTTATTATTGACTTATGGTGATCCAGGTTATTTATGGAAATGGATATAATATCACGGATATTATTTGATAGGGGAAACTATATTTTTGGTATAAGACATTAAGAAATATCAATATCATTTGGAAGACTATATGAACAATTTTTTTTGATTTTGGAGACATAGATTTGAATATTTTTTAAGAATGACAGTAATTTGAAAAAAGATATATGTTTAGATTTAGTTTTTACAATTGAACTTTAGAGATTAATTTTTTTTCCTTATATAATGGATTGTTATTTTTTTGGAGAATTATCTTATCTTATCCAAACCATTTTGTATTTGGTTAATAGATGATTATACTTTGGTTGGAATTTTTATCCATAGAATTAGATTTTAAATCTTTAGGTGTAAAAAATAAGCTTAAACATTCATTTCCAGGTATAATAAATAAAGTGAAAATAGATTGAAGCACAAAAAAAGGTTGATATTATTCTTATTAAAAAAATGTAACCAACTAAGTTTAATTTCTCAAGTGAATATCTAGATAGAAAATAAATCCCTCAATTTGAGGAAAAATATTTTGTAATAAAAAAATTATCCATATAGTTTTGATTCTCATAAATCAACAGTCCTTTAACTGATCAAAATATTTACAATATTGTGATGATTAAAATTATAATAACATTGTAATCTATCAACCTCCATCAGAACTTTATTTTTAGATTAATATTCAATGTCCATATTTTTCACATTGAAATAATGTTGTCCTATTTAAATGCATAGTTTTATGGTAACCGATGCATTTCTCATTCCCTCTTATTAAGAGGATGTTTTATTAACCGTATTTCTGATGTCTTTTTCCCATAAGGGAATTTTAATGTATCTACCTTTAACCTTCAATGTGTAATTTTAAATTGTGAGAAAACAATTTTTTTGAAGGTGGGTGGAAATGATACACCCCAAGGATTTACAAATAAATTTAATATTGAATGTATTTCATGAAACACTAAGTCCATGTGAAACAACACTTTGTTAATATAATTATTTAAACAAAATAGTTATAACCCATCCTTTAAACATAGTAATAGGAATAGTAATTAATACAATTAAATTTTATTTATAATTGTTTCACATAAATGAAATATATTTATAGTGAAATATATAATTTTTAGTAAAATCAACATCGTTTTTGAATTTGTAATGTCAAAATTAATTTAGTGTGAATTTTTAGTATTTTTCAGGGAAGTTTCATTTTTTGATGAAAAGTGAAAAATACTACATTGTAGTTAAAACTAGGTTTTTTAATTTAAATAATAATAATTATTGAATCTTAATTTCACAATATATCAATTATACGTATATTAATCCAGTGCAGATCAGTGTAGTCATTCTTATTTTTAAAGTTAGTTATAAAAACATATTACCCTTTTAAACGTTCCTTTAAATGTCTTCTTACGAAAATTACGAGATTAGAATTAAACCTAATTTTTCTGAATTTGTGAATAGAATTTAGAAAAATAGATATACACAGTTGCGATTAGTATGACATTTAAAATATGATTGGATAAACACAATTTTATGGTGAATAGTAATTTGACCCTTTAGAATAGTAGTGTACCCTTATGAATAGAAATGTTACCCACATGATTTGTAATGTTACCATAATGAATATTAACCTTACCTATGAAACTATAAATAAAATTTAGGCACCATATAAATGAAAAAGAATATTTAAAAAATTAATAATTATGTGTTGGTATTTTCTGAGTAATTAATTTTTAATTAAATTTTATAATAATAAATTTTTAAAAAAATAAATTCATTTTCATAAAATATATTCCTAAATCAATATATTATTTCCTTAGGATTTTAGTATAATTAAAATAGAAATTAATTAATTTTAAGGGTGTTATAAAATCAGTTTTAATTTTAAAAAATTGTATTTTTCAAGTAAATAAGGATTTTAATTAAAAATTAAATATCTCATATTTTTTAAATTATTTTTAAAAAATGGAGTACATATTTTAGTTGTACGTCTCAAAAAAATTTATGGTGATTTTTTGGGATTTTTCTAAAATACTTCCATTTGAAGTGAATAGTAAAATACAATAATTAACGATAAATGCTAAATACCTGATTTATTGGGTCATAGGTGATATATGGCGGATATAAGCACACTTAAATCAAAATCACATGGAATTATTACTTTTTTTGGTCATAATAATTAACAATATTGATTGTGTTATGAAAAATTAAATAATAATGAAATAGATATTCAAAAAACACCCCTCTCCTCCACTATAAAAATCACCCCTCACCCCTCTTATCCTCACACCTTTAAGCCATAAATATTCTTAATGTTCTGCCAAAATAATCTTCCCTATCCTCTCCCCCATGTCAAATAGGTCCTTATATTTCAAAAATATTAAAACTAATCCCCTTAATGAGGTTCTCAAGGAGGAGTATTCAAAAGGTAAAATCTTCTTATTTTTTCATTTATTTTGATTTCAAGTTCATTATTTTTTTATTATCTACACAACTACTATATACAAATAATAAAAATAACTCTAGTATCAAATATATACTATAAATTTATCTTTTTAATGGAATGTCCATAATAAATCTTCTTACTTCCCCTCACACTTTTATTTTAAAAATGAAATCATCGTCTGAGATGTGTCGATTTACAACCTTCGGGGACGACGAATTTTCGTTCCTCAATTTCTCCATCATGGCTGGTAATGAAACCATTTTTTTGGTAAAAAAAGGCTACGATATATTTACTAAATCATATTTAATGTTCTATAACAAGTATATGTATGTAATATTAATTCCTAAAGAAAAACTGCTTTGTAATGATAAAAATATCGCCTAAATAGTCGAAATGATTATCATTAATGTTTTATCTAATAATGAATCCTATGTCCATATAACCAAATGAATTATATAACCATTAAATATTATTTATGTTCATTAATATCATTTAAATTCAATTTAGGATAATTATATCCATTCCACATGAACTTCCAAACTCATATACATGTATACCGATCATTAAAACCAAGGAAAGGAACTCTCCCGAGCGATAATTTGAATCTTATAACTCATAAAAAAGATATAAATGAACTTAATAAAATTATAATTAATCAAACACATGTATATATGGTTATTTATTAAATCATTAATGGATTTAATTTTATTCTCCAACACATTACGATCAAGTGCAGAACATATTCAGACATAAGGTAAGGGGTTTCTCATCTTACTTTTATATTCTTGACATTTCCTTTATTCGCCATTATATCATGTGGATGGTTTATGTATACTAACCATTTATGTATCATATCCCAAATATAATTATTTTAATGGTATATAATTTATCCTGTTATGATTATTAATTTTGTGGAATATTATTTCGATTGATTCAAATTGGTATTGTAATCTACCAAAACCCCCATTTTTCCGTCGAATTACTCTTTCTCTACCTTTACTCATGTATAATGCTTCATTTTTTATATAATTATAATAAATCATTCTAATCATATTTTTGAAAATAAAGGGTCTGAAGCGTCAATATATTATTAAATCAAATACCTATTTAGACTAGGTAGTGGGTAACCCATTACATAGCCCGAAGTCCCATGGCCAAGTGGCTTGCATATAGGGCTATAAACCCCATTTTTTGCCCAAAGGACCCCTCGGTGAAAAGTACTGCTATAGTACTCACGCTGCTATTGTGCCATCGCCGCTACTGTACCTGCAACAGTCCCTCCGCCGCTACAATTCTGTTGCTGCTACAGTCCGCCACTGCTATAGTGCTGCTATAGTGACCTTCTACAATGTTACTACAGTACCCTGCTATAGTACTCGAGATTTCTCCCCTTCCCTGATTTGATCTTGGGTATTTTGGATGCCAAGAAGGATCTTGAACCACTTGGGTATAGGATCGTTGGTAATAAATTATTCTAATATGTTCACGAATCATATATCCAAATCAAATCATCCTTCTTTGATGGGTATATACATGTTTTAAAATGGTCCCCTTCTCAATTATTCCCGATCAACAAACCCTATTAAAGGGGACTTATCGAATTATTACCCATTATCAAGTGAAATATATAATATATTTTAATCCTTAATTAGTTTTATAAAATAAAATATTTCATCATGGGAAAAAATCTTGTATCATTTCTGGTTTTATGAAAACAAATAATCATTTCCTGTTTCAAATATCTTTAATATTTTCCTTAAACCGCATTAAAATGTTTAATTTGTATTGTTTCTTAAAAACTATTTTTACATGATTTCACTTCAATTAGACATCATTTATGCCTAAAATATAAATTCAATGTCCTTCCCTTTTAATTTTTGGGATATACATGTTTAAAATCGGATTTTATTGAAAATAAAAATGATTTTCCCAAAGAACTTTTCATTTCAAAGTAAAAATGGATTTCTTGTCCCACTTTTGCTTCTAGGAGATATATGCCTGGTTCAACACTTATTCCTTTTGTATTTAGTGTTTTTAAATCCCATTGATATATAACATCAACAGTATAATTATTTTCATGATATTCTATGGTCTTATGATTTGGATGTTTCATGTTTCATCAGACACTTTGAAATGTTTAAAGATTAATTTTCTTGAGAATTTTTCAATGGTATATTCATCTATATCAACTTCATTTGTTTAATCATAAACATTATTGTGGGTTATTTTTTATGATACCATATACCATATGTTTTTGAAGGGTTTAGGATCAGTTTGACTTAGGACATTCTATTGGATACCATTCATGGTTTATGGTTTAAGTATTCAAATTTCATAAACTAGTTTTTCAATATGAATGATTATCTTGTTTATGTTTCACCCTTTCATATGTGGAATGTATTAGACTTAGTAAGTGATGGAAAGTTCCCACTATAGACCCTCAATAAATCGGTATGTATCATTGGACTAACTAGTTTGGGTTTTTACATGTTTATGCATTCTCCTAGCATGAGGCTTTGACATTATAATAATTACGTCTCACATTATGAATTTCCTTGTTATGAAATTAGTATTTGATAGTCCATGTGGTTATTCTAATTGAAGAATATCCGGGGTTATGTTTTATTAGGGAATTATTTATTTATTTTTTATTCCATCCATATTAATCTCATCATTATTTTTTAATTTTTTGTGTTCTTTAGTTATTAACCATTCCATGATATTCATGCTTACATTGTGTTTCATACCTTTACTGAGCATCTGAGCTAGCCGATTTATTAGGTTTCTTTTCCTAAAGTTATGAAGATGGAAATTTTTAATAATATTTCAAGAAAGTACTTTATTTCATTTTATATTGTATTATGTTTTATTTTCTTTTTCCAATGTATTGCAGGTATCATGAATGTAATTAGATCTTTCAAGACTATGGACCTACTTAGTCCTTTAGGATTTGATTCCTTGTAATCATGAAAATGTAATAAATTAATCCACTGGCTCAAGGATTCTCTGGTCAATGCATGATAGTTAGTATCAGAGGATGTCTACCATTAACCATGGAAATGAGATTCATAAAACAAAGATTAGAGAACATGAACCTAAGATATAATTTGAGAATAAATAAACAAGAACATACCAGAATTTTTGTAAGGTATATATTATGTGGATATTCCTAGAAAATAAATCCATGTCTCGGTACTAAAAGTGGATGTGGTTCTAGAATATATATACCTATTAGTAACATCTCTGACACGGTGTTCCGACCGGACTCACAGTAATTTGGGACACAACATCAGGCCTTACTGTGCACCTGGTTTGACACTCCTTGGGGATATTCTTAGGGTAGTTCACATGTTATTTACAAACCATTATTAAGGAATTGAATATATATTGAAAATTAATAACCTAGGTTAAACGTTATTTTTTAACAGTTGATGAAATGGTTCCATGATATTCTATAAATGAGTATACATTTTTCTCACTATGACTATTGTTACTCACACAATGCTCTCTTGTTTTTGCCAATGGTTGGAACCCAAAAATGTCATGTTGACGTTGAACATGATGGAATGGGTGTTTGTGGTGAGGAACCAAATTGGATGTTGATAGGAGTGAAATATACCTTATTCAGGCCTAATAAGTTTTCCTGAAAAATTATTTTCAACATATAACATAACTAACACTTGAACCCACCAATGAAGAGAAGAATTGAGTTTTCTAAGAGCTCTAGTAGTGGAGACCATATAGAAATGAATGATCTCATTCCATCAAGTAAAAAATGTTGAATGAGACACCAGATAAAGGGTCTCAATGGAATGGATAAATTCTTTATGTGTGGGAAAGAAGGACATAATGAAAATAAATACCAAGGAAAAATGAAGAGTACAATAGAATATAACAGAACTAATCTTAAGAAACCATTTTAGTTATTTACCATTATTTTGAGAATCCTAGTTATTACCTGATTCAATTACCTATTCTAAAGGATAACCCCTAGACCATGAAAGACTATATGTGGAAATTAATGTATGATGTATTTATGTATTTTGGTTATATTTAAAATCGAAGTTAAAAGAATGTTTAGTGATTGATCTAATTTCAAAGACGTTTATAAGATTTATTTCCAATGATATATGGTTTTAGAAAAAGTACAATCTACATACCAGGTAAAAACTCATCTCATCCCCCAAAGCAGTGGGGTTTGAACCCACAATAGAAGGGTAAAAATGGTGGTACGCCAACTACTAGCCTATTTAACGTCTTGGTTATCATGAATTTTAGTTAAAACATCTAATGAATTAATGTTATTTTGATTTTAGGGACTTTTTATTCTTTGGGAGTGGAAAATTATTTGGTGATTATGTGGTTTATGTTATTCCATAAGATGTTCTCACTTTTTTGGAATCATATAATTTTTTCGTAAATAGAATATTTTGTGGAATAAATGTTGAATTTTATTTTGGAGTCAAATTTTATTTTATTGTGGACTTATAGTGATCCAGGTTATTTATGGAAATGGATAGAATATCCTGGAGATTATGTGATATGGGAAACTAAATTTTTTGAATAAGAAATTTTGATTTATTAATGTCATTTGGAAGACTATATGAACAAATCCTTTAGATTCTGGAGTCATAGTCTATAATTTTTTTGATGAATGATTGTAATTTTCAAAATGATCTATATTAAACATAGAGTTTTAGTTTTGATCTTGGTATATTAATGTTGTGTTTCATCAGGTAAAGATTTTTTTTTGAATTATATTATCTTATCCTAACCATTTTGGATTTGATTAATAGAAGATTATAATTTTGGAGGATTTTTGATATGTAGAAGTATATTTGAATTTTTTAGGCTTAAAAAATCATCTATAAAATTCATTTCCATGTATAATAAATAAAGTCAAAATAGATCTAAACACAACCAAAAGATGATATTATTCTTATGATATAAAAAGTAATCAAGTATGATTAATTTCTCACATACACATCTAGATAGAAAAATAATCCCTCAATTATAGATAAATAATTTTGTATCAAAATTCTTTTTTGTGAAGTATTATTTAAAATAATTCAATGGTATTTTAAATGATCACAAGATTTATGATTTTGTGGTGGTTGACAATCTAATGACCATGTTATCTATCAGTCTATATTAGAATTTGATGGATAGATTGTTCATCATTTTAGATATTTTCCTCTTCTCACTAAAGATTTCCTATTTGAATGCAAATTTTTGTGGTAACCCATGCATTTACCTTTCCCTATTATTAAGAGGATATTTTATTAACCCTATTTCTGATGTATGTTTCCCACAAGGGAATTTTTATGTATCAACCTTTAACTTTTAAAGTGAGATTTAAAATTTTGAGGATCCAATTTTTTGATAGAGGGGTATAATGAAACACCATAAGGATTTACAAATAAATTTAATATAGAATTTAGTTCACACATCAGTGAGTTTCTATGAAACAACACTTTGTTAATATAATTATTTAAACAAGATAGTTATAACCTAGTTGTTAAACATAGTAATATGAAAAAGTAATAAGTACTATTAAATTTTCATTATAATGGTTTTACATAATTGAAACGTATTTATAGTTAAATATACAAATTTTGTTAATATAAACATCTTTATTTAATATGGAATGTAAAAATTCATTTAGTGTGATTTTTTGTATTTTTGAGAGAACTTTTTTTTGATGAATAGTGAAAAATACTATATTGCAATTAAAAACTATGTTCTTAATTTAAATAATTATTATAATAGACTCTTAATGTCACAATATATCAATTATAAAAATATTAATTGAATTTAGATCATTGGAATATTTTTTATTTAAAATAAGATACAAAAACATATTGAACTTTTGAACGTTCTTTTACCTGTATTCTTGCCACAATTACAAGATTTACATTAAACATAATTTTTATGATTTTGTGAATTGAATTTCAAAAAATAGACAGATATGGTTGTGACTAGTAAGACATTTAAACTCAAATAGGAACAAATTAATTTTATGGGGAATAGTAACTTAACCCTTAAGAATAGTATAGTACCCTTATGAATAGTAATGGAACCCCTTATGAATAGTAATGTTACCCTTATAAATACTAATATTACCATTATAAATAATAACCTAACCCATGAATGTATAAATAAAATTTGGGCACATTATAAATGAAATAAAATATTTTTAAAATTTATATTTATGTGTTGGTATTTTTTGAGTAATAAATATTTAAATAAAGAATTATAATTAATAAATTAATTTAAAAGTAAATTAATTTTAATAAAATTTATTCCTAAATAAATATTGTTTGTCCTATTATTTTAGGATAATTTAGTGAGATAATATTTAATTTTTAGGGTGTTATAAAATTAGATTTAATTTTAAAAAAAATATATTTTTCAAAGAAAATATGATTTTAATTGAAAATTAAATTTATCATTTTTAGAAACTTATTCTCATAAAATGGAGTCCATTTTTTAATTCTATATATCCAAAAATTGGTATGGTTATTTTTTTTGTATTTTTCTAAAATACTTGAATTTTTAGTGAATAGTAAAATATGATAATTAATGATAAATGAAAAATTCATGATTTATTGAGTCATAGGTGTTGAATGGAGGATGTAAGAAAACTTGGTTCAAACTCACATGAAATTATTACTGTTTTTCATCACATTAATCTAAAATATTTCTTAACTTATGCAAAATAATAAAATAATGAATAAGATATTCAAAAATCACCCATCACCTCCACTATAAAAACCACCCTCACCCCTTCTTCTCGTTACACCTCTAAGCATTGAATAATGTAAGGTTTATTCCCAAATATTATTCCTTATCCTCTGTCTCATGTCCTAGATCTCTTGGTATTTACAAAAGGCCAAAAGTAATCCCATTAAAGATGTTCTCAAGGAGGAGTATTCAAGAGGTAGAATAATTTTCCGTTTTCTTTTATTTTGTTACCAAGTTCATTATTTTATCATTCTGTCCTTACCTCCTCAATAAAAATAAGAATGATAACTATAGTATAATATATATAATTTAATTTTATCATGTTAATGGAATATACCTCATCAATATCCTTACTCACTCATTTTTATTTTAAAAACGAAATCATCGTCCGATAGGTCTCGATTTACAACCTTCGTGGATGACAGATTTTCGTTCTTCAATTTCCCCCTAAAGCCTGGTAATGAATGTATTTTTATGGTAAAATAATACTAAAATATATGTTCTAAAACTTATTTAATGTTATTTGACCAGTATATAAACATAATATCAATTTATCTGACGAAACAAGTCTGTAATAATCAAAATACTTCCAAAATAATCACAATGATTATCAAAAATGTTTTATCTAATAACTCATCCTCATACCATATAAAAAAATTAATTTTGTAACCATTAAATCTTTTTTATGTTCATTAATATAATATAAATTCAATTCTGGAGAACTATATCAATTCCACAAGAACTTCCATACTCTTTACATGTATACCGATTATGAAAACTAAGGAAAAGAACGCTCCCAAGCTATAATTTGTAAGAAATAACTCATCAAAAAGGGAATAAAAGAACATAATAAAATTTAAATAATTAATATAAATATATATAAGGGTCCTAGTTAAATATTTAATTGATTTAATTTGATTATCTAGGAAATTATGATCATGTGCAGAAAACATTCTGATGTTTGTTAAGAGGTTTCCCATCTCACTTTTATTTCCATGAGATTTCCATTATTCTCCACTATCTCATGTGTATGGTTTATGTATACTTAAAATTTATGTACAATATATTTAATATCATTATTTTAATGGTATTAAATGTATGATTTTGACATTATTATTTTTGTGTCATATTATTCGACTAATTACAAATTTGTATGAGATTCTACCTGAACCTCTGTTTTTCCTTTGGGATACACGTTCTATACATTTAATAAAATTCAATGACTATTTTTTATTTATTTATTATAAATTATTTAAATATGTTCCAAAATCATATATCCAAATCATATCATTCTTCTTTCATGGGTATATACAAGTTTTTGAATTGTTCCCTTCGTAATTATTTCTGATAAACAATCCGGATTAAAGGGAAATTCTCAAATTCCTAGCCATTTTCAAGTGAAATATATAATCTATTTTATACCATAATTATTTTCCAAAAATCATAAACTTTATCTTGAAAACCCATCTACTTTCATTTCTGGTTTTATGAAAACATACATGACTTTCCATTTTAAAATCTCTTTAATGTTTTCCTTAAATCACATTAAAATGTTTTATTTATAATGTTTCCTATGAAAATATTTTACATGATTTCACTTTAATATGACATAATTTATTCATCAAATATAGTTTAAATTTCCTTTCCTTTTAATTTATGGGATATAAATGTTTACAATCATATTTTATGAAAAATAAAAATGATTTTCCAAAAGAACACTTCTTTTCAAAGTAAAATTGGGTTTTCTCATCTCACTTTTACTTCTTGGAGATATTTTCCTTATTAAAATTTTTTTCCTTGTGTGTGTTGTTTGTACCACCCTTTGATATATCAGTGAAATTTTATCCTTATTTCCATGATATTCAAAAGTATTATTATTTTAATGTTTCCAGTGTCATGGGAAACTTTGAAATGTTTAAAGACTAATTTCCTCAAGAATTTTTCAATGGTATATCTATCTATATAATTCCTTTGTGAAATCTTGTACTTCATTGGGGTTTATGTCTTATAATACCATCTACCATATGTTTTTGAAGGGTTTATGATCATTTTTTCTATGTATTTGCTATCGGATACCATTCATGGTTTATGGTTAAAGTAATCATATTTCATTTCCTAGTTTTTCAATATGAATATTTATATTATTTATGTTTAACCCTTTTATATTAGGATTTTATTGGACTTAGTAAGTGATGGGAGTGCCGCTATAGCCCCTCGATGCATCATTATGTCTCATGGGATAAACTAGTTTGGGTTTTTAAATATTTATTTATGGTATTTGAACAAGGGCTTGACATTATGGTTATGAGGTCATGCATTTTTCATTTCATCATTATGAAACTATTGTTTGATATTATATGTGATTATTATACTTTTTGAATATCAATAGTTATGTTTTAATGTGGAATTATTTATTTATCTTTTATTCTGGCAATATTATGCTCGATTTTATGTTTTACTTGTATGTGTTCTTTTTTTATTCACCATGCCGTAATATTTATGCAACTGTTATATTACTTACCACTAATGAGCATATAAGATTACCCCTTTCTTATGTCTCTTTTCCCTAGTTTATGAAGAAAAAAATATAATATATGTTTTCAAGGATGTAGGTTATTTCATTTTATGTTTTATCAAGTTTTATTTTCTTTTTAAAATGTATTATGGGTATCATGAATGTAATCAGGTCTTATATGACTGATAAACTTCTGGGTCCTTCTTAATTTGATTCATTGTAACAATTCCAATGTATTAAATTAAAGCATCGGCCTTGGGATTATTGGGGTTGGGGTTTATAGTTGGTATCAAATGTTGTCTATCGGCAACCATGAAAACTATATTTAGTAAACATAGATTCAAGAAGATAACCCTAAGATAGAATTTGAGTCTAAACATTCATAAAGCTACTATAATTTTGGTAAAGTACATATTATTTGGATATTCCATGAAAATATATCCCTGTACAAATTCTATAAGTGGACATGGTTCGCGAACTAATGTTCTTAAGAGTAAAAACTCTTAAAGGGTGTTCTGGGCCTGACTAAGGGTAACCTGGTACACAAAAATGGGCTTTACTATGAACCGTGTTTGACACTCCCATGGAATATTCTTAGGATAATTCACCTTTTCATTGTAAACCATTATAATGTGTTTAAATATATAATTAAAATTTATAACCTTTGTTTAACCATTGGTGTTTTATGTCAAAAAAAGGGTCATGATATTCTATAAATGAGTATAAATTTTTTTTCACAATGAATATATTCACTCACACTATGATTTCTATTTTTAGTCAATGGATGGAATCTAAAGGAGTCATTTTATAATTTAAAATGTTGGAAAATAGGGTAGTGATGAGGAACCAAATGGGATGTTGATTGGAGTGAAATATATCATGTTCATGGAAAATCAGTTTTCCTAAAATATCATTGGAAAAATATACCTTAACCAACACTAGAAACACTAAAGAAGAGAAGAATTGAGTTTTCTCAGAGCTCCAGTAGTGGAGACCATGGATAAAAGAAAGCACGATTTCTATTATAGAAGAAATGTGGAAGGAGACACCCAGAAAAGTATCCCAAAAGAATAGAAAAATTCTTTATGTGTGGGAAGGAAGGACATAAAGAAAATAATTTCTGAGGAAACATGGAGTGTTCAATAGAAGGTAAAAAATGGATCCTAACAATCCATTTCTAGTTATTTCCCTTAAATGTAAATAACCTAGGCATTTCCTGAGGGAATACACTATTCTATAGGATTTCCCTTAGATAAAGGAAGGACCTAGGTGGAAATAAATGTATGATGTATTTATGTATTGATGTTATATTTAAAATCCTAGTTTAAGGAATATTTAGGGATTGATATTATTTGAAATACATCAGTCATATTTATTTTAGAAGATATATAGTTTTAAAAAATGGTAACATGTATATCGGGTGACAACCGGTTATGTCGGGCAGTGCCTTGGGGTTTGAACCCACAACCGATGGGCGAAAAGGGTGCAGTGGAAACCACTATCCTACGCGAAGTCCTGGTTATCATGATTTTTATTTAAAACATCTATTTTAAAAATGTTATTTTTATTTTAGTGACTTTTTTTTGTCTCGGAGTGAAAACTGATTTGGTGATTAAGTGATTAATGTTATTTTAGAAGATGATCACACTTTTTGGAATCCTATAAGATTTTGGTTAAAAGAATATTTTGAGGAATAAATGTTTAATTGTATTTTAGAGTAAAATATTATTTTATTGTGGACATATGGTGATCTATGTGATTTATGGAAATGGATATATTATCTTGGGATTTGGTGATAAGGGAAATTAAAATTTTGGTATAAGGAATAAAGAATTATTCATGTAATTTGGAAGAGTATATGAAAAAATACTGTTAGTTTTGGAGTCATAGTATAGAATATTTTTTTAAACAATGAAAGTAATTTTCAAAATGATCTATGCTGAACTTTGATTTTTTTTCATTTTAACTTGGGAGAATAAAGTTTTTTTTCATCATATATATTATTTTTTTGGAATTATCTTATCTTATTCTAAATATTTTTGATTTTTTTAATTGATGATTATACTTTTGGGGGATTTCTGATCTTTAGAAGTTGATTTGAGTTCATAAGGATTAAAAAATCATCTTGAACATTCTTTTTTAGGTATAATAAATAATGTGAAAATATATTGAATCACAAGAAAAGGATGATATTATTCTTATGACATGAAAATTAATCAAGTATACTAAATTTATCAAGAGAATATCTAGATAAAAAATGAATCCATCAATTATAGAAGAATTATTTTATAACAAAAATGTTGTCTATGTAGTTTTATTTTTTAGAAATCAATTGTCTTTTAACTGATGACAAGATTTACTATTTTGAGATGGTTAACATTCTAATAACTATGTTATCTGTCACCCTCTATTAGGACATGATGGTTAGATTATTATTCAATGTCCATATTTTACACTTTTCACAAATTTTATCCTTTTTGAATGCATTGTTTTGTGGTAACCAATTCATTTCACTTTCTCTCTTATTAAGAAGATATTTTATTAATCTTATTTTTTATGTCTGTTTCACCGAAGGGAATTTTCACGTATAAACTTTTAACATTAAATGTGAAATTTTAAAATGTGAGGACATAATTTTTTTTCAGGATGTGGATAATGTAACACCCTAAGGATTTACAATTAAATTTAATATATAATGTAGTTCACACAACTCTGAGTCTCTTCAAAACAACACTTTGATCGTAAAATTATTTAAACAAGATTGTTATAACCTAGTCATTAAATATAGTTATATGAATAGTAATAACTGCTATCAAACATTATTTATAATGGATTCACAAAAATGAAACATATTTATAGTGAAATATATAATTTTTTGTAGAATAAATATTGTTTTTGAATTTGGAATGTCAAAATTAATTTTGGGTGAATTTTTAGTATTTTCCTTCGAAGATTATTTTTTTGATAAATAGTGAAACATAATGCATTTTAGTTAAAAGTTATGTTTTTAATTTAAGTAATTATAATAATTTAATCTTAATGAAATAATATAAAAATTATACATATATTCATCTAATGTAGATCAATGGAATCATTTTTATATATAACTTTAGTTATAAAAAACTATTGAACTTCTGAACGTTCTGTTCCCCTTCTTCTTTCCACACTTGTGGGACTAAAATTAAACATAAATTTTATGATTTTTTTAATTGAATTTAGAAAAAGTACTTATAGAGGTGTGATCACTAAGACAATTAAAATCTGATATGATCAACTAATATTTTTTTGGCGAATAGTAACTTGACCCTTTAGAATAGTAATGTACCGTTATGAATAGAAATGTTACCATAATGAATAGTAATTTTATTCTTATGAATTCTAATATTACATTTATGAATATTAACATCACCCTTGAATGTATATCTAAAATTTAGGAACCTTATAAATGAAAGAGAATTTTTTAAATAATAATAATTAAGTGTTGGTATTTTGTTAGAAATAAATAAATATTTATAATTTTATAATTAATATATTTAAATAAAAGGAAATTAATTCTGAAAAAATATATTCATCAATAAATATTTTTTTCCTATTATTTTAGAATACTTTAATTTGAGATTAGTTAATTTTCAGTGTGTTATAAATTCAGTTTTAATTTAAAAAATATGTATTTTTTTGAGAAAACAATGATTTTAATTAAAAATTAAATGGCTCATACTTAGAAAATTATATCAATAAAATAGATTCCATTTTTTAATTTTACATGTTAAAAAATGATTATGGTGAATTTTTGGGATTTTTCTAAGATACATGAATTTTTAGTGAATAGTAAAACACTATAATTAACGATAAATGCTAAATAAATGATTTATTGAGTCATATTTGATGTATGGATGATTTAAGAACACTTGGTTTAAACTCACATGCAATTATTACTATTTTGGGTCACAAAAAATCAAAACCATTTCTTGTCTTAAGAAAAATAATAAAATAATGATTAAGATTTTAAAAAATGACCCCTCACCAAGTGATCTTTTTTATTTCCAAAATACCAAAGTAAATCCCTTTAAGCTGGTTCTCAAGGAGGACTATTCAAGAGGTAAAATACACTTCATTTTTCTTTTATGCATTTTCAAGTTCACTCTTTTATTATTCTCTCCATAAATCATCTATCCAAATAAGAATTATAACTCTAGTATAATCTATATAATTGAATTATTTCATGTTAGTGGAATATCCATCATCAATCTCCATAATCTATCTTTTTTATTTTAAAAATGAAATCATTGTCCAGGATGTGTCGATTTACAACCCTCATGAATGATGTATTTTCATTATTCAATTTCACCATCAAGGTTGGATGTGAATCCATAATTATGGTATAACAAAACTATAATATTTTTTTTAAAACCTATATAATTTTTTATAACTAGTATATATGTAAAATAATTCATATGACAAAACCAGTTCATAATAATCAAAATAACACCCAAATAATCTAAATGATCTTCAGTAATGTTTTATATAATAACTCAACGTCATATCATATAACCAAAGGAATTATATAAAAATTATATTTTTAATGTTCATTAATATCATATAAATTTTATTCGGTAGAATAATTTCCATTCCACCTGAACTTCCATACTCATATACAAGTATACAAATTGTAAAGAAAAGGAAATGTATGCTCTCGAGTGATAATCTGTATCTTATAACTCATCAAAAAGAGAATAAAATAAACATAATAAAATTATAATAAATAATATAAAATTATATATGGTTTTGAACTAAATAATTAATATATTTAATATCATCATCAAAGAAATTAAGATCATGTGCAGAACACATTCGGACACAGGGTAAGGGATTGATCATCTAACATTTATTTTCATGATATTCCCATTATTCCATACAATATCATGTGTATCGTTTGTGTATAATACCCATTGATGAATCATATAATGAATGTTATTATTTTCATGGTTTTAGGTGTATCATTTTATGATTATTAATTTTGAGGCATATGATTTGATTGATTACAAATTGGTAGGGGATCCTACTTGAACGCCCATTTTTTCCTTCGGGTAACTCATTCTCTACCTTTTCTAAAGTTTAATGCCTGTTTTTTTTGTAAATTTGTTATAAATTATGTGTATATATTCCAAAATCAGATATCCAGATCATATCATAATTCATTGATGGATATATACATGTTTTAAAATGGCTCCCCTCTCAATTATTTCTGATAAAAAAGCCCGATTAAAGCAAACTTCTCAAATTCCTACACATTTTCAAGTGAAATATATACTATATTTTATTCCATCCTTATTTTTATAAAATTCAATTTTTTTTCAGGAAAAACCATTTTGTTTTTTTTTGGATTTATGAAAACAAACATGCCTTTATTCTTTAAAATCTATTTAACATATTCCTCAAAGAGAAGAAAAATGTATTATTTATAACGTTTCTTAAAAACAATGTTTACATGATTTCACTTCAATGATACATAATTTATGCCTAAAATATAATTTCAACACCCTTAACATTTATTTTCTAGGATATATATATTTACAATCATATTTAATGAAAAATAAAAAATATATTTACAAAATAACTATTCTTTCAATGTAAAAATGGGTTTTTGATCATCCCACTCTTACTTCTGCGTGATATATGCATTGTTAACCACTTATTCTTTGTGTGTGTGGAATATGTAATGAAATTTGATATATGATATCAAGTGTATCTTTATTCTCATGATATTATAAGGTTTTATGATTTGAATGTTTCAAATGGTATGTGACACTTTGGAATGTTTAAAGATTAATTTCGTCAAGAAATTTTTAATGGTATCTTCATCTACGTAACCTTACATGGTTAAATCTTGTATATCATTGAGGATTATCTCTTATGATACCATCTACCATATGTTTTTTTAAGTATTCATGATCATTTTCATGGTGGTTTTTCTATTGCATACCATTCATGGTTTATGGTTAAAGTATTAACATTTCATATTCTAGTTTTGCAATATGAATTTTTATGTTGTTTATGTTTCACATTTTCATATGAGGAATTTACTTGAAATAGTATAGTATGGGAAGGGCTTGATATAGCCTTTAGATAAATCAACATGTCTCGTGAGACAAACTACTATGGGTTTTTACTCGTTTATGTATGGTCTCGACATGAGTCCTTGACATTATTATTTCAATTTTCCCATTAAGCATTTCCCCAGTATGAAACTACTATTTGAAATGCCGTGTGATTATTCGATTAGTATAATATCCATGGTTATGTTTTATTACAGAATTATTCATTCAGTTTATATTCCTTCCTTGTTATGATCATGTTTATGTTTTAATGGCATGTCTTCTTTAGTTATTCATCATTCCTTAATATTTGGGCTTTCGTCGTATTACAAACCCTTACTGAGCGTTTGAGATCAACCCTTTCTAATTATTCTTTTCACTATTTTGTGAAGAATAAAAATTAGAATAATATTTCAAGGATACAATTTATTTAATTTTATGGTGTATCATTTTTTATTTTCTTTTTCCAATGTATTATGGGTATCATGAATATAATCTAGTATTTTATGATTGTTAAACTACTTGGTCCATTGGAATTTCATTCCATATAATAAAACCAATGTTATAAATTAATGAAGTATATCTATGCTTATGGGGTCGAGGAGTCATATGTATAGTATTTCATTTGGTTCCCATGACGTTGTATACTGAACGGAGACTGGTTTTCACTCTTCTTATAGGTTCTACCTTGTTCCATGTGCTCACTTCACCCTTTTAATCCTCCATAATTTCTATTTTGTAAGTGAGACTTTGTTATTAGCCACTGGAACATTTCAGAAAACCTACTTTGGTAGTGCCAGACTGGATTTGAAATTTTTATAATATAATCATAACATGTTTTCATTTTATATACATTTATATCATCATAATAATAGAATATCCTACTCAAATAACCATATTACCTCGAATGTATCTTTCATAATTTAATATTTTGAACCAACAACATAATATTCACCTAAAACTGAAAAAAATCATAAATATTAGGTTGATAAATAATAAAATAACATTAACAACTCCTGACCATGAGATACTCAATCACCCATCTAGATTTTATGTTCACACCAATATCACCAAATCTCACTCCAAGTGCTCTTAACATTCCACCAAACCATATAATTTATTATACAGATGTGTCCTGACACCACACTTCCTCATGAAGAAATATTATTGATGGAATTCCATCCATCTTGTTATACAATTTTTTTTAACCATGACATTGATGTACTCCGCCTAAATAATCATCCATAAGATTAACTTACGATACTCTTACACCCTTTTTATGATAACATCAACTTTGGATTCTCAAAATATAACATAAGTATATAGTTATGTACATAATATCCCCATATTAAAATCTAATCCCAATAAAATTTGGGGTAACACAATAAATTATTTATGTGAGTGGTGGAGGATGAACATGAAGTCTCTGCCCTAATTCCTCAAACCGTTCCTTTAGTATAGCTTTCTTAAACACAATAGAAATTTTATCTTTTGTTGAGATACATTGTAGCATAAAATATCTATGAACAACACCCTATTTGATGAAATTATTCTTGATATAAATGTTCTTTTTAACCCCCTATGATTTTATAATATATGTTTTTTTATTTAATAAAAGTGAAGTGTTCGATGACTTTCCTTATGCGTAACCCCGAGCTTATATGAACCTTGATATATTTTATTAAAAAAAAGTGAATGTTATACACTAAAAATTAAATGGGGGGGTGGTATTAATAGGATTGACAACATAAAATTCTATTTTTATGATGTTTTTACTCAATATATTTGAATTTATTAATTCATAGTAAATATGTACTCAAATTTTAATGATAAGAACGAAATCATACAAGACCTAGTTTTTCAAGAATAATATTTTATACATATTAGGTATTTTATCTTAATTAAATATATTTATCACTACTAAATAAAGATGAAATATATTTGTAATTTATAAAAACAAAGTAATAATCATATATTCATTAATTATTAGTTAGTTATAAATAAATATAAATTCATTTGAAGGTAAAAAGATATAATTTCATAATTTTTTTTATATTAAGTGTAATTTATTTTATATTAGGAAATTTCATTGATAAATATTGATGAATAATTTTAATGAAATTTTTTATAATATATTCTATAAAATTAATTAAAATTCCTGTAGTGGTTCTTACTAGGAATGAAATGAGACCGAAATCATCTTTATGCTTAAAAATAAATTTTATCTAAAAATGTTTTTATACATTTTATTATGTGGATGACAAAATTAATTTCATCAACATCTTGGAACTAAACATTATAAAATGTATTAGATATTTTTATTAACCACAATTTATAATAGGTAAAAATGGAAACTAAAATTTTACCCATAATGATTATTTACCATGGTTCAAAATCTTATTACCATGGTAAGGGTTAAAGGGGGGTTAACCAAAGAGATAAGGATTAAATTAACACCAGAAGCATTCTTAACTATCATTGGTTGAGTTTATTTCTACCTCCATCAACATATATTATATAATTTATATTTTCTTAACCACATTACTTTAGTATTATATATATAATATAATAAATATTCCCATATTTACAAGTTTTCCACCCACCTTACAAATGAAAGGGAACCACTTCTTAACACTTATCCATGCCACAAGATCCCATTATCATGACCAATACCTAACCAAATTCTTCTAAACCTATACTCTCAATCACCTAGAAGATATTTAATTAAAAAATGTCTAAATCAAGAAGGCATAAGGTGTTATCCAAAGTAAGATACTTAAAGAAGTTGTAATTCTGTTTTTCGACTAACTTCAAGTTTATGTCTTCTTAAAACTACATCAAATCCACTATAAAAATATTAAAATAATAAAATAAAAATATTCACTATAAAAATTTCATTTATTAATTATAGAAATATTTTATATATCATTTTCATATAATGAAAAATGATAACATCAGTCATGTTTATGTACAAACCGTCATCTTCAACAAGCGATGTTGTTTGTTTTCCATCACCACCTCTCATGATTGGATTTTTTGTTGTATTTAATGTAAATATAATATTTTTATAAAATAATAATTAATATAGTAATAAAATAAATTATAAAAACTATAACTTCTCTCATGTTTACGTTTGGACTACAACCTACATGAAGCGATGTGATCAGTTTTTCATTATCAATTAACATGGCTATCATTTATATGATGCGATTCAATTTTTTTTCATCAGCTTATTATATGAATGGTTTTTAATATTTTTATTATAAAAAATTATGATATTTTTAAATTTATAAATACTCTATAGACTATGAATCCATGACCAAGGCGCAAGGATCAGAATCATTGAACTAAAAGAAGCACGAGAAATGGAATAGTTAATACCCATGTGTTGATGTAAATATTATTTTTTAAAAATATGTAATTTTAAATTATAAAGAAATGATATATTATAATAGAATTATGATTATGGTTTTTATATATTTATAAAAAATATTAATTTATTATAATGGAAGCTAAGGGAACATGTGATGAAATTACGGATCTGAGGTAAGTGTTTAGATCACAATCTCATTTTTTGTGATTGATTATGTTAAATTTACAATTTGTTAAAATATATGATCCTTATATTTTAAAAACAATATATTTTCTTCAAATTTGGTTATTTTGATTAATTAAGTATTATTACAATTTAAACTCTCTTTGGTATGCAAAAATTATGAAATAATATTTTTAATAGAAGCTAATATTATTTCCAATTTTTGGGCCTTAATATTTTTCCACTATATCCATTCTCCTCAAATGGTTTTGTAGAAGATTTTCTATATACCTAATATTTTTTAAAATGGTAATTGAAACCACTTTTTAATTTTTTTTCAAATAATTAAATGGAATCTTTTCAATGGTTTTTAATTTGATTCACATTTGACTATTTACAGAAGTCTGAAAAGGATGTTCTCTTTTATCGTATATATCATGAATAGATTTTTATGACATAATGTATTTCTATAGACATGAAGATTAATTTGAAATATTTTATTTTTTTTCAAAGAAAGATCGATTCCAAATTTTCAGGGATATTTAGTTTTAAAAAAATTTCAAGAGAAAAGGGATGATTTCTTTTCATTTTGAAATATATTTATATTTATTTTTTAAAAAATATTTTTCACCAATTTAAACAATTTTTTATCATTTTTCTGCTTCAGTGGGTATATGAACTTATGAAACAATATTATTTTATATATATTATGATTATTATGTTTTAAGGAATTTTTAATGAAACCCATTTGTCTCACATGGGTTAATTAAGATATGATATAATAATGAATCTTTTTTAGGATACCATTCACTTCCATTCTATGGATCGAATATGATTATGTGATGATAAAATGTTTATAAAATGCATTTGGTTTCTATGGGTCATTCTATGAGAAAATGATAAATGATTTAGGATCTTTTAACACACATATGTGTTATTTTTAATAAGTTGATAGGTGGGTCCAATATATCCCTCCAATGCATTAGGTAATGATTTATATCTCATGAGATAATATGAAATGTAATGGATATTAAACATATTTCCACAAGGGAATATATCTACTATGATATACCTAACAGTGATCTTTGACTAAGGAAACTATGGGAATGGGGAGTCACCCAATCCACTACGGGACTTTTTCCACTATGACGGTCTTGGAAGTGATCCTTGAACATGGAAATTAATTTATATGATTATGTGTATAGAAAAAACCTATATATTATGTTTGTAATTTGTTCTCATGGATTGTGATTGATTATTAATGATTCAATGCTCTTATGACTCATGTATTTTGTTTATGAAAAATACTTCTTCCATTACTCATGATTTATTATATTTGATTGATGGTTATATTTTTTAAGTTATGGTCATATTACCATAAATTTATGTTTATATTATTCTCACATATGATCATAGATTTATATCTCCCACGTTTACCTTTATAGATTATATGAAATAACTCTTTCATATGTTTCCTTTTCCATAGGTTATGAAGAATTCTAAAAGTAGTTTTGTTCAAATAATTTTATTCTATAAAAGGAATTTTTTAGTAGATTCTAATGATATTTCATGAAATAAGTTGATTATGATTATTTTTTTAAAATACACTAAACAATTATGGTTTTAGGGAATTCATTACATTGACATGTTTTGAATATTTTTCTAAAATTAAGAAATTTTTATGTATGAAATGGCTAGGTAAACAAAATTGGTATTATATTAAGTATTAGTTTTTATTTGGTGGTATGGTTTTAGGGGAAAATAAGGAAAGAATCTAAGAAAACCTACGATGAATTGAAATCATGATAGGATGAACATAAAGTTCAATTGGTTATTAGAATGTGTCATAATTTAAGAAATTTGTAGATTGGTTTTTCGGATTATATGATTATATGATTGATCAGTTTCATTAAAGATACTTAATTATTATAATTTTCCTTTTGGTTTTCATCAATGAAAAAAAATAGATGGAATCTTGTTAATAATGAATATGATATTTAATATAATTATTTTCAAATTGAGTAATTGAATAAAATGGGATATAGAATGGAAAATCCTGTTGAAATTATCATATAAATCTCTCAATGTATTAATCCCCCAATCATAAAAAATGAACAATAGAAGGAGAAATTATCCATTGATTATTTTATGTGGAAATTTCCACCTTCCTTTAGTAGGTCCTCATATTAAATAATTTATGATCATTGTATCCATATAACTCTAAATATAATTTCAATTCTATAGTTCTATGATAATGAAAATTTTTCTTGCCTATATATCATTTAGAAGGTGAATATGATTAATTGTTTAATCTAATTAAGAATACTAGGAAAGAGGAAGATATAGACATTATGATATGGAAAGATGTTAATAGATTATTTTTAAAAAGTACTTTCCCCAAACTCTTCCCACAATAATGGAACATGAATTCATTGATATTAAGTAGAAGAATTATGAATCCATCATCACCTATAAATAAAGTTTATCTATAATTCTAATGTATAGTTTTGGTGTTATCATCGACCTAGAAGAAAAAATTGATTGATTCTTTAGTGGTCTAAAATAATGTCTGTAAAAGGCATTATCCAAAAGGGACTTTAGTAGCAATGAAGAAATTTTTTGATGTTCTTTCAAGGTATAAATATAGAGTGGAGACTTTAATTATTCTCTTGGTTTTGGGGGAAAAGATAAATATGGATACTTATAATGATTTAAATAGTAAACACCATAGAGAAAAGAAAATACATCTTTGGTTCCATAGAATGTGTGGAAATACGAATGAATGAAATTACCTTAAGGTTACTTGTAAGTGTTTTATGTTTGGAAAATAAGGCCATCAATAAGTTGAATAATGAAGTGATGTAATGAGGTTATAAAATGAAATGAAAATATTGAATGATCCTCTGATTGTACCAACCACAATATAATGTTATAAATACAAGAATTGTGGAAATTATACCAATCATTGCACAAATAAAGGGTTCAAATATGATAATTGGTGTCAATAACCTCTTAATACAAGGGATAGAGGGAATACTCATGCAATCAAAACAGCTGAAGTGGGTTAAGAAAATAAAGTTGTGAAGGTTACACATATCATATACTATAGAATTAAAAATTTACTATTTGATTATGGCGCTTCCTACACTCTTATTTATGATAAATTTACTAATGGTTTCACATCGCCACCTCAATGACTGAATGTTGATTTATTGATAAAAACTCATAATTGTATGATGATAACATATCAAGTCTATATCTCCTCTCTAATAAATTATTATGGGAATATGTTTCCGGTAAACTATGTTATGATCACTATAGTTGTATTTGATGTGATTTTGGGCATGGATTGGAACAATATATTTAGATCCCATAAAAATTTACAATCAAGTGAAATGAATTTTTTTATCCAAAATAAACCTGTGATTTTCTATTAGTGAGAGGATGAACATGAACATAAAACGTAAATTAATTACATTATATGGGTCTTAAAACCTTTTATAGAGGGGTATTTATCTCACATATTTGGGAAGAAACCGATCATTGAAGATATGCATTTTTTTGGGAAAATGTTGATTTATTTTCTAATAAGATTCCTAGTCTTCACCCACACTATAAAGTTTATTTTTCAATATAACTCATACATGGTGCTAAAATTATTTCAAAGACTCCTTATAGAATGACCATAATTTCATTATAAAAATTGAATAATAAAATCTAGGATAATTTAGAAAAAGTATTTATATATATGTGTGTGTCACCATCGGTTGAACGAACTATTTTTGTCAAGAAAAAATATTTTTCAATGAATCATTACATTTATTACCCAGAACATAAGAGTACCAATATGAAGAACAAGAATCCTTTATCCCATATTGATGATTTTTTGATCAAATTTTCAGACCTCAATACATTTAAAAAATGGATCTTTGTTTTCAATATCATGAATTGATGGTTAATAAGGATGATATACCCAATATATCCTTCCATACAAGGTATTAACATTATGAATTTATAGTAATTCCATTTCGATTTAACAATTATCCTGATATATTCATTAATATAATGAAATGAATCTTTATATATTACCTTGATCAATTTTTAGTAGTATTTATTGATGTAATTATTATATATTCCAAGAGAGTGGAAGATAATGAAGATCATTTAATGATTTTTTTAAGACATTAAGGAAGGATAAACTCTATACCAAATTTAGTATGTGTAAATTCTAGATATACAACCCATCATTATTGGGTCATGTGATCATAAGAGAGGGTATATCTTTGAATCCTTCTAAGATAAAAGTTATTGAACAATGTCCGGAACCAAATGCAATGCTTTATATCCATAGATTTCTTAGATTAGTGGGGAATTTATAAAGAATTTTGGAAAAAATTTCTGGGATATCATATCCATAACAAAATTGACCTAGATGGGAGCAAAGTTCCATTGGGCTGATGAATGTTAAGAATATTTCATTGAACTAAATGTAAGGTTAGTCAGTATACCTATGCTTAAATAAACACATATTATAGAATTGTTTTAAATATATAGTAATGTATAAATGAAGGGGCTGATATTTTTTCTCATGTAGAATGACATTGTGATAGCATATTTCTCATGATAACTGATGATTCATGAGAAACATTTTTGACTGATGATTTGGAGATGGAAATGGTAATTTTTTCATTAAAATAAATTTCTGTTATCTATATGTTGAATGGTATGATATATATAAATATATACACAATGCTCCTAAAATGTGTATAATGTATTCACATAGAAGGATTTGAGTACATAAAAAAGGACACAGTCGTAATATATTAATGTTGATGACTAATCAGTACATTTCCACCGAAGGAAGGTGAAGAATGTGCCTGCCACATTGACCCCAAAAGTTCATGATAGTTTTCCATTGATGAGGAATGAGTGAGATGAAATAAATTTTTATTTGTAGAGTATAGAACATAAAATATAAATTTAGAGGAAAATATCTTATGTTTCTCAGATAAATGTTAAAATATCCATTCATGCGAAGATAAAAGTGACATTAGTGAAAAATGTGGAGTTAAAAATAAGGTATGGATTTTTTCAGAGTTTTACAATGACCACAATAGAATGAGTAGATTTTGGAACTGGTTATGGGGTCCTTCAATATGATAATTAAAAAATAGAATTGGGGTGAAGCACATGTCTCGCTATTCTATATTCATCATAGAATCCTGAAGATGTATGCATATATTGAAGAGTATTTCTAGTGGGACTACATGGAGAGGGATACTGAAGAATATGTATCCTGATTCCTGTTTTATCAAAAACATATGTTTTAAAATAAAAAGTATATGTGGATGAAAAAACCATTACACCTACCAGAATAGAAATGCTAAAACATCAATATTTATTTCATTATAGGACTCTCCAAGAGATATAAAGATCATAAAACCATTTAGTATTTAGTTGATTACCATAATATGATTTCTAAGATCATTAAAATCAAAAAAAAAAATTATCACTTGATCATATTTCCTAGATATACATTTAGGGTGTGGAAATTTTTTAAAGAGTACCACATTCAATTATATTTGATCGACATCTAAGGTCTATCTTGATGTTCAATAGAAGTCATCAGCAAGATTTGAATTTGAAATTTTCTTTAGTATTTTTTATCTTCCTCAGATAGATATCCAGTTTGAGATGACTATTCCAAACCAATAATAAATATTGAGACTATTCTATATATATTTCAAAGGTGGCTAGAATCAACACCTTCCTCTTATTGAATTTTCAAATAAAAATAGCTTACACTCCAGAATTCATATGTGTCCGTATGAATCCTTATTTGGAATGAAATGAACAACTCCAACATGGTGGGATAAATTTGGATAACATAAGCTATTGGGGCTCAATATAGCAGAATAAGTTATTGATAAGGTTAAACCCATTCAATATCACATAATGAGAACTCTGATTAGATAGAAAAGTAATACTAATGATCATCGGTTAGATCTAGAGTTTAATATTGTTTATAAGGTATTTGTTTTATTGAATCTAGGGAAGAAGGTTATGAGATTTTGGTTGAATAGGAAATTATTTCCCAGTTATATTAGTCCCTTATAGATCCTTGATCCTATAAGGATGGAATCTAATTTCTTAAAACTTCCACCAAACATCTCTCATATTCATGATGAATTTTATGTATCTGTTTTGAGGAAGTATATAACTGATCCATCTCTTTTACTAAAGTCAGATGTAGAACAATTAGACCATAGTATTTCTTATAAGAAGAAACTAATATATATTCATGACTGAAGAGATAATGTTCTATGGAGCAAGATAAATCACCTAGTTAATGTTATTTGGAGGAATCATAAATTTGAGGAAGCTACGTGAAAACCCCAAGAAATTATGAGGCAAAAGTATCCTTATTTAGTTGTTTCATAATAAAATAAATTCAATGGTGAAATTATTATAAGGGGGTAGAATGTTACACCCAAATAATTTAGAATATATATTTATATTTAATAAAAATTATGTGTTTTCTAGCTATCATTACACAAATTATTGAGCTTATACAAACTGTGTTATATTATATTATTAAAATTGACCATTTTGACATAGTCATTAATTACGTGGGAATCAATAGGAATAAACCATTGAAGAAATATTTTAATGAAGATTTTACTTAATAAAAATGTATTTATTAGTTATTAAGTAATAATTACTTATATTTCAATGATATGAATGAAATCACATAAGTTAGAATTTTTTAATATTTTTATTTTCTATATATTATGTATTTTTATATTAATTAAATATATTTATCACCATTGATCAATGATGAAATATATTTATAATTTATATAACCAAATGAATTATAATTTATCCATTGAATATTAATTTGTTATAAATGAAGATAAAATCATTTGAAGATAATAAATGATATATTTCAAAAAAAATACATTTATTATGGTAAATGTATTTTATATTAAATGATTGAATTAAAACTAATGAAGAATGATATTAAGGAAATTTTTAGATAATATATTCAATAAAATATATTAATATTCATATAATTTTTTTTACGATAAATGTAATGACTGTAAAATCATTTATATACTTAAAACTACATTTTCTCAAAAAATGGGTTTTACATGTCTTATGCATGGATAATAGAATTAGTTTATCCCAAATATAGAAAATTAATATAGTAAAATAAATTCTATAATTTTAATTAACATTATTAAAATTAGTCAATAATTTTATCATAATATTTAATAAAAATGAATAGTTACCATAGAAAATTTTTTGTTAACACGTTAAGGGTTATAAGGGTGTTAACCTGGGAGATAAGTTTTAATATAACACAAAAAAACCTGATTAAATATAATTTTAAGAGTTTATTCCAGAAAACTCACTAAATATAATAAATTTTATTGTTTTTAAAATACTTTAATTGAGTTAGACAAATATTATATAATATAGTTTAAAGTATTTACATGTTTGCAACCATCCTCACTCATAAAAGTGAACCACTTATTCTCACATATACACACCACTTGAAAAATTCATCTCAAAAATTACCTTCCCGAATACCATTAAAACTCTCCTCCCCATTAATTAGATGATCTGGTCTCACTAAAATACCATCTTCATAAGTCTTATGGATTTAGACAATAGAAGATACCCAATGAAGAGGTAATTGTCTATACTGTTGTATTCCAAGTTTCATTATTCTTAAAACTCCTTAAAATATTATATAACCAAATTAAAATAATAAACATTGTTTATTTAATATATTTTTATTGTATTTTACAACCATTTATAATATCATTTCCATCTAATGAAAAATGGAAACAATGTTCATGTGTACATATGGAAAATCATCTCCATGAAGTGATGTATTTTATTTCCCACAACCACCTACCATGGATGGTTTTATTGATGTATTTAGTGGATATTCATGGTTTTTATAAAATAATTATTATTATTTACAAATACCATGTTATCTATCTTTTTACCATCCCATCCATTGGAAAATGATATTTTCACTCATGTGTATGTGTTGACTACCTCCTGCACTAAGCGATGAGATTTTTTTTTTATTTTTACTTAACATGGATAGTAAAAATGGTACATTTAATTAATATATATATATATATATATATATTATTTTTATGATATTATTATTATTTTTTAATGATAAATTATTATTTACGTTTCTTTTATTCCATTCATTGAAAAATGAAAACATCACTCGTTCGTATGTTGGACTACCGTCTCCATGAAAAAATGTAATTCCTTTTTCATAACAAAATTATATTAATGATTATAAAAGTATATATTCTGAATAAAAATTATACTTTTGACTTGATTATGAATTTTTATACGATGAAAACTTAACCAATGTCATTGTATTGGAGCCGTAAAACTGCAACATGCATGATAAATACAATAGTTGACACCCAAATGTTGAATTTAATGAAGAATTGTTAATAAATGGGTAATTTGAATTTCACACCCTGATCATAAGACTCCCATATTTATAATTATATTTTAATATTGAATCATTAGTTGAAGTTCGTGTTCAGGTCCATGTTTTTGTTTGATGTTTGTTGAACTTGGTGGGTTTTGGGCAGGTGCACAGGCACTGCACGGTGAGAAGTAACCATGCGACCGACCAAGGAAACCATATGACTAGCCAATTCATAAAATGAATGAATTCTATAAAAATTTATACCTTAATAATAATATTATTATTGTGTAGGAAATAAAAATATTATTGAGTATATAATAATAATATTATTATTATTATTATTAGATTGTTATAATACCATTTTTTATAATTTATATTAATAGTATTACATTATAAATTATTATTAATGTGGTTATTATAATAAATATTATTAATTTTATTATTCTTATTATTATAATAATTATAATTAATATTGGTAATAATTTCTATTTTCGTTTATTTATGTTTTTATTTTATTCCTTTTTTTATTTTATTTATTTTTTTTCTCTAACCTAGGTTTCCATCCCACATCAACCTTATAGAGAAACCCCCTACCCCTACTGTTCATGCATGCAACCTCTCCCCCTTACCCCCTCCTACATGATCCTCTCAAAACACCCATCCTTTTTCAGTGCTCTGGACGACCACTGTTCGACTACACATCCCACTCCTAGCGGCCCAACCTCACTGCACATGCACGACCCAACTCTCGGCGGCCCGACCATTTTGGCACGAACTTCTGCTCATGACCCCCACTATTCCAGCCACGCTCCTCCATTTCCAGTATCCATCTACAAGCGCAACACCCCAACACTCCTGTCTAATTCCACGCCTCCCTCGCTGACTCCCTCCACATCCGATGTAACTCTCATTCAATTTTTGGAGGGTTTTCCTTCAATTTGGCCAAACCCTAATCATGGATTATATCTGTGTGTTTTTATTAATTTTTAGGGTGTGAGAAGGGACAGTGAAGCTCCTTTATTCCTTTCGCTAAAGCGGTGTCACGTTTCACATGTTGAGGTAGGTGTTATATGACTTTTATTTCAATTTTAGTCCAAATAATACTTGTTATTTATTAATTAATTCCCAAATCATGTTTCACACCTTATTTATTCTTATTGTCAACTTATGGTTGTGTTTTATTTTTGGATGATTTGAAAAAAATTGGATATTTTTATATTTATTACCCTATGTATTCTTATCCATCTATGTTTAATCAAGTGTTTGTCTCTTTCAAATGGTTATGTGAGATATTTTGGGTCGTGTTTTATTATTAAAACATTTATTGGAACGTTTTTATCTTGTGTGTTGGGTTATCTTTGTGAAACACAGTGTTTTGATGATATAGTCTGTTGTGTTAAGGTAAGGTGTGCGTAAATTTGTGAATAATTGTTTGGGAATAAACCCCTTGAGCTATGCCATTTGATTTGGGCAAATCCATGGGTGTAGTAAGCACACACACGTACGCGCCTTCAAATGAGGATGATATTTGGAAGTGGAGATTTCATTGAATCATGGTTATTCTAAAAATACCTCACACCTACTCTTCCCCTCTATTTTGAATAATGGATACATGGTTTAAAAATTGAAATAGGTTGGTTTCAATATTGTGTGTAAAATTATGACTTGTTTGGTGTTTGATAAGAAGTCAGTTGTTTCTTTAAGTGGTTGAAATCCCATTTGGTGCCTTTGAGTGCGTTGTGTATGTTTTCGACTCAATTTTCCAACAAAGTGGATTTAAAAATCCAAGAATGTTTGTTAATTTAGAATGTAATGTTTGTTTATGAATTACATATTTATTTCTTTGTTGGGATTAATTTTATTTTAAGGATTTACTATGTTTCTAAGTCCTGGGGTTTTATCAAAGGGAATTACGGTCTGTTTCAAAGGCACACATGCATATTCCGAGGTATGGATATGTATAAAAATATATTTCTTTTGTGTCTGTGTTCCCTCATGGAATGAAAAACACATGCATCAGTATAACTATATATATATATATGGAATTGTGTGTGTGAGAGAGGGATGCTGGTTGAGTTGGAATGGTTTGCCTTGGCCATTCATGGAGGAAGGCTATTTATGCACCAACTATTAAATTTAAGAATAGTTTATTTCATTCATTTCATGCATATTCTTTATATAGATTACTGACATAAGATTCACTGTCCTTAATTGGAGTGGTTTCATTCTTGTATTGCATTTCAATAAATGGTTTGACTGTATTTTTCATATCAAATGCTTGACAAAATGCACTGTTGGACTTTGTAAATGTGTTTTGAAGATAAAATTCTTGTTTGGGTTTATTAAATGCGGTTTAAAGTGTGATTGTGGTTTTAAAAGTGGTGTTCATGAGGTTATTTAAGAAATTGTTTAGCATGAGATGGTTGTGAGAGGTCCGGTTGTCACTTTAAATAAAATGGTTTCATCGGAAAAACCCTCCATGGAATGGTTATTCGCCTTGTTGGTTGGAAAAATATGAGTGTTTCCTTGGTTTGGGGATTCCCTAATGCTATGATCATTTAATGGAGAGAGACGGGTTCCATGGGGTGACTCTAGGGGTGGCCTTTTGGTGTGTTTTAATGTGTTTGATGAATGTACTTGTCTTTGGATACATGTTTGACATTATCGGATCAACCCCCCCCCCTTTAGTTTGAACATTGGAAACTAGAATAACAAAAACAATTAGTGAAAGATTGATATAGTAGTTTATATTAAGAACTGGCTAGTGTCCAAAAGAAGGGGTTATTTTGTTATCATTTCTATGGGATTGGGCCCCTCGGTCAGGCCAGGTAGGCTGACGATTGGGCATTTAGGCATTATGACGTCATCTAGTAGGGCATACATTTGGGATGAGTCACATATATATTACATACTAGATTATTCAAAATATCATAGGATTTACCAGGTATTTAAACACTTAGTTATCGCTAGTGGATGATTTAGGTGAATTGATTTATTGGTATATATTATTGTTTATTTTCAATTTCCCTTGTGTGATCATTTCTTTTTTCCTTCGCGTATGGTGAATCTCTCTACTAAAGGGGATAAAATTATTTTCAAAAGTGTATGGAAAATTGTTTTAAAATTTTTACATTTCCCAATCATTTTTTTAAAATTTTAATGGTTTTTTCTTAGAAAATAAATTATTTTAAAATAACAAGGGATTTAGACTGTGATTTTCATTTATGAGAAATGTGTGAAAAAACATATTTTATATATATTATAGTTCAAACCTGAAGTTAATTATCTTTATTTAAAGAAATTTAATTGATAATAGTTTATTTTTCTAGCCTACTGAGTTTTAATACCCATTCCCATAGTTTATTTTTGTTTTTAGCTTCGGGTGTTGCCCCTTGATTGGTCTCTGTTGCTGTAGTGTGACGTTGGATTGAGGTCGGCGGTGACTCGTACAATCACATGAAGGTATGTAAAATTTTATTTTCCTTCCTCTATCTATTTTCATTTTTATTGTCAGAATTTTTTATTTTCTTGTCTATAATTTATTGTTCAAATTGTTTCCACTTTTTTATCATTGATATCCAACACTAGTTTCTAGCCTATACGAATGGAGAATGCCCTTCGGGCCATGTCGCGAACTGAATCGGGTGACAGGTTTGGGGTCAACCCGGGTTGGTTCGTGACATGGATACTATAAGAGAATGAAAAATTATAATATAAATGTTATTATAGTTCTACTATAGATTTATACTAAATATAAATTTATTATAAATTATTTTAAGGATGAATAAAAAGAATGTAAGGACCTTAGGAAAGAGTTTATGTTATAATATCATTCCTTTTCAAGGTTGTCTATATTAAATTATCAATGGGGGAAATAATATGATACTTATTTTTTGAATCCCATATATTTTTTTATCCTAATTTATTTAATATGATTAGTGTATTATTTCCATTTAACATCGCTTTCACACTTGATAAGGCCAAAATAATTTTTTTATTAATATCTGACATTATTTCTCTTTGTGTGGTTAAAAAGATTTTTCATCTATGACCATGTTCTTAAAATATTTTTATGGATGTTTTTACCTATGAACAAATGTTTTTAAAAGATCATTTTCAAGACCTTTTACTTTCTTTACATATGATTTAATGGAATCTTTTCAATGATTTTCATATGAATCACTTTTTACTTTTTACAAATGTTTGAAAAGAGTATTTTATTTTAACGTATACAACATGAGTTGATTTTCCTTAAATATTGTATTTCCATAATCATGAACATTATTTTAAAATATTTAATACTTTTATAAATAAAATAATTTTCCAATTTTCATGGAATTTCAGTTTTAAAAATTTACAAAAATAAAAGGGATGGTTCTTCTTGATTTCTAAAGTGTATTTTAAATGCTTCTTTTCATCCATGTCCACATCAATTAAGGATTTTTATACTTCACTGGGGATATGATATCATGATACCAACTCGTTTTTATGAAGGATTAAGATGATAATGTTTTCAAGAATCATATTTCTTTCCCATGGGTTAAAAAAGCTATGAACAAAAAATGAATGTTTTTGAGATATTTTCCACTTCCATTATATGAATGACATGATAACGAGACGATGAAAAATTTCTGAAACCAGTTTTTTTCCATTAGTTATGATATAATTAAAGGAGGGATGTGTTGATGATATTTTTTTTCATAAATATGTACAATTTTCATTATGATGATGGGTGGGACAAATATATCCCTCAAATAAATTGGGTAATGATTTATGTCATATGATATAATATGAACTGGAATAAGGAGTAAACCTAGTTCAATAAGGGAACATGAACAGTAGGATAGTCTTAATAGTGATCCTTAACTAAGGAAATTATGGTAATGGGGATTGAAATCAATCAACCATGGGACTCCTTCCACTATGATAGTCTTGGAAGATATCCTTGACTAACAAAAATATTTTCTATTTTTAAGTCCAAACCATAACATATGTATTACTTTTATGATATTCTACCATATATCATGAATACTTATTTCTGATTCTGCACTCTTAAGACTCGTGTCTTTGTTATCACAAATCCTTATTCTACATCAGTGAGACCATGTATGTTCAAATCATTACTACTTTTATATAATTTATATCATTTATCAATTAAGATAAATTAATCATCCAATTAACATCAATAAATCCTTTTTTGTTATCACTTTTTTTATATTATCTTTCCTTATTTCCAAACCAACTGTAATGGGTGTTCTAACTTCCTTTGATTTTTTTATGCCAGATTTATTTAAAATTTCATTGTAATTTTTTTATATAAAAGAAAGATGCTTCCATTTTTTTATTGAACTTGTATTCCTAAAAATGAATTCAAGACTCCATGTGTAGAAATACAAAATTTTCTACTCATATTTTAACAAAATTCTTCCCAATATTTTCCCTTATCACTAGAAAAAAAATATTTTATTAATGGAGATAATGAAATTTAGGGTACTTGTTCCTGTCCCTTTCACAAATAAGTTTCTATAAACTATTTAGTTTGAAAAGATTAACAAATTCATACAACTGTATGTTATAGTAATAGGATTGAGGGGCCTACTTCAACCTATACAAATATTTTTTTTTTGCTTTCATATTATGATTATGTTGTTATCAAGTATGAGTCCATGAGGTTTCTCAACATAAAATTATTCTTCAATATTATTTTTCAAAAACAATGGATTAACATCTATATGATAGACTGTATAATTTTTTTAATGTATCAATAAAAAAATATTTTGATAGTTTCAAGTCTTAGAAGAGGGAAAAATGTTTCCTTAAATAAATAAATTCCACCTGGGAGTATTCCAAAAAGACTAATAGATATTTATTCCTTGAAATATTACCTTTTTAATTGATTTTATTTCTAAATACCCATTTATTTCCTATAATTTTTTTTTTCATTTTTAGGAAAAATATTCCACATATTATTTTTATCAATCCGGTCCAACATTACATTTATCACATTTGACCACTCTTTATGCTGAAATTCTCCCAAAACAGATTAATTTTCCACAAATGAGGTAATTACCTCTTTTTTAAACCATGAGTTTCTTTTCGTAAGAATTAGATATGACTAACTATCGATGATATTATTTGGTTCAACCTATCATTATAATGTATAGAGAAATTTTTCCCTGACTTTTGGTCTTAAAATCTTTATTACTACACTAATCAGAATCCACTTGTTACAAGGATATGTTTATAATCTTTTTCATTTCAATCAAATCCCCTAGAAGTTTTCATATTATGTTTTATTAAACAATACACCTTTTCTAAAATAGATTCCTTTATGTTGGAATTATTCTCACTATATTTTACATCAGAGGAATTGACTAACTTATTTACCCATTTAATTTAATACCTACAAATTATTCTTTTGGTGGATTCCCTAGGAATACACATTATTCCGGTTTTTTGTTATACATTTATAAATATTTATTTTTTATCTCCAATAATTATGGGATTCTAAAAATGTTAAAATATTTAATACTTGGTTTCATTGGAAAACACATTAAATAAGGAGTCATTTTTTATTCCGAATGATTCAAACATCTATTTTGATCAAATGAAATTGTACAAAGAACATATCTCTGTAATAACTTTGAAAGTTTATATTTAGTGAGTATGATTCTCCCCATTTCAAATAAACTTATATGATTCCTTTTTTCAACTCAATTTTGTTGAGGAGTGTAGGGAGAACTAAAATTGTGTTCAATTTCATGTTTCTTTAGGTGGGGATCAACTGAGTTTCTTGTGAATTCCTTTACATTGTCTATTCCAAAATTTGAAACATATAAACCAATATACTTTTTAAAAAACATTTTAAATATTTTGAGCATTTATTTAGATTTCAATTTGTGTTTCATGAACATTATGTTGGTCATATGAGTGATATAATCAATTAATATATTAAAAATAGAATAAATATTAATTTTTTAATGACTCATAATCCCAAATATACCATGATGTATAAGCTTATGTGGTTTAGTAGACTGAATTTCAACTCTCTTGGGACTTTATCTAACCATCCTTTATAAGAATTCATAAAAACTCAATCACATTTCTTATTCTATTATGGTATATATCTCACAAAATATTTATTTGAAATTTTAATCATTATATTCCAGTCCACATGGACATGTATTCAGTGAAATAATTTTTTTTACCCTCAGTACTCAAAAAACAAGATTTATTAGGGTTTCGAAAAACAGAACAAATAACCACCAGTTATTTCTCCCATAGTAATAAATATTATAAATTTGAATAATTTGAACATAAATTACTTTCTTATAAATTTATCTTTATTCCCATCATTATAAATTAGTATAATACTTAGTAATTTTTGTTTAAGTCCGTCATAAAATAGAAATTCATTTGAATTTGACATTTAAGATTCAATTTCAATCATACCAATTCCTCTTATTTATAAGTAACTATCATTTATTAAGATAACTATGTGTCCTATATGTTATTCAATTTCTTAAAATATTTTTAAATAACTTAAAAAATATAAGGGAATTTGAATTTCAAGTTTCCATTATTTACATTTCTAGATAGCTTTTAGTGTAACCTCAATAATAAAAGTGTTTTATTTTATCTTTCGCTTCCCAGATTCATTTTCTTTTTTAGCATATATAACTTTCCCTAGAATGTTTTTAGGTACTTTTATACATAGTGACCCAGTTGGTCACTTTTTTCACCAATCTCCTCTATATATTCAAATCGGTTTTTACAAAAGGGGTTTTTAACTTCTTATTTTTTCATTTTGGTGTCTTCCTTTAACTTTATGCAATTGATTCCTTTTCTTCTTGGGTTTCTAACCCTCAATTCATGAGAAAAACTATGTAGGGACATGTCATAATATAATTTATAAAATTTGTGAACGAATATGTCACAATATCAAAAATATCCATTGGTCCCCTATTTTCGTTTATAACATGACTTTTTCTTCAGAAAATATAAATACAATTCAACAAACATTATCATGTATGTTTTCTTTTAGTATAATGATCAATTAATCTATAAGTCACTCTTAACATCAATTTAATTGAAATAGTTATCACATAGCTTTACAAACTAATCTCTCCCATTATTTGTTCTTGAATAACTTGGGTTAATAAACATAAATAATTTTTTATGTTTAATAGGAGTAGATTTTACCCAAATTTTTGGGTGGGGTTTCCCGTTATTCTTAGATGATTCACCCTTCACATATGAATCTTTATTGAAGTTGTAATCCATCTCTATTAATGTATTTTTAAAATCAATAAACCTTGGCTTTGTCTTATATATATCTTCTTCCTTATAAAAAATTTCCACATCATGGTTTGTCACCATTTTTCCTATTTCTAAAATTTTAATTTACGGTGTTTAATTTATTCAACATACACATCTTAATTTTTGAAAAATTATTATTACCCACCACCACTATTTTCAAATTAGTTTTTATAATTACCTATATTATTTAATGAGTTTAGTGTTTTGATGAGGACATGGATAATGTTATGAACTCAACATGTATTTGGTGTATGTTTCATCACCTCCTTATTCTCCACTTCATGAAGTGTCATTTGTTATTTCAAAATAATTCATGATGATTCTAAAATATATAATAATTCAACTAATTATGAAATATTATTATTACAATCTTCCACTTCTACTTTATTGGACATACTTCTTCTAGAATTCTCAGCAACGTTATTTTTTCTAATTTTTTTAACTTGCTTTGATGTTTTACCCTACATATTCCTATGTGGGGTTTCTTCTATAACATCATTATTGTACTATGTACCATTATTCGTTGTAAAATTTACTATAATGTATCCGATTTCACTACCCCAAATAATTTTATATGGAGTTTCCCTTTTTTACTTTCATCTTCCTTTCTGAAAATTCCTAGAGATAAGTGGAATTATCCTCAAATGACATTCATCATTATTTTAATTATCTTGCAATTCCCTAGAGAACATGTCCTTATATTATAATTCATAAAACTTAATATTCCTAAAATATTTAATTTCGATCTCCTCATAAATACTATTTTTAAATGATATATAATTCCTCATCTCACTTGAAATAAGTATATTATATAGTTTATCAAGTGTTAAATTGTCTATATCTTTTAATTCAGATAATTATATGATCAAAACTATTCAAAAAGTTCATATTCAAATTTTTTTAAAATATTTTATTAAACCAACATGTCACTGAATTAGCTTACTTTTTAACTACATCATTCGTTATGGTGAATTATTCTTTAATATTTTCTTCATCATCCATCTTGATATCTATGAAAATTATTCTCCAAATAAAAATATATTATACCTATACTTTTACATTTACATTGAAGATTCATTAATGTTTTTACCAAGACTCCTTATCATTTTGGAGACCCAATAACCATATATAAACTTCATTGTAAAATGACATTAAAATATAATTATATGCTTTTATGCCTACCACAAAATTCATTTTTCTGAAAAGGTTATAGGTGTGTATTTCTGCCATGGTGGAAAAACCACTATAGCTATATTAATTACCTATAGGGAATGTCATGGGAGATAGGGTATCACCTCATTATTCTATAAATGATACTATTTTTTTAAAATACATCAACACAACTACTTTTTATTGAGTTGATATTTTCTGTCACAAATAAATAATTATCATACAGGTCCTAGGATTAGAACCTGACTCTGATACCAATTAATTTTCCCAAAAAATATATGAAACACTGAAGGGGGGGTGACATAGTGGTAACCTTTTATGATTTCATTTAATCATAAAATTTACCTCTACAACTTATTATATTTTTGATCCTCTCAAATTTATAACTCAACCTCACCCACATGAAATTATAACAAAAGTAATTGAAAGGTACAATATTTTTTGTATGGTTTGGTCCCAATGTGGATATCTAATACTTAATGGGTTCAATTATTATATTATTACACAAATATTTAATAAATATCAAAAGTTAATAAAAATATTATGTATCCCAAAATGGTCCTTCTGAATCCCAATAGGAAATAATACTCATTCCCATCAGTTAAATGGTTTGTGTCTTCTTTTGATGCTATATAATAGTTGAAATTTTAATTCATATCACAATGTATCATTTTTGAATTAAATAATATATAAATTCAATAACTATAATATGTACTCCAATTTTCATAACTCTATAGTACTCTAGAATTAGTCACTTAATATTTATTTCTAAAATCCACTGGACTAGTAATACTTTCATCCACCACATTATTTATCTGGAAAATATTTTGTTATAAACTCTCAAAAAATAGAATAAAAATTATAAAGAATGAATAAAACTACGTTTTTAATTATTATTCCCTTATATACTAATATATTTCCAAAATAGTTTAGATATTAATAGAACCCAAACTCTGATATTTTCACACATTCCCATTCTCAGTTGAATTCCCTCAACAACTGTAAGTAATTGGGAGTCAATGATCATCATCAAATACTCCTTGCATCTTGTCATCAATGATCTTCACTTCACCCTCACATCTAGACATGGATCATGAATTCCATTCATATATCTTGAATACTCTATCACAATATCATAAATATAGTTATTGTATGATTCTTTATCATTCAAGTGTCACAACATTCTTAAATCTACCATACATAGCCCTCCTTAATTCACACATTTCTTCCATTGATTTCTCTTGTACTGAAATACACTAGAAATATTCCTTATTTTGATCACAAAATTCACATATAAATTTGAATCTAGAATTAACTATCCAAAAAATATTTTATATGACTTCATTTACCTCAATAACCCTCATCCTTTCAAAACATTCAAGAATTTGAAAAAACTGTAGAAAAATTTCAGGGATTCTGGTAATCTTTAACCCTTGCACAAACATTTAATCAAACATTGTCTTGAATCATATCATCATTGACTATTCTAATTAGTACATTGAATCTCGTTTCACATACACATATGTTTACCAAAAAAACTACTTAATACACTCATCATGGTACTCTTCCACGAGTTCCCTTGGTTTTTGAAAGCATAACTCTATATATTTTCTAATATATTCAACAATAATGCATGTTCTTTGATTTTATATTTCATGAGTTGATGATACATGAAGTTGATATATTAATTTTTCAAGAACAAATTTTTTTTCTATGTATTCTTCTACATGAATACCATTACCTTATATTTTGGTGATCTTCCCCATTGAGAGTATACATATATTGATCACAAAATCCTCTGGATGCATTATCTTATTCTTTCTCCAACCTTTCAATTCATCATTCAGCATGATCAAAATTTCTTCTAATTATATTGTCTTCTGGTCACCTTATATTAGAGAATTTATTATCAACATTTATTTTTTAAAATTATGATGAACTTAACATACAACCTATAAAACATTAATCATGATAAGTATATTATCCTGATTTTTTTAACATTAAATGAGCTTTAAAAAATATAATCGTGTTTTATTTGTGAGGATAGTATCCCAGATCATTGTCATCTACTAGACAACATATCTTTTGACATGCTAAACATCTATTTTAGTTACTATATCATCATATAAAAATACATTTATAAAATTTATTCCCCCTATAGAAAATGTGTTTTTAGGAAATCTTATATTCAGGGGGAAATTTCTCAATAATGTCTTCACAATCTCTCTTGGCCTCAACATTATGGAAAATGAATTGAAAAGATCTTAGGTATAACATGATACATTTCTAAAAACCCCTAATGGTGCATAGTTGAAGATTATGGATGGTGGAATCATTTCCCTTAAATATTTTACACTAATTTTACATAATGGATGACTAGTACGTACTAGTATCCCTTCCCATATCATAATTTTTCTACTGTATTCACTCCTTCATATATCTAGACATGGAATAACACCTTATTTAATTCTCATGCATACTCCCCATAAAAAATCCTCTAGTTATTCACTCATCCACTTGTAACCACCTATTTCTAGGTGCTCACTTCACTCTTTCAATCTCTATAAGCTATTTATTTTTATTATACCTTTGAGCTTGGCCACTGCCACTTTGGTGTCTCATTTCACAAGCTACATAGGCTTGGAGTTGGAATTTTTTTTAATATACTAAAAATATTTTTTATTCATTGGAGATGTAAAAATATTTGAAATAATTTTATCTTTAATACATAAATAATATTTTATCTAATTCATTTCCCAGACTCAAATCATCAGAACTAATAATTTAATCATAAACTATTTCTCAATAAAACCCTTGAATAAAAGGTAGAAAAATAAAATAACATAATTATTTCAAAATCATGGTTTATTAAGGAAACCAAATTAATGATTAGTGAGGGTTATATATAATTTTTTTAATTGTTATGTAACCTAATTCACCCCCACTTCCATTCTTTGGGTTCATTGGGACTTGTTATTTTACCCAATTTTCTTAACAATCATTTTATGGGAGACCATGTTAATATTTTATATATTTCATGTAAATTTAGGATAAGACTCATTTCCAAACTAATTTTTATAATAAATAATATAATGGGTTAATTTAATTAGGAATTTAAGGATAAAAATTCTAATATAAGAGAATTCGTATGCAGACCATCATTGATAATAGTTAACATTTTTCAATGGGGATCATGTTATTTTCAGAACAACCCCTTTGTTGGGGCATCATTGGATATGGATGTAGATAAATTTTATACAATAATGATTCATAAATATTGATATCATTATTCAAGTACGACAATTGGATTACAATTCACTCTTATATTTTTCAAGTTCTATACTTAAAAGCATATTCTACATTTCCTAGATGAGTAAATAACTTTCTGACCTTTTTCATGTTATCAACTAGGATAAATTTTGCATGTAGGATATCATAGTATTATATAGATAAACCTTTTAGTATTATTAATTAGTAGTTTTATACTTTTATATCATGAATATGTTCACGTGGAACCATGAAAGAGGGAATAACTCATGTGAAAATAGTGTCATAATATTATTATTGAAGGAGGATCATAAATACTTTCCAATGGTAGAATGTAATATAGTGGGGATAATTATGAAAATCTCATGTGAATATAGAGTTACATAAGTTTTAATTAATTTTATGTAAAAAAATGACACTTAAAATTGGTTTAATTCAGGGATATGGTGAACAATTTCTAAACTATGAAATATACAGTTATTATATATTATTTCATAACAAGACATAAATTTATTCTGTAGAATATAAAATAAATCATTTAATTCCATAATTAACTACATATAAAATCCATGTCAAATGATAAAATATAAGATAGGGGTGATCTCAAATGCATTATAAGTGGAAAATATTTTAGATATCAACCGATGAATCTTTACTGATCATAAGGAATAACCTAAATGTTTGTGAATTAAAAAAATATGTAGGTATGAAAACAAAATTAATGTAAATGATATAATCATGAAGAAATCATACTCAGTGGATTATGAAATATATAAACATAAATTTGAATCAAGGAATAAGGATGTTTTGGATCAACAAATTAATTATTGTATTTAATATCAATTAAAATAATTATAAAACCAAGAAGTAGTATGTGGGAAATAATAGTTTGTGATTGGATCTTTGGGAGATATTTTATAATTTTAAGAATTAAATTTGCATCAAAGCCTTATTTTTTCATAATATTCATCTACTCTGAGTTTACATAGATTTTATAATGTTTTATGGGAGTTCCTTTTATGTCTAAGAGTAATTTCAACTGATCATAAAAGTAAATCTATTTTCGAATTGGTAAATTTTATGAGTTATAAAAGAAATTAAAGTACTTATATTAATTCATATGGTTCAATAATAAAATTCGTAAGAGTCATTAGACTATTCCTTAGAGTTCCTAATAGTCACCACAGAAATTTATAATGGTCCTTTAACCTATTTATAAGAGTCATTAAGAAAATTTGTAAGGTCCATTTAACCTATTAATAATAATTTGTAGGGAAATTCATTAGGGACAGTTGACTGGTTTTTAAGATCCAACAAACTATACATAAGAGTTCATCATTTTCATTTTTATTATCATTTTTAGAGAAGAATTGGTTGAAATGAAATATGTTGGAGTCACTCATTGTGTGAAATTTATCTAGTTTCAAATAATAACTCTAATCATTGTTCCATAATGGTGATGATCATGCTAAGATTAAATAATTTTGAAATAGAGGATTAAATATAGGGTTTTTCTGGATTTGGTTCTTGTTTGAGATCACATTGTGGCTCGTAAGTGAGGCAACACAACTTCTTTATTCATATAAGATAATTTCAAAATACCGTGCGATTTAAGATTTTTATTATGAATTATAATTTATGATTAATATTATAGTCAGAAGTGGATAAGTATTTTTAAAATTTTATGAATTAATAAAAGACCCTAATTTTTGTGGGAAATGGTGATGATTTTAAATAATTAACGGTTTGTATTTATTTTGAAACTGATTTTATGGAGGTTACATAATAAAAATATGGAAAATATTATTGTTAATTATTATGCATGAGGAATAAAAATATTTTATAGAAAATTATAAAGAGACACTATTTTGGATGTGGGGACTACTCATTCAAAAATAGTGGCTCAAACAGAGAAATAATTCAAAGATATGTAGTTGAGGAATGAAAATAAGTTAAATGAGAACACCATTTCTGGTTTTGGTGTTGATATTTTTTTTGTAAATAATCATTGTAATTTATTTGTGTGTCACCATTCCTTTTTAAATTCCATTATTGAAGTAGTGATTAATTATTCAAGAAGAGGACGTTCTCCTAGAATAGATGGAGTGTCCTTCATAAACATCAATAAGAACAATGATGAGTAGCGTTACATCTTGGTATGTCGACAAATTTTTGACATGTTCTCCTCATACAAACCCTTTATGGTGAACTAAGTAAAACAATTGTATCCCTAAATTTACATACATTATCTAGAATGTGTGTGTATGTGAAGATTGAATGAATAGACATGTTATTTCTAACATAAAGACAATATCTTATGATATGGAAGAAGAATCAATCACCCTAATTCACCCCCTCTTGGGTTGGTTTAGCCAACAATTTTCAAAAAAGTGGAAGATGATTGATAGGTTTTAGGAATATAATCTATCAACTTGGGTTCATCATTATGTAAAATACAATGAATACAAAATGAGTTCCAATATTTTATGGTTACAATAAAAAAATATCGAATAATATGACGAGTCTTAATCTATAGTCTTTATATAGTCTTTTGGGCTGGATTTCTTCTCCAATTATGTGCATGGGATACATATAAGAAATAATTCAGTTTTTTACATTAATGATATTTAAAAAAAATATACTTGTTGTTCTGTCCAAATCTCAAAATGCTATATTCGAATCTTTAGATAACCATATTTCTATAAAATTAAAAATATCCATTAATACTAATTCTATGTGGGAAAAATATAATATATTTAAAGGACATAAAAAAGTAATGGAGGCTGAGATTTAATCCCTATAAAATAAAATTTTCAATATAAGGATATAAACCAATGAAAATATTTATTGATTCTTCCACCAAATAATATTTTTTGATGGAGATACATAGGTCAATGACCAATAATTGAAATATGTAGTTATTTTTAGGAAAATATTTATAAGTCTTCTATATATTTATAATCCAATTTCATTCAATCTTAATGATTTTTTTTTGAATTCTTTATTGACGATTTATAATGTACATTGATTTCATAAACGATGCGTGTAATGATATAAGTAATATCAAACTACTCTAATAATAATAAAAATTCTATATTTCTTGAAAATAAAAACATTGATGTTGGTTAAAATGATAAATAATATGTATGTGATGGATTCATATAATTAATTTTATGAAAATTCCTGTTGGAATTGGGAAAATTCAATGGAAATGTATGTTTGTCTTTTTTTAGTGTAAAAATTATATATATATTATAGTGAGGTGTCTAAGGAAATTATATGATGATGAAATTGAAGTAGAAGTCCTGCAAAATCCATGAAAGAGGTTTCCTCTTAAAAGGGACATTAAATATTTAACATCATCCCGTATTTGGTTTCGATGAATAATCATAGTGAGAAAATAATAAAAGGACAAGGAAGATTATTTGGAGGATGAAATATAATTTTCGTATAACAAAAAATATTCCATTATTTCAATTAAAAGATAAAAATAAAAATTTATTAGTGGAAATCACCATAAGGGTATTTTTTATTTGAAGGTGGAATTAGAGAGATCCATTAAAGATCTCAATATTTAAAGAAATTAGAATAGAAATATTAGTGGATTATTGAATGTAAAATTTGAATATGTTTATTATCATAACTGAGAGATTTATCAACAATAAAAAAATTATAATAGAAATAATTTAGTTAAAAATAATTCAATAAAATATATATTTCGATCTAAAAATTAAAGAATAAGATAAGCAAATCGATGAATGTAATGAATTTTTCAAAGAGAAGTCAAAAAATAAATAAAGATCTTGATGATTTAATTTTTTCATTCAGAAGTAAACTTGAATATAGACGAAGCTAAGTGATCTAAATAAAAATATATATTTTAGAAAATTATTATTTGAATAATTATTAGAATGATCCAAAAAATGACAAAAAAGTGTTCAAAACATCATGGATAAATAAATACTCAGGTACATGGGTAAAAGTTCAGTTGGTTGTGATTTTGAGACTTAAAATCAACATAATTATTAGTTGAAAGTAAATGGAAGTGGAATTTGGATGAAAATCATTAGTGTTTGAGGAGAAGTAAAATCCAAGTAACTACATTAGAAATTTAGATATGTGAAACTGAGAAAATACTTCTCGTACATAAGTGTCAGTTTTTTGTCATTCTTGCTCATTCCCTGTGTTACTATGGATAGGATATGTTATTCATGGAAAGTGAAGATTAAAAAATTCAATAAATATTGACAATATCCTATCTTTCATTTTAAGGAAGTAATAATTTATATCAATATTAGATTTGTTGTTCTAATTATATGTAGAGATATGTTAATTTTTGGAAAATAAGAATTGAAAATTTTAACAAGAGAAGAAAAAGTTATATTTATATAAAGAAAAACAATGTGATTAGTTTGGAAAAATATACGCCCTATTAGTAAATGAATGATTGTGTGATTCGACATACTATGTTGAAGATAAATATATGAGCCTATCTAATGAACTGAATCGATTGGGTATCTCTTATAAGAAGAAAACAAGGATTAAAAAGGAATAAATAGATGAAATTTTACTCAATTTTATAACAAATGAAATTAATTGAATACTCGATAGTGGGTATTTATCAGATATTACTATAAATATGAAACTACTTAAAAATTTTAAGGTATCAGTTGATGAATCCTTTTGTTTTAGTAATGACAAAGCAATATAGATCCAAAAATTGGGGAAGATAAGGATAACATGTTGTCACACCCCAATCTTGGTGATTTATTCATTTTAATATTTTTGGGGCATCATATAACTTTCTAGGGGTTTGGGATAAGTCCCACTTTAAATTTTTTATTTTTTATTTAAAAGTATGTGTTTTTCGTTTGGCATAATCGGGCGTAAGGGCATCGCACAGTTTCGAGACTGTGTGGCATGCCCGGTATTCATAATAAATTAAAAATTGAAATTAATAAGGTAATGAAAGTTGAAAATAATATAAAATAAATAAAATAATATTTAAAATCATTTCTTTAATAATAATAATATTTATAATTTTTTTAATTTTATTGGGATTGTTGTTATTATTATTATTACCCGTATTAAAATTTTTATTAATTATTATTTTTATTATTTTTATCAAGAATTTGAGGTGGGTTTTATGCTGGTGCATGGGAACCACACGATTAGTAGAGATTGTGCGGATTTCCCAAGTACATGTACGACAGTGTCTACGACAGGAAGGTGCTACTACATGGTTCACGCATGGTCGCATGAGTCGTGTTTCGAACACACAGTTTATGTTTTCAAATAAATAAAACAAATAAAATAATTATATTATTATTTTTTCGAATAATAATAATATTATTAATAAAATAATTTTCATCATTATTATTATAAATATTTTCTATTAAACTTATTTCTATAATTATTATTATTATTATTATTACTAGTATTATTATTATTGTCATTAACATTAATATCATTAAAAATGATATGAAATTTCTATTATTTTGTTGTTATATTAATATAATTATTATTATGTTTATTAAAACGATTATTATTAGTAGTTTCTTTTAGGTTTTTAAATGAAAAGGGGGTAACAAACCCAAATTGGCACACCCCCCACCCCCTTCTCCTGGCACACCTAATCCTGTGTGCATCCCCCTTTGCACGGCCTCGACCTCCAGCACACCCACCTGCCTCTCTGGCCAATCCATCAGACGTTTCACTCCCTTGATGGTGCACCCCTCTCGCTGGTGCTTCCATCTCTGATGACTTCCCCTTGCACAATGCACCAACCAATGATGCGTCCCCTCTTTCCAGAAAACTCCCACCTTCTAACATGGTTCTCTATAATTGTCCTCTCCTACTATTGCGGATCTCTAGTGTGACCTCCCTTCACAAGCGTGACCTCCCACCTCTGAAGAACCGTCTCTCCTACCGATTGGTGTGTGATGAAATTTTTCTTCCTTGATTTCTCCTTTCTAGGGTTAAATACTAAATTAGTGCATTCAATATCATTGTGTTAGGTTGGTTTCATCTTCCCGCAGGTCTTTTATGAGGTGCGATTAAGGTTTCGCACTACTGGCAGGCATTCATTTTTCATTGCTCGACAGATTTGAGGTCGGATCCCATTAATCATTGCCATTAAATTTATAATTTCATTGAATTATTATTTTCTCTCTACACTTAGTTGTTAATTAATAATTTATTATTTTTATCACCGTTTTTTGTGTGAAATTTGGTGTTTTTTAATTCTCTTCATAATGTTGTGTGAATTTTCTAAATGTGGCACACCCAGTGTTCGATTAAATGCTCGTTTAGAATTTTCATGTTGTTAAGATTTTTTAGAACCAATTTATAGATGCTTGAGTTGTTTAAATAAATTTTTAAAATTTATATTATGCTTTATAATATCTTTAATTATTTCATTATATTGTATTTATATTTTTAGAACACTTTAAAAGTAGTTTTTAAAATGTTTCATTACATATTCTTATTAAAATATATAAAAACTATTTTTTATGAAGTGTTATTGTTGAAATTATGGTTGGTTTTGTATTTTGTAAATGATGTTTTGGTTGGGTATATATAATATTTTAGTATCAAAATTTCCATTACCTTTGAAAATACGTTTTCAACTTAAATGGTGATTATTGTTTCTTAAAATGTGTGTCTAGAGTGGTTCGACATGAAATTGTTTATATTTTTTGTAGGTGTTTTTGGTATAATTTTTTAGAAAAAAAATTTATAAATTTTTTGAATGTTGTGAACCTTGTTTTTAATGGAACATAAGATTAAGATTAATTTGGAATGAGGTTTTTGAGGACAATGAAACACCTGCTGTGTTGAACATGAGGGTAATTTTTTCAATATCAATTGAAAAAATCGAAAGGGTGGAAGAATTTTTTGGAATTGGTTTGTGGCTTTTTCAGAGTTTTTTAAAAAGACATTTCTAAATTGTTTTGGAAATTAAAATGGATTATGTGTGGTTATTCAAAATAGGGTTTGAAATGTGGAAATGTTGTGAGGTCCGTTTATCATAATTGAAATGGTTTATTTTGAAAACCCTTTATGTAGTGAGTCTTTCCTTGTTGGTTGACCATTGTATGGAAGTGTCCTCTGTTTGGGACTTCCCATGTATGATTATTTTTTAAAGGAAAGGACTACTACTCGAGGCGGTCAGGGTGTTGCTGGTTTGTGTGTTATGTGTGATGGTGTACATATATATTTGGATTATTTCTTGATATTGTTTGGAAACCCATTTTTATGAATATAGAATTAGATCCTATAATAGGTATGAGGATTACTGATAACGAATGATGCATTGTTAGTTGACGTACTAACCGATGGCCCATAGTAGGGGAATATATTTGGGTTTCTTTCTATGGGATTGGGCTCCTTGGTATCTCCTGAGTTCAAGTGGACATGCATTTTGGAATTTTAATTTTTTCATATGTGGCATGCTACCGAGGATGGGGTCTTATGTATTAGTATGTTCTGGTTCCCTTCTTAGTTCCTAGGATTTCCTATGTTTCTCTGATACTAGTATGGTTAGTTCCATTTCCAACGTTGTGTAAAATTAAATTCCTTGTACTTGGTTTCGGTGTTTTTATACAATATGGTGAATATGAGGCTTACTAAAAAGATTTTTCCAAAAAGTGTTTTAAGGATCATGTATTTCCCCTTTAGTACTGATATGAAAATGAGCATCTCATACATGGTCCCTCTTTCCCTTTTTTCTTGATCCCTATTTTAAAACTAGAGGGTAATGTATTGTTTGTGATTTGTATTCATTAAAATAAAATATATGGAAAATTTATTTTTATATATTGTATTAAAAACCTGAATTCAATGTTTATTTATTTACAGAATGTGTATTGGTAATATAATTATCTGAGACTACCTAATAAGTCTTAATAGTAATGCCTATACTTATTCCTAGTTTTTAGTTTCTGTAGTAGGTTCTAGCTTAAGTTAGTTCGACTAGAGATATTTTTTATCATTGAGTAGGAGAGTGGCCCACAGGGTCAAATAGATATAGTGGTTGTTCGGTTCGGTTAGTCTAGTCAGGTAGTTCGGTTTTATTTCGAGTTTCCCATTTAGATGATATTCAGTTCAGTTTTAGTTATATACTGAAGAACATGTGTAGCTTGCTGCTGTTGTGTTTCTATTTTATTATTAGGGGAAATATATCCCTTATTGTACTCTATTGATTCCCTTGGAAATTGACACTATCCTGGAAGGATTTAGAATGCCTCTCAATCCTTTCCACATATCGTCTTGGCTGACTGGTTCAGGGTTGACCCAGGTTGGTTTGTGACACATGTGATGAAATAAACAGTACAAAAGATTTCTATGTCATTGGATTGTGACATGAATTCATGACAATGAGTCAACATTGTGGCTTTGGGATTGGGGTTACCTTTATGCCAAAAAGGGTTTTTATCCATGCAAAGGATGGGAATTATCTTTAAAATGTTTTGAGGTTGATTCATAATTTTACCAAGCGGATAATAAGGAGAAACCATCCATTATTATAGTGGAGATGGAAAACAAACATACGCTATGAGAGGCTAGGTCATATTCACCAAACAAATAGTGGAAAACATTTCATTGTGGAGAAACATAGTGGTTATCCCAATCATGAAGACTGATTGAGAAAGGACAAGAGATTAATGAAAATCGGGTAAAATGGTACATAACCTGTATCGGAAAAGAATAAAAGAGCTTCTATTCTGCTTAATCTAGTTTGTATTGAAATATTAAATCTTTTTAATTGACCTTATATATGAGAATATAAGTTCTTCATCCTATTTTTAGAATAATAAAGGACATTATAATGGAATTAATTATGGTTATGAAAATCAAGAAATAAGTTATGGAGTTCAAAATGAGTTATCAAAGGATTGATTAAAATGAAACTGGATGCACTATCAAGATAATTTTCTGAAAAATGGAATTTTGTTCATTATAATGGAATTATAAATTTACCCTGAGAAACATGGTGGTAAAAATAAAGTGTCTTCAGTGACGACTCCATGGAAAAATGTAGTTGATTAATGGAAAATTAAATTATGAATAATAGATCCAATAAACTATTTATCATGAGTATAATATTTCACCACTATTATAGGGAAGCATCTCATGTTATAGTGTATAATCAAAATTAAAAATTACTTAGACCTAGGGAGGAAAGAACATTATATTATAAATGTCTTATAGGAAATCAATTACTAAATAATTTTCATGTTTTTGTAAGAAGATATTATATCTAAAAAAAATAATGTACTGATGGAAAGTATGGAGATATAATAGACGAGAAAGTGTTCTTATGAAAATAAACAAATAGTAATGACAATAACTGATATTAGAAAATAGTAGGTAAAATTATTGAATTTACTTTAGTTGCTGTTCTTGAGGAGAATGGTGGATAGAATTATAGGAGTTTATATTTTGAACAAAAAAAAGACGATGATAATGAAATCAATGTAAATTTAAAAACCATACAAGGTACTTTAAGAGATGAATAATTTGAGTCTATGTTAGAGGATGAAATAATAGTTAAATGTGATCAACTAGTTCCTCAAATAAAAAATAAAATAATAGAGGTCAATGAATCTAAATTTTTTTATAAACAACTACACGAACCCAAATAGATAGAATGGGGGCTGTTGAATATGTTCCTCTATTTCCAACCATAAGAACAATGAAATTTGTAGAATAAACAAGGGATGCATCAGGGGCAGGATCCATGGATCGGTAACTAGATCAAATTGAACTTAACTGTATGTGAGAACTTGAAGATAGAGCAAATCAATATAATGTGATTAACAAAATGTGGGTCTTAAAGAAAAAATTTGACGAAAATGGAATTATGTATCAGAATAAACCATGTATTGTATGAAGAGTTTTTGATAATGTAGAAAGAACATATTTGAAGAAAACTTCAAATAATTATCACAAATAGAGTCAACCATACCCTTCCTAGAAATAACCATTCATATAGGGTTTAAGATATTTTATATGGATATAAAAATAATGTTCTTATATTTTATGACTAAGTAGGAAATTAAAATTTATTAGTTAGTGGGATTCATGATTGGTAGTAATGAAAAATGGTGTGAAAATTGGGGATGGAATTATAATGTTTACAACAGGTTCCAAAATTTTGGTATGCTCGATTATACTTGTACATAATGAAACTATAGTTCAAAATATGTGGAGTTGATTAAAATATCAATATAAATACATAAAAGGCTGAAATATTTATTGTGATTGTATTTATGGATTCTATTATACTTAGTGGATGAAAATAAAATTATGTAGATGAATTTTATAATCTAATGAGTTCAGGATTTTAAAATTCTATGATTTGAGAGCATACATATTTTTTGGGGTTGAATGTGGTTTGGGAAGATATAAATAATTTTATATCACTAGAAAATATTTGACATGAAATATTAAAAGCTAATGACATATTTTATTGTAGTTGGAACCAAGCTTGGAAAAAAGTGTATGGAAAGTTAGTGGATCCTACCTTATAAAAGAGGATCGTTTCAATTTTTTTATACCTAACAGAAACTCAACCATATACTGTGGTTTATAGTTTTTTAGCATCCAAATTTCAATGATATACCATGGAGGATCATCTATTAGGAGTAAAGATAATTATTAGGAATATTTGTGGTACTATAACTTGTCCTTTTCTCTTTAACGTAGAAAAATACATGAATTGTTACCCTTTTTTAATGTTTATTGGGAAGTTTATGTGTTGAATTATAAGTCCACAAGAGGTTGTATATTTTTCACTAGAACCAACTGATTAATCAAGATGAGTATGGAACAAAACTGTACATATCTTAATACGTATGAGTATGAATATATTGGCGTAAAAAAATGAACACAACATTAGTGGATAAAATATCAATTAAAAGATATTAGTGGAGAAGTGAAACAACCAATAATGATATTTGAAGAAAACAAGGGTGAAATTAAAGTAACAAAGGATCTAGTTTGGTCCTCTAGAAACAAACTGATTAAAATAAAATATCATTTCATTAAGGATGAGGCAGTTTAATGAGTAATAAATATTGAATATTCTAAAACTAATTAAAAAGTGGTAAATATCAGGTTTAATTCCCCTATTTTCTAATACTCTTTCAATTTTGTTTCCCAAGGTTTGGGGAAGTTTAGTTGGCGATCAGTTACATTTCCCATTTTATTTTCTATGTCTTCTCAAATGGATACTTGACTGGACAAGTATCTAGGGGATTGGGTCTGTGGCTAGTTGGTTGGTCTTGTGGGCAGTTCAAGCCTTTTCCAGATACATCCTTGTGGTTAATTTATTATTTGTCTGGATGGTTTCTTCCTTTATGTAGTTAGTTTTCTTAATTCATATGGTCAGTTGGTTGTTCATGTTGTTATTTTATTCCTTCATATGGTCAGTTAGAGTGTCCTTTTAGAAGGTTCATTTTTTCTTAGATTAAGTTGGTTACTTCATAGAGTCAACTGGTTGTTCCTTTGGTTAGTTCATGCATTATCGGGATTTGTACTTATGGTCAGTTGGTTTCCTATGCGCTTAGTTGATTCCTTCCCATGTTCAGCTAATTCATTATTTTGGGTAGTTAGTTTGGACTTATTTTATGTTAATTTACCCTTATGGTATGTTTTTTCATCTTGTGTTCATTTGTTTATTCCTGAGCTTGGTTTGTTTTCAAATGTTTAGTTTTTTCTTTATAATATAGGTTGGCTACTGTGGTAAATATGAACTTTTCCTGTGAATTCGATGTTTGACTTAAAATTTCATTTTAACATAAAATAATATTTAATGCTACAAAAATGAGGTTTTAAATTCTACTTCAAATAGGACAATCATATCTAGAATTCCAAACAGTTTGTGGATTTAAATGTTTCTTTCCACATAGATCTACCAGAACTGATTTATAATCGGATTAATGGAAGGTAGAATATGTTATCTTCTTGTGGATCTTCAAGAATTTGTATAGGTTGTTTTTTGTAATGAAATTTTATGTATTTTATATATTTCTTATTTCATTAAATTCTATATGAACTAGAAACTTGTTCTTGGTCTATGGAGTTATATGCCTTTGATTGAAGCTCTCCTGATTTTAATTATATACATGTTTAGAAAAAAAATTCCTTCATTTTCTATATTGGAGTGATGCGATTGAGGATGGAGTTTGAAAATTTTCTTTTTTAATCCTTGTATACTACTATTATTTGGTTGATTAAACCCTTCCCTTAGAAATATCAATGTAGTCCCATCATCCATCTTTCCACCCTGTTTTCATTGTAGTTTATTTTGGGACTACATTTCCATATAGGGTATTAATGTTAGGAAGAATATGGGCCTATATACCCTAAGAGTGGGGGTGAATCAGGGTATGGATATTATTTTCTAAATTATGTCTACCCCACTAGATATTTACCTCTTTATCACAAGTGTCACTTTTTTTTCACTTGTGTGTTTATAATGATCAATTCTTTTCTTCTTCATCTGATGATGATTCTTTGGATGCAATGCAAGGAAGCAACCAGGAAGACATATATATATTTTTACTTGGTTCTCCCTCATTGGGATATAACGTAGGATCATTCAATGATGATGTGTTGTTGAAACAAATCCACTAAAGCTCACTGCCAAAATTGTTCGGGCTAGATCACTTCAAAGCATAGGCTCACTATCTTAACAATGATTAGGGTCAGGTCACTACTTTACCATGGGTCACTCCCAATTTCTCTCTCTCTCGTTCACTACTGTTATAAAGGATAAACTTCTTCCTCTTACTCTACTCACTACACTTAGAAGGGATCCACCCATAATTTATGGACTCGGTGGTCCGATCATTATCTCGAACAAGTGAATCATTCACTATATGTAGATTCTATTTTGATGTCCAAATTTCATCCACTAATAAATACCCCCTTGCCTCTTATAACTAAGGAAAAACCTTTGGAAATACCTTCACAAAGCACCCTACGTTGCGTAGCTCCCAATTCTGTGAAGCTCAACCAAGCCATCACAAAGTCCCTGCCACATCGGGAAGCACACACCTTTACAGAGCTCACTGCATTGCAGAGCACACTGCTTCGCAGAGCTCAATCCTTTTCAAATATCAACCCTTCACAATGCTTAGGCCATCGGAGAGCTCAAGCCATCGCAAAGTGACTCCCTTCACAAGGCTCACTGGGACAACACAGAACACACCACTTTCACAGATCTAGATTAGCTGTTGTGAAACTCCTTTATTTCGTGAAGCACACTACCTCTCTGATCCACCTTCAGGATTTTATAGAAACAAAATTCATGTAAAACTCTCTACCTTTCTTGAGGGGGGAGAGGTCTATTTATAGAAGATTCTACCAACCCTCAAAGAATCTGCATGAAGTCGGCACCACATCATCTTAAATCGCGAAGCTTCGAAATTTCTGCTGAAATTCTATCTTTATCGTGAAGCACCATGGAAATTTTTAGATTGCAGAGCTCATCGTAATCACGGAGTGTTTTGTCAATTCCTTCACGCCGCTGCCAAAAAGCTTCGCTGTAATTTTCTTCACATCCTTTGTTCATGAATCTCGTTATAATCACAATGAACACTTTCAACATTGATCATGTGTTCGCAAAATCTTCATCAGAATCCCATCTATGCGAAAATCATGCATTTTCCATATTTTGATGAGATATTCATGGAAATACACATTTCGCGATGCTCACCAAACTCTAAATTTTGGATGCCAGAAATTTGGAAAACACTGGAAATTGGTGCCACCCTATATCAGTTCTTATGTACTACAATCCATATCTTCTCTTCCTTTTTCATAGTTCATTTTCAACGTGGATTGTAAACCACATTTCTTGAATGCAACAATTCACTGTGGAAACCTACATTGTCAAAAAATACAACCAACCTAAAAATGTTGCAGTGTTACCTCGTGGGATTTTTTCCCAAAAATTAAAAATCATTCCATATTTTTTCCAATTGTGAGATTGGAATAATTTTTGTATTCTTTGGGTGGATGAAAAAATTAATAAAATCTGGTAAATAACTAAATTTAATTAAATTTATGTGCATGGGGATTATTCCCAAGTGTTTTTTTGTTTCTATGATATTGTTTATGAGATTGTACATTCTTGTTTTCAATACTATAGATTTCATTATTGTTGCGCCCTATATTATTGTTTCATATATCATGGAACCAGGACCAATTGACATATTGTTTGAATGAAATCACCCTCCAATGTAGGGTAAGAAATTTTATATAGATAATGAACTAATTTTGCAAAAAATTATGGAATTGTGTGATAATACCTGTAGAATCATTTATTTAAAGTGATGAATCCCTTTATATAAATATAAATTCTTTACAGATGAAAGAAGCAAGAAATTTTAATATTTGGTGATGTTATTTATATTATTTTATTGTGAATACATGAAGTTTTTTGGAGAATTTAGGTTTATTATGGTTACTAGTTTTTTTGTTATATGTGTTAGTTGGAAATGTTGTGGATAGATTTCATCGAGTGATGAGGGATGAGATTATAGTGGTTGATTAAGGTGGATTATGTAATAAGGTTAATGGGTTATGTTGATGGTTTTTCCTGGTAAGGATAGCAATGGTTAATTTGTGATGGATGATCTATTTATGGCATAATCATGGCAGTTTTGTAGTTAGATTTTAAATGACCATATAATAAATTTAAACAAACCCATATGGGTTGAAAATTACATATCTATTAGATGGAATGTAATGTGTGGAAATTTATTTAAGGTAATGAAATAAAATTAATATGATATATTAAATAATGGGATAATATGGATAAATTTTCTAATGTTGTTCTGTAATGTGAAGTTATAGTGAAGTGGAAGAATTGTAATAAAAGGTGGAATTTTTATGGCTATGTGAATGGGTGTGGTTTTTTTATGGAAGGTATGAATCAAGTCAGTGAGAGTGTGTAGTAATGTTAGTATTATGTTGATGATAAGGAAAAGGTGATTAAATATTTATGTGAAACCTTTAGGATGATATATTGATATATATATATATATATATATATACATATCTACCTGTATTTTTATGTCACTTTTATATGCACCCACCAGCATTGAGTACTATATAAAGAAACCAATAAATTGGGGGGGTGTTTTACCAAACATACATATGTTGAATATATGTATTATTTCCCCCTATACCCTAATCTACCTTCCAATGTATTATTACGAAATGGAATAGTTGGTGGTGGTGCCTATAAAATGATGATGACCCAGTTATTGGTGATGCGTAATGGTAAAAGGTTGTGATATGTAGTGGGGTCATGCGCAGCAGGAGGAGGAAACAAGGTTGGTTTTCTTCAAGTTCATGATACTCTACCATATTGGTTGTGATGTTGTAGATATATGTGTGATGATTTGGTACTATCATAAGTGAATTTCAAGATGAAATTGATACCAATGTTAGATTTTGGGTCCTATTGGATGCTAGGTTGGTAGGGTTGTGGCCCGACTAACATAAAATATACTTAGATATGTGGTTATTGTCTGACATTAATGAGAAGATATCACATGATGTTTTATGTTTGGCTATGAGCGTGGAAACTCAGTGTGAAAGTGGATTCATGGAACCATTATCAAATATTTCATGTTATTATCATATTACTAATTGCTTTCCATATTTATTGAGTGAGATATGGTTAGGTTACGATATATGTTTTTCTTTTTATTTTTTAGTTGGTTAATTGGTAAGATATATTCACATTTTCACATGAGACCTTGGGTATCATCCTACAGAGTATACATTTTTTACTCACCCAAGGTATATATTTTTTTTTTGTTACCATGAGGTTTATGAAGATCGAGTTGAGGAATATTATATTAGAGGTTAGAGCTTCTATGGATATAATGTTTAATTTTTGTATTTTGTTATTTACCTAGGAGACTTTAATTTTTGTTTTTAACATATTTCATGCATTGTTGGATGTTTTCATTTATATTTTTATATTATGTGATGGATTTTCAGGGCGGTGATTTATTATATCACTTGATCCTAAATTAAAAATTAAGGGCATTGCCTCCCATCTATGAGATTTGTATATCTATGTCTTTAATAAGATGAATACCTTCGTTATGAGTGATTATAAAGAGGGGTGATTTCTTAAAGGATTCATGTTTGAGTCAAGGATGTTTAATTTCACCTTGATATATCAATGATCTATTGAAAGTGTTACTTCATGTAAATTTATGATCATATTTTCCATTTCCAGAAATAGTCTTCCCAATATGATTGGTGAATGACCCAGTGCTTTATATTCCTCCATGGTGAGCATATGAAAGTGTATAAGAAAAATTATTCCTTCCAATCCAACATGAACATCCTCTAAAACTCATATTAGAAACATAATGGATCTATATTTTAGTTGTAATACCAATCGTGTGGGCATCAATTCACCTATTTTAAAATATCAAAAAATATAATTATACCATAAATTTATGGAGGATCCAAGATCACAGAAATCAATATCAAACTTTAAAGATCCAATAGTTCATGGAATAGAAAATTTCCCAAGATCGAGAATTTTTTTAGGAAATGGTGGTGTGATCATGGAAAAGACATTCCTCACTAGACTTATCCTCTCATTCTTATCAATCCTATTTCTTTTGGTATAAATATTTTTGATAAATTTAGTGTATATAGTAATTATTGAGATGGATTCCAAGAAAAGAATGTTAATTTCAACTATTGTAAATGTATCTTGTATATATCTCTAAACATTATATTCCACTATATTATTTATTATTAAACCAAGAAGGGAAGAGTATGTGAATATCCTTCTCCCCCCTTTGTTTTCTTTGAAACGATGTTTCATGTATTTCCATGAAAAATATTTCCTTGGGTTCTTATTCCTTTTTTTTCTTCTTTATTTGGTTGAGTGGGATATTATTCAAGTATCTTTCCATAAATATTAGACTAACTTCTTCCAGTACATTTTTCAATTCCTTGGGTTCAAAAGGATGAATCTCTTTTCCACTACTTCTGATGATAATTATTACACTCTCCATCAGTTTTATGATTTTATAGGCTTGTATCATTCCATTTGGTATAATCATTCAGCTGGTGGTGCACTTGGAAAGGGTTTTCTAAAGGATTTTCGTTCAAAAGGAGGTGGTTGATATTATTTCTGTTGGTAAGGATACATGTATGGTTGTTAGAATGGGGGTGGATTCTAAAATTCCTTCTAAAATGTTGGATTATTTGGGTATTGGTTGGAAAAGGGAGGTCTATCTCTAGTTTCTTTTACAAAAAAACCATATTATTATTTCCCTTATCTTCATGGTTATTTTTTTTGAGATTTTTATGGTTTGAATGTAAATACATAAATATCCATGCCAAATATCATAGCACATTGATTGGTCCAGTTTCAGGGTGATGAACATAAACCTAATAATTGAGGTGGGGTAGGTTTTTCATTCACCTATTTCATATTCTTGTATCTTACTAGACTTGTAATATTATCATGTTTGGTTAAATGTAGAGGAGATGATTCAGAAGTTATTACTCCTGAATACCTCTTATGTATGTACTACTGGTTCCAAAATATTAGTAATTCAATGATATATTCTAGATTAGGATCCTAGATTACATGGGTGATTTTTCAATCAAATATCCCTCAGACGATGCATCTAAGAGGTTACTCGTGTTTTCCCACAGTCCCTGATAGAATAAGTCTGGGAATTGGCACTATTACACCACTTGATGAGGGAATCGTGTACAATGTTTCTTGAATCATTCCAATTACTCAAAGTGGGTCTCACCAATAGCCTATATGATGATGTATGTATCATTTCATCTTATTGGGCTATGGGAGGGTGGGAAGAATCATTTCAGGAAACTTCTTTAAAGGTCATCCCAGTCATGGATCTCTTTATGTTTTAAGTTATGCAACAACTCCTTGGTGTCTCCCTCAAGAGAAAAGGGTAATTCTCTCCAATTGACTTTCTCGTCATCTACTCCTATTTTCTTGAATCTTTAACATAGGAATCTAATATCATTAATCTATAGGTTTAAATCTTCCCCTACAAGGCCATGCAATATAGGTAGAATGGGAATCATGTTAACATTTAGTTTAAAGTAATTTTATTTAGTAGGCATAGTTAATTGATTTTCTTAACAGAAAAAATCTGGGAAAAATGTCCCTTATATTTTTTTGTTGGTTAATTTACATGATAGTGGGATTATAGTGATCACTAGAAGTTCACAAGACTCCTCCAAATTTATTTTTCAATATTATTCTGGAATATAAGTTTATTAGGGATGGTTCTATATATTTAAGTATCAATAATAAATATTACTTTGTTAGAGTTCCTTGTCATTCATGTTATGGGATATATTAGCACAAACTCACTAATAGTTGTGCCATGTTTTTAAAATAACCTATAATGAGGTGTGTAAAAAGTTATTTAAATTTTATTAAGGGTTTTGTATTCGTAGTAAACAAATTCATCTCCAAGGATCAATGCTTTCATCTTGTTTTGATGATGTAAAATAAATAATACGAGTGATATCACCGGGACTATCAATCAATGGGATAGGTGTTTTGAGAATCAAAATGAGCAATAAGTGATTTGGATTTTGGGGATGTCATACCGTTTTAATTTTTAGTACAACTTTTCAAATTTGAGCCCTAGACATTATTAATTGACTAAATGAAAGTATTCAAAAAAATCATTTTTAACACTGGATTAAGTTTCTTTGGTAATGAAAATAATACTCACAATTTCCATTTTGGGAATATTCTCCTTCCAAAATGTTTGATAAATAGTTGTCAAACTTTGGATTTCCTTAGAAATTCTAAATTTGGTATAAAAATTCCCTAGTATCAAAACTAGGCCACTATTTTTCCACACATGCTTAAAAATCACTAAATACTCTCCATTTAATTCTAATCCAATCAATCAATATGATTTTAAATTTACTAGAGGAAGAAAATAATTATAAACTATGTAAATAATTAAAACTATTAATTAATAATAAACATAATCACATTCATATTAAATTTCAAAATTATGTATTGAAAACATTACAAAGATAAAAAATCCATAAATTCAATTAAGAAATTGAGTAAAAAATTTAAATTAGGTCACCTACCCTTCACCAAACCACTTAAGTATTCTATCCCTATATTAAAGAAGAGACAATGGGAGTTATTGGGGGTAGAAGACATGTTAAAAAAACTAATAATGAATTAAATGTATCATAAAAATATATGGTAGCAATATTAGTGATCCCCCCATTATCCCCATAATTCACCCCTCTGATATATAGAGGGTAGTATCCCCAATTTTATTCTCATTTGAATCTATAGTATCTTCTGTTTCATATCTGGTGAAATTTTCCTTTTATTTTAACATATAGTATCTGTATTTTAAATTTTGGTATTTAATATCCATAATTATTATGTATTTCTATATTTTATGGGGAAATCATAATGTATAGTAGGAAGATATACTTGTGATTTAGTAAATTTCTACATCTGTAAATTCCTCATATAAATTCCCTTCCATTAACCACATTTATATTTACCCTTGTTTTCCACATTATTTCCCATTTCTAGTTGAGGGGTTCATGCCTCTAAATCCATCATGCTTCATGTTTCCATTTTCATGTCTCTCCACATAGCAATTTTATAGCTAACATATCCATCACCATTCTACACATCACACTGTATAAAATCTATCACATGAAAATCGTGTTAGTACAACATGTTCTACTATTACAATATCAAATATTCCAACATCTCCATAGTAGTTCATATCCCACCCTCTCCATGATCTACCATTTCAAAATATACCATGATGTCCTAATGGTATCACCACGTGTGCTTTAATCCCATTTACCTCTTGGGTATATTCAGGGTACTTCCATTCATATTCTACCACTACACTTTACTAAGGCAGATCATTATCCACCATTGGTACTCCCTCCATAGAAGAAATCATTAACAATCAAATCATCCCCCATTTCCGTTTTCAATGGTACCTCTCGTCTTTCATGAACACAATAGTGTAACATATCTACCATCATCTTCCTTCATTATCTATAGGGAAAGATCCTAAATCATCAATCCACATTTAATACATAATTGATGTAAACCTACCACTGCACTTCACCATGATATAACATCATGTTATACCATTCACATCAACCGTTCTAGCCTTGCCAATTGTATCATACCATGTGTTATTGTGAGCTCAACTGTACTTCCATCACAGAATGTTAGCAGCATCAACCATTTTAATTTTCTATCCTTCACATAAAAATTTATTCCTAGGTATGACATTACCAAATTCTCATTAGTTTTATATATTTTATTCCTATATTTCCTTCAAAATAGCCATTTCTATAATTACCCACACACCATTTTGTTGTACCTTTACTCCTATAGCCGATTATTATTGATCATGAAACATATTCAATGATTTATTGTTGGACTCTTGATTGGATAACCATTATTTCTTTATCTCTATTGCATAGTGGTAGTGCAATGGAATATGGAGACTCCCCAATATCATCATCATGCATGGATTTTGTATCTTCTGTTGAGCCTCTATGAGGTTGTTTCAATCTCCAAAAGAAATACATAATGATTTAGTGATTCAATGGTTGGCACAATATTGAGCTCAATAATCCATGGAAAAATCCATGATGGTCTCTAGTGAGTACAGGTAGTGAAAGACATCACTAATCAGTGGAAATTAGCATAGATAGGTGAAGGTGTTGTTTCTAAGCATGGGGAAACATGATAAGAGTTGGATGACATAATTTTTATATGTATTGAAAAGTTTCTTAGGAAGTTATATCCTACAAAAATTTTGTTCATTATATTAGTAGTCATTTATAATGAAATATGTTCCATCCCTAGCTCAGAATCCTTCCATGAGTATTGGCTCCCACAATACTATGCACACATGTTAAATAGGGCACACTTTCATTCGAAGACCATATAGGCCTTATCCCACAAGCCACACATGCTCCAATATATGTATCCTATACACCCTTTCTCATTTAAAAGGATTTACCATAGGAATTCTTGGCTGGCCTTCCCACCTTAGGCTGGCTATGAGGCTGGCGCCCCCATAGGGTTGAGGTCTAATTGAGTTGGCCCATATTTTTTAACCCATAGAACCATCCCACAATTTGTGACCTCAAGTATAAATTCCTATTTAAATAACCAATTTTAAAAATTCACCATTTTTTACATTCAAATATATTACAATGATTCAATTATAATTCCCCATATTTAAAAAAACATTTACTTCTATAGTAATATTCATAAAAAACAATAAAAAACAAGGATTTGTTTAAAAAATTGCATGAAATTATTAGTTCATCATAATGAACTTAGAGGAAATAATTATTTTAATTCCTTTGTAATTATCCTTGTGAACAGGGGATCAAAATTATGATGAAGGATTATAAGGGTAGAAAATGACCATATTAAGGGTATATTATTGCACAGTTTAGAATAGGTAGAAGGAGGTCACTTTTATATATGAGAATAAATGAAATTTATTCATAAACATGATGTAAGTGAAACTTCTAAGGGTATATTATTTCTTTATGTTACTCCTCAAGAGAAACTTATAAGGAGTCCATTCATCTAACCCAAAATGAATTGGTTTTAATTATTTATCTTAGTGTATAGTCGATTCTCAGTTACCATACTCGAGATGTTGTCAATATATTTGGAATGGTCTTCACTAGACTAGGAGTACACCAAGATTCTACACATTACCCATTCATGATCCAATAAATGGTAAATAGGTCACTCACTATAAATTCCATTGATAAGAATGAATGACCCCTCCAAATCCATGCCTCATCAAAATAGTCTATGCATTCCTAGAAAACCACCTAACAACACTTCTCTTTATGATGTGTTACAGGTTTCAACTACGGGTAAACTACCTGACAACACCATTTTTTTTCATTCCCTTCTGGTTTAGTTTTAAGGGTCATTCATTAAAATTCCCTTTTTGTGTTTAACAAAAGACATCCTAGGTAGCCTCATCTCACCATAAAAATTAGAATACCAAAACAACAATCAATCCAGTACAGACTAACGTATTTAAGGGACGTGATGTTTTATAACTGACATTTTAATTCATGGATTGATCCCATCACCATATATCCTATGGTATTTCAGATTGTTCAAGAAAAACTACTGAATTCAAACCCCAAATATCATTATTCATCAACAGATGGGTACTATACCAGCCACCTCTCCATCATGCTACATTGTAAGAACATACACACTACCGAGCCATCAAACTCATGGATCTATTATTCATAATGATCATAAATCCAGTAATTAGAACTCATGGATCTATTATTCATAATGATCATAAATCCAGTAATTAGACATTGTTTAAACTCACACCTAATTTCTACAAATGATATTCTCTTTCAGTACATGAAATCACAAATATACCGACTTAACAACATTTACAAGTCGTTATGACCATTTCCAATTGGTCTATTACATTTTCCTTCCCCCTACTTGGAAGGAAATGCTATCAATGATCGATATGGTACTCTCCAAATTTTGAGCTTCCCAGTTATAAATTCTCTAAAAATGGGAACTCATCCCTTGGAACATGCTATTTCACTACTGAACATGGTTCTTCGACATGGCCAATGCACTTATTCTAAGTGCTAAAAAAAGATGAAAGGAAACCAACTACATTTCAGTGTACTAGAACATGTTTGATTTTATATGCACACATGATTCTCATCCCAAGCCATTTTCATTCACATTATTATAATATGACATATGATCTAAAATGAAACTAGATTGGTTGTGTTATCTCACCCAGTCATTTTTATAACATTATCACAAGAATTGGGATAATTTTTCTTTCCTATGATGGGTCTGGTATACGTCACAATCAAAAATATTTCACATCCAGGTCACTATAACGAAAATATGACTCAAACAATAAACTTATTGAATTCAAGACCCTTTCTCCAAGGTATCATGAAAATATAGTTGTATGCATTACATGACCTTGTCTCTCAAAAATCATGTGGTTTAATGCATCACTTCTTAAATCGATGGGCACAACATGTAACAATATATGTTAAAATGATATTTAAACAATGAAATAGGCACTACTAATTCCTAGACTATTATAACATACACAATGATCAACTTGGAGTTTTTTTGCCTATATGACTATTAATTGGACAATGAATCTTGATTCGTACATCATTAGAAAAGAAGAAAGATCATATGACCCTAAAAATGGATGACCTTTCCTGAGGCAAGCCTAACTTACTAAACTATACCATTGCATTATTATTAATCATTTACAAAGATTATCTTACGAAATGACCACCCCTCTACCAAAGGGTGTTCTTTCATTACTAAGAGTCCAACTTGGAACAAAAAACACCTGAAAATGCCTCATGCTTGAAAATCTTCATAAAACTTTAATAATGATTTTACATATGAGGGAACTATCAAAACTGGATAACCCCTCTTTTAGCATAAGGATTCAACTTTTAAACTAGATCCATGCTTAAAATTTCACTAGGATACATCAATTATCATTTTGGTTCAAGAGATAGAAGAAAAATTGTATGGGTAATGATTAGGTTTCCATTCAAAGAAACTCTCTACAAAACATCTTAACTAACCCTTACATAGGGGTTTTTTTCAGACTACCCCAAAGGTTTTAATTTCATCCAATTCAATCAATTTAAATTTATATATCATTTAAAATGATCATATATTCAAAATGAAAAGTACCAGTGATGAGGAAATCATTTTACAACTATGATTGTTACTTTATCTAGATTAATTCATGTATCATTAGGAAAATTATCTTATAATTTAATCTTTAACCATACTTAATTTAGCCATAAGTTCTCACTACGGGACTCATTTAAGGTAAATTTAAACTCAATGTTTTATATGAAAAGAACCTTTAGAATGAAATTATAATTTTAGTTGACTGATGTCTAATTTAATTAATTCTCAAACGAATATAAAGGGTGTTTAAATTTTTTTAGGGCGATCAGTTTATTAATATAACACCATAAATTTATATGCAGTATCATATAAGTAGATATTTACACTTTAAATAACTATCCCTAGTCACAAAAGAACACCCCTACGGGGTTAAGAACTAAATAAAGTAAGAAATTTAAAGGTGACCTACAAGGGTCACATCATACCAATATGGGAGTAGTTATATGGGATGTCGTTCCATATTTATATGGTCAATGATCTCAAAATTATATTGTAAATCCCATTTAAGGGGAACCTAGTAATATTTTATTTATTCATTGATTTATCACTCCATTGGTGAGTTTATCTCATAAGAATACAATGCTAAAACATAGTTATTTGGTTCGAGTTGAGCATAAGAGTATTTAGTTATATGTGTCTTCATTTCCAAGTTGAAAAGGCACTAGCCTTTATAAATCGCTTTTGACCCAAAATATAACAAACATAGAGGAGAAATGGTTTGAATTTGTAAAATAAAACCAATTTATTTGAAATTTTAATTCATCTATTTAATGTATTTATATAGTGTTTCAAATAAATTAATTTCCTTTCTCAATGATTAAAGGTGCATTACTTTAGAAGTCTCAATTGTAATTGATTTTACTATAACCAGTTTTTCAACTTCGATGTCAGAATATAAAACATACATATGATGTGGATTGATTATATGGGTCACACGTCAATATTTATAATGGCCCATAAAATTTATATATTGATATTTATACCCAATTAATCAAAAAAACCAATTCCCTACAACAAATGTTTCACAGCTCAAACTTTCCTTTATTTTCTAATTAAAGTTCCACAATCAATATATATGGGAAAACACCATTTAGGTTCATATAGAAACATTAACAACCAATCATATATCAGAATATAATATGGAAATATATCACAGAGCAATAAATATGGTCATGTAAGAAGAAATAATAAAATCATGGTATATAGATAATCATGGAAAAAGTTATGTGAATCCAATGTGATTTATCTCATTCTTGAATTCACCAAGTCACTTTTAATTTTTCTCCTAAGAGTTAAATCACAGAAATCAGAGGTAAATACAATAAATTAGTATCTATAAAAAAGTACACCAATCACTCATGTTGACATAATACTCAGCTGTAATAAAAAAATTAATAATCACATCCAATGAAACATGAAATTTCTCCAAGTATGGGTTAGCCAGACCTAACCATGAGCTATTTACCAAGCACCGACACCTTCCTAATCTCATTTCTACCATCTTAAATAGTAGGAAAAATGAAAAAATAACCACTTATACTACTTTTAATACATTGACTTGGAATCCACTAAAATAGTTCCCCGAGTCAAATGGTCACATGGCCTTAAGCATGCCACCCTATAAGCTAGAGGCTTTCGACTAAAAAAAGGGTCTAATGGAGGTACAATGGAGAGACTATAATCTCTATCTCAATAATAATAATTAGAGGATATAAGAAATAATATAAATAGTAGAGGGAAAATAAATCCATAGAAGATAAAAATAATAGAATACCCAAACCGTTCTAAATAACTACACATTCAGGACAATATTGAGTAAAAATGAATGAAATACAAATACAATGATGGTAAAAGAAAAAATAAGGATAGACTGAAAAAAGTAATAAATAAGTAAAGGAATATATCTCTGAAAGACATTCCAAGTATATTCATAGCTGATACTCTCAATCTATCTTAAACAATCCTAGTCCATAATGAAAAAAACATTGAGCACAATCCATATCCTAAAATACAATTAATAGATCTATCAGTCTACTAAATGTTATAATTAACATGGTGTGATACAAACATAGAAGGACACCTCCAATGGTGTATAATGAAATCTTTTTAATGATTATAAAATGATGTAGTGTTTAGGCCTAACAATAAGGCGGTTAAAAAATAAATGAAATTCAGTTGGTGTTTGGTTCCTCAAAAACACATGACTGACCGTACATACATTAGAATAAGACAAAATTTCTCTAAAAATACCATCATATATATGTATACATAAATTTAAATATATATATGAATAGATATACATGCACTGGTGCACACCTAAGTAATATGAACAAGAAATCCATATAAATCAATAATATTTACATAAGAGTCTCATTGTTTAAATATGAGTACCTAAAAAAGCATCATAATATGGGATATATTGTTCCATGTACACAAATCCCAATCAATGATGTCAAATGTTATATCCATCATCCTAATCATGAGTTTGAAATGTGATGTCCATAAACCCAAAATTATGTTAAATATCATTTCCAAAATCCAAGACCGAGGTGGTGTAAAACATTATGTCTAAAAAACCTATCCAAGGTCTATTAGTAATAATTATGTATGTGGTGATCCCACATACCCTATGATACCTTACCAAAGGAGTTCTTTAAATAGGAACCCAGTATCGCTCAAGGAACAATACAGATAATCTCACCTATGAGGTCATCCAAGGTATTCCTTCTTGGGAATCTATGGTTTTCTCATGGAATAATAATTCCTTTTACCATTTTTAGCCACATATTTTTTAAAGGATAACACATTCATAATGAAAGAAGAAATAATGGTCCATGTGAACCTTCTATAAAAGTTGGATTTGGACATTATATAAGGTATATCATAGTCAATGAGAATTATCCTAACCGAAACAGACATGATTCACATGACTGTTCCATTTTTCAATTCAATTATAAGGAATAAATAAGTCCAAGAAAATATACGCGCAATATTGAAATTTATCAAATTCATTCATTAATCCAGCATACTCAGAAGTGTTGATAATGACCATGTAAACCATACATACAATAAATGATGCATTTAAATAACTTTATCCTTCTTAATTATATGGGACAACCCAATTATAGTATGAAATAATGGTCAAAGATAAGTGAGTCATCCACCTCACTTATATATCATTTTATTCTATTCTTACCTAAACATTTTTAAGAGAAATGTAAACACACCTCATAGGGTATTATAATTACATATTCATGGAAAATGGGTCATGGGCCTATAGGAAAACATCAAAAGGGGTGGTTCAGGATAAAGAAGACAATATCTAATGGTATGATTAAGTACAAGAGGGGTATTTGATTTAAGGCATTAGTTTTTATTTGATTAATCTCTCATTTTTGGGGTGGTCCAACAAAATTATAGTGAATAACATATTTTTTCAATTTATAATTGATGAAAATTTAAGGGAAAATCATATAGACCACCTATGATATTCCAAATATTCCTGAATTTTTTATTTTAAATATTTAATTTGAGTAGAAATGAGAGAAAAAGTAAGAATCAACAGATTCCCTAAAAAAAGGGAATATGATATTTCATGAAAATAACATCTAATATAGGAATCTAAACTGATAAATTATGGAATATGAATGATATACTATTGAAGGGTGATCCAACATGTTTATCGCTGTTCGATTCTAGCACAAGATGAATAAGATACCTCATTTCCTAAAGAAAAGTGAGTTAGAGAGATCAAGTTTTCATATGGGTTTTTTGTTTGAATGAGGAGGATTAAATCTTAAAATAGTATTTTCTAGTTCCTTTAAGATCCATAGGATTGGTAAACATAGTTTTGAAAATCGTACAACAACCGTGAGATGCTACTATACTAAAAACCTCTCACCTTTCATAGTTCTACTACTTGGTTAGGAAAATTGTACAAAAACTGTGTGTGGTCCCTCTACACACCTAAAATAATTCACACATATTCACTAATAGGGTTTCATGATTTTATAAAATCATGTCCCTATATAAAATATTCTAGATGGTTTGGGTTGCATGGTTACCAACCGAATGCCCTTGTCTATTTCTCCTGAAACTGATTTTTCAAAGGCAACGTCTCCCAAAACTCACCTCGAGCACCTAGTACACCTATCAGGCCTTAAAACACATATAAAAACAAAAAATTTATGTATTTTAAATCTGAAAATGAAATCATTATTTTTTGTAAAATATTTTTATTATCCACCAAACAATTTTCAAATTCCTTCTCAAATTTTTACCCCGTAAAAAACATGGAATGTTGCATAGGTGTTGATATCATTCATTATTTATTCTTACTTATTGTTAAAATCCCTAATCCTTAGGTTTATTTTAATATTTTTTGTGTTCAATTAACTATAATTCAATTGGGTGATGTATATTATATTTCTATGTCTCTTAGGATTTTGTTAGGAACTCTTTACCATATGACAATGGAGGTATATGGTTTCCTGGGAGGTCTTGTAAGTGGGTGCATACATATGCATGAAATAATTATAATAAAATTAGTAAGGTAACCAATAAAATTATAAATAATGGTTTTCACATTAGGAAATACTGTTATGGATGTTTATATTTGGTATGATCAAACCACAGTGATTATAATGTATGTTAGGTCTAACCAAATTAGGTAATTTTCCATAAAGCGAGTCATTTATTTTTTATTTGTATTGAAAAATAATAGGAATAACATATAATTTTAGGTTGTATTAATTTTAAATAATTAATGATTTATGGATTGAGATTGGATATCTATATTTTTGACATGTTTGGTGTTGAGATATGGGGTAATAGTGTATATATAGACCTTGAGTAGTCCAGTGATTTTGTTTGGGGTGTTTTATATAAGATCATGTAATGTTCCTGACCCTATTACCTAAAAAATTATAATAGGTCACCAAAACAAATTAGTAACACCTCATGATTTCCAAAGGCCATAATAAATTCATAGGTTTGAATGGAACCTGAGTGTGGGATGGTTTACCCTCTTTGAATTTATGAAATAAAAATGTAAGGGTGAAGCAAGAAATTTGGAATGAAATTTGTAAATCGTGGAAATATCCAACAGAGGTCATGTATCAATATTGATGAAAACATTTTCTTTTTGATACCTCAAAAATAATAGAATAAAAATTGGAAGTGAGAAAATTACTATACATTCAGTACCAGAACACCCATATTGTATACAATGTAAAAATAACTATATAAAAATTGTATACATAATAGGTGTTCTTTACAAGTCCTAACTAAAAAATTGAAATCTCCATAGGTATGAAATCTCAAGGAAAAACCTTGGATCAACTCATAAATATTATCTTGGTCCATCAGAAAAAATGATAAAATTGCCACCAAAAGACTCTACACATGCACAAAATCCCAGTGGAAGTAGCTCCTACACTCTGATGATTTACATTTACCTAAGTCATGAATGTTTAATCACACATCACATTATATTATTTATAGAGAGTGAAAATATCATAATTAATAAGAGCCCAGTTCCCAGCACATTAAAATCTATCATAAAATAAATTTTAATCTGACAATAATTCAAGGAAATAAGAATACGTATAATAGAAAATAACAATATTTATTAAGGATATATAACATGATCATATGTGCTATAATGTGACCCCAAATATAGGGATAATATATCTAACACCCCAATTTTTTGGACCCATATTATTCCCTTAATTTATATTTCTATAATTCAAAAAAATGATTTTTTATTTCTATTATAAAACTTGATCTCGACTTGGAAGTATGTTCTAAAAGAAATGAATTAGAGAAACGACGTTTAATTTAATCATAATGGAGAATTATAAAAAAAAATTATATAAAATTATTTATTTCATAACATGGATTGTTACATACCATTTATTATTACAACCCTTAAAAGTGTATACATTTTAATAGGAAATAAATAGAAAACAATAATATTTAAAAAAAAGATATCCCCTAGATCATGTTCACCCTTGAGGATCTCAATTTATAGAACTAAATATACAATAAAAAATCATGACTGGAGAAATAAGTTTTAAAGGAATGTGTTGTTTAACTTTTAAATATATAATTGAATGAATTTATAAAATATAAAGGAGGTAAAATATCAATTATTTGACCATTATATGTATATTAGAAATGGAAATATGATCATTGGACATATGACCATTGGATATATGGTTTTCATGTATGGATAAATACAATGGGTATATTTAAGTGGTATAATTTTGTTAATAAATTAACACACATTATTTGGAAAGTTTTATAAATTAATATTAAGTAGAAATAAAGTTTAAAAGTCATTTTCTTATAGAAACTTTTGTCATTATATTATATGTTCTCATTACAAAGTTAATTTAAAAATTTAATAAATTTGATTTCATATAAATAAATTCTAATATTTATTCATCACATCATAATTATTATATGGTGAATTTTTAGGATTTGTTCTTCCAAAAATTGATTTTTAGGTGAGTAGTAAAAAATACTTTTTACAAATACAATAAATTTTCCGACTCACCAGGATATAAACATAAAACAATTTATGAAACATTTTTATAGGAATAAAATTATTATTGGAGTAAAATAATTAATTTATAAATAATAAGTTGTATTTAGAATCTTATGTTTGAAATTTGGAATCCTATGTTCTATTTTTTCAATACAATATTTTTTTGGTTCTTTTCTTTTAATTAAGTATTTTTAGGTTTTGATATAGTTTTACCATGAAATGAATGTAAATTAAAACTCCTTTTTTAAATGACAAACCAATAAATTCCTTGGAATTAATACTTATCATAATCATTGGCCTAAATAATAATAAATACATTTTTATGATTAAGAATACATTTTTTCGAAAAGGTGTTCTTATTATGTTATGTGTACTTATAGAAAAGATATTTTTTATCAGATTTAGAAATTTATTCTAATGAAATTGATTTAAAATATTATATTTTAATTAAAAATTTAGGTAATAAGATCAATTTCGTTTTTATACATAAAAATTAGTTACTAAGGTCAAAATTAGTCATGATGGTAAAGGATATAATGAAGTAATCGTGTTTAATTAAGGGATAAGGTATTATAATATCAAAAAAAATATCTAAAATGGTTTATGATGGATTTTTCTACCTCCCATTATTTTATGTTCATTGATTTCCAATTTTGGAACCAATTTTCTTGAATATGACACTAATTTTATATTAAGAAATGTGTAATTACAAAAATATCCACCCTTTATCAATTTTAAATGGAACCCAACCACACCCTTTATAAGGCACACCTAAAATTAAAATTAGTCTCTTTTATATATTTTATTTTGTTACTAAGAATTATCTCACACAATTTTTAGACTCTAGTTTCAAGCGGATTTCCTAAATGCTTCGAAACTAAAAAGCATTCTAAGAAAAGATATTATTTCTCCCACATATGTAATGAATCTTTATACATATTTTTAAATGTCTATCTTAAATATACCTATTATTTAACTTTATTTATAAAATAAATGAATTTTTTTAAATCAATAAAATTAGTTAAAATTGTTATTAATACTCTTATTATATAGTAACACGTTCTTTCCCATTCAGTCATTATAATGTGTTTTTTGTTTTGGTCAGTTTTACCAACTACATGAATGACGTTATAATATTTAGGTCATGCAAGAATATGAAAACAAATGTATTTGAAACATGATATAATAATGATTAATTTATTATGTTTTAAAAAAATTAATTGTAATTTTTAAAATGATATTAATAAATATATTTATTTCTTTAGTAAATTCAATAACGACTAAAAAGTATATTTTTAAGTATTTCATGGAATCCGTCATGATATGCTCCATGAAATGATAATTATAATTTAATAATATATAAAAATTTAATTTCTTCAATTGATACTCCCTCTTGTGACTGAGATGAGTGGGTTATGGGACCTTATTCGTGCCACCCAATATGCCAGAGGCTATCGAATAACAGTGAGAGTATAAGAAATATAGCGGGGATAATATAACCTCTAGTATAGAGTAAAAATAACATATAAAATAATAACATTGTAGTGTAAATAGTAAACAATTTTATAAATAACTACGCATAAATCCACAATATAATTAAGATCAATCAGATAATCAAATAATAATGTAATATTATAATGATAGTCTAAAATATAGATAAAATACATGTTGAAAGAAAAAAATAATAGAAAAATATATAAAATACCCCAAAGACACAAATCTAGAACCCCATGTAGATTGTCTATACCTGATCCAACCCATCTAGTAAGAAATAATCAATAATAGGGTCTCTTTCCATTGTCTGAACATACATCCATGAAATCTTTCTTGGTACTAAACTGTGACCCATCCCGGGTGTGAGTACAACTAAGTAATTTAACACTACCATATATAAAAAAAATCTTATCTATGTATATATCATTAAATAAATAAATATATAAAAATTTATAATTTATAAATTAATATAGAACATGAAATATACTTGCTAACTGTGAGGCTCTAAAATTACACCTAGGTTCAACCTAACATGCTTTGACTCCATGCCCGAATATCTATTAAGTTGTGGATCCTCCTGTATCCATATGGATCTTCAAATTTTGTGTATAATTATATTAATGAGTTTGAATCACACATATTATATCATAAAAAGTGGTCTCTTACCTCAGGATAATAATAATGTCACCCTAATGAAACCAGTAAATCTCACCCTCAAGCATCTAATGACTGCGAAACTTATCTATAGGGGGTTTATATCCCATGTATCATACCTTATGGTGGGAACACAACCATGAACCTTAACCTATGGTGTCACATATGTGATCTTAAGTACAGAACACAATCATACGTCATTTTAAAATAAGAACACAACTATCCAAGAATCAATTATCCCTTAGTCATTTATCATTACAAGATTATCTTGAAATAGAAATGATAGTATGTAATATACATGATAGATCAGCAAGTGTGGAACCCTCCAGTTTACTCGTATTGTTTTTTTAGTATTATTTATCCTTAACTAGGTTCATGTAGTAAAAAATGTAGAGGGTTGAGACAGAGAGTTTTGGGGGAGATATACTAAGGTGCATGGTTAGCGCACAGTTTTCCTAAACAATGCAAAAATCAAGATAGGTGAATTAAAATATTTGTTCATGTAGCTTCACATTATTTTAGAATGGTTTTTCATATCATACGACCCTACTTAGAAAATCGTATATCCTATTTTGGGTGGATAGTGGAACCCACATGTTTGGAACACAGTTATTCAAACCATGCATCAAAACTATGTGAACCTATCCATATCAATAAAAATCTGAAATTAAAAATTTACACCATTAAAATTTTATGTTTTGGTGGTCATTTTTCCTCCAAAAATATGTGAGTCTCTCCTCCCTTGATCATGGAGTTGTCCCCCTCCTTCCATGGTGATTTTTATTTTGGTTTCATTTTAGGTTTTCCTGAGGTAAGTGAATTTATCTTTGATTTCTATTTTCATTCTCTCACCAACCCTTTTTCTTCCATTTTTGTAGAGTTATGGAACCATAGGGGTGGGTTTGGACGGATTTAGGGTTTTAATGGGGGATTTGTTTTTATTTTGTGTGGATTAGGTGTGTAAGGATTTTTTTTACCTCTTCTAGGTGGTCTTCCCCAAGGGAAAGAAGCATTTGACCAAATCTGAGGTAACTGCCCTTATTTAATGTCATTTTCCCAGGAATACCTTTAAATACATAATCACCTTTGGTTTAATATATTTATATTGCATTTAAAATTATTTATCCTTTGTGTGTATTCCATGTTGGATGTGTTTCATGGATCGAATTGGAAATTTGTAGTTTAAAATGTGGTATTTCAAAGGGGTATAAATATTATTCCCACAAACTGTTTGATAAAATTGATAAAATGGATTTTATAGTTTTACATGGATTTATAAAGTGGTTTTAGAAATGAATTTACCTTATAAAGTGTTTTTTTTTGGTAAAGTCGACATTCTTTGTAAGATATTTCTTGTGTTATGGATTTATTGATATGTGAACTTTCTAGTGATTTGTTGTCATGGAGTAGAAAATGGTTTAATCATGGTGTGGGTGAGAGGTTTGTTTACGGGATAGTGAGAGACTTTAGAGGATGGACCATGTGAGCCCCTATATGATTCAAAGGGATCGAGTGAGCCTTTGTGTAGGAAGGCAGTCTGAGATTCCATGTTGGTTATCTGGAGACTTTGAGTGATCAAAGAGATGGGCCCGAGAAGATTATGGGATATTATATTTCATTAATAGGTAGAATAATTGTTTACTAAATCAAGATTGGCCTGATGATTATATCACCAAGGAGAACATTTCTTATATCATATTCTTTATGAATTTTATTAGTTCCACTTTGATGTGATGATATGTATTATTCCAATTTTCATTTCCATTTATATGGTTACATGATGTTGATTTAATGCTATTATTTATTAGTCCATTAAGTCATATTTAATCCATGCTTATATTTTTTGGAAAATTTTTTTTTATAAAAATAACCATAGGTATTTTTAATGTTTTCATGAAATTTGTTTCTTTTCAAGTGGTTTAGTTTTGAATTTTTTTCTTCGAAATATTTTATTGGTTTTCATGGGTAAAAGACTTAAATATATTAATGATGGTATCCTACTTGGTTTCTTACCTCAGACTTTTCTTGGTCCCTTTTTTAGAACTTACATATTTCATTTTGTCGGACATGTATAAAGGCAAGGGAACCATGATACACGGTGGATCTTCTTGATTAGAAATGTTTGGAGTTTTTGGAGGATACATGATCTCATTGGGATGGAATCAAATTTAGTTGTTTTTGGTATTGTTTACCCACTGTATTGTACTTAGGATCTGTTTTGATCTTTACCCACTTTTTAATTTTTTTTGGATTTCATGAAGGTGTATGTGTCCCTTTTATGGTAGGTTTTTCCTGTGACTTATGTTTGGGTTTTTGTTATATTATTATCATTTTATGTTGAATATGAAGGTACTAGTTTGTCCGTCCCATTTTATAGAATGATCAGTATGGTTTAACTATGAAATAATCCTTCCGAAATGATAGTTGTTTATTCCTTGTGCCTATTTCCATCATGTGGAATTTGGGAAGCACTACTAGCCATGTGAAGGGATGAATTTGGTACTGAGTTAGGTTAAACTAGGTTGGATCATTAAAAAATGGTATTTTTTTAATAATTTTACTTGGGAGTTAGTGGTATTTTGGAGCTAGGACTATCGATATTTGAGTGGATGCAATGGAGGAGTTCCTGGAAAGCTATTATTCATGTTGAAACTTGAGTTTCCAAGAGTGTTTTGGGATTGTGGTAATGTTTTGATCTAATTTATTGGTTATTCATGGTATTTCAAGGTTTTTACTGGTTTTTTTCTTGTCTTAGGGTATCCCTGTGGGTATTTTGAGTTTTCGGGTGAAATAGGGAGGTGCTGTGGAGGCATACAATTAAGTTGAATTATTATTAGAAACTATTTGTAACCACTATAGACTTACCGCATACTCCAATGAAACTCACATGGTTGGTTCAACGTTTTCCAAACCATGTAGTCAAACCATACAATGTGGAAAATTATTGAAAATTTTGATTTTTTGGTTCCTCCTTTATTTGGGGTTTCTTTGGATGTTAGTGATTCATTTTGAAACCCATTTTTTAGATTATTTTAGATCCTTACTATTTTTTAATGTGGAATTATTCTTTATTGAGCTTCTGTTTTTGGTATCTTGTAGAAAATTTATCCCAGAAAGAACTCATCCAGGCATGGAGAGGGTGCATCAGAGAGTACTCCCCAGAAGATAGTCCCTTTTATCCATATTTCGTGAAGTCAATGATTCGTGTGTTCCTAAAATTGGGTGATGTGGGTGGTCATGATAAGAAATGGACCATAGACCAAGATCAAGGGTTTTCAAGTCAGAATCTACCGGTGTTCCATGGTTAAAAGGGAACTAATGAATATGAGGATTGGTTGGATCATATGAAGTGAATATTTTAGCTATTGATGATTAATGTGACCTATAATGTGGAATTTACTACATATATTCTATAAATATAGGGTAGGAAGTGGTGGGCGTCAATAGTGATTTTGAGAAAGCATGAGGATATCTCGTGGAACACTTTTATAGTGGAGTTTCATCAGCAATTATACCTAAAAACCATGTGATCAGAAAAGGCCTGTGAGTTTCTTAGGATAGAGTAGGGTGATAATTTAGTCATATAATATACTACCCAATTTACTGATTTTGTTTATGTGTCTCTAAATTTCCCTTATAATCATTTTCTAAAGGATTAGTTTTTGAGATGGTCTTGAGGCCAGAGATTTAATCTAGGCACATTATTCTAGGCTTTATCACCTATTTTTAGGTGGTTGAAAAGGTAGTGAGGAAAGATTCATATTTCATGGACAAAGATAGATTTAGTGGTGTTCTTTTTATGATTGGTATTGATATTTCTTCTTCAAGACAGTAGTGGAAGTAAGATTAGTCTCGGAAAGGCAATGGAAATAATGTTCAGCAGTCTTCAATATTAGCTCCTATGGTTTCAATAGGGCATAGACCAGTTTTCCATTATTAGTGTATTAGGATAAGAAACACTTGGACGCAATTACCAAAGACTCTAAGTACATTCCATTACTGTTTTAATTCAGTGAATATCCATCATTTCCATTAGTTGAATTCATGTGTTAGTAGAGTCTGATACATTTTCTCAAAGCCCTGTTAGGTGCATCCATTTATTTTATTTCACTTACACAGATTAATTCCAATGAAATTTGAGATAATATGATGTCATATTTTATGGAATTTATTACCTATTTGGGTAGGAATAATAATAATGGTTTTAAGTGTCATGAGTTCCATGTTGTGGCGGATGACATGGAGGTCACATTGGACTTACTTTTTTGAAAATAGACTTGTTATACCTCATTATTGTTATGGATTGGTTAATCGTAATTAGGTATATAGTCAACAGTTATCATTATAGTGTTCAATTCTTTATTTTTTGAAGATATTACTAAATTCATTCAGGGTGAGTAGGATTTTTGTTCAATGGTGGAAATACAAGTTTCTTCTGAGCTCAGGTTGACCCCATGAAAGTTTTCCACATTGTTTCATAATGTTGTAGAAAGGTGTTCTTTTGTTGAACTTTTGATGGTCATGGAAAGGTATCCATGTGTATTTACAAATGATTTATTATAATTACTTCAATAGGAATATATTTATTTTACTATCAATATACTCCCTACGATTAGCCCAATTTCCCTACCATTTTACTGGATGGGTCTAGCTGAGCTTATGGGGTGAAATGTTAAACTAAAGGATCTTGCAGGAAATGGTTTTATTCTTCATAGTGTGTCACTATAGGATCCACCTATTCAATTTTTATTGTATATGGATGGTAGACTAAAAAATTTAATTTAATATCATAAGAATGACCAGTTAGATATAAATAATAAACACCCATCAACTAGAATTTCAAAAATACATGAACAGCTAAAAGGGTCTTATTGGGTTTTTAAAATCGACTTGAGGTTAGTGTACCACTAATTGAGGGTATAAGAAGAGGATTTTCCAAAGATTAAATTTCCAAATTGGTATAAAAATTTCACTTACATTGTCATTCCATTTGGTCTTACTAATTATCTGGCTATTTTCATAGTTTACTGAACTGTATATTTCATCTCTTTTTGGACTCCTTCAGGGGTATATTTGTAGAATACATATTGATGTACTTGAAGATAGAGTAGGAGCACACTAACCATCTGAATATAATTTTGGTTGTTCTAAAATAGAATCATATATATGAAAATTTTCCCAAATCCGAGTTATTGGTTCAAGAAGTGATGTTCCAAGGTCACGTGATTTCCAAGGTAGGAGTTTCAATGGAATTAGAGAAGGCTGGATTTGTCATGTCTTGGGAGCAGCCTAAAAATTTGTTCAAGGTATGTAGATCTATGGGCTAGGACCTATACTAATGTTTATGTAATTTGGTAATTCACTAAGATATATTCTCAATTGATTTGTTTTACCATTAAATGGGTGAAGTTTTAATGGAATGAGAGGTTGTAGAGTGGTTTAGAGAAGTTGGAGACCCATTTTACAAATTCCCCATTTCTTATTCTGTCTAAAATTGAGAAAGATTACAAAGTGTATTACGATGATTATGGTGTGGTTTTGGGGTGTTTGATAATGTCGAATAACCATATGCAGGAATATAGATCACAGAAGTTGAACTCACATGAGTCGAATAATCCAACCCATGACCTGGAACTGAAAACTATTATGCATGTGCTGATGGTGTGGCAACACTACCTATCCGGGGAGAATTTTATTATGTACATGGACCGAAAGATCCTGAATTACATTTTTTTCTCGTAGGGACCTTAACCTCAGGTAGATTCACTAGGTAGAGTACCTTCAGAATTTTTTTTATATTTTGTATACACCCAGGTAGGGAAAGGTGGTTGTCGATGTGTTGATTAGGAAATATCAATGCAGGTAGTTCAAGAATTTTTGAATGAGTGGGCATTGAAGATATTATTTTCTGATATGAGACTGGTTGTAGCGGAGGATAAAGGAATGGAATTATTGGACAATGTGCATGTTACTTAATATATATTTAACTCGGTTATGACTGAGTAGGTGTCCATCTCTGAGTTCCAATAGATTAGCAGTGACTTAAATGGTGGGAAGACATCGGGTAATTGGTCTTGGTCATCTGATGGTTCTCTTATCATTTGGAATTCAATGATTGTCCCTTTGAGTCTAAGGTAGGATATTATACAGGAGGGAAAACTTTCAAGTTTGATCATTCACCTAGGGGAGACCAAGAGGTTCTATAACTTGAGGGTGAGGTATTTAGTGGGTCCATATTATACATGCCATAATGGACTTTGTTTCATGATGATTGAACTTCGAGGGGACAAAATCTAAGAATTAGAGACTATTTGGGTTGTTTCATCAACATACCATTATAGTGTAGAAGGTGAATGAGATCCTTATGGACTTTTTATTGTGCAGCCTCATACTTTTAGTGGTAAAGATGAAATATTTTTGTTTTATAATCATATGATGAAATAAACCCTTTTTTACCAATCAGGGCATCAAAAATTTATAGAGGACCTTAGAAACCTATAGTTCTGAGAGGATCTTCATATTCATGGAGTTCCCTTAATTATAGTGTCACATTGGGACAACCTTTTCATATATATCATTTGGAAGGGACACCAAGAGGCTTTGGGAACCCATTTGATGTTGATCAACACATATCACTCGTAGAAGGACGTCCTGTCTATGTTGACCATATAGACTCTAAAGAATATGTGGTGGGTTTGTGTTATTGATTTTAGTGGTTTGTGGAAAAGGAAACTACCATTAAGTGAGATTTAATATAATAATATCTTTCATTCTTTATCAAGATTTCCCCATTTGAGGTGTTACATCGGTGGTTGGTCCAATCCCTATTGTACGTGGTGGATGTAGGAGAGCATTAATTAATTTGACCAAGACACATCTAGGAGAGGAATAATATAGTGTTTCAGACTCACAAATGCTTAGTGGATGCTCAGATTCCCCAAGATTCATATTTATCCCATCCTCATCATCCACTGTAGTATCTTCTTGGTGATCAAGTTCTTCTCCGAGTGCCAGTAATGTGGGGATTTAATCATTTCAGAGTGAATTGAATGTTGTTACTACATTATGTTTGGTCGCTTCTTATTGTGGGACATCTTGGGTAGGTAGTCTACTAGATAGGGTTTCTATAACAACTTCCCTCGATTCATGCTAACATCCACTTCTCCTAACTGAAGAGATTCCACCAAGACCCATCTCATGTGTTAGAGTGTGATGATTTGGGGTTAGATCCTAATAACATCATTGTGGTTCAGTCTGATCATATCGTGGATTCTTAAAAGGAGTTATCCATGGAAAGCTCATCACATTGGCCCATGTGCTTTAGCAGTGTGGTTCTAACATCTATGAGAAATTGGATTGGTAATCTTTTGTGAGGAAAAATTGGCCTCAATTATTTTCTTTTAGAAATGTATGAGGACTTTCTAGGGGATGAATGTAGCATGATGAGGATTTTGTGACAATATCCAAGTCGTTGGTACTATTTATTAGTTTTATTTATTCTTGAGTGAATTCAAGGAGTTCTCGAGTTCTAAGGGTTGAAACATGGGGTTTTTTGGGAGATGGACCTTGGAACATGGTTTGCACATAGTTTTCATAAACCATGTCGAAACTGTATGAGGGATGCATTAGATTTTGATAGAGAGGTGTCATATAGTATGAGCATGATTTTTAAAACTCTGTGACACCCCATATAAAATCATGTGACCTGTTTTTGGGTGGATAGTGGAACCCACTTGGTTGGATCACTATTTACATAACTATGCGTCCAAACTTTGGGATCATATCCCGCCCATTAAAAATAGGGAAATTTGAAAATTTCCACTTCTATGTTTTTTTGGGTTATGTTTCCTAATCCAACATGAATATCCCACCTCCCATAGATGTGGAGAGCTCTTACACATTCCATCATTATTTTCATCTCTGGTTCGTTGTGGTTTTCTAGAGTTAAGTTGATTTATCATTGATTTCATCTTATTTTATCTTACTCATGCATTTTATTACATTTTCATGGAGTTACAGTACCTTATTGGTTGTGTAGGATGATTTTACTATTTGTAAATGGCGTATTTGATTTATTTTATGTGTCTTAGGTTTGTAAGACTTGGTTATACCTCCTCTTTTTGGTCTTTATCAAGGGAGAGAATCATTGGACCGAATATGATGTGGATATATCTATTTAAGTGTATTTCCATGGAATACATTTATTATTCAAATCAAATTTGAGGTTTTATTCATAAATTTCCATTAAAATTATTTATACTTCGTTCATATTACATGTTGGATGTGTTCCATGAATTTAATTGGAATTTTGGTGTTTAATGTGGGGTTTTATAAAGTGGTATAGATTATATTCCTTATAAGTGTTTGATAAAATGTTTTGATTAGGTTTTTTAGTTACAAATGGATGTATAAAGTGTTTTTAGAATACTTTGACATTAGAAATGGATTTATATTTGAACTGGGAAGGCTTCTTAAGAAAAGGTTTTTGTTATGAATTGAATGAAATGAGAACATTATTATTATGTATTTTAATGGAGTTAAAAATGGGTTAAGTAGGGTGTGAAAGAGAGGTTTTCTCAAGGGATCACCTAATCTTTAAGAGGGACATCTATTCAAACCTGGATTTTCTTCCAAGGGACTGAGTGAGCATTTGGGTTAGAAGGAAATGTAATCTTCCATGTTGGTTACTAAGAGACCATGTGAGCTCTTGGTTTTCGGACCGAGGAAGATCATGTGATATTCCATTAATTAGCTAGATAGAATAATTATTTACTCCCTCGTGATTAGACTAATGGTTAGAGACTCTTGGTGTAAATTACATAATTCGGATTGGGGTTATGGTTTATGAATTTGATTTGTTCCACTTTGATTTGATGATATTTATTATTCTAATTTTTCATGTCCATTTATATGGTTACATGATGTGGATGTTATTATATTCTTTATTAGTCAATTTAATTATATTTGTGCCCAATTTCGAAATAGTTTTTTAAAACCATGTTTTGTTTTATAAAGGAATAAACCAAAGGCATTTTAATGGTTTAATTGAAATTATTTCTTTTTAAGTGGTTTAGTATTGAAAACATTTTTCAAACTATTATATTATCTTTCATGGGTAAAATAATTAAATAGATTAATGGTGGTATCATATTGGTCTTCATGCGTCATACCATTCTTGAGACACTTTTGGGAATTTATAGATTTTTCTTTTCAGGACATGGTTAAAATCAAGGGAACCTTGTTTTAGGGTGGAACTGCTTTATTACCATCATTTAGTGTTTTTTGGTGGATAAGTGGTCTCATAGCGATGAACTCATGTGGAGGAATTTTTAATATTTTTTTCCTTTTGGTTTATAGTTGTTCCTTTTTTGGATTTGTACCATATTTTTGAGTTATTTTTTGAGATACCAAGTGTGTGTATGTACCCCTTTTATGGTAGTTTTTTCTAGTGACATATATTATGTTTTGTGATATATGTTTATATTTTTCTATAGAATTAGATAGTATTGGTTTGGCCATCCTATTGTATAGATGGTTCAGGCCGATTTACCATTGGAGAAATCATTCCCAAATGATTGTTTGTTATTCTTGGGTTTTTTCGTCCCATGGTGATCGGGAACATGCTTCGGGTCATGTAGATAGATGAATTAGTTGATGGGTTAGGTTGACCCAGGTTGGTTTGTTATAACCAATATAATAAATATGTCATTAATAATTAATGGTTAATTAAAATAATTACAATATTCTATCCATTTTAATTTCATTACAATATGCTTCTAGTTATCATAACTGCTGCAAAAATTACCACTTCAATTATAACATTATCCCAAATTCGTTAGTAGGTTAATATATATATATATATATATTCATATCTGACAAATTTTCCTCCATGTCAAATACAAGACATTTAAATTATTTTTTTTCATTTAATCCTATTTCAATAAATAACCAAAAATAAAAAGTTATTCCAATTGATGATATTAATATATTAACCATCACATTATGGTAATGAAAAATGTCCAAATTATCAAAAAATTTGGATCTTTATAATTTCATCTCTAGGCTCACCTCATGAGTGCATGAAAGACCAATCACAACACTAATAGATCCAAAAGGGTCCATGGGAGGTCAATGAAAATGAATTTATCATCAAATATGATTTATTCGATGATATGGGTCGTGTTCAAGGTACGTTAGCTTGATCAAAATTATTTCACAAACTAAAGTAATGGAAATCAGACATTGAAGAAGGTGTCATAGACCACCGAACTCAAAATAATAGTCAGAAAAAAAAACAATTCTAAATGTCTGAGATTGTGATATTATTATCCATCCCATAAAAATATCCAGGAAAATTTTACCTCTTGGTCTAGAATACCAAGATTCAATGGAGCCTTACATCTAAATTGATGAAGAAGGATCACTCCATGCTTCTGGAAGGGCCTACAGAATGAGAGGCAAATTGAATTATTAAAAAATATGATGTAGTAAGTTTTAAGATATTGGGTCAAACATATTTATGACATAAATAGGTAATTTACATTTTAAATTCGTTGATTCCAATATATACAAAAAAAAACTCATCACCTCAACTTAAAAAACACCTAAAAACAGATCATATGACAAAAAAAATAAAATTTCATGATGTACAACTATTTTACAGATTTCCCAAAAACATTTACAACTTAATAGGTATTAATTGGGTAGGACTTAAAGTTTAGATCATAAATTGAAAATTTATGATTTAAAAAACTATTGTATCAAGAACTCACACATGCTTTATGCAACTCCTTTGTATCATTAACCCAACAAGTGAAATCTCTGATTACTAAGGTTCAAACAAAGTAAAACCCAAGGCAATAACTTTTAACAATACTTAAAGAGATATATATCAATAATTGTATGGGATCGTATTATCTCCCAACCATATAATAGCTTACTAACCAAGCTTATCCACATATCACGGTGGGGTATCAATAACCTTTTTGACCCCTATGACTGCATATCAGCCTCCCCTCTTGTATCCTCCATCACATGAACATGCTTCTAATGTACTCATAGTAAAGGTATAATAATTACATAATGGGTTTTCTCACTATATTCCATTATATAAATCAGATCATCCTTAAAGGATGCACCAACCTCTAGCTCGATGTCTTCGATTTCTATCATGTGAGAAGGTTCATGATGATATCTCTAATGTTTAGGCACATGAACCCCATCATTCATAGAACTGTATCACTATGGAATGTATAACTAATATTCTATTATAATGAAACATTCCACTATGTCAAACAACCTAGAAAATGTGGGCACTATATTTCCCTATTACCATATATGACATACCTCTATACTAGGAGAAACCTGAAAGAAAACATTTTGACCAACCACAAACACATTAGATTATCTCCAATGGATATAATATGATTTCCACTATCTCTAAATATCCACCAAAAATTTTCAGGTAAACTGGACTTGATTAGATGTCTCCTGCATAAGACAAGGACAAGAAAGAACTAAATCACTTTCCTATAACTATAAAAGGGGAAATGTCTTTTACATCCACACAAATCCATGAATGGATCCATTTGGATCGAGGCTTAGATTCTTTTATTATATGTGTACTGAACAAGTTATAGATCCCACTCCTAATAACTAATGAAATCCAAATCATAGTATTGTTACATATCCTATAGTATTTGAATTGTTTGTTTAGATTCACCATAATCCTAAGGATGATAAACCATACATAGAATATCATGTGATCACAAGGAATTCTAGAGACCCTTCTAGAACCAAAATGTAAAATGAGGATCACTAGTTGAAATGATGCACCTCAAAAAACCATATAGTCAAACTATCTCTTACACATATAGACTACTTAGATTATTGATGATGAAGATCTCCCTAAAAGGACAGAAGTTTGATTCCTTCCCCACTCAATCTATGATAAAAAATAATATATAATAATTTTTTGGTTTCAAGGTTAATTCTATCCTAAAAATCCGTAGTACCCCACATCTATTCTAGAATTGGTAGAGGCTCAAATATCCCAATAGGCCTCTGGTCCTCAGCCTTCTCTAATAGATAATTTTAACATTTCCCCATGAAGATAAATATATAATTTTTCATCCATGGACTCTAGTATTTTGTTTGGTGATCATGATACATAATTGTAAAAACTATATGTATATCGAATTTAGAAACATGAAGCTCACTCATCTCCAAGAGAAAATGTGTAGGAACCTATACACGACCACCAAAATGAAGAAAATCCCCACTTCTAGGAAAATATTTTAATGGTGTCTCCCCACTATATAAGTTATCCCTCAGAATTAGAACCTCTTGATATAATAAATACTTTATCTTGATCTGGTCTAAAATCACTGGATTAACAGATATTGATGTTAAAGCTACTTATCCCTAGGACTGCTGAACATCTATATGAATGTCTGAAAAAAGTTCCATTAGTCCCCACTAATTGCAAGACCCCCATAATTCCTCTATATATTAATTTATAAACAATTAATAAACAATGAAATTACCTTTTACTAGTGTTTAGGCCAAGTTAATGCATAAATATGGAAGATACTCAAGCTACCTCCACTTTCTAATCATCAATTATCACTAAGAAAATATATACTTGAGTCTCTTGTGGTTCATGTACACCAGAAGCATCTCACCCATAAAATAATGTCATTAATATCTTAGGGAATGTACCACCATAACTTACTATAGATCACGATTAGGGTAACCCCGATAATACGATCACAATCTTCTAGAGATTTAAGTAACAACTTGGTCATACTGCATTAGAAATGCTATGATTCCGACTCTAGATGTGTCAAAGTACATGGTATATGCCTTACCAAGCATTGGTAAGGGGAGTATTGTTTTTGAGTTTATCCTTTCCTTCCCCTCATAGAATTACATATTTCTATAATATGATGACACAAACTTCTCTGCATTATTGGTGATCCCATACATCACAGCATCCAAATGGGTGAAGTCTTGGATGAAATGTTGGTAGTAGCCTGTTAACAATCGGAATATCTATATATTGAAGACAATATTTGGCTTATCCCAAGATAACATGGTTGAAACCTACAATAAGTTCACATATACTCCAATCTATGAGATAATATGACCTAGGAAGGGAACTATATTAATCCAAAAACTGGATATAGATATCTTGGTATAAAGATGATTCTCTCTCAAAGTACTCAAAATAATTTCAAGATAATGGGCATTATTATCTTTATACTGAGAGTAATATAAGATGTCATAAAAAATAACACAAAATGATATATAAATAAATTAATAATAGGATTCATCAAGTCCCTAAATATCATCGGTTCATTTATCAGAAAAAATGACATCCCAAACATCTCATACAATACATATATTCTCCTAAATTCACATTGGGTTATGTCGGATGATCTCACCCACAATTGATGGTATCTTGAACTCAATTCAATTTTGAAGAAGATAATTTAACTTCTCAACTGATTGAATATATCATCAATACATCGAATGGGATACCAATTATTAAACATCATTTGGTTTATTTTCCAATAATCCACACATAATCACAAGTTCCCATCTGTCTTTTTGTTGAAAATGATGTGGGAACACCGCATAGAATTATTAGGCCATCTGAATCCTCTAGATTATAATTCTTTAAACTAATATTTTAACTCATGAAAATATTTTGGTTCCATTCAATAATTTAAAATAGAAAATGGTTTAACTCTCTACACTAACTCGATCATGAAGTCGATCTCCTGCTCGAGTGGTAAGATGAAGAACTATTCAGGAAATAAATATTGAAAACATTCCACCACTGAAGGAAAATTATGCTTCTTCATTCTACAATAATTATAATGCCCCATCCTTAAACATTACTTAATCTTGATTTATTTCAAGAATACACATTGAGGATCTTTTCAGGTTTAGAGTTTTAGAAAATTAGATCATAAATCATGCATTACATTCCACATTTAAACAAGGTGGTTACATCAAAGACAATATTCATTTTTTTCCACCAAGGGAAACATATTTAAAACCAAACGTAGTTTCTTTCTTGAAACTTCCTCGACACTATCATCACATCATGTACTTTTCCCTTGACCTGTGAAAAACATTTCAAAAACATGGTATGAGCATAAAAAGCTCAGTAACAGAAATAAAAATATGGAAATAAAGTATTAGTCCATGTATACATAAGAATCAATGAAATCATACTTTACTCATACAATATAAGCACTTTAATATACCCCATGAAATCATAATATTTATGAATAACTCATAGAAATCATAAGACATAAAGGTAACTTGAGGCATTCATAACATTATTATGTAGGGAGTAACCGTCATGGTTATGTTTGGAATACCCATCACTGTATAGTCCTTAAAAATCTTCGGAGAAACATTAGAGTTTAACTCCTTCATGTTACCAAATGAATTGGAGAGCTATCTCAGTCTTACCCACCCTTAGTTTATCACGGAACCACCCGACATGATAACTAATTCCCAAGAACCATAACATAATCGTATCACATAAAACAAGCATAAAGGAAACAAAAAATTTAAACATTTCAATCACAAGATATCAATACAACACATTGATATAATCAAAAAATTACCAAAACCATTTTCAATACCAAAATAAAATAAAATTAAAACATGGTATTTATTTTTCATTTAAAAGTTATGGCTTGTAGAGGAAGCTGAAACTTAAATAATGGTCACAGAGGCTGAGAAGTCTTTGTCACCACATACGTAAGACAAAAACCTTCATTTTGTCATTTAGTAAAACGTTTCGTGTAAAAAGATTCATTTTTAATGAAAATTAAATGTCAAAAGGGTTTACTATATAACTAATAAAGTAATGTCGTATATAAATTGAAGTATGCATCAATGAAAGGAGATTCAGACGAAGTCCCTTACCTCAAGTCTGATTTGTTCTCGTTCGTTCTTTATATTCTTGAATAATAAACATAGGACAATTTATAATTTCATATGGACTTCCTTTAAAGTTTATTATTCAATTCATATCATAAATTATCATGTTATAATAATTAGTTAATTATGTGAGTTCATATCATATGTTTTGTCAATGTTCAGTACATGAGTTAAAAATGAACTTGTTTGAAGAGAATTTCCCATGTAGTTATAAGTACATCATCTCCAGAATGGTATTAATGAATTAAATATCATATATATTCAGTATATATTTATTTTATACTATTCCATAACATTTGGAGAAAAAAATGAAATGCACCGTTCATGGAGACGGTAGACCGTACGTACGCATGAATGCTACTTTCATTTCTTTGTCATATTAAAAGAATTAAAAATAAATGAGACATATATATATTATAATTCCACTATAATATATATGTTATATAGGTAACATAAGATCATTAATTACATTCTTCATAAATTCCATGTTTGGCATGAACGAGTCACATCACTTGAGGGGGCGGTAGTCCACACTTCCTCAGATGAAATTATTGCATTTTCACAAAATGCAAATCATAATGGCATGTTTTAAATATAAAATACAGAAGAATAAAGAGGGAATAAATATAATATATATCATACATAAATATAGCTCCATCATAATGGCCACCATGAAAGGTGTTAAAGAAAGATTGAACAATCATCGTTTCGTGAGGCAGTAATTCACAACCAACAGAAACAGTATGTTCTTTAACAATTAGATGGAGGTGTGTGTAAGTGTAGGTAGAATACTTATCATAAAAACATCCTAGTATATTAGGGATACTGGTGTTATTATGGTATCAAATAATAAGATGATAGTGGTGAGTGGAGAAGGAAAATAAAAGGAAGAAACTCGAGAGAAGACGTTACCTATAAATCGGGTAAATCTTTTTGATTTGAGCCAATGGATTCCATAAAAAGACTTATGACCAAAGTGAGACTTCTAGGATTAAGATAAGGATTTGGAGAGATAATATGAGCAGAGTTTTTATGAGACAAGGGTTTGAGAGGTGTGGGTAAGGGGGTAGAGTTTGGGGCCTTTTATAAGAGGGAGGATGGTCACTTTTGGAAAGTCTTGAAATGTTACTTTATTATAAAATCATTTTCGGATTTTAAAGGACCCACAATGATATATTTTGTGGATAAGGTGATAAGGGTTTGAAATACACCCATAAAATAGGTTTTATACATGTTTAAGTCTTATAATTTACCTTATCGTTTCATTTTATTTAAATCATTCATTAATCAGGTAATCACTGCATCATCATGGTGTCATAAATAAATTTATTTATTTATTGTCTAAATTTTTTAAAACAAATACCATTATTTAGGAAATTGTTTTAGCATTCCAATGAATATTTATAGTTTAATAGATCATTTATTTAAACAAAATTAAAATTGTTTTACTTAGGTGTTACATAGTTTGGTTATATTTTCCTTTCTTTAAAAATAATATGATAAAAGGTCACTATCACACAAAAGTGATTCCATGGGGACCCTAAGTTGGCACAAGGCATCCGATGGTCGGCCATGAAAAACCAAGAGGATTTTGACACAAGTTTGGGTCATTTTATATTATTATGAGATTATTTTATTACCCTTAACTACCTGATTACTAATTAATCATGATAATTAAAGATAATTATCGTCATTACTATTCATAATGTCCAAACACAAAAAGGTATTAATTAAATAATTCTGAAATTCTGATTCCCAATATGGAATACATTTTAAAAAATTCCAAACAAACAAATTATAGTAATTAATTTAAAAATAATTCACGTTGTCAAAACAAATAGCGTGTTTTTAAGAAACAATATCACTCAAAAGATTGACAATTATTTATGTCCAATTTCAAAATGAAATTAATTATAATGACCACCATTGGATTAAATGGTAAAATTATATTCTAATAACACTTTAAAACTAATTAAAGATATAATCTAACCGTATAATTAAATTAGATACAAAAACAGTTTTGAAGTAAAATGCAGTATTTTTCACTGTTCATTAAAAAATGAACATTGTCAGAAAAATACCAAAATTTTATCCAAAGTAAATTAAAATTCCACAATTCTAAAGAATAATTTTATTTTGACAAATTGAGATTATAGAATTGTAAAAATTTATATTTAAAAATGGGTTTCCATCAAATGGCAGTAAAACAAACTTTTAAAAATATTACTGCATTCTATGCTTAAGATTGGATTTATTCTCATTTTAAGCCTCTAAAACACAATCTAATTCATAAATATACATATATATGAAAATATATTATTCTTTACTTACATGGGATGTTACATCCTTCCCCCATTTAAGAAATTGCATCCCCACAATTTATTTATTTATTGAGTAAGTGGGGGTATTTATCCCTCATTGCATTTTCAGATTCCCATGTTGCCTCTTCAACTACTTGGTTTTTCCATAGAACATTTACATGATGAATCACCTTATTCCGTAACATTGTTTTCCACATGGTCAATAATATGGACTGATTGTTCCTCGTAAGACAGATTCTCTTCCAACTGAACTACCTCTAGGCTCAAAACATGAGATAGATCTGTCAAGTACTTCCTTAACATTGATGAAAGAAAAACATTATGTACCTGAGATAAATTCGGTGGTAAAGACATTCGGTATGAAACTGATCCAACTCTATCCAGAATTTCATATGGTCCAATGAATTTTGGACTCCTCTTTTCTTTCTTACCAAATCGCATCACACTTTTCCATGGTGAAACTTTGTAGAAGACATGATCACCTACCTTAAAAGAGAGATCCTCCCTCCGGTTGTACGCATAACTTTTCTACCTGCTCTGAGATGTTCTCATGTGTTTCTTAATCAGCTGAACTTTTTCTGCCATCTCTTCTACCAATTCTAATCCCATCAACTTCCTTTCACCTACTTCATCCAATAAAGCTAGAGTTCTACACCGTTTACCATATAATGCATCAAATTGTGCCATCTGTATACTTGAATGTAAACATTTATTATACGAATAATATAATAATGAAATATGTTGGTCCCAACTTCCCTGATAATCCACCAAACAAGCATGTATAATATCCTCCAATGTTTGAATTGTTTATTCTGACTACCCATATGATTGAGGATGAAAAGCTGTACTGAAATTTAATTCATTACCCAATGACTTATGAAGGCCTTTCCAAAAGTTAGAAGTGAACCTGGGATCATGATCAGATACAATTGAGAGGGGAACTCTGTGTAACCTGAATATCTCTTTAATATACAAATGAGAAAGTTGATCTAGGGAAAATTTATCTCGTATAGCAAGGAAATGAGTATATTTAGTCAAACAATCAACAATAACCCAGATTGCATTATTACCTTGAGGTGTCTTCGGTAATCCCACAACGAAGTCCATGGATATATTCTCTCATTTCAACTCTGGCACTGGTAAAGGCTGAAGCATCCCGTTAGGTAACTGCCACTCTACCTTAACCTATTGACAAGTCAAACACTTCATAGTAAAATCAGCAATATCTCTTTTCATTCCATCCCACCCGTAATACTCCCGAAGATCTATATACATCTTAGAAATTCATGGTTGAACTAGAAATGGAGAACTATGAGCTTCCCAAAACAACTCTCTCTTCAACTATGAATAACAAGGCACCAAAAATCTCTTCCCAAATCTCAAAACACAATCATTATCAATGTTGAATTCAGGTATCATACCCTTCTAAACCAGCTCTACCTTTTTCAGCAACTCACAATCTTGCTTCTGTTCATTCTTATTTCTGTCTGATAGAGAAGATTTCATTGATACCTGAAACAAAATAGAAGAATTTCTTGAACCAACAACTTCTAAGCCAAAATTCATCAAATCCTTGACCAAAGGATCATGTTCCAAATATAACATGGTTAATGAAGAATTACTTTTTTGACTCAAATCATCTGCCACTTTATTTGCTTTTCATGGGTGGTAGTGAATCGTTCAATCATAATCCTTGATTAATTCTAGCCATATCCTCTATCTCATGTTCAATTATATCTGAGTGAATATATACTTTAAACTGTTCTAATCAGTATATATTTCAATCTTTACACCATAAAAATGATGCCTCTAATTTTTTAAAGTGAAAACAATAGTATATAATTCCAAATCATGGGTACAGTAATTTATCTCATGGGTTTTCAACTGACATGAAGAATAAGAAATTAATTGACCATTCTGCATTAGGATTCATCCAAGTCCTTTCAATGAAGAATCACTGTAGATAAAAAACACCCCATTCCTAGAAGGTAGTGCCAAAACTAGAGCATTCACCAATCTTCTTTTCAGTTCCTAAAAACCATCTTCACATTCTTTTTTCCAGATAAACTTAACTCCCTTCTGAGTTAGCTTAGTAAATGGGATGGAAAACCGTGAAATTTGTTTAACAACCCTTCGGTAATAGCCTGTCAAACCAAGAAAACTATGAATCTTGGTTATATTTGTGGGTCTTGGCCATTCTTCAACAACCATTATTTTTGCAGGATCAATAGTTATCCCATCTTTAAAAAAATGTGACCAAATAAAAAAATTTGTTGCAACCAAAACTCACACTTTTTGAATTTCCCATACATTTTGTTTTTTTTAAGGTTTGAAAAACAACCCTTAAATGACTTCTATGTTCCTCTTTACTTTTAGAAAACAACAAAATATCATCAATGAAAATAACCACAAAATTATCAAAGAAATCATGGAAAATTATATTCATAAGGTCCATGAATACAGAAGGTCCATTGGATAACCCAAAAGGCATAACTAAAAATTCATAATGGCCATATCTTTTACGAAATACAGTCTTCGGAATATCTTCTTCCTTTACCTTCAACTAATGGTACCCCGATCTCAAGTCAATCTTTGAAAAATACTGAGCTCCCTGGATCTAATCAAACAAATATTCGATATGAGGAAAAGGATATTTTTTTATTAATAGTGACGTTATTCAAAGCTCTATAATCATTAAAAAGCCTCATTGAACCATCTTTATTTTTAAAAAATAATACAGTAGAACCCCATGGTGATGTGCTAATTTGAATGAAACCTTTCTTTAATAAATCATGAAATTTCTCCTTAAACTCTAAAAGTAAAATTTTATCCATTCGATAAGGGGGTTTTGAAATTATCTTAGCATCCGGAACTAAGTAAATAGTAAATTCAACTCCCTGATCTGGTATTAGTCCAGGATACTCATCAGGAAAAGCATAAAGATACTCATTTACCACTGGCACATCATTAATCTGAATGGTTCCTTTGTTTTCAACAATATGTGCAAGGTAACATTCATTTCCATCTTTTATAGGCTTCTATGCCTCTTGATATGTTATCAACAGTAAGGGTTCATTTGTGTACACAATCTGAAAGACTTTCTGAAAAGAAACTTATTTATCTCTACAGACAATCTTAGCATGGTAAACAGAGAGCCAATCCATACCCAGGATAGCATCAAAATCTACTAGAGGTAATACAATAAGGTTTTCAAGTAGTTTCTTTCCACAGACAAGGATAGGAATATTTTTATAAATTCTTTTTGCCTCAACATTTCCTCCAGGAGTTTTTACCCCAAGATCAGAAGTCATTTCTTGAGATGGAATTCCCAATTTACTAGAAAATTTTTCCAAGATGAAAAATGTGTAGACCTTGAATCAAACACCACATTGGCATAATCTGAAAAAACCAACAAACTACCTGATACCACTTCATTTGATGGCCCAACATCTACGGAAGTAGTTGCAAAGGGTTTCACCACACCATTCTACTCGTAGTCTGTATGCTTCCCATCATTCGAGCTCTTTTTCGAACACTCATTTTCATAATGACCCATCTCATTACACTTGAAAGATATCATTAACTATAAATCAAATTTTTTATTACCATTACCCTGATCTATTCTAGTGCAATCAAGAGCCTTATGTCCCTTCTTACCACAAAGGAATCACTTTCCAGAATTCAAAAGTCATTCCCCAGCATGATTTTTACCACATTTATCACAAACTGCAAACTTAGTTTTCATACCATCAAACCTTTATGAAAGATTCTTCCCTTTCTCCTTCCTCCTCGGTCTCTTCTTCTGTTGGTTTTCATAGAACAATTGATCATCGTAAAACACCATTTCCACATTCTCAGCACATCAAACAAGCCTTTCATAAATTTTGTACTCACAAGAAGCTAATGTCCTTTGATATTTTGGCTTTAATCCTATGTAAAAATGTTTGATTTTTCTATCATGGTATCCTATAAAATTTAGAGCATACCTTGAAAATCGAGTAAACTTTTCTTCATAAGCAGCCACTGAGTCATCCTCATGCCTCAATTCCAAGAATCGTTTTTCCATCCTATGTCGAACAGCCTTAGGAAAATATTTCTCAATAAACATACTATTGAATTCATCCCAGTCAAGAGCATCAATCTCATTAGTGTCCCTAATATTTTTAAACAACGACCACCACTTATCTGTTTCACCCTCCAAATGGTAAATAGAAAGACTAACATTTTGATTGTCTGAACACCACATGACATCAAAAATCATCTCCAGTACATTAATCAACCCTTTAGATAACATAGGGTCAGATGATCCTCTGAATTAGGGGTGATGTTGCCTCCTGAAATGTTCCACCACTTAAATGTTCCTCTGTGGTTGATCTGGCTGATCTCGTGCATGGATACCACCACCATTTATCGCTTGAGTCAACTGAACCATTACTACAACAAACTGTTCATTTCCAATTCCGACCATCTCAGGATGCTGATTTGGAAGGTCATTTCCTTCTGTATGCCTTCCTAGCACTGCTTCCATGTTTCCTCTGTGAAAAACAATTCTGAACAATCATGTCTTAGATAAAGCAACATGGTAATCTTCAAATGCTATATCATTTCAATTAGACCATAATGTGTAAAAAATATTTTTGGATAATCATTTAATATAATTATAACTCCTAATGTTATCTAAACCAACCACTAATACCAACTATAAGGCCCCATCCTTAAATATTACGTAAACATTAGTTATTTCAAGAATACACATTGAAGATCATTTTAGGTTTAGAGTTTTACAGAATTAGATCATAAATCATGCATTAGATTCCACATTTAAACAAGGTGGTTACATCAAAGATAGTATTCATTTTTTCCCACCAAAGGAAACATATTTAAAATTAAACATGGTTTCATTCTTGACACTTAATCGACAATATCATCACATCATGTACTTTTCCCTTGACCTGTGAAAAACATTTCAAAAACATGGGATGGGCATAAAAAGCTCAGTAAGGGATATAAAAATATAGAAAGAAAACATTAGTCCATGTATACATAAAAATTGATGAAATCATACTTTACTCATAAAACATAAGCAGTTTAACATACCCCATGAAATCATAAGTTTTATGAATAACTCATAGAAATCATAAGACATAAAGGTAACTTGAGGCATTCATGACATTCTTACGTAGGGAGAAACCCTCTTGGTTACGTTTGGAATACCCATCGCAGTATATTCCCTAAATATATTTGGTGAAACCTCATCTTTTAACTCCTTCGTGTTACCCAATTCATTGGAGAGCTATCACAGGCTCACCCACCATTAGTTTATCACGGAACCACCCTACTTCATAAACAATTCCCAAGAACCGTAACATAATTGTATCACATAAAACATGCATAAAGGAAATATAACATTTCCACATTTCAATCACAAGATATCAATACAACACATTGATATAATCAAAACATTATTAAATACATTTTCATTACCAAAATAAAATAAAATTAAAACATGGTATTTATTTTACATTTAAAAATGAAAAGGCTTGTAGAGGAAGTCAAAAATCAAATAATGGTCACGTTGGCAGAGAAGTCGTCGGCACCGCATACGTAAGACAAAAACATTCCTTCTGTCATTTAGTAAAACGCTTCATGTAAAAATGATTACTTTTGAATGAAATTAAAATTTAAAAGGATTTATTATACATCTAAAAAAATATGGTCGTATATAAATTGAAGTATGCCTCAACGAAAAGAGATTGAGACGAAGTCCCTTACCTCAAGTCCGACTTGTTCTCGTTCGTTCTTTATATTCCAGAATAATAAACATAGGTCAATTTATAATTTATTAAGGACATCCTTTAATGTTTATTATTCAATTAATATCACATATTATCATGTTATAATAATTAGTTAATTATGTTATTTCATATCATACGTTTTGTCGATGATCGTTACATGAGTCAAAAATGAACTTATTTGAAGAGAATTGTCCATGTAGTTATAATTAAATCATCTCCAGAATGGTATTAATGATTTAAATATCATATATATCAAGTATATATTCATTTTATACTATTCCATAACATTTTGAGATAAAAAATAAAATGCACTGTTCATGGAGACGGCAGGCCATACGTACGCATGAACGCTACTTTCTTTTCTTTGTCATATAAACGGAATTAAAACTAAATGATAAATATATATATTATAATTACAGTATAAGATATATGTTATATAGGTAACATATTTTCATTAATTACATTCTTTATAAATTCCATGTTTAGCATGAACGAGTCACATCACTTGAGGGGGTGGTAGTCCACACTTCCTCAGATGAAATTATTGCATTTTCACAACAAGAAAAGCATATAGGCATGTTTTAAATATAAAATACAGAAGCATAGAGAGGTCATAAATATAATATATATCATATATAAATATAGTTCCATCATAATGTTCACCATGAAAGGTGTTAAAAGAGGATTTAACAATCATCGTTTCGTGTGGTAGTAATTCGCCACCCATAGAAATACTATGTTCTTTAACCATTAGATGAAGGTGTGTGTAAGTGTTGGTATAATTCTTATCATAACAACATCCTATTATATTGAGGATACTGGTGTTATTGTGGGATCAAATAATAAGAAGATATTGTTGAGTGAAGAAGGAAAATAAAAGGAAGAAACTTGAGAGAAGACATTACCTCTAAATCGGGTAACTCTTTTTGATTTATGCCAAAGGATTACTTGGAAAGACTTATGCCCAAAGTGAGGCTTCCAGGAGTAATAGAGGGATGTGTAGAGATAATATGAGTAGAGGTTGGATGAGCCAAGGGCTCGAGAGGTGTGGGTAAGGGGGTAGAGTTAGGGGTTTTTTATAAGAGGGAGGAGGGTCACTTTTGGAAAGTCTTGAAATGTTACGTTATTATAAAATGATTTTTGGATTTTAAAAATCCCAAAATGATATATTTTGAGGATAAAGTGATAAGGGTTCTAAATAAACTCGAAAAATAGGTTTTAGACAAGTTTATGTCTTATATTTTACCTTATCTTTTCATTTTATTTAAAACATTCATTAATGAGGTAATCATTGCATCATCATGGTGTCATTAATAAATTTATTTATTTAATGTCTAAAAATTAGAAAAAAATACCATGATATAGGAAATCTTTTTATATTTCCAGTTACTATTTATACATCAATAGATTATTTATTTAAACAAAATTAAAATTGTTTTACTTAGGTGTTACATAGTTTGGTTATATTTTCCTTTCTTTAAACATAATATGATAAAAGGTTACTATCACACAAAATTAATTCCATGGGATCCCTAAATTAGAACAAGGCATCCCATGGTCGGACATGGAAAAACCAAGAAAAGTTTGACACATTTTGGCATCATTTTATATTATTATGATATTATTTTATTACCCTTAACTACCCGATTACTAATTAATCACTATAATTAAAGATAATTACTGTAGTTACTATTCATAATGTCACAAAAAGGTCTTAATTACATAATTTGGACCTTCTGATTTCAAATATGGAATCTATTTTACGAAATTCCAAACACATAAATTACAATAATTAATTTTAAAATAATTCCCATTGTCAAAACAATTAGCGTGTTTTTACGAAACAATATCTATCAAAAGATTGAAAAAATTTTATGTCCAATTTAAAGTAAAATTAATTCTAATGACCACCATTGGATTAAATGGTAAAAATATATCCTAATTACACTTTAAAACCACATAAAAAGATAATCTAACAATATAATTAAATTACATAAAAAATAGTTTTGAAGTAAAATGTTGTATTTTTCTCTATTCATTAAAAAATGGACATCGTCAAAAAAATACCAAAAAATTATCCAAAGAAAATTTCACTGTCTCACTTCTAAAGAATAATTTTATATTGAAAAATAGAGCTTATAAAATTGTCAAAAGTTATATTTAATAATGGATTTCTATCAAAATGTGGTAAAACAATCTTCTAAAAAAATTTGAGTATTCTATGCTTAACATTGGATTTATTCTCATTTTAAGCCTCTAAAACACTATTTAATTCCTAAATAGACATAGATATGAAAATATATTATTCTTTACTTACTTGGTATGTTACAATCATCCTGAATAATTTTTTCCATT